>CM062292.1:266752642-267352642 GCA_031216915.1 Pictodentalium vernedei | reverse complement strand
TGCTCAGAAGTCTATGTTACAATTCATCAGCTTAACATGTCTGGTAATAACCTCTAAATATCTATCATCATGATATAAAAAATATTTGTTATACATCTCCCACTATCTTATAAGGTCACATATAATAAAAATTTATTTCACAGACACAAGATCACATTGAAAAATGGCATCCTTTTGTTCACTTAACCCTTTACCTAACGTAACGGCCAAATCCGGCCAGCGCTATTCTCAAAAATCGCCAATTAATTTTCATTATTTTTTTCATTTTTTGTCTCAAAAACATAGGTTATGACCCCTCATTGGAACGAGCTCGTCAAAACCTATGTTTTTAAGACAAAAAATGAAAAAAATCAGTTATTCAAGAATTATTTTTGCAAGTGTTGTCTGTTTTTCAGGTTAGGTAAAGGGTTAAGTGTCTTACATATCATCATTCAGTTCTCAAATACACAGAATATACTTAATTATCAACTGACCATATTATGTCCTGTGTGTAAATGACAGGTTGCAGCCTACTGCAATAACTAGAATTGCCACCAACCAAAGGGTTAACCCCTTAGGCAACACACACAATATCAACGTTTGTTATCTTAATTGTTGTTTTCTTTAATTTTAAAAAAAAATTCAACAAAAGCATGTCATTTGACACCTCATTCCATGAGGGAACGGGTCAATTCGTAATCATGTCAATTCGTACTCAGTCAAGCTGAGTCAATTCGTAATCAGTTTTTTGAGTACGAATTGACCCGAACTGAAAAAAGCTGAGTCAGTTCGTAATCAGTTTTTTTTTTTCAAACCGAGTCAATTCGTACTCCAAAAAATGGTTGCGAAACATAAAAAGCTAAGTTGTTTTGGAACAGATAAAAGAAAAGAAATAACAACTCCCAATTTTCATAAATGCGGGTTTATTTCGAAGATTTTCGAAGTGAAATCTGGTACAATGTTCACGTTGTTTTAAAACTGATACATTTATTTATCGTTTGTTTAAATTCCTAGTTGCAAAATGGGAATTATGGCAGTCTGAAATTTTAATATTTCGACATCAGAATGAGGCGTTTAACATGCATCAATCAATTTATCAATACATTCAGTTGCCGCCTCACAAGGTGTTTTTACAATAAATTATACTTGGGGAACAAAAACCACTCACTGCTAATGACAACAAAGGTAATGGCTGCTCACTTATATACACACCTTGAATGCACCATATATATGTTGGTGCGCTAAAACCTTTCATTTCGTCGGAGTTTTCTCCACTCCTTTTTTTGTAACCGCTATGGTCATATACCGGGGCCGCTCAGGCCTGGACATTTACGCAGGTGATTTAATATAATTACCGGGATTAACGTGAAACAGCTTATCTGTAATGATATTGAATCATATGCCGGGTTCGTAATGATCCAGAGTCTGAAAAACAGGGGCCGCACTTCGTAAAGACAGGATGTATCGCCGTTCCTGTGACATTATTGTTCTGAAAAACAGAACAACGCACAGCATACGTTTTATTTTAAAATACTTCTTCTATTTTGTAATTTTATTTAAAAATGCCTCGACGAACTGTTTCGAGAATGAAGGTGGACAAGGTCATGTTCGATGGCGACAAACTTACCTCTAATTATACAGGGGGAAATCCAAATGACATACCGGCAAACATTTTATTTTAATACGGAAACAAATTCAATATCTCGAAAAATACTGAGCGAATTGTTTAAAATCGGACATTAATCCGCGGTACAATGATCTGGAAAAGACAGATATGGTATTTTTATGTCATTATTTTATGAAATGCAGGTTCTAGAAATTCGCTGACTGAAGACTAATACTGCTAATCAGGTTCAGACTCTGGAAGAAATTTCTCGTCGTAGTCGTCGAGCACTAATTGATTATGTAATGCTTCTCTGCTAACAGCATTTGGGTACCCCACTTTTCTACACAAAAAATGGGGTACGCGAAGTGCGGTTTTATACGGACTGTACACGTAATGACAGGCCCACTCCAGGTCACAGCGGAGTAGATCCCCCACTCGACAAATGTGTGGGGGGGGGGGGGGGGGTGGGGGGGAGGGGTATGGTTAATGCCGTATGTATGTTTAATTTCATTCATGCATTCATCATTCTTTCGTGTCACTGGTTTCAACATATTTCATTTGCTAAAATTAATAGCATAGTGGATTAGAGGACAAGTGCCATTTCACATATATATTACTCACACCAAAATTTGCTAAGTTTAAGATAACTGTTTAAAATCCAATAAAAAAAATAAAATAAGAATGGTTACGAATTGACCCGACTTTTGATTACGAATTGACCCGAGTACGAATTGACTTGGTTATGAATTGACTCAGCTTAGACTTGATTACGAATTGACTTGATTATGAAATGACCCGGAACCTTCCATGATATGGTTTTGTTGGAATTTTTTTAAAAATAAGTTTTTTTTCAACTGCTCAGTTTGTAAATTATGTGGGCAGATGTGGCCGATTCTATAGGTAAAGAGTTTCACTGTGGGTAAATGATTTTAATTTTGAAAGTAAGAGAATTCATTCTGTTTATAATTAATTAATATTTTGTTTATGATTAACTCCTTCTGCTGTGATCCTCCATAGAAGATAATGTGTTGCTGAAGATTAATAACGTATATTCTACTCCAATGTTCTAATAATATTTATTATATGACAGATAAAATCTGGTAATTTAATTGGCTAAAACACTCAACAGAAGTGTTGATATACTCTGGTATTGCTGATCTACTCTATTGTTATTGAAATCAAATTGATATTTCACCGCCCTATCATTGTTGTCTATAAACAGCGCAGGTAGTGTGATATGATTCCAAATACCTGTTTGTGATAAAAATAAAAATGGCAGCTCATTTGATTCGGCAATCTGACCTCCTCAACTCGATGTGATACCATAACCCATATCACTTCACTGTAGTGATAATATGTATGTATCAACCTTAAGGAAAGTCAATAATTGTATACTATACTGTTGCAAATAATATATGTTCATAACATATATTCTGCTCCACATCCTAAATTAACAGGGATTTGGGCATTTTTACTTTTATTCTAGTTATAAATCAAGCATTTGATCTGTTTATATCCTGGTTGACAGAGCTCTGTCAAACAAGACAGAACAGATTAAATATCAAACAAGATATAATAGAATAAATGCCAATATTGAAGGTATAGAAGCAAAATAGGTCAACTAACATGGGGAATTCACAGGATGTCAGAGTAATTTTTGGATAGATTAAAAGAGTTTGCGAGTCAATAAACAGGAGCTTACTCTATAATCTATATGTAATAAACAGATCAAAAGTCTACTGAAGGTATGAGAAATTGTTTGGTGTTTGTAAAATATAATATATGTAATTAACAGGGTTATTCAGTGATCAGATATCTATTTAAGCGGGCTCCACTACTCTACTAGGGAGTTTTATTGTAGTAGAAATTATGCTTGTTCCTGTGAAATATAGGCCTCACATGGTCAAGAGGAGATTATGTCTTTTCGCACATCCAATGCTAAAATACTTTCCAAGTTTTAACAGAGGGATAGTCTCTCCTAATATAGTGAGACGATCCTGAAGCAACAATTCCTACAGTAGTTCATAAGATAAAGCAATGGTGCAAATCATAAACAGGGCAAAATATTGCCAAAATCTGGAAACCATATCCTAGCTATCTATGTCACTTGAACAGTACCACCCAGGTCCAGTAGTGGCAATATGGGGGTTCATGGGGGCATTCCCCCTTAAATACAGACTTTGACCCTCCCTCCCTCCCTCCACCACTACCACCACCACCCACCCACCCATCCACACCTCTTTTCTTTTAACAAACTCTAATCCAGTAGTTGGTTTGTCTTGCAGAGTGGAATATACATCATGGCAACCCAAAGAACTATTGGTAGGGGACCTGTTAGTCCTACCAAAGGCACCTAGGGTCACCATGTGCATGTAATATACTAGAGGAAGACTCAATAACTTGTGAAATATCTCTAAAGCCTGAGTATTAACCAGTTCTCCAGAATGCAATGCTACAGATTTTTAAACTGAGAACAAATTTCTATTGTTGTAAGGAAAACTGATCCCCAAGCCCACTGAGCCAACTTGGATCTCTGCTGTGCTTTATACCTTCAGACATAATTCAAAAAATGTGGAGATTATCCCAAAAGTTATGAAAAGGCTTCATCCTATGATTGCTCATTGCTTTCAGATACTGTAAACATCTGGGCAGGTCCCTTACCCACACATATATCTGTGGTATTTGAATGCAATGCTATGATCCTAAAAGGCCACTTGCAGATTTGCAACTTCATTGGCAACTTGTTCCCTACCTGCCTCCCCCCCCCCCCCCCCCCACCACATCTAACATTTTTTCATTTTTCAGGCATCACTATTGCCCAGGTCTATCAAGTTTACAGTTACCTACCCATACATCCATATCAGAGAGAAGACTGACAAAGCTAAAGTCACAAAACAGGAATGTGAGCATAATCCTCCACCACTACTAATACAATTTTGAAGGTCAATTTCTTTCATTACATTCATGTACGATTTCCCCAACCATGTTTCATAATATCGTTTCTTCAGTTTAATCTCTTCCAACTTTACTGTAGAATCTTTGAACAGAAGATCAGTACCCAAATCACCAGAATCAAACATTTTAAATTTACTATCTTTACTCTTATCAAATATTTGTTGCCCTCGGTCAAACATTCTCCAGTATAATGTTCTGTTCCAGTCTGGCATATAATGACCAGTAACAATTGTATGGGATGGAACAAGTGCAAGGTTACAGTACTTGAATTCAGTTACAGGTTTACGTGAACCATCTGGGCACAACAGTTCAAAGTCTGAGGATTTTAAATGTGCTGCCCAAGGTTCTGTATTTGCACCATCCGTGTTACTGGGAACAGTCAAGTGGTTCACGAATGCAACATCTGCATTTTTCTCCATAAGACATCGCAGGGCACCACTGTAGCCAAAATATTTATTTGAATAGTCTCTCTGACAGTTCTGTGGCCCACCACAGAGGGCACACATGTTGGCAGGATTTTTCCGATGTGGGTCATATTTTGAGCTCAGAGCCCCAGGCACACAACTTTGTCGGAAGAAACTACCTACAGCAACTGCTGCATCACAATTTTCTCCAACTTTTATCTGTTGTTTTTCCAGAAGATACCCTGTTGGGATGTTCCATCCTGTTGACTTCTGAATACCAGTGTGACATGATGTTTTACCTATAAGAGAAGCAATGAAAAAGTTAATTTAGCCCTCTACACACTAATAGAGACGGGTGGTATTGGAATTTTGAGTTCAGTATTGACAGGGGCAGACCCAAGAATTTTTTGGGACACCTGTTTTTCAATTGAGGATGTCTCCAAATAAATTGAAATGTCTTAAAATATATGAATAGACCACTGCATGTGTCTTGAAGTGTTTTTATCATCTGCATGTGTATAGATTTCTCTAAATATTGGAAATAATTGCTTCAAACTGGCAGATTTCAAAGTTGAATGATATTTTTTCTGCAGGAATTTGGAGACATTTGGGCTCCAGAGTTTGGGCGCCCATACCGGTAACAGGTATCAAATCGGCACTGGATCCATCCCTGATCAGTTTCAGTATTTTAAGGAGGTATACCTCGTGATCTGTTTAGTATTTGGTATCTGACTTGATCTGAGACCTGCTGATAGTACCAAAGGGGAATTCACATCAGGAAAATACGGAATAAGTTGTTCTTGTATCATTTTACCACAGCACACCAAATGCCACTGCAAATAAGCTCAACAGTGGCATTCTTTTATGAAAAGAATCACATCTACAGTAATTTTGTTACCTGTTCTAAATACACCTTAACCTTTAACCCTTTACCTAACATTAAAAGCAGACGACACTTGCAAAAAAAATTCTTGAATAACTAATTTTTTTCATTTTTTGTCTCAAAAACATAGGTTATGACCCCTCGTTGGAACGAGCTCGATGAGCTCGTTCCAACGAGGGGTCATAACCTATGTTTTTGAGATAAAAAATGAAAATATTTTAAAAATTAATTGGCGATTTTTTAGAATAGCGCTGGCCGGTTTTGGCCGTTACGTTGGGTAAAGGGTTAAAGCCCTATTTCAGGCGTACACGATCTCAGAGCATGAGTCCTAACCATGCCATCGTCAAGAGGTCTTGCCGACAATAGGCAAAATACCTGGGGAGTGAGCCAGTGATTTCTAAACAAGTCTTGGCTTTTAATCATTGCTAAGCAGCTGGACATGTACAGGTTGTAGTCAAGTGAAAATTCAGGACAATTGCCCAGGCCCCTGAGGGTTAACAAAACTGAAAAGAAAAGCCACTTCTTTCATCAAAATAAACCCTTCAACAACTATCAAGCCTCAACAAAGTCTTATAAATAGTGAAAGTAGGAAAATTTGAAAATTCGGACACTTTTGGGTATTAAATGATTGGTTCATTTCAGTTTTTCGGTATGCCAATGATATTGGTATCGGTTGGATTTTTCGGTACATTGCCCGTCTCTACACACTAATGTTATAATACTGAATTTCCAAAAAGCAATTATTTTTCCGTAATACAACTAGAACAAGTGAATAATTGAAAGAAAAGAATGTTTTCATTTTTGGAATTCACAAACAAACTAGAGGCCTTAGTCGCTCACCTGACCAGACATGTTAACCTCAGTAAGTTTTTTTCAGGGAACTTGAGGGTGATTTTCAGGGAAATTGGATGAATTTCAGGGACAAGTATGTGTGCGAACAATATACATAAGAACTAAAAGATTTCCGCTCTTGGACCACCATTGGCACCAGTTTGCACCCAGTAGTTCATAGGCTAAACATTTGCTGCATCCCTTAATGCCATGTTAAACAAAAGGTCCCACGGGGTCTAAAGTGCTCATCTTTAACAGAACACAATATAAACGGAGTCCAAGAATGAGTCTACATTAAGCAATCCATCTCCATAGGCTACACTGTCAATCCTTGAGTCCCTTAGGAGTAACAAAAATAATCCGAGCATCATGCCTTTTCTTCAGTTGATCATAATGTAAAATGTAGAGCTCCCCTATGAAGCCCCTTGATACAACCTATGTGGATTAATCTTAGTTACACACCTCTAGAGGGTACTGAATACAAAATTTTTAATTCTTCAGCAAAATGGCCAATTCCGGCTCCCATAGGGAGCCCAAATATTGACCTAGGCTCTCGATTTGAACACAGTTGAATCTGACTTCCCTAGAGATGTTGTGTACCAAATATGAAAGCATTCTGACTGTTGGATCTGAAGAAGAGAAATTTTAAAGAAATTTCTTCATATTGCACTAAGTTAAAATTTGGGCTACCACAGCAAGCCCAAATATTAACCTACGGATCCGATTTGAACAAACTTGAATCTGACCCCCCTAGAGATGTTGTATACCAAATATGAAAGCATTCTGACTAGTGGATCTGAAGAAGAAGATTTTTGAAGAAATTCCCTCATATTGTACTAAGTTAAATTTCAGGTTCCCATATGGAGGCCAAATATTTACCCAGACACTCAAATTGAACAAACTGGAATCTGCCCCCCCCCCCCTCCCCCTCCCCCCTCCCCCCCCCTAAAGATGTTGTATACAAAATATGAAAGTATTCCGACTTGGGCTACCATAGCAAACCCAAATATATACCTAGGCATCTGATTTGAACAAACTTGAATCTGACCCCCCAAGAGATGTTGCATACCAAATATGAAAGCATTCTGACTGGTGGATCTGAAGAAGAAGATTTTTTAAAATTATCCCCCATACTGAACAAAGTTAAAATTTGGGCTTCCGTAGGAAGCCCAAATATTAACCTAGGGACTTGGTTTGAACAATCTTGAATCTGAACCTCATAACAGTGATGTATATCAAACATTAAAAGATTCTGACTGGTAGTTCTGAAGAAGATTTTTACAGAATATTCCCCATATTACCCTATGTAAAAAATTTGGGCTCCTGTATTGAGCCCAGATATGAACCAATGGGATTTATTTTAACAAACATGTATCTGACCCCCCTATGAATGCTGTATACCAAATATCAGAAGATTCTGATAATTGGTTCTGGAGAAAAGATTTTTTTTAATTTTTGCAAATATGCTGACTCAGCATTTTTTCGATGCCCATTACAGAACACCCTAACACAACCAATGGCAATTTGTTTTTACCATTCAATTCTACCAGTCGTAAGGATACTTCATACAGAATAACAGCTCTCTGTACCGTGTGGTTTGGGAAATATGCGCATTTGAAAATATTTCTATTTTTAGCTCCCAGGGTTCCCATGGGGATGCAGGATTTTTTTTTGCATGGGTCAAGTACTTATGACCCAATAATACCACATACCAAATTTGGATCAAACTGGACCATCGGTTCAGAAAATAGAAATTTCAAAATCTTACCCCTCCCATTACAAAGCCAAATATTGCTTGACAAACTTCTTTTGAACAAATTTGATTATACACCTTAAAAGGAAGCTTCATAGCAAAATATCAAGTCATTGTACACGCTGGTTCATGAGAAGAATATTTTAAAAATAATTTGGAGCTTTTTCCCCCACTCCCTCCATATGGGGATGGGCATACTGAGTTGAACAAAAATGCAATGCCCCTTTGGGACCATCACTCACACAAACTTTCACTTGAATTAGCCCAGTGGCTTTGGAGGAGAAGACCAAAACATGGTGTTGACGGACAGAGAGTGATGAGATTAGCTCAGCTTGACTTTGTCAAGATGAGCTAAAAATCATTGGTTCAAATACTTCATCTCCCTCTTTTTTCACCCCACCCCTCCTGCCAAGCCCCCCTACTGCCAAGCCCCCCTCCCCCTACCCCCACCCCCTCCCCCTGCACACACACACACGACCACTACCATAACCTGTGGTTATAATTGGACCAAAGTGTAGGGCTGGGCAATATTTCGATATACCGGTAAATACCGGTAGTGAAATCGGCACCGGTTAAATATCGTCTATTTTTTGGCAATACTGGTATATCGTCTGTAACGATATTGGTTTGGGTCACATGATAATAAAATTTCAACATATGTTTTTTCGTAAAATTGCACAGAAAGTTGCTTTGAAAATATAAGAAGTCTATCTTTTCTCATTTCGTGAACAAATGATAAACAGCGAGAGATGACGAGAGTAACGTTCTATCTCGTTTATCGTCACCGACATGCAAGCATTCATGGAGAAATTATGAAATAAAAATTTAATACCTGTTTGCTAAATTTAGTTGATTATTTTTAATTAGTGAATAATTAAAGTAGCATACATCACACAAATAGTTTGTTGTTACACGGAAAACACACCCGACTGTCACGCTTAATTCGTTGTCAGCAATCTGACACAAAAATGTTTCAAATCACACATAATCACACATATTCACAATTGCGAAATGTGCAACAATTTTTGTCAAATATGACAGAGGTGTGATGCCATCACTGGGAGAAAACATTGTCGACTGGTGATTGACACCTGCAGACTATCATGAAAGTGAAGGGTGATCACGTCTTGAAGGCGTGCTTAATATCAACAGACCGACTGGCCTGACATGTGACAGATGACATTTGACATTGTCATCTGAGGAAGTTCACTGCTGGAAGATAGGAGAAGGGGGGGAGCTACTACTGGTTCTTTGTGAAACCAGGCCCTCGGAATTCCATCAACTGGACACCCGTTGTTTTGATAAAAAAGTTTTGTTTGCCACTGTTTTCATGAAGCCACACATACGCAATTAACACAATGTGACAATTGACTGGCTCAGTAATTAAACGCTCTTCAGTCAAGAGAGGCTGACCATGTTTTTACAGGAATTAAATTGACAAAGACTAACTTACTTGCATCTCAGATACAGATGAAAGCCAGTAAACCCATGATAATTTTATGGCTTATTTTCATATTAAACAATAGGTTCAATAACTTTGTAGACATGGATTATTATGGTCTTCCATTCAAATCACTCATTTTCCCAGAGCAGTAAGTGATACTTCTACATGTATCTTTTGCTCCAAAAATATCTTTTTTATTCATGATATCCCTTGCATTTAATATGTGTTTCACACACTGCTGCACGATATACCGGCATATCGCAATATTTTTTCTGATATCGTTACCGGTATTCAGATTCCCATATCGCCCAGCCCTACCAAAGTGCACAGTCATATAATACCCTTCCGGAATGGAGCATTTTCCTCCACCTTCTCCCTATGGGGCTGGGCATGTAGAGTTGAACAAAAATGCAATGCCCCTTTGAGACCATCACTCAGGCAAACTTTCACTTCAATTGGCCCAGTGGTTTTGGAGGAGAAGACCAAAACATGGTGTTGACGGACGCCATGCGACAGACGGAGAGCGATTAGATAAGCTCAGCTTGACTTCGTCAAGGTAACCTAAAAATGAAAACATATTCTTTACTTTCAATTAATACCTTATGTAACATGTAACCAACTAAACCTGTGCAGTTTTACAGCCTTCGTCAACGTATATTTTGTCATGTACTGTATGATGTAGCAGCCTATCGGCTAATTCTCTGCAATGCCTATGGTTAGCTAGTGTATGTTATCTCACCAACTAATTCTGTGCCATGCACAGGGTTAGTCACTCTTTTTCTTTCTGGTTATAAAAAAAAAGATCATCTCTGTTACATGACTAACCCTGTGCACTTCACAGCCTTGGCAAGTTTACATTTTCATGTAGTGTGTGATATGGCAGTTACCAATTTTTATAACCAGAAAGTGTGACTAACCCTGTGCATTGTATTGTTAGTCAACTTTCTGATTACAGGACAAAGAAGAGGCCTCCGGCCATCGACAGCAGGGAGAGTCCGAATGCAGATGGGAAGAGGTACCGAATCAGGAAGTTGATTCTTGGCCAGTAAAGAGCAATCAGTAGTGAAGGTGACTCTGTTAGCCTCATTTCTGAAAAAAGCAGAATCAACAGATAGCTCATGAAGCTCACTGACACGTCGAGCAGAAGCAAACGCATATCGGTCTCAGATAAAGGCTTGAATGGCACCCCCTCCAAACAGTGCAACACCCATGCCAAGTTCCACTTGGGTGTAAGATTGATGGATCATGGTAATCCACATTGTGATCTGTACACCAGCGGCAGAAAACCTTCCACTTTGCAGCATAAGTCATGCCGGGGGAATGTCGCTGATGCAGAACTGCACTCCACTGTTCGTCTCCAAAAAACCTCTTCATCGGAGACAGGACCTGATAAAAGACAGGCATGAAGGGACAGGCTCACCAGGTTGTTGTGATACTTCATGGGATGACCCTGGGAAAGAAGATCGTGACGTAGAGGTAGACGAATCAGTCGATCTGCCAACAGAGGCCGCAGCAGATTGATCCACACCCTCTGTGGAGACAGAGGTGCGATCAGAATGATCCTGCAACTGCAAGCACGAATCTTCACCAATACTTGAGGAAGAATCGGTGCAGGAGGGAAGGCATAGCCGATCCAACCTGTTCAGTCCAGAGATGGAGCGTCTAGCACAAATGCCAGAGGATCTGGACGAGAGACAAAGGTCTCTACCTGATGATTCCAGTGAGTGGCAAAAAGGTCGACCAGAGGACGCCCCCACCGCGCGCAAATCATCTGAAACACCGACTGATGTACCATCCCTTCGGTTGGAAGGACACTGTCGCATCAGGACAGGGAGTCTGCTAGGACATTGAGATGCTGGGAATGTGCCAAATGGATACCCGAGCATTTACATCCCATGCCAATAGAAGAAGATCCCGAGACAGCTGATACAGGAGAATCGAATGTGTGCCTCCTTGATTCTGTATGTAGGCCACTACTGTCGAAATTGTCTGAAAGAAGTAGGACAATGTGGTCCGATAGGTGGAGGATCCAAAGTCGAAAACTCAACAGCAAGAAGCTCCTTCTGGTTGATATGAAGGCCCACCTGCTCACTGTCCCACTCGCCGTGAGTGGACAGACCGACAGGATCCAACGTCGCACCCCAGCCCCGATCGCTGGCATCTGCAGTAAGGATGCAATCGGCCAAAGGAAGATCCAACGGAACACCCTGTGTCAGCCAGGGAACATCGGCCCAAGGGTGGAGGTGACAAAGCAGGGACCGAGGAATAGGAAGTTCCAGGTCCAGCGGATCTACATTCGGACGCCAATGATCCAACAGGAAGTGTTGGAGAGGTCAGACAAACAAGCGACAGAGCGGAATGAGATCTCACCGAACCGCAAAGGCCCAGCATCCGAAGGAAAGTCCTGGCTGAGACCGAGGAAGATTGAAGCAGGTTCCGAGTCAAGGCGGAAAGAATCATCGCCTGAGCATCGGGAATCGACACCACATTGTGAAGAGTGTAGAAATCCATCCCCAAATGACGAAATTGCTGAGAAGGAAGGACTCCAAAACAGCAGCATCATGGTGCCATTGCAGGATGTCGTCCAGGTAGGCTGACGAAGTCACAGCCGACTGAGTACGGTGAAAAGCAAGCACATGTGACATCAGTTGGATGAAGGCCCAAGGAGCCAGGTTCAATCCGAACAGGAGAGCTCTGAATTGACAGACTCGATCCAGAAACGAGAACCGAAGGTATTTCCATGACGCCAGATGAATGGGTACTTGGAAGTAGGTATCTTTCAGGTCGATACTGGCAGCAAAGTTGCCCTCATGAACTGAACGGCGAACCAACCGGAAAGTCTCCATACTGAAATGAGGTGCTATAATGTACTCGTTCAGGATACTCAGATCGATGACAGGATGAAACTGGCCGTTTTTCTTCGGCACCAAAAAAAGTCTCGAGTAAAACTCCGGTGAAAGGGTGTTCCTGACCACCTCAATCACCCCTTTGGAGAGGAGACTGTCGATCTCCTGCACCAAAAGGTCCCAATGTAGAGAATCGGAAGAGACCTGAGTCGGGAGGGGCACCCGAGATAAATAGGGGTGCCGATGGAAGGACAGTCGCAGACCGGATTGCATGTCGTCGAGGACCCAAGTGTCGGACATTATCTCTGTCCAATGGTCGTAAAACAGCGACAGCCTTCCCCCGACTGGAGGCGAATCGAGGTGAGGATCATTTGCGGCCTCAATGAGGCCCCCGAGAGGAGAAACCACCCCCTCGGGAAGCAACAGAGTCCTGAGACTTTCCTCCCTGAGGCTGCCAGTGAGCCTGGCCACATCGGCGCTTCTCCTATGCAGAAGGAGCAGATGGAGCCAAAGGTGTAGCCGATGTTGCTCACGTGGCAGATGCAGCAGGATGCTTGGTGGGTCTAGAACAACCACCACTCACAGCAGCAGGTTGGTCCAGCTGTCTTAGCAAAAGCTGGTCCTTCGAATGATGAAGAACCTCACCACGGACAGCTTCCTCGGAACCATGGAACAACTGAGGTCCAACCAAAGAAGCAGACCTCAGAACAGCACGCTGCTCAGAAGGAAGGGATGGAGAAGAATCCAACACCGCATCCCAGCATGCCAGCTACAAATTAGCCATGTTGCAGGCATGAGGGTGTGTCAAGTTCATAAGAGCCTGTGACAAAATGTGAAAAGGCACCTGAGCATCATCAAACTCCCCTGATGGAAAATATTCAGCCAGGCCAGCGACGACATGGTCCACAAGAGATAACATACCCAGCATCTCTCGGGACAGGCCCACCATAGACTCAACTACCGACATCAGTAGAACTGCTGACTTAGGCTTAGTCAACCTGAGGGAAGAAGAATCATCATCCACAGTAGTCATCCCTTGGAATCCAAGACTGGTGGACAGATGGAATTGTAAACACGAAACCGCGATGGAGGCAGAAAGGCATCAGCTCGTGAAAAGAAAGAAAACGCATTTTGGCGTCCAAGCCCTGGAAGGGCTCAACAACCTGAGCCGATTGCAGAGGACGCAAAGCCCCAGAGCTAGAAGGCTCAACAGGGTTACGGTGCTCCACAGAGGACCGCAGCCGGACGGTCACTGATGGCTGGTCTGAAGGTTGAATGTCCGGCAATAAGCCAAAGACAAAATCCAAAGCCTGCCCCAAGACTGACGAGGGGGGGGTCCATCACCTTCAAGAAAATCGTCATCCTCTGTAGTAGAAGAGACGTAGCCCAACTCGGGCTGACCAGCAGAAACCTCCTGTGAATACTGTGCAGTATCCAAAGGGCCAGACGAGGCATCTTGATGACCTACCAAAGGAGGTTGTGCCTCAGGAGGCACAGGGAAGCCACTTGAGGGTTGCTAGAAAGCAACCAGGTGAGTGCCAAAACGGCTTGATGCAGGTCACCCCAAGAATCCGTCGCAGCAGCATCGCCCAACGGAGTGTTTTCCCAATGGACCCTTCTGGTAGAAGAACCCAAATCCTCAGAAGGGACCGATGATGAACATCAATCAGCAGACAGAATAGGGAGATGGCGAGAAGACACCGGAGGAGAGTCCCGACTGTGATGCCCAGGCGCAATCACTGACCTCTGCAGAACAGAAGGCCCTGCCTGCAAATCCTCTAAAGAGACCAACACCGTACATCGATCGGTAGCTGGACCTGGGACACAATGAGAAGACACCGGAGGATTGTCCCAAGAATGATAGGAACCTGCCATTGGCCTCTGCGCAGCAGAAGGCCCCAACGGCCCATCCTCTGAGACTGACGATCGACAGACAGAGTCAGAACACAGTGAGGAATCACCGGAGGAAGGTTCCAAGAGTGATAGCTAATTGGAGCTGTCACTGACCTCGGCCCTGGATGCCAATGTCCCCATCCTGCTAGTCGGCACACTAGCAGGGCAAGGAGGAACAATAAACGAATCGCTCGAGGGCCGAGGAATCGCTGCCAAGCGACCGAACGGCTCAACCGACCAGGAGCAAACCTAGCCAGATGAGACGGGACAGACAGTAAACCCGCACAGCTTCGCCGCAAAGCCAGGGAAGGCTGAGAGCTCATAGACACACCAGCAGATACAGTCTCGGACCCCCGAGACTGTATACCATCCCCAGAAGAGATGGAAAAGCCATCATCATACAGAATAGGATCTGTAGTAAAAACTACGGCGTAGGAGGCAGATCGGAGAGTGTCACCGAGCTGACCTCTGAGAAGCTCTCGACGAAAACAGATGCCTCAAGAGTGACATCAGAAGACAAAGATCATGGTCTCCACTTCAGGTATCACTGCACTAGCACCGTCAACAGTTGCAGAGGAACTCGCCACATAAAAAGACAGATCAGCAACCTGTGTGACAGAGTCAGCATGTGCACTCACAGAAATGTCTGATAAGGCATGGCTACCCTTACCCTGAAAACGAGGGGTTCTAGCTCTAGACAGAACCACCTTGTTGACAGATGCCCAGAATTTTGAGGACCAAACCCCACAAATACCACATGATTGGGCCTGTGTTCAATTGTTGAAAGTGACACATGTGGAATGAGAGTCGTCCACATGTTTCACCTGCAAGCAAGAGGAACAAGGAATAGTCTTAAGCATAATATGATAAATGAAATCAAGCTTCCCACCGACGGAAAACAGAACAATGGTTGTATTCACATGCGGGGGAAAAAACAAGACTATGTATGAAAAAGCAAGCAAAAATTATCAAAAATATCATCAAATAGTGAATAATTTAGAAGCTTGAAAAGGATACAATCCACTTGCACATAATCAGACAAGATAGCACTATACAAATAAGTTGTTCATGAAGATAACAGCTAAATAATAGCATGAGTCACAAAATTTCCGACCAGCACAATGGCAGAAATAAAAGGAATTGACGTCACGGTTGTTGCACATGCACTCAGTAAACTCAAGAGGTGTGCAGAGAGAGTACCTGTAATTTCGAGCGCCGGTCTCGATCGACCCTTTTTCGATCTTTTTTTCGTGCTTTTGCACTCTATTACTTTTCCAACTTGTTTGGAAAAGTTTCTTAAGCTTGAGTTAGTTCCGAAGTAGGGCTTGCACTTACGTTACATCCAATTGTAAACAATTGTGAGTAGGTTGAAAAGAAATAGTTTCTTTTAACCTACAATTATCCAGAATTTTCACTACACACAACACCTTGTATCTCTAGTGCCCTTGCCCTGCTTTCAAGCTAAGTCTTGGCAGCCACTGGAGGCAGCCAAGACTTGACCAGAAACCAATACCAAGGTAATTTGACTGTTACCCACAGTACCTCTTCAGTTGTGTGTTAACCCTTTACCCAGTGTAACAGCAAATATTGCCAATGCTGTTCTCAAAAATCGCCAATTAAGTTTTATTTTTTTCATTTTTTGTCTCAAAAACATAGGTTATGACGCCTCTTTGGAACGAGCTCATCGAGGTCGTTCCAATGAGGGGTCATAAACTATATTTTTAAGACAAAAAATGAAATAAATTAGTTATTCAAAAAGTTGTTTGCAAGTGTCGTCTGCTTTTCATGTCAGGTAAAGGGTTAAAGTACCTGTTCTCCGACCATATATATTTATTTGTATTTAAGGTCAATTCAGCATCTATAGCTTCATTGTGACTGCAGCATAAGTATAAAAGCAAGTTTAATCGTTTTTACCTGTGCTGCTTAAGTTAGAGGACTTTCACCTCAGGTGTTGGTTGGTTCCAGGTTCTATTTTCACCAGCAAAGAAAAACCTGTTTACTGTGACAAGCACTGCTCCACTTCCTGGGGTTCCCACAGGATTCTCGGACCAAAGAGCATGTCAAAGTCAGATAAGATCTTCGATAATTAACAGCTGCCAAAGGATGATGTTGTTAACTGGCAGAGTGCTGAAAGCCCACATTTGGGCTTTATTCTAAAGTGCCGGTCCCGCGATTTAAAGGTTTCATATTCTGTGGATGCGCTTCATGTTATATTGAAGTGATATTATTTTATCTGTTAGGATTTGCCTTGTTACAATTTATGGGAGAGTGCCACTCTCCCATAAATTGTAACAAGGTAAAAATGTACAAAGAAATTTTAAGGACCAAAAATAATTTAGCACTCTACCAGTTCAAGAAATGCCCATGGTACAGGGTTTTCCCATCAATGTGACATCACTGTTATACTGGGGGGTGTGGGGTGGGGAGTCACTGTTCTCAGGTGGACATTAGCCGCTCTCCTGTGATATTCAAAATGAAAGGTCTGGTTAACATTTTCTATCTGCTTTCCTTCCCACAACACCGTACAATCTCACCTAACTGTTAAAAAAGAAAATGCAAGAACACTGAATTTCAGATGCTGTTTTCATTTGCTTCGGTCTTGAATTAGCAATATATTATTTGAGATATCAACCCACTAGTGTAAGCATGTCATGACTGGATCATGATCTGATTAATAAAGATACTACTTTTGTATCTCCCCTACACTAGATATCTACCGTTCCATCTATATTTTTTTTTAACTAGTAGAGTGCCGAGTTATTTTTCAGTGGTGATTTGAAACATGAGTATTTTTTTTTTCAAACATACCATATTATTAGCAAGGAAAGGCTTAGTTTAGCGAGATTTTGCTGATAAATAATTATTTTGTTACAATTTATTAGAGAGGGCCTATTGGCACTCTCCAATAAAGTGTAACAAAACATTGTATATCAACATATTTTCGTCTACAACTCAGAAAAGAGCAAGTTAATGCCTACAGTCTAAAGCCACTAAAGTGGCTTCCAGCACTTTTCAATTTATTTATTTATTTATTAAGGTTTAACAACACTTTAACAGCCAAGGTCATATCGTGTCGGCGACAGTTTTACAGGTGGAGGAAGCTGGAGTACCCAGAGAGAACCACTGAGCAACAACAAGCAGCTGCCAGCTCCCAAACATCGTAACTCCGCATTGCAGCACAGGCAGGGTTAGATTGGTTGAAGACATGCGCACCATCTACGTGCAGTATGCCTTAGTACACGGCGTCATCGTGCCCCCATGTAGGCAACCGGGATTAAGTGCCTTGTCCAAGGACACAATGGGGGAGTCCGAATTGATCGCTCAGACGGTCACCCATCCAAAGACTAACCAGGCTCGATGTTGCTTAACTTCGGTGATCTGACGAGAACTGGATACCGCATCGCCACCATGCCCCCAGCACTTTTCAATAGAGACATGATAGTGGCTTCCAGCACTTTTCAATAGAGCCATGATAGTGGCTTCCAACACTCAAGACAGTTTAATGTAATCAAGGACATCTCTTTCTCTTTGACTATCATTTCACACTATTTTGCATTTGAAATTAAGAAGCTAAATCTCTGATTATTATCTGACCAATATTATAAAAGAACAATATGTTTTAGCACTTTAAAATGATGCAAAAATGCTGATAGGTTCACTGATCCAATGTCGAGTTGTGACAGCACAAAAGTGGGTTTAATCATTATCAACTTATCGTTTGGAAACCAGTTGTTTACAATTTACTATGTGAAGGGTCACTGTGACCTTGACCTTTGACCTAGTGATTCCAAAATAAATAAGGCTCTTTCTTGCACCAATGCCAACCTACCTATGAAGTTTCATGAACGTGGGTGGACACATTGTCAAATTATCATCTGGAAATCAATTGTTTATGATTTATTATGTTCAAGGTCACTATGACCTTGACCTTTGACCTAGTGAGTCCAAAATAAATAGGGGTCCTCCACTCACCTATTCAACCTACCTATGAAGTTTCATGAATGTGGGTCAAACCATTATCAAGTTATCATCCGGAAACCAATTGTTTACGATTTACTATGTTGAAGGTCACTGTGACCTTGACCTTTCACCTAGTGAGTATAAAATAAATAGGGATCTTCTTCTCACTGGTGCCAACCTACCTATGAAGTTTCATGAAAGTGTGTCAAACCATTATAAAGTTATCATCCGGAAACCAATTGTTTACAATTTACAATGTTCATGGTCACTGTGACCTTGATCTTTGACCTAGATAGTCCAACATAAATAGGGTTCTTCCTCTCACCAATGCCAACCTACTTATGAAGTTTCATGAATGTGGGTCGAACTCCACACAAGCAGGGTTAGCCTTGGTTGAAGACAAGTGCACCATCGATGTGCAGTACACCTTAGTACACTAATGCCACCGTGTTCCCACAAGGTCAATGGGGGTGAAGTGTCTTGCTCAAAGAAACTGAATGTTTACAAAATATTTCAGTTATTGTTAACAAAAAACAATTGCTGAGATTGGAAAGCTGATCTTGTGTAACTAGTTTTTCTGATAGGTAAACACCATGATGTTCAATTAAGTGAAGGCTGTTATGCTGTGACGAGATTAGTGGAGTAGAAGCCTTAAGAAAAGAAAACATAGTGCTTAAATGGTTACCTTTCAGGTTGTTGAGGTTTACTGCAGGATTGTTCTTTCTAGCAACAGCTACAGCCCAGTAACTTGTGCCTTCTGAGCTCTTTTCATCATAATTCTCAGATATTATTGGGACAAGGTTATAATACCTGTAAAAAGAACCCCATCATATTAGCTTTCCGGCTTTACTTACATATCCATCTTAAGTATCAATACAGACAACTGGAATCCAGCGAGAATTTTTATTTTGAGCAAAACATGAATACTTTAATGATGTGATAAATTTTGAATGAAATCATCTCTCTCCCTTTTTGTCTATACTGATGGATTCCTATGGGATCAAGCCTGAAAATAAGCAGACTGTCATCTGTAACATGAGGTCTCCAGAGGGATAATTTGGTGATGCTACCCTGCACAGCAGGGTAGCATCACTAAATACACCCTCTGTGAATCTAAATCTGAATCAAAGTCTCAAGCCTAAACAGAAAAGCCCAGTGGATAAATTGGCCCACTGTATGGGATAACATCAGTAAATTCGCCCTCTGGGGACCTCATTATGCAAATGACAGATTGCTTATATTCAGGCTTGTATGGGATTAACCTTTTACGTAATGTAACAACCAAAAACACGTAGCTCTTTTCACAATGAAAGTGTCAATGACACTGAAGCTTAACTTGTCTGTGTGTTGAGTTTGATGAAAAGGATAATGTTCAAAGTTTATGAAAGGATTATGAAATAAGACAAGAATTGTGATAATTGGGAATATATTAATTTCTGTTCCCTGTATTATTATTATTATTATTTATTGGTGTTTAAGGTTACATATTTCTGCACAATGGCTAATCATGACCGCGACAGTTTTACGGGTGGAGGAAGCCGGAGTACCCACCGAGCAATGGCGAGCAACTGTCAGCTCCCCAACATATGAACTCCACACAAGCAGGGTTAGCATTGGTTGAAGACAGGTGCACCATCGACGTGCAGTACGCCTTAGTACACAACATCACCATGCCCCCACATAGGCAATGGGGGTGAAGTGTCTTGCCCAAGGACACAATGCGGTTGCCCCAGGTGGAATTCGAACCGAGGACCTCTCGGCTTGCAGCCAGCACCTATACCTACTGAGCAACCGTGCTCCCCTGTTCCCTGTATGCTATGTTTTCAATAAAAATAATATGAGGTGTAGACTGTACTAATGAATTGAGGGGTGGATTAATGTGGCCCTCACAGTTAATGTATGTTAACCAAAGTTACCAAGTTACAGTGCAATAATTCCAAAACTTGTCATCCTATCAAGTTACAATGAAATCCCTTCAAAAATACGGCCTGCAGACTGCGCTAAAGGTGTCTGGGCCTGAGTAGCCATCACAGCTGACCCATCACAACCAAAAGGGGATGTCCTCATCTAGACATTATACTCAGTCATCCTACCAAGTTACAATGAAATCCCTTCATAAATTTGACCTGTAGTCTGTGCTCAAGTTTTTCGGGTTTTGGGCTCGGGCAGCCGTCATGGTTGAATGATCATAACCAAAAGGGGACGTTCACATCTGGGCATTATCTGGAGTCATTCTACCAAGTTACAATGAAATTCCATCATAAATATGACATGTAGACTGTGCTAAAGGTTTTCAGGCCCCTGAAGCCATCACAGTTGACCAATCATGACCAAAAGGGGACATTCTCTTCTAGACATTATATGGGGTCAACCTACCAAGTTACAATGAAATCCCTCCATAAATACGACCTGTAGTCTGTGCTAAAGCTTTTGGGGCTCGGACAGTCATCACGGTTTACCAATCATGACCAAAAGGGGACGTTCTCATCTAGACATGACCCCAAACCTGCATATGAAATTTTGTGACAATCAGACAAGAACAACGGGGTGTAGCCTGTGCTAAAGGAAAATGTGAACAGACTCACAGACTAACAGACTTGAATGATGGCAATAGCTTATCTTGACTTTGTCAAGTTAAGCTAAAAATAGCCATTCAAATTTTATTATTACAGTGGAACCCTGCTAATTGAATACCCACATTTAGAGAGAAAAATATTCAATTAACAAGAGTATACAATGAACAGGATTTGAATCATTTCCCTATGTTCAAGTTTTAAACTGAGCATTTATTCTATTATATCTTGTTCAACAGGGATAATTTACTCTATAGCTTACTCTATAACCTATATGCAGGTAACAGGTCAAATTTGTACTAAAGGTATTGTAAATGGTTTGGTGTTTGTTAGTTATATACAATTAACAGTGTTCAATTAAAAGATATACAATTAAGTGGGCATATCATGTGACCACTCACTGGAACGAGCTCATTCTGATGAACACTATTCACAAGAATTGCCATTCAGATTTTAATATTTTTCTCAATTTTTGCCTTCAAAACAGAGTTTATGTGCTCATCAGGTCTCGTTTCCCATTAACTTGTAGAGTGCTGGAAGCCCATATTTGGGCTTCATTGTGAAGTGTAGGTGCTGCAATTTAGAGGCTTCAGATTCTGTGGATGTGCTTCATATTAACTCTGAAGTGAAATTATTAAGTCTGTGTGGATTTGCCTTGTCACAATTTATGGGAGAGTGCCTCTAGGCATGCCTGTGTGTGTGCCTCTAGGCACTCTCCTATAAATTGTAACAAAGCAAAGACAAGTAAGCAAATTTTGATGACCAAAATTAATTCAGCACTCTACCAGTTAAAAGGTCATACCTGGGGTCAGTCATAGAATATCCCAGCCAAATGGCTATTTTGGGACATAATTTTTTTTTGTGATGGCGTGGATTTAGTAACTAATGCTTATAAAAAGTGATATGGTCAAAATAATCTGCTTATGGTTTTGATTCAAACTATGTATGGTCAGGTGCATTTCAGATGGAGGTCAAGGTCATACAGGAATGTTTAGTGACTAATCCATTATGGGCATTGTGACATTTTACAGGTGACAAAAAGGACAATTTGCGGGTAAATTTGCTTCGAGAAATGCTTTTGAAAAAATGAATAAGAAACCTATATGTGTTTTCTCTGTCAGAATGTTCATCTTATGCTGTAAAATCCTCAATGGGGGAATAAAGAATTCCTATCACATAGTTTTATTGCTGTGGCTGTAGTAAAATCGGAAATTTATACCCAAAATGAGAAATTTTGACCATTTTGACCCATTTATTGAGAAATCAACTGTGTCTTTCTGCTGATCATGAGTGTATTTGAATGATATAGTAAGTGTTCGATTATGTGTTATTTCTCCAGGAAAGGCCACACTGACAGCTTCCAGAAAAGATATACATTATGGGCATTGTGAATAGGGGAGGTAATTTAAATGCAAAATATCCTCTCCCGTGTTAATGAGAATTTGCACATTTCTTGAAAAACAGACATATTCAGCTGAATAACTGTAATGAGGCCTCTAGCTCATTCCGACAAGGGATGGCAATGTCGGTCAGTCAGTCAGCTGGTTTGTAGGTGGTCAGTCTGCCTGCTAGTTTGTGACCAATAAGTTTTTAATCAAGAAATGTAGGAAGAATTAAATGGACAATGGACTGAATGCTGGATACACTCTATATGCACATCTAAACTTCAATTCAATGATATTGCTTTGGAAAAAAAACTGTGTAATCAAAAATTTGTCTCCACATGCACATCTACACTTCATACTAATCCTTCCCATAAAATTTAGTAAAAATCCGACAAGAAATGTAGGAGTTAACTTGACAAACATTTGTGGTGGACATTCAATGATGAAAAGGGCCATAACTCTGAAAAACTGCCAAATAAAAAATTCCTTTCCAGATGCATATCACACTATGTACTCATACATTACACCAAATTTCCTAAAAATCAGACAAGAAATGTAGGAAAAGTTAAGCAGACAAACATTCCCGACATGAGGCCTGAGGTGCTCACCTGACCAAAGTTGTTTAAAGAAGGATTTAATTAACATCTACGGCTAGTTCACAATACAGATGAAAGAAGTCATTTAATTATTTATACATCTGTTGGCCATGTCCTCTGATTTTCGTTGATATTGGGATACTGCTCCAGAAATAATGCCCAGACTTCCAGTAATGCAAAACTAGGGTACCTAAATATCAACCTAGAGACTTAACTTGAAAAAACTTCAATCTGACCCCTCCAAGTCCACCCCCAGAATGCCCCATACCAAATGTTAATAGATTTTTAATGCTGCAGGTGAAGAAGGTGATTTTTAAAGATTATTTCTCATATTACAGTTAAAATTTGGGTCCCATCGGGAGCTCAAATATGAATCCAGGGACTTGATTTGAACGAACTTGAATCTGAGCCTGGCAAGAGTGTTGCATACCAAATATCAAAAACATTCTGAAGTTAGAATTAGGGCTCTCATAGGGAACACAAATATTAACCAATTGACTTTTTTTTTAACAAACTCAAAATTGCCCCACCCACCCCTACCCCCACCTAAGGATGTATACCCAATATCAAAAGATTCTGACTGGTGGTCAAACTGGTGGTCTGACAGGTGGTAGATTTTGAGAATATTCACAATATGGCACAAAGTTAGAATTTGCCCCCCTTCCCCCCCCCCCCCCCACCACCCACCCATAGGGAACACAAATAACAATCCAGGGACTTTATTAGAACAGCTTAATCTGACCCCAGCTAAGAATGCTGTAAACCAAATATCAAAAGATTCTGACTAGTGTATATCAAGAAGCTGATTTTTACAGATTATTCCTTATATTGGACTAAGTTAAAATTCGGCTCAAATAGGGAACCCAAATGTTAACCCAAGTACTTGATTTGAAGAAACTTGAATCTGACTCCTTTAAGGATGGTGTATACCATATATCAAAAGATTCTGATTGGGTGTTCGCGAGAAGATTTTAAAAAATATTCCTCATATTGCACTAAGCAAATTGTGGGCTCCAACAGGGAGGCCAAATATTAATTAATAGACTTGATTTGAACAAACTTGAATCTAACCCTAGTAAGGATGCTGTATACCATATATCAAAAGATTCTGACTTGTGGTTATGGAAAAGACTTTTAAAGATTAATCCTCATATTTGTATATGTTAAATTTCAGGCTCCAATAGGAAGCCCAAATATTAACCCAAGTACTTTCAACAAATTTAAATCTGACTTCACTACAGATGGTGTATACCATATATCAAAAGATTCTGATTGGAGGTTTTTGAGAAGAATATTTTGAAAGAGTAGTCCTCATATCGCACAAGTAAAACTTTGGACTCTCACAGGAAGCCCAAATATTAATCAAGGGGCTTGATTTGAACAAACTTGAATCTGACTTCCATAATGATGTTCTATACCAAATATCAATAGAGTCTGTCTGGTGGATCTGAAGAAGATTTTTAAAGAATATTTCCCATATCGCTATAAGTTAAATTTGGTCTCCCATACAGACTTGTTAATCTATGAATCTGACTGTCATTGAGATTTTGGTGAGCTGTCAGGGAGATTTCCATGCTTGTCAGAGAGATTTGCACTTACAGCCAGCACATCAATAATTTACATTTCATGCTTCTAACCCTCATGTTTACTCCATCCTAATACATTATATTTATATTTATTTGAACAATTTAAATGATATTTGTCAATAAAAGCATATAAATAATACATGGATACCACTACATCCACCTCTCAGAGCTTGTCCTGATGACATCCATATTTAAATGTTTTTCTTGAGAATGTTCTAAAATATTCCAGGTTTCCTGGGACCTAATCAACAATTGTTTCTGGTAATCTGATATCCCCACATACCAATTAACAACTCATTGATAGGTGATTATATGGAGGTAGATAGTCATTGTTGAAGGGGATTTGGAATGGGTAAGATCTCATCTCTCAAAGAAACATGAAAATTTTATCACAAGATGAAACATCTCAGGCCTCTTGTGATGTAAATGGCAAAGTTTATATTTTAATCACCTCGGGAAGTGGTGTTTCCTTATGCACCAATTTCAGTGAAGGGATGTTTCGGCCTTTAGGATTGAGATTTTTTCTCATTGTCAGTAATTCATAATTTTGATTTCACATGTGCAAATACCATTCAGAGGTTTACGGGAATAGACGCCCTGAACTATGACTCACACAACAGAATAAAAATGAAACTGTCAATGACACTGTACCTGAACTTGTCTGTGTGTTGTGTTTGATGAAAAGGATTATGTTCAATGTTTTTGAAAGGATTATGAAATAAGACAAGAATTGTGATAATTGGGAATATGTTAATTTCTGTTTTTAACTATGTTTT
The DNA here is from genome assembly GCA_031216915.1 of Pictodentalium vernedei. Classification (NCBI taxonomy): domain Eukaryota; kingdom Metazoa; phylum Mollusca; class Scaphopoda; order Dentaliida; family Dentaliidae; genus Pictodentalium; species Pictodentalium vernedei. Next base: position 267,327,172 of record CM062292.1, on the reverse strand, counting down.
AATAAAAATAATATGAGGTGTACACTGTACTAAAGGGCGGAGGGGTGAGTTAATATGACCTAACAGTTAATGTATGTGGCCCTCACAGTTAACGTATGTCAACGATAGTTACCAAGTTACAGTGAAATTATTCCAAAACGAGTCATCCTATCAAGTTACATTGAAATCCCTTCATGAATATGGCCTGTTGACTGTGATAAAGGTTTTTGGGCTTCATGGCCTGTGTAGCCATGACGGTTGACTGATTACTACAAAAAGGGGATGTCCTCATCTCGACATTATACTGAGTCATTCTACTAAGTTACAATAAAATCTCTTCACAAATACGACCTGTAGTCTGTACTAAAGTTTTTCGGGTTTTGGGCTCGGGAAGCCATCATGGTTGAATGATCGAGGCCAAAAGGGGACGTTGTCATCTGGGCATCATCTGGATTGATCCTACAAGCTACAATGAAATCCCTTCATAAATATGACCTGTAGACTGTGCTCAAGGTTTTCGGGCTTCAGGCCACTGAAGCCGTCACAGTTGACCAATCATGACCTAAAGGGGATGCCATCATCTAGCCATTATATGGAGTCAACCTAACAAGTTACAATGAAATTCTTCCATAAATACGACCTTTCAACTATGCTAAAGGTTTTTGGGCTCAGTCGGCCATAAAGGCTGAATGATCACGACCAAAAGGGGAAGTTCTCATCTAGACATTATTTGGAGTCATCCTACCAAGCTACAATGAAATCCCTTCATAAATATGATCTGTAGACTGTGCTAATGGTTTTTGGACTTCGGGCCCCTGTAGCCATCACAGTTGCCCATCCAAAAGGATATATATATGAAGTCAACCTACCAAGTTACAATGAAATCCCTTCATCAATATGACCTGAAGAATGTGCTAAAGGTTTTTGGGCTTTGGGCTCGGGCAGCCATCATGGCTGAATGACCGCAACCGAAAGGGGAATTCTCATCTGGGCATCATCTGGAGTGATCCTATGAAGTTACAATGAAAACCCTTCATAAATATGACCTGCAGATTGTGCTCAAGGTTTTTGGGCTTCGGGTACCTGTAGCTTCACAGTTGACCAATCACGACCAAAAGGGGATGTCATCATCTAGGCATTATATGGAGTCAACCTAACAAGTTATAATGAAATCCTGAAAAAATACGATCTATAGACTATGCTAAAGGTTTTTGGGCTCGGCAGCCATCAAGTCTGAATGATTGCGACCAAAAGGGGACGTTCTCATCTAGACATTATTTGGAGTCATCCTACCAAGTTACAATGAAATCCATTCATAAATATGACCTGTAGACTGTGGTAAATGTTTTCATGCTTCAGGCTCCTGTAGCCGTCACAATTGCCCAATCACGTCCAAAATGGGACGTTCTCATCTAGACATTATATGAAGTCAACCTACAAAGTTACAACGAAATCCCTCCATGAATATGATCTGTAGACTGTGCTAAAGGTTTTTGGGTTTTGGGCTCAGGCAGTCATCACGGTTGCCAGATCGCGACCAAATGGGGAAGTTCTCATCTAGACATCATCCGGAGTCATTCTACCAAGTTACAATGAAATCCCTCCATATTAAATATGATCTGCAGACTGGGCTAAATGTTTTTGGGTTTCGGGCTTGGGCAGCCATCATGGTTGACAGATCATGACCAAAAGGTGACGTTCTCATCTAGGCATTATACAGAGGCATCTTACCAAGTTACAATGAAATCCCTTCATAAATATGGCCTGTAGACTGTGCTAATGGTTTTAGGGTTTTGGGCTCGGGCAGCCATACCGGTTGACTGACCAAAAGGAGACGTTCTCATGTAGACATGACCCCAAACCTGCATATGAAATTTCGAGATGATCAGACAAGAACTACGGAGTGAATCAAATGTGAACAGACTCACAGACTAACAGACTTCCGCACGCGTGATGGCAATAGCTTATCTTGAATTTGTCAAGTTAAGCTAATCAGTGTTATTGACTGTTCGAAAATACATCCATTGTGTATCAATTTTCAACCATAGCTTTTTGGCATATTACAAAAAAAAAAAGAAAGGTGAATTTCTGTGAAGAAATTGTGACCCATTTTTGAACTGTATTCTTTTGCTCAGCCGTAGTGGATTAGGGACTGAGATGACAACTGAATAAAAAACAAGTGGATATTTGAACTAAATAAATAAAGATATATTGTTTAATTCTTTTTAGTACATTTTATTCATCAGGAATCATTATTTAAGTAAAGATGGATGTCAAAAGGTGATGTGCTTAAGTCACCTCTTTCGCTTCGGCACTCATAAATTTTCCAAGAAACACAAAACAGCTAAATTGAAATGAAAAGAAACAGAAAGAAATGTGGATATAAGTGAAATATTTATAATAAAAGACTCCTTTTTTTAATATAATTCACTTGTATGGATATTTTTTGTTTCATTTATTATGATCAAAGCTTGAATGCCTGTGAAAAGAAAAATGTGATAGAACTGAATAACTATTTTGAAAAGTGTCAAAGTGAAAGAAAATAGGATGTTACCATGAGGGAGGGAGACTGGGCATGAAACTGGGAGTCTCCTGGGAAAATCAGGAGAGCCCAATTATTAACCGATGAACTTGATTTGTACAGAATTGAATCAACCCCGTAAGGATTTTGTATACCATATATCTAAAGATTCTGACTGGTGGATCTGAAGAAGAAGATTTTTAAAGATTATTCCCCATATTGCACTAAGTTAAAATTCAGGCCCCCATTGGGAAGCCCAAATATTAACTGAGGAACTTAATTTGAACAAACTTGAATCTGAACCCATAGCAATGTTGTATAACAATTACATGTATCAAAAGATTCTGACTGGTGGTTATGGAGAAGATTCTTCAAAGAGTACTTCTCATATTGCACAATACCTACACAGAATACCCTGATAAAACCTGTGACTATTTTTTTCACCATTTGATTCTACTGGTCACAAGGATGTTTCATACCAAATAACAGTTGTCTGTTCTGTGCAGTTTTGGAAAATATGGACATTTGAAAATATATTTATTTTTAGCTCCTGGAGTTTCCACATGTGTGTGGGAAATATTTTTTGCATGAATCAAGTACTTATGACTCAATAATACCACATATCAAATTCAGTTCAAACTGGCTCATTGGTTCAGAAACCAGAAATTTTGGGTGGGGCCAAAATTCTTGCCCCTCCCACTACAATGCAAATATTTCCCCTTGAACTTTTTGGGGCAAACTTGATTCTACAACTTAAAAGGAAGCTCAGTACCAAATATCAAATCATTATACCCATTGGTTCATGAGAGGATGATTTTTGGGAACATTTCCCCACCTCCTCCCTATGGGACAGGGCAAGTTGATTTGAACATAAACAAAATGATGTGATTTTAGAACAAACAATCACCTCAAATGTAACTGAAATCAGTTCAGCAGTATTTTGGAGAAAAAGTTGCAAACACCATGTTCATGGAAGACGTACAGTGTGTGATCAACATAGCTTAACCTGACTTTCAGTTAGGTGAGCTAATAAAAAGCACCATAACACTGGAAAAAATGTGGAATCAAAAATTCCTCCACACATGCACATCCTCATTTCATGTTGATATGCCATGCCAAGTTTTGTAAAAATACGAAAAGAAATGTTTGATAAGTTTAGTGGAAAAATGTGTGTAATGGAGATATGGTCTGACAGATGGATGGGTGGACTGACTGACAGACAGATAGATACCATTTTATTCAATATCCCCTGTGTGTGGGATAAAAACCTTTAAATACTTTGGTATGCAAGTGTATCTTATTGATGTCAATGTAGGTGTTATGCTGAGTATTTTTCTCAGAGTTATTGCCCTTGATGGACTTTGTTTGTTTGATTTTTACCACCCATTGCAGCTTAGGTGCGAACTTGCAATGTTTTTGTAATTTATTGGCGAGAGCATCTCTAGACACTCTCCAATGAACTGCAACAAAACACTGAGTGATAAATGAAATTCTAACCACTAAAAGTGATCTAGCTCTCCACTAGGAAAACAAAATCAATACAAATAACATAAAATGAATCACCTTCCGCCTGAATATATATCTCCTGCACCATTATTCATAATATCAGCATTCCCATCTCTTAACATTGTCATACAGTCATCCACATCATTTCCTTTAATACACTCCAATCCTAAGGTTATCCGCTTGGACATGAAGGCTGCACTCATATCTGTGCATTTGGACATTTCAGCATCAGACACAACACACCATTTTGCTCGCTCTCCACAAGTCATGTAATGTTCCATAGTGTTCAGAAATCCTTTATCTACAATGTGAAAGAATAGATGGATTACCTGTTCCTGTGTGGATCAATACAAAAATAAGAGTCGGTGCTCAGATAAGATGTATTAACCCTTTACCCAAAGCACACAATATAAAAGTTTTTTTTTTATATTACAGTGGAACCCCATTAATTGAATAGCTACTTTACCCGTGAAGATTATTCAGTTAACACGATCATTCAATTAACAGTGATTTGGTTATTTTCAATTAACAGGAGTATTCAATTAACAGTGATTTGGCTATTATCCTGCATTCTAGAGATAAATTGAGCATTTATTCTATTATATCTTGTCCGACAGAGCTAATGGAGCTCTGTCAAACAAGATATAATAGATTAAATGCCTGTATTGGATGTACTGAAGCCAAAAAGGGTCAATGAACAAGGGGACTTTGGTGATTGTCAGGATAATTTCTCTACATATTGCAAGAGGTTTTATTCAATAACAGAGTATACTCTATAACCCATATGCAATTGACAGGTCAAATTTGTACTGAAGGTATGGTAAATGGTTTTGTTTTTGGAAGTTCTATTCAATTAACAGGGATATACAATTAAGAGCTATTCATTTAATTGCTCCATTGTATTTTCTTTCGATTTTAAATTTTTTTTCAATCAAACCATATTATTGAGCTCGTTCCAATGAGCATATATTTGGTTTTGTTGAAATTTAATTTTTTTTATTTTTAAATGCTTAATTTGTAAATTATGTGGGTGGACACGACCAATTTATTACACAAAGGGTTAACCTGCTACCTAGCATGAATAGCAGATGACACACATGCATTCAAAAAAAATTCTTCAATGACTAAAAGATTTTCATTGTTTGCTTCAGAATTATATTACCCCTTATTGGAAGGAGCTAAACTCAATGAGCTTGTTCCAATGGAGGTAGGATGTCCAGTGGGAGGGGGGGGGGGGGGGTCATAAACAATGTTTTGAGGCAAAAAAATGTAAGAAACATTGAATGGTGATTTTTGTGGCGAAGACATGATTCTGCCATCATGTTAGGTAAAGGGTTAAGGTTTTTACACAAGGTTTGACATGCACCTACCTTTATTTAATGACACTAATTTCCAGACATGCATATTTACATGGTTTTCTGTACAATATGTTAACCCCTTCAAAACGGAGACATGCACAGAAATCGCACTTCAAATCTTTTTTCCATTTTCTGCCTCCAAAACATAGTTTATGACCCATCACTAGAACAAGTTTTTCGAATTCATTCCAATAAGGATTGATGAGCTATGTATTGGGGGTAAATTTTTTTAAAAATGAAGTTTTGAGTTATTCAAGAAATTATTTTGGCAAACATCAGTTTCATTTTTGTTAGGCAATGAGTTAATATAAACTGGTAAATAATGAAATATAATATTATTAAATTTTGAAGATGCTCCCAGGATTCCCACATAAATCTCTAAATGATATTTCAGAAATTTTCCATCACAAATACAACTTTTTCCATAATCACTCTTGATCCATTTTTCAGCAGAGAATACATGATAGCCAGTAATTATAATGATGAAAATAAGTGTTTATTATCAGTAAAAAATTTACTATGGCCAGTAGCAGTAATCCTTAAGAGCCTGGAGATTTTATACATTTTTTCTGTACTTTGATAGTCCACATACTGTAACTTTTCAGTGGTTTCTGCGCAAGTCTAAGCAAGCAAGACCAGTAACTGTAATGATGAAGTTAGATTTTTATTATCAATAGAGATATACTATGGTCAGTAACTGTAACGATGAAATTATATGTTTATTACCAAATAGGGCCTTCTCATCCCCTTACGTGCAATACCTACGCTTACAGTACTGTGATAAAAAAGATGAAAAGTTTGAGAAAAACATCACAACATTGCAGAGATCCTCTTGTATAACTTGGCCTATTTTCTATGTTCTTTCATGACCATGGTAAACCTGTTTACTGGATTTTTAGAGGTTAGTATCATATTGGCCGAGATATCAGCCCAAGGTAACTTAATATCAGCTGAAGACTGAAGGTTGAATGCTGATGTGAAGTTACTGAGGGCTGATATCTCGGCAGATATGAAACTAATCAAGTAATAACCTCTTTATTTATTAAACCCAAACAAATAATTACACCATGTTCTCTGCTCTGTTATAGTTTTCTGACAGTGTGATTGTTTTTCATTCTTTTCATACAGTCCAATGTTTCCTCTTCTCCGAGTTCAGCGATCTGAATCTCGTGGCTTCCCCACTGGGGAAGCCACAATGTTCAGATAGCTGAACTAGCTCTTCTTCTGATAGCAGAACTATCTCTTCTCTCACTTCGATGAATCTCCACCTACAGCTTTGAATGAGCATGTGTGATGTTCAACATCTCCCGGTGAATTGTCGATGATAAAATATATATTAAAAGAACATATAAAACAAAGCAAATACAAGCAAAATTTTGCTTGTCTGCTGTTCCCGGTAACATTCCAAATATCACATATAGAAATGATTTTCCAAAATGCTATCTCAAATGAAGAAAAATGCAATAATCTTGAGTAAAGTGCTGCATACACACAGGCACAAGAATACCAATAACAACCCTCAAATTCCTGAGCTTTACAGACCTATTTGGCCCCAGTGAATTTCTTCTATCTTATCTTATTGAAAGAGTTGCTCTGTCAAACATGATTTATAATGGAATAGTCAATTTATCACCAAAATGATGAAAAAGACCAAAATCTGGTTAGTTGAATATTTCTGATAACTGAATATTTTTCACTGCCAAAATAACTATTCAGTTAAGTCTTTACCTAACGAATCGGCCACATCCGCCCACGTAATTTACAAATTGAGCAATTGAAAAAATATTACTTTTCAAAAAATGTCAACGAAACCATATCATGTGACCCATCATTGCAATGAGCTCATCAAGCCCGTCCCAAGCTGTGTGAAAAAGCCGTAATTGACCAACTAATGTTGCATAGTGACATGCATGCTCCATTACCGGCCAACACATCTGGATTATTCAGAAAATTCACTCGACTGAAACGGCATTACTCAAGGTTCAGAATGACATCCTCCCTAATATGGAGTCTGGAAGGGTAACATTGCTTGTTCTTTCAGACCTTAGTGCTGCTTTTGACACCGTTTGTCATAAAACTCTGCTAGAGACAATGAATTCTGATTTTGGACTTAATGGTCTTGCTGCTAGCTGGCTATCATCATACCTCAAGAATAGACAGCAGCGTGTATCAATAAACGGTATTAAATCTGTCAAAAGACTTCCATCTTGAATGTGGAGTCCCACAGGGCAGTTGCCTTGGTCCTGTTCTGTTTCTATTCTACATTTCAAAAATGTTCACCATCATTGAATCTCACCTGCCTGAAGTCCATGGTTATGCTGATGACACACAGGTCTATTTCTTTTTTCGACCATCAATCAAGGATCAAACTAAAGCTCTAGAAACTATTGAATCATGTATTTCGGACATTCGCACATGGATGGTTTCAAACAAATTAATGATAAATGATAAGACTGAATTCTTAATAATTGGTTCACGACAACAACTCACTAAAGTTGACATCAATTCAGTGAAGGTAGGAGATTCCGCCATCAGTGCAAGTAACAGTGTACGTAATCTTGGTGTCTTTTTCGACTCTACCATGTCTATGGACAGACATGTTACAAATATGTGCAATAAGGCTTTCAGAGGTCTATACAAAGTTAAACAGATAAGACAGTTCCTCATCAAAGACTCCACAAAAACCCTAGTTTGTGCCTTTGTAACTTCACATTTGGATTATTGTAATGTCTTACTGTTCAACCTTCCACAATATCAGTACTCTCGTCTGCAGATTGTACTAAATGCATCAGCCCGAGTGGTATGTAGGGTATCACGATCTCAACACATCACTCCTGTTCTGAGGGATATGCACTGGCTGCCAGTTAAGTACAGAATAATTTTCAAAACTTTATTATTAGTTTTTAAGACACAAAACAACATGTCACCAGCCTACTTAGAAGAACTCCTTAATACCAAGAATGTGTGTCAATACAACCTGAGGTCCGATGGTAAAATGCTGCTACATGTTCCAAAACATAGGTGTAAGACATTTGGAGATAGATCATTCTCATTTGCTGGCCCTCACTTGTGGAATAATTTACCAGAACACCTAAAATACTGTCAAATGTCAACCTTTTCAAGAAAGATCTCAAAACATACCTGTTTCAAAAAGCCTATAAGTGATGTTCTGGACTGTAAGATACTGTATATATTCCGTTTGTACATTTGCACGAGCTTAGTAACATGTACAGCGCCTTAGAATATGGTTCTATATCTTCTGAACTATAATTTTGGTGCTATATAAATGTGTATATTATTATTATTATTATTATTGCGAGGGTTACATGATATGGTTTTATTAAAAATTTTTTAAAATTTCAGAAATAAATAATTAAAATAATAAATTTTGATATAGTGTACGTTGGGTAAAAGGGTTAATGCATTTACCTAACATGACTAGCAATGACATTTGAAAAAAATATTCTTGAATAACTGAAAGTTTTAATTTTTTTCACTTCCACCCTTCACTCCCTGAAAATAGAACTTATGGTCCCTCATAAGAATGGGATAGACCCAATAAAGGGTCATAAACTATATCCGGATGCAAAAAATTAAGAAATAATAAAATTTGAAGGAAGATTTCTGTAATCAGTGTTGGCCAAAAATTTAGCATTGTGTCAGTTAAAGGGTTAACCCCTGAAGATCTATTTCTGACTTTTACAACCTCAGAACAGGTGCCCTTAACATGCCATTATGATGATGGTCCTATTGACAACACACAAATTAGGTAGGCAGTGGTTTCTAGTCAAGTGTTGGCTGCCTGTTAAGGCAGCCAAGACTTGACTAGAAATCACAGCTAAGCCACTGGATGAATAGAGGCTGTGGGGTGGTGGGAATTCAGGAGCTTGTCCAGGTCCTTAACCCTGGGGCGATTTTTAATACATTTTTGCTTTACTTTGACAATCCACATCTTATGACTTTGCAGTTGTTTCTTGGCAACTATGTAAGAAACCAAGACTTGCTTAGAAACAACTGCCATGGAACTGTGAATTTAAGTTGCATGCTTACCCTAAAGCTGCATGTTGGGACACCTCTTTTGTTGTAAAAAAAATGTGATTAAAGTCGGAATTAGGCCCCTAAGGTTTAAGGGTTAAGAAGATTCCACTGTATTGGTAAATGTCCAGCCACCAAGTAGCTGGGTATGAAATAACACTATACTTACTTTATAGACCAGACACAAAACATTCAATCTTTATTTGAACTCACCAAAATATGATCTGTATGTAGCATCACTACCAACAGCAAGAAGTTTGACTGTATCATCGGTTAAAAGTAAATCTTTGCTGTCATAATAAGAGGAATCAAACATCTTAAATCCTTTTGATTTTGGACCATAATGGTTAACCGCCATATGCAAGAGGTTCTTTAGTCCTGACCTGTATTCTTCACTTTTATTTGGTGATGTGACAATTACATCGGACGGACGTGTTCCCCAGTAACAAGATTCCCACTGATCAACATGTTTTAGTGTGTCATCTGGACATAATAAACGGAAAAGTTCTTTGTTGACTGTTAGTCCAGTTCCCTGTTTAGCAGCAATAAACTCTTCAATTGTGGAATGTTTCTGGAAGGAGACATCACCTCGACCATCATAGAGGCAGCTAAATGATCCAAGATGTCCAGCATAATGGTCATTTTCAGAACATATTTGAGAGTTCTCACAAAGTGCACAAATGGTCGGTTTATTATCACCTGTAAAAATGCAAACAATACAATGGTTAATGATTTTTTAAACTCTTTATCAAACATGACAAGCAGACAACACAATATTTTTTTACCAAATTACTAAATTATTTCTATGTTTTTTTCCAAAGCATAGAAAAATACCTTGCATCCTGTTGGAATGAGCTTTTTGAGGGAACATTAGGAATTTTCAGAAATTTCAACACAGTGTAACAATTTATCTTCCCTCCTTGACTATGACTATCCCCATAGCATGGGGAGGGGGGTAGGTAACCTAAATTTGTTTATCTCCCTGCCCCTTCCTGCATACCCCCCCCCCCCCCCCCCCAACCCACCCACACACGCACATCTGATTTCTTTTTCTTTTTTCACAAAATCATCATCATCTTGATTTTGGAATTTGATATTATACATGTAGGAGCATTTTGTCACCAGAAATCAACAAGTGCACAAAGAGAAATATGTTTGAGTTAAGATATGAAGGCCACAATATTTTTTCCCACCTCAAAGATCTTTTCAGCAACAAAACATCTCCCTAAGTTTTGTCAATATGCAGTATATGAGCTATTTACAATCCAGAATCAATGTTTGAAGCAGGCTGAGAAAACAAAACATTTCACCCAAATTTGTACTCATCTCCAATCTTGATCAACAAATTTCTCATTCTTTACCTGTTGATTTCTGATATCACAAAATGCTCCGATATCAAGTTCTGAAAAGAAAATGATCATTTTCTGAAAAAGAAAGAAATTCAGATGGGGTTGGAAGATACGAAGAGTGGGAGAGAAGATAATCAGGGGAGGGGAAGATATACCGGAACATTGATACACATACATTTTTGCATATTTGCTACTGAATGGGCTTGGTGAGCTCGTAATGAAGGGTCATAAGATATGTTTCCGAGGCACAGAAATGAAAAATAATGAAAATTAATAAAAATCAGAATGGTGATTTTTATAAATAGCAATGGTGGAGTATGGTGGTTTTGATGGTAAAGATGTTAAATAAAAATATCTCAAAAGGCCACCCTCTCTTAACCCTCTGCAGACTGAAGTGAAAATATTAGAATTTCAAGTTGAATTTTTTTCCCATAATGCAACTAGGAATTTAAGCAATTCTAAAAGAGCTCTCCCAAACAAGACTGAATTGGATAAATTTGAAGTTGCATTATGGGAAACATTTTTCACTTGAAATTTTTATATTTTGACATCAGTGTGCAGAGGGTTAATATGGAAAAGGGGCTGAAAGATCATAAAATTTCAAACAAAAATTAGTACTCTACCCAGTATTAATTTGTTCTTGTCTCTTCTTAAGGTAATTTGTGAAAAACCTTAAATAGTTTCAAAATTTCCTTACTTTTTTAACTTCCTTTTTTATGTTCTAAACCTTAAGGCCTGTTCTCTTGTTGTCTTAAGGTTTAGAACATAAAAAAAGGAAGTTAAAAAAGTAAGGAAATTTTGAAAATAAGCAGTCTGACATTTGCAAAATGAGGTGCCCAGAGGGTGAATTTGATGATGCTATCCTATACAGTGGGCAAATTTATTCCCTGGGTACTTCTTTATGTTTATTCTTGAGACCCTGATTCAGATTGAGGTCCCCAGAGGGTAAATTTAGTGATGCTACCCTGCTATGCAGGGTAGCATCATTAAATTCACCCTCTGGGGACCTCATTTTGCAGATGACAGTCTGCTTATTTTTGACTTGTAAGAGAACCACAGGGTAGTGGCATCAGTATACAACCACAACATGTAAATTCAGTCATTTTGCATTGCAATATATACCTCATATGTTTCAAATGCATTTTAATGTACTACAAGAACTAGAATAATGAGATGCATTTGTCATTTGTCTTTTTTGGAGTTCTTGATCCGACCTGACAGCCATGTTGGATTTGTCAGAATGCTGGTTATTGAAAGGAACCTACCTGCAATCACTAGTAATGGCACCTGAAAAAATTGTGTCCCATTGGTCATTATTTTCTAAAGTTATTGCAAGGACAAGCAAAATCCACCAAAAATCCAAAAAGGCTGCCATGGTGGCCATATTGGATATGGTAGAAAACTGATTATCGAAAGGAACATTCTTCTAGACACCACTAATCCACCACAAAAAATAGGACCCATGATACATTTTCAAGTTATTGTGCAGACAAGAAAAAATTACAAAAAATCCAATATGGCGCCATAGTGGCCATATTGAATTTGGCAGAAAACTGATAATCGAAAGGTACTTTCCTCTAGTCACCACTAATCCATCACAAATAAAAAAGATTCCATGGTGCATTTTATTTTCAAGTTATTACATGGACAAGCAAAAATCCAAGATGGCTGTCATGGTGGCCATATTGGATTTGGCAGAAAACCCATAACTGAAAGGAATCTTCCTTTAGTCACCAATAATCCACCACAAAAATAAGACACATAGCAGATTTCGTTTTCAAGTTATTTCACAGACAAGCAAAATTTACAAGAAATCCAAAATGCCTGCCACAACGGACATATTGGATATGGCAGAAAACTGATTATCAAAAGACACTTTCCTATAGTCACCATTAATCCACCACAAAAAATAGGATCGATGGTGGTGCATTTCATTTTAAAATTATTGAGCGGACAAGCAAAATGTTAATGGACAGACATACAGATGGACAGTCAAACAGACAGGCAGATGGACATGACCATAGCATAATACGGTCTACTTCAGAGAGTGGCTGTATCAAAAGTGATCAAATACACTGAAAGGTTCAGCACATTTCTGTGATGTGCATAAGCAAATCTACTTTGGAATCATAATATAGATTTTGAATCAAACACACATTGAACTCCATGTCAATTTAGGACTAGAAACTGTTTTAGCACACTAAAACATATGTCTCCCCTTCCTTTCTATTTAATGCACTGCAAATTATATATACATGAATAATATTGACAACCATACCAAATATCTAAGGTCTAGGTCAAAAGACAAAAAACTTTCTGGTTCGGACGAAGTTTCCCTTAAAAAGGCACATAAATCTGACCTTCAGGTCAAAGGTCAATGTCACATGAAGGTCACTATGGTATGCGACACACCGGCTCATGGTGATACATCCACATGCCAAATATCTAAGGTCTAGGTCAAAAGACAAAAAAGTTATGCACCAGACAAAGTTTCCATTAAAAAGCACATAAAACTGACCTTCAGGTCAAAGGTCAAGGTCACATAAGGTCACTATGGTACATGATACACCGGCTCATGGTGATACATCCACATTCCGAATATCTAAGGTCTAGGTCAAAAGACAAAAAAGTTATGCCCTGGACAAAGTTTCCCTTAAAAAGCACATAAATCTGACCTTCAGGTCAAAGGTCAAGGTCACATGAAGGTCACTATGGTACACGACAAACCGGCTCATGGTGATACATCCACATGCCAAATATCTAAGGTCTAGGTCAAAAGACAAAAAAGTTATGCCCTGGAAAAGTTTCCCTTAAAAAGCACATAAATCTGACCTTCAGGTCAAAGGTCAAGGTCACATGAAGGTCACTATGGTATGCAACACACCGGCTCATGGTGATACATCCACATGCCAAATATCTAAGGTCTAGGTCAAAAGACAAAAAAGTTATGCCCCGGAAAAAGTTTGTATGAGAAGAAGAAGAAGAAGAAGAAGAAGAAGAAGAAGAAGAAGAAAGAAGAAGAATATGCACTAAAACAATATGTCTCCCTTCTGGGAAGAGGAGACATAATGAATGTGTTGATGGGACACTAATGTCTACTCACATGCCATCGTAATTAAACCCTGAAATAACAGAAGTTGAAAGATCTGTACAATCATGGACCATAACAACCAGTGTATTGACAAGGGCTTTATGGTTTATCGGTTTTAGTTCAGTTTGGCTGTGCATCAAAACTGAAAGCCAGAACAAAAAATGGATAACATTCATCTTCAAATAATAACTGGAATTAATGATTTAAGTTCATGACCTCACATATGCACCTGTCAAATAATTAGATCAAAAGTTACAAATTGTGGAAAACATAAGCCATATTATTTTGTACCACAATTGCCAATTTTCTGAAAGTTTAGGAGGCGAACACTGAAAAAAATATGGCAATTTTTGTGCTGAATGCAAGTATCCCTATACATCTGGACTGCTGGCATGTTCATTGGTCACATATAGAAAAGTGTCTTACCTTCCATACTGGGAGGGGGGTCAGGGGGGTTGGGGGAGGGGGGGGGGGGTCTATTGTTGCAATAAATAGATAATACTCAGCAACAACAGTTTTCAACTTTCTGACACCTCAAATTGTCAATCATATTTTAAAAGAATATACTTTGTGGTCTATGAAAAATAAGTATGTGCACATTTTTCTGGCAATGTAAATTGGATATTTACGACACATCTTAGTTAGTATCGGAAAAAAACAAATTCCCATATTAGAAAGTTGATACTGTGTTACTTGTTTTCATGCTAGGTAAACGACTTTGACATTTGATGAAGAGAAAGCTGTTATGCTGTGACTGCAGTCACAGCATAATAGCTTTCAATCATCAAAGGTCACCAATGGAGGAGTTACAGCATTCACTGTCTTGATGCCATCTTGATGGTGGCAGATTGAATGAAGATGTTTTTGCTGATGTTCCAGCAATCCAGTTGTATAGGGATCAGTAGCTGAATGGATAAGGTTGGAATACCTCAGGTAAAGGATAAATCCTTTGAACTAAACATGCAGCTTTACTGGCTCAGGAACATGATATGTCATAATTTCATTAACTGTTTACCTCACATGAAAAGTAGACGGCACTTGTAAAAAAAATTATTGAATAACTAATTTTTTTCATTTTTTGTCTCAAAAACATAGGTTATGACCCCTCATTGGAACGAGCTCGATGAGCTCGTTCCAATGAGGAGTCATAACCTATGTTTTTGAGACAAAAAATAATGAAAGTTAAAAAATTTATAGTAATTTATATATTTTTTATACTTACCAATGACCCAGATATAGCTGGTGCTAATTCTCAAAAATCTAGGGCCAAACACAAATTTTGCTCCCCAATCCCCAAAATTTGCATCTAAAACCGAAAAAATCATGTCCTAAATGTTCCTCCATACTTTTCCTCCACTGCGCATGCGCAGTGTCAAGGAGGTCTCAAAATTGGCGCCAATTATCATTCTTACAAGCAGTGCCTGGTCAGCGCTATGTACTCAGCGGGGGAGGTATGAGTTCCCAACTCCTGGGAGGGCCATCCCCATCTGGGTCATTGGTAAGTATAAAAAATATATAAATTACTATAAATTTTTTAACATTTTTATACTGTACCAATGACCCAGACATAGCTGAATAGTAAAAAGGCTGGAGGGCCTAGGACATAGAGGAAAATCCAATAAGCTCAACTATATATAATAGAGTCATCCCCTCGAGGAGAAAAGGAGTATTAGGCTTTACATGTATCTTTCTTATTTATGATAAATTAGAAAGACACAACACCCTCCATAATTGAGCATAATAACATTCATGTTCTCTATTAACATCCAGTATAACCCTTTATACTAATTATTTTTAAAGTAAGCCAATAAATAAAGTCAATCCAGAGAATTGAGACTCTTTATACTCTTTAAAAGTGTCCGAGGATTGTATATTAACGCCCGTTTGACACGTGACATATACAAATGCTTCACACCGAGCTACACTTTAAAAATATGACATGAATGAATTTTAAACATTAACTTTACACTTTAAAGCCATCCTGGTAACGACTCAGAATTACTGACTCCGGAGGAGGTATCCCCTTGCTTTTCACTATAAAGCAGGTGACCTAAGGGAACACCCTCCCCCCCCCCCCCCCCCTTCCCCTTGCCCTGGGTCAAATAGCCCAGAGCGAAGAGGGCAGCAGGACGGAGTCACTGCCGGAACAGAAAGCCTGTATAACTATAGTTGCAACTGTTTAGTGGACGACATTCTGAGCAACAGATAACGGACCTAAACAATGCAGATCTCCATAAATGGACTCAATATTTCTGAGATAAAAATTTGTGAATGTGGATGGCTGAGACCAATATGCAGCCTTCATTAAATCTGTAATAGCAACACTATTTGCGTAAGCCCAAGATGTAGAAAGAGCTCTTATTTCATGAGCCAAAATCTTAAGCACAGACTGCTGAGATGAAGATAGATTATCATAAGCAGTACGGATAGTTAATTGAATCCATCTAGCAATAGAATGGACCGTAATGTCCTTTCTATCAGACATCAGAGACAGAAAGATGCGTTTTCGTCCCTTTCTGATAAACTGAGATCTTCGTTTATAAATACGTAAAGCTCTAACCGGACAGAGTAAAGGCCTATGCCCGTCTGAAGACGGAAGGGCCTTAATAACAGTAGGTTCCGGATATTTATTAGGAGCCTGATTCTTAGCCAAAAATCCAACATTAGTAGTAAAGGTAATAGTGTTCCCGACACTTCGATAGTGAGAATCGTCCACAGATAGTGCATGAAGCTCACTGACTCTTCTAGAAGAAGAGAAAGCTAAGAGAAATGCTGTCTTATAAGACAAGAATTTGAAATCTACTGTCTCAAGAGGCTCAAATGGCTTTTCTTTTAGTTTAAGAAGAACCCAAGCTAAATTCCATTTAGGAATTAATCTAAGGGTCCTAGGTCTATTTATCGAGAAGTTTCTAACTAATTTAGATAAAGAGACATTAGATCCAATTTGTAAACTATCATGGTGTGCATAGGCATCCGATAACATAGACCTATAACCTTTAATAGTAACAGGCTGCAGTTTGATCTCGTCAAAGAAGTATACTAGAAAGTTTGCAATGTCTGGAATGGAGGGATCAAAAATATCAACAGAATGATCCCTACACCAACGACAAAAGACCTTCCACTTAGCCGCATAGTTTAGCGAAGAGGAGGTCCTCCTACAGTTAGAAATTGCGTCCACTGCTCGTCCTGTAAAATGCTTGCCGTGCAAGAAGGACCGCACAACGGAAATACGTGAAGGTTGAGACCTTGCGGGTTGTGATGTAGTTGACGCGATTTCCCCTGCGAAAGAAGATCCTCTCGTGGAGGAAGCTTTCGCAGTAAGTCCCACAGCAGACACCTGAGTAGATTTATCCACGGTCTCTGTGGAGACAGAGATGCTACCAACAGACTTTTGCATTGAAATTGTTTTATCTTTAGTAATATCTGCTGAATCAACGGCACTGGAGGATACGCATATCCTATCATTCCGTCCAACGAGATCGATAGAGCGTCTACTGCATATGCGCGGGGATCCGGACATGGAGACACATACGTCTGCAACTGATTGTTGAGTTGTCATTGGCCACTCCCATTGGTAGCAAATCTGATTGAATACCTGTTTGTTGAGAGTCCATTCTGACGGCAACAAGCGATCCTCCCGTGAAAGGGAGTCTGCTAATACATTCAGACGACCCGGAATATGACGGACCGAAAGTAGAACTTGGTGTTCTGGAACAAACAGAAGGATTCGTTCCGTTAAATTGAATAACGGAACGGAATGAGTGCCTCCTTGGTTCCGAACATACGCAACTACTGTCGTATTGTCGGACAGGATTTGGACATGTACTTTCTGAATAATGTTCATCCAATGACGTAGTGCAAGCCAAATTGACATCATTTCCTTGATGTTTATGTGCTTGCCTAGAAACTGCGGATCCCAAAGATCCTGGCACTTCGAATCCGTTGGGATCAATGTTGCACCCCAACCTGTTTGACTGGCATCCATCATAATCGTAAAACTCGGATCCGGCAACTGCAGTGGGACTCCCTGAGTCAACCACTGAATGTTTGCCCAAGTCTGAATCTCTTGTTTCACTTGATTTGACAAGAGAACGTCTATATCGAGCGAATGAATCTTTACACTCCAATTCTGAGTCAAGAAAATTTGGAGAGGACGAGTGCGTAACCGCCCCATCGGAATGAGATCCGCAGCGGCTCCGCACAGACCTATCAGTCTCATGAATTCTCTCGCTGTGACTTTGTCTGAGTGAGGACAATAGCGAGTGTAACAACTGATTAATTTCGCTCTGGTTAACGGCAGACGAACGAGATTGTTGTGCGTCTCGAAGCTCATTCCCAGATGAGTGAATGACTTGGACGGCACCAGATCCAACTTCTACTCGTTTATTATAAAACCGAGACGTCAGAGTAATAGAAGCAGATTCTGCACATCGTTCTGAGGCATTAACTTGTTGCCGTACCTCTGAAGAATGTCGTCCAGGTAGGCCGACGTTACCGCAGACGAATGAGCTCGGAAATATATCATTACCGAGTTCATTATTCGAGTGAAAGCCCAGGGCGCTAGGTTCAAACCAAAGCACATCGCTCTGAACTGATATACAACTCCTAGGACTGCGAAGCGTAGATACCTTCTGAATGTCGGATGTACCATGACGTGAAAGTACGCATCCTTGAGATCTATGCTTGTAGCATAGTCGTTCACCCGAATACTCGCTCTGACTGATCGAATTGTCTCCATATAGAACTTCGGAGCGACGATCAGCTTGTTTATCCAGCTCAGATCTATGACTGGACGGAACAAGCTGTCTGGTTTCGGAACCAGAAACAGATGGCTGTAGAAACCCGGTGATTCCTGGTCTTCTACGACGTCTACCGCGTTCTTCTTCAGAAGAGACTGTACTTCTGATAAAAGAGCGTCTCTTTTCTGCGGATTTGACGGAAGCTGAGTCCATTTTGGATTTCGAGTTAATGGAGGCTTTCGTTTGAAGGATATTCTCAGTCCTTCCGAAATTACCCCTCGAACCCAGGGGTCGTCCGTAATTGACGCCCAATCGTTTATAAAACTCGATAATCTTCTGCCTACCGGACCACGATAGAGGTTCAAACCATCACCTCCTGGACCTGCAAAGCTTGCGGAAGGAGAAACAACGTCCTCCGCGACCCGCACCTTGCCCCGTCGACCTAGGGACGTCTGACCGGTAATCTCGGCCAGAAGAACGTCCCCCACGAGAGTCGCTGCCTTGACGGTCTCTAGAATAAGACCTAGAGGACGCATAGGAACCTCTATAGAAACTTCTCTTGGGCGTACTTGTCCCAGAAGTGCCTGTCTTACTCTTTTCTGCTGTATCCGGCTTTTTGGAAGCGGATTTGAAAAGCAGAGAATCCGAAGCTTTCTTAGTTATCTTATCATAGATTGCTGAAAGCTTGCCGTCGAAGAGAAGCTCTCCGGAGACCGAAGCGACTCTGAGAGAGTTCTTCACCTTACCATCCACGCGCGTGGATGTAGCTAGGGCTGCATCACGTCTAACCAACTCCAGGTTTGCCACTGAAAGGGCGGAGTTATACGTGGAATAAGCTACTGCCCTTGAAAGAAGTCTTAATGAGGATTGTATATCCTGGAATTCTTTCCCCTGAATGATAACGCCTTAGTAAGGTGATCTGCGTATGATAAAGCATCTAAGTTAACTCTGTTAGACATTATTGTCGTTTCCAACGTCGTGGTTGGAATTGACATAGACGACGGTATAGACAATTCCAAGTCTTCAGCCTCGTCGTCTAGACGCAGAGGAACTCTCGGTATGCCCTATCCTGCCATTTCGAATTTATTCCTTGAATTGATGAAAGGCAGATTTAGGGCATTTGCGGATAAGAAACCAGACTTGCCCATTTTGGTAGCAAGCTTATAAATAGCGTTGTTCAATAATTCGAATGTTCTTGTGACATTATTGGACTGTGTCGGAAACTCAGGGACGATGTCCCTGAACCGATCAAAAAATTCTGTGTCCAATGACGCTATCAATCTCTTATCCGGCATCGCAGCATTCTGGTCCGACGGAACAACCTCTGGAAGATAATGTCGGATAAAATCGTCGTCGTCGGATAATTCCTGATCTGACAGAGATTCTGTCGTTTGCTGGGATGCTGCGATAAGTTGTGCTATTTGGGATAGCACGTCCGTCACTGAGGCCTGTGGAGTAGCAGTCTTACGTTGCTTTGCCGCTGGAAGCTCCGTGTACATTGACTTCTGCATACTTCTTTTATGTGAACGTCCGGAGTCTACAGGCCTCGTGTCCCTGGCTACCGGATGGCGTGACCTGGTCGCCGTGGAATCCCTGATCGGCGAAGCTGGCTGGATATCCGTGGTTACATAGCCAAGGTGCGGTCATGTGCGCTGCCGTGAGGATTAGGCAGGCTTATCGACTTTCTCTCCGGACTGTCTATATAACGGAGCGTCCCGAGCGGCGGACATATGCTCCGAATGCGAAACGTTTTGTACCACAACATCTGGTCCCAGATGTTGTTGTACGAGAGAGGGACCTCTCTCGCTCACAGCCCGGATGGACCTGGACGAGCTGGGAACCGGACTAATAGGCTTCCTCCATTCTCTCCTCTGATCCGTCGTCACTGGGTGTGCACTTTGTCTTATTATAGTGCTTGCATCACCCAAATCTCCTTCCTGGACCGCAACGGACGAACCCGGCTGCCGAGCCATTCGATGAATGGTCGCTACACTGGGCGAGCTAGCGGACGCCAATGCCGTTGATCCTACTAGAGACCTCTTAGGCAATTGACATATTTCCATGAGCACTTTTGCCGCTAGCTCTTCATTTAACTGTGACGACAGAGGCACACTTTTGGAAGACATCACGGAAACATCACCCTGTTCTTGTTCCTCTGAAATAGAGATTGATAAACTAGAGTGACCCTGCGGAGAAAGGACTGGCATGGCCTTTTCCCCGCTAACAACATACCGTGACACACGTTTCCAATGTTTGTCATCCCAATTGACACATACTGAACAGGAGTTAGTGCGAGTACACTGACTACAATTAATACAATGATTATGAAAGTCAGAGGAAGATTTCCTCTTATTACAATTTGAACAATATCCTTTCATTGTGAAAAGAACACAAAAAGTCCTAGTACTCGCACCAACCCCTGAAAACAAAGATGCATAATAACATGATCCATTAACATAGAAAAAAATAATTGAAATCAAAAAGATTTTTTGAAAAAATATTTTTTCAAAAAAGCCCAAGTTTCTGAATATAACGTTGAGCCCCAATGGATCCCAAAAAGCCAAAGTGTGGACAAAATTTTTTAAAATATTACAAAAAAATTAATGCAACACTTACGTATAATAATAATGTATCTTGTTATGATTAAGCTAATACAAAGACAAGAAAGTTAAAAAATTTATAGTAATTTATATATTTTTTATACTTACCAATGACCCAGACTTAGCTGGTGCTAACTCTAACAAAACCAGGGCCAAACACAAATTTTGCCCCCCAATCCCCAAAATTTGCATCCAAAACAAAAAGAAATCATGTCCTAAAGGACCACCATACTACGCCCCCACTGCGCATGCGTTGTGTCAAGGACGTCCCGAAATTGGCGCCAATTATCATTCTTACTGGCAGTGCCTGGTCAGCGCTATGTACTCAGCGGGGAGGCAAGAGTTTCCAACTCCTGGGAGGGCCATCCCCGTCTGGGTCATTGGTAAGTATAAAAAATATATAAATTACTATAAATTTTTTAACATTTTTATATTGTACCAATGACCCAGACTTAGCTGAATAGTAAACAGGCTGGAGGGCCTAGGACATAGAGGAAAATCCAATAAGCTCAACTATATAATAAAGAGGTAACCCCTTCAGGAGAAAAGGAGTATTAGGCTTTACATGTATCTTTCTTATTTAATATTAAATTAGAAAGATACAATACCCTTAATAATTGAGCACAATAATATTCATGTTCTCTATTAACATCCAGTATAACCCTTATACTAATTATTTTTAAAGTTAGCCAATAAATAAAGTAGTCCAGAGAATTGAGACTCTTTATAGTCATTTAAAAGTGTCCGAGTATTGTATATTAAAGCCCGTTTGACACTTGACATATACAAATGCTTCACACCGAGCTACACTTTAAAAATAAGACATGAATGAATTTTAACATTAATATTACACTTTAAAACCATCCCGGAAGCGACTCAGAAATACTGACTTGGAGGAGGCATTCCCTTGCTTTTCACTATAAAGCAGGTGACCTAAGGGAACACCCGCCCCCCCCCCTTCCCCTTGCCCTGGGTCAAATAGCCCAGAGCGAAGAGGGCAGCCGGACGGAGTCACTGCCGGAACAGAAAGCCTGCATAACTATAGTTGCAGCTGTTTAGTGGACGACATTCTGAGCAACAGATAACGGACCTAAACAATGCAGGTCTCCAGAACTGGACTCAATATTTCTGAGATAAAAATTCGTGAATGTGGATGGCTGAGACCAATAAGCAGCCGTCATTAAATCTGTAATAGCAACACTATTAGCATAAGCCCAAGAAGTAGCAAGAGCTCTTACTTCATGAGCGGAAATATTAAGCACAGACTGCTGAGAAGAAGATTAACTCTCATAAGCAGTACGGATAGTTAATTGAATCCATCTAGCAATAGAATGGACCGAAATGTCCCTTCTATTAGGCATCAAAGACAGAAAGAAACGTTTCCGTCCCTTTCTGATAAACTGAGATCTCTGTTTATAGATACGTAACGCTCTAACAGGACAGAGTAAAGGCCTACGCCCGTCTGAAGACGGAAGAGCCTTAATAACAATAGGTCCCGGATATTTATTAGGAGCCTGATTCTTAGCTAAAAAACCCACATTAGTAGTGAAGGTGATACTGTTCCCGACACTACGATAGTGAGAATCATCCACCGACAGTGCATGAAGCTCACTGACTCTTCTAGCAGAAGAGAAAGCTAAGAGAAAAGCTGTCTTATAAGATAAGAATTTGAAATCTACTGTCCCAAGAGGTTCAAATGGCTTTTCCTTCAATTTAAGAAGAACCCAAGCTAAATTCCATTTAGGAATTAATCTAAGAGTTCTGGGTCTATTTATCAAGAAGTTTCTAACCAACTTAGATAAAGAGACATTAGATCCAATTTGTAAACTATCATGATGTGCATAGGTATCAGATAACATAGACCTATAACTCTTAATAGTAACAGGCTGCAGTTTGATTTCGTCAAACAAGTATACTAGAAAGTTTGCAATGTCTGGTATAGAGGGATCAAAAATATCTACAGAATGATCCCTACACCAACGACGAAAAACCTTCCACTTAGCCGCATAGTTTAGCGAAGAGGAGGTCCTCCTACAGTTAGAAATCGCGTCCACTGTTCGTCCTGTAAAGTGCTTGCCATGCAAGAAGGACCGCACAATGGAAAAACAGAATCTTGCATTGAGATTGTTTTATCTTTAGCAATACTTGTTGAATTAACGGCGCTGGAGGATACGCATATCCTATCATTCCGTCCCAAGGGATCGACAGAGCGTCTACTGCAAATGCTCTTGGATCCGGACATGGAGACACATACGTCTGCAACTGATTGTTGAGATGTGTCGCAAATAAGTCTATCATTGGCCGCTCCCATTGGTAGCAAATCTGATTGAATACTTGTTTGTTGAGAGTCCACTCCGACGGCAACAAGCGACCCTTTCGTGAAAGGGAGTCTGCTAGCACATTCAGACAACCCGGTATGTGACGGACCGAAAGAAGAACCTGATGTTCTAGCACAAACAGAAGGATTCTTTCCGTTAGATTGAACAACGGAACTGAATGAGTGCCTCCCTGATTCCGTATATACGCCACTACTGTCGTATTGTCGGATAGGATTTGGACATGAGCATTGTGAATAATGTCCATCCAATGACGTAATGCAAGCCAAATTGACATCATTTCCTTGATGTTTATGTGCTTGCACAGGAATTGCGGATCCCAAAGACCCTGGCATCTCGAATCCGTTGGGATCAATGATGCACCCCAACCTGTTTGACTGGCATCCGTCATAATGGTAAAACTCGGATCCGGCAACTGCAGCGGAACTCCCTGAGTTAACCACTGAATGTTTGCCCAAGTCTGAATCTCTTGTTTCACTTGATCTGACAAGAGAACGTCTACATCGAGCGAATGAATTTTCACACTCCAATTCTGAGTCAAGAAAATTTGGAGAGGACGCGTGCGTAACCGCCCCATCGGAATGAGATCCGCAGCGGCTCCGCACAGACCTATCAGTCTCATAAATTCTCTCGCTGTGACTTTGTCTGCGTGCAGACAATAGCGAGCGTAACAACTGACTAATTTCGCTCTGGTTAACGGCAGACGAACGAGATTGTTGTGCGTCTCGAAGCTCATTCCCAGATGAGTGAATGACTTGGACGGCACCAGATCCGACTTCTCCTCGTTTACTATAAAACCGAGACGTCGGAGCAATAGAAGTAGATTCTGAACATCGTTCTGAAGCGTTAACTCGTTGCCGTACCTCTGAAGAATGTCGTCCAGGTAGGCTGACGTTACCGCAGATGAATGAGCTCGGAAATAGATCATTATCGAGTTCATTACCCGAGTGAAAGCCCAGGGTGCTAGATTCAATCCGAAGCACATCGCCCGGAATTGATACACCACTCCTAGGACTGCGAAGCGTAGATACTTTCTGAATGTCGGATGTACCATGATGGTAAAGTACGCATCTTTGAGATCTATGCTTGTTGCATAATCGTTCACCCGAATACTCGCTCTGACCGATCGAATCGTCTCCATATAAAATTTCGGAGCGACGATCAGCTTGTTTATCCAGCTCAAATCTATGACTGGACGGAACGAGCCGTCTGGTTTCGGAACCAGAAACAAATGGCTGTAGAATCCCGGAGTCTCCTGGTTTTCTACGACCTCTACCGCGTTCTTCATTAAAAGAGACTGCACCTCTGATAACAGAGCGTCTCTTTTCTGCGGATTTGACGGAAGTTGAGTCCACTTTGGACTTTGAGTTAATGGAGGCTTTCGTTTGAAGGATATCTTTAGACCTTCCGAAGTCACTCCTCTCACCCAAGGGTCGTCCGTAATCGATGCCCATTCTTGTGAAAAGCTCGACAACCTTCCACCAACCGGTACGTGATAGAGGTTTAAGCCATCACCTCCTGGACCTGCGAGGCCTGCGGTAGGAGAAACCACGTCCTCCACGACCCGCACCTCGTCCCGTCGAACTCGGGGCGTCCGACCGGTTGTCCCGGCCCGACGGACGTCCCGAACGAGAGTCACTACCCTGACGGTCTCTCGAATAAGACCAAGAGGATGCACCGGAACCTCTATAGGAACCTCTCTTGGGCGCATTAGACCCAGAAGTGCCTGTCTTATTCTTGTCTGCTGTATCCGACTTCTTAGAAGCAGATTTGAACAACAGAGAATCCGAAGCTTTCTTTGTAATTTTATCATAAATAGCAGAAAGCTTGCCGTCAAAGAGAAGTTCTCCGGAGACCGAAGCGACTCTAAGAGAGTTCTTCACCTTAGTATCCACCAGTGTGGATGTAGCTAGGGCTGCGTCACGTCTAACCAACTCCAGGTTTGCCACAGAAAGGGTGGAGTTACACGTGGAATAAGCTACTGCCCTTGAAAGAAGTCTTAAAGAGGATTGTATATCCTGAAACTCTTTCCCTTGAAGGCGCAGTGATAACGCCTTAGTAAGGTGATCTGCGTAAGATAAGGCATCTAAATTGGCTATGTTAGACGAAATAGCTGTTTCCAACACCGCGGTTGGAATAGAAGCCGACGACGGTAATGATAGCTCTAAGTCTTCCGCTTCGTCGTCCATACGCAGAGGAACTCTCGGGATACCCTGTCCTGCCATGTCTAATTTATTCCTTGCATTAATGAAAGGCAGGTTGAGAGTATTGGCGGACAAGAAACCTGCTTTCCCCGTCTTGGAAGCAAGTTTAAATATAGCGTCGTTCAATAATTCAAATGTTGTTGCAACATTATTGGACTGCGACGGAAACTCGGGAGCGATGTCCCTGAACCGCTCAAAAAATTCAGAGTCCAATGACGCTATAATCCTCTTGTCCGGAACCGCAGCAGTCTGGCCCGACGGAACAACTTGAGGGAGAAAGTGCCGGATGAAGTCCACGGCAGCTTTATGTTGTTCCGAAAGGGATAGCTCCACATCATCCGTATCCCTTTCACCATCCGGTCGGACCTCATGATGCTCCCGGTCGTCCGCCCCCGATGCTTCGGCGGAGCGAACCGACCCAGCGCCGTCGGATAATTCTCGATCCGACACCGTTTCTGTCGGCTGCTGGGATGCTGCGATAAGCTGTGCTATCTGCACAAGAATGTCCGGCGTCGAGACCTGCGGAGGCGCAGTCTTTCGCTGCTTCGCCGAGGGCAGCTCCGCATCAGATGGCTCCCGCATACTTTTTCCATGCGAACGTTCGGAGTCCATCGGTCTCGAATCCCTGGCTGCCGGATGGTGTGACCTGGTCGCCGAAGAATCCTTGATCGGCGAAGCTGGTAAGATATCGGCAGTCATGCAGCCAAGGTGCGGTCATGTGCGCTGACGAGAAGAAGAAGCCTTAGCAGTCTCCGCGGACTGCCTATACAACGGAGCGTCCCGAGCGACGGACGTATGCTCCGCTTGCAACACATTTTGTACCACAACATCTGGTCCCAGATGTTGTTGTACGAGAGAGGGGCCTCTCTCGCTCGCGGCCCGGCTGGACCTGGACGAGCTAGGAACCGGACTCAAAGGCTTCCTCCGATCTCGCTTACTATCCGCCGTCACTGGGTGTGCACATTGAATGTTTATAGTGCTCGCATCACCCAACATTTCCTCCTGGACCGCATCGCACGAACCCGGCTGCCGAACCATTCGGTGAATGGACGCTACACTGGCGAGCTAGCGGACGACATTTGTCTAATCTCCATGAGCACTTTTGCCGCTAGCTCTGAATTCATTTGTGATGACGGAAGCGCACTTGCAGAAGATAACATGGAAACATCACCCTTTTCTTGTTCCTCTGAAATAGAAACTGAGAGAGTAGAGTGACCTTGCGGAGAAAGAGCCGGCATCGCCCTTTCTCCAGTAATAACATACCGTGACACACGTTTCCAATGTTTGTCATCCCAATATTGACATATAGAACAGGGATTAGTGCGAGAACACTGACTACAATTAATACAATGATCATGAAAGTCAGAGGAAGATTTCTTCCCATTACAATTTGAACAATATCCTTTCATTGTGAAAAGTCAACAACAAGTCCTAGTTACTCGCACAAACCCCTGACACAAAGATACATAATAACATGATCCATTAATAAATGCAAAAACAATTGCAAATCGAAATAATTTTGAAAAAATATTTTTTCAGCGAAGCCCAAGTTGCTGAAAAGTAACGTTGAGCCCCGATGGATCTGATGGCAAAGTGTGGTCAAAAATTTTAAATTTATATTAAATAATTAATGAGACACTTACGGATAATAAAAATGTATCTTATAGTGAGATAAACTACACCAAAAGCAAACAGCCCCCCTCAAAAAAGGCTGTTGCCACTTAAACAAACAGTGTAAAACACCAGAAAACATGACTCCAGGCACTGAAAAAACTGGCCCGAAATCAGTCATCAAAATTACACTCTATCTGATGCAAGACAGAGACTCCCAGGGGAGAATCTGCAGAACATCAGATGGAAGATGCAGAACACAACGTTTATACACCCATGGGTGAAAACGTAACTATGGGGAAAATAACAGAAAACATTCTGTATCCAAGCAACTCTCCCAGGAAAATTTTAGAAATGAACTTTCTCAAAAATATGCCAAAAGCATGGGAGAATTGCAAGGGGGGACTTTAGAAGGCTAGGGGAGAGGAAACACTGAATAAGCAGTGCAACATTTAGCAAGAATGACAACAAGAGGCCCATGCCTCGAAAATAGGCAACTTAACATAATTTCATCAAAAAATTTTAAGTACAGCCCTGATTATTTTTTGTCACTTCTTTTTCCTCTCCTCCTTCTATATCCTCCTTAGAATCACCATTTCTCCAAAAATTACGTGTCTGGCATCCTTTAAACTGAGATTTACAAGCACAAAGATCAGTGAGATGTTGACTGATGAAGGGCCAAACAGAGAATGATAAATGGCGCCAATTTCGGGATGTCCTTGACACTGCGCATGCGCAGTGGGGGCGTAGTATGGAGGTCCTTTAGGACATGATTTCTTTTTGTTTTGGATGCAAATTTTGGGGATTGGGGGGCAAAATTTGTGTTTGGCCCTGGTTTTGTTAGAGTTAGCACCAGCTAAGTCTGGGTCATTGGTACAGTATAAAAATATCCCTCTCAACAGAAACCGTTGTCAATGTAAACAAGAAGTGAAAAACACCAGAAACATGACTCCAGGCACTGATAAACATGGCCCGAAATCACTTACCAATAACACACTATCTGATGCAAAACAGATACTTCCAGGGAAGAAACTGCAGAACATCAGATGGTAGATGCAGAACACCACGTCTAAACACCCATGAGTGAGGACGTAAACATGAGGAAAAGAACAGAATTCATTCTATTACCCAGCTAAAACTCCCAAGAAATTTTAGTAATAATATTACAAAAAATATGCCAAAAGCATGGGAGAATAGCAAGGGGGGACTTAAAGGAAAGGGAGAGAGGAAACACTGAACAAGCAGTGTAACTTTATAGCAAGAATGACAACAGGCCCATGCCTCGAAATTAGGCAACATAACATAATTTTGTAAAAAAAAATTTAAGTTACAGCCCTGAATATTTCCTGCCACTCATTTTTCCTCTCCTCCTTCTATTTCCTCTTTAGATCCACCATTTCTCTAATATTTATGTGTCTGGCATCATTTAAACTGATATTTACAAGCACAAATATCAGTCAGATGTGAACTGATGAAGGGCCAAACAAAGAATGATAATTGGCGCCAATTTCGAGACCTCCTTGACACTGCGCATGCGCAGTGGAGGAAAAGTATGGAGGACCATTTAGGACATGATTTTTTCGGTTTTAGATGCAAATTTTGGGGATTGGGGGGCAAAATTTGTGTTTGGCCCTAGATTTTTGAGAATTAGCACCAGCTATGTCTGGGTCATTGGTACAGTATAAAAATATTAATTAGCGATTTTTGAGAATAGTGCTGGCCGGTTTTGGCAGTTACGTTGGGTAAAGGGTTAAGAGGGATGGCTGTTAAGTGAATGTGTGAGTTGACCAATCAATATTTTCAATGTGCATCCCTACGGCTATTAATTGGTCTACTCCCAAATAATGAATATGGACTCTTCCTTTCGGTGTCATTGAACTGACAAGGATGATACCACCAGTATTCAAAGGGTTAAGAGAGCAGATACCCAAAAGGTCGGACAGAATATACTAACCTTTAGGATTGTTGACTCTATTCAGTGCACCTGGTGCACAGCTTTTTGAGAAAAATTCTGCTACACTAGTTACGGTGTTACTGCAATCTCTGACTTTAATCACATCCATGGCTATGAGATTAGCTACAGGAATGGTCCAGCCTGCAGTTTTTCCAACACTTGTGTGACATGACTTCTTTCCTTTCAGGTCAGCTATCTTTTTGATGGGTCCATCAGCTCTCACAACCACAACAGACTTGTACAAAAATGTTGGGGCGTTTAAATCTGAAATTACAGTATTTAGGTGACTATGACTATGCTCACTTATTTGTTGAATGCTATATTAGTTCAGGGTTTTTTAGTTTCCATGTTGTGCTTGGTTTGGTAAAATAAAATGCAGTTGAGTAAAAAAAAAAAACGCTGATAATATAGTGGAAGCCTGGTAACCCTCTCCACACTGATGTCAAGAATTTCAACCTGCACATTTTTCCTGCAATGCAATTGTGAAATTTAACTAATTCAGTCTTATTTGACAGAGCACAGTGGGCTCTGTCAAACAATATTGTATTGGTTAGGCCACACAAAGTAGATCTTCTGTTTCTCAGGCCATTATTTGTGAAATTGCATGCGGGCGAGCGGTTTTTTATTTTATATTTTTATTTCAGTAATTACTTTTTTGCCATCAAAACTTCATGTTCTTGGTTCAAGTTTTAGGCCTCATAATCTACAGAATAGCATGGGTGGTGGTGTATTTCATCCCTTGAGTGCAAGAAGACTTTGCAATGCTAAAGCATTGCAAAGCCTTCTTGCACTCAAGGGACAAATTCATCAATTTTTTTAACTTGGGTAAAATATCAGACATAAACCATTTAATTTTTATTTTTTTAAAGTTTAAATTGGTTATAAAAAGCGAGCATGCGGCAGCCAAAAGGACCATGCGGGAGGGCCTGAGAAACAGGTTTTTTATTTTTTTAGGCCTTACAGGGAAAATGTTCTACCTGAAAGTTTGTTATTTTGACATCAGTGAGAAGTGGGTTAACTGAAGTGCCACATTGTCAGTCAGGGCTTATATTTAGATGGAAATGCATGAATCCATTCAAGCAACAAAGTCAGTAAGAATCCATGCAGATTCTCGCTGCACCTCTACTAGGAGTCGCGTGAGAAGAACTAAGCCAATTTAACTCTGAGTATTTCCAAGATATTATTTCATCAAATCTAGTCATGGCCATTGTAAAGCAGCCATGACTAGAGTTAAAATCAATCTAAATACAACAAGAAAACATTGGTGAACACATCATGGCCATTGTAAAGCAGCCATGACTAGAGTTGATGAAAAATTAATCTAAATACAACAAGAAAACATTGGTGAACACATCCATTCAATTTACAGGGGAAAGTTAAAAAATTTATAGTAATTTATATATTTTTTATACTTACCAATGACCCAGACTTAGCTGGTGCTAACTCTAAAAAATCCAGGGCCAAACACAAATTTTGCCCCCCAATCCCCAAAATTTGCATCCAAAACCAAAAGAAATCATGTCCTATAGGACCTCCATACTTCGCCCCTACTGTGCATGCGCAGTGTCAAGGACGTTCCGAAATTGGCGCCAATTATCATTCTTACTGGCAGTGCCTGGACAGCGCTATGTACTCAGCGGGGAGGTAAGAGTTCCCAACTCCTGGGAGGGCCATCCCCGTCTGGGTCATTGGTAAGTATAAAAAATATATAAATTACTATAAATTTTTTAACATTTTTATACTGTACCAATGACCCAGACTTAGCTGAATAGTAAAAAGGCTGGAGGGCCTAGGACATAGAGGAAAATCCAATAAGCTCAACTATATAATATAGAGGCAACCCCTCAAGGAGAAAAGGAGTATTAGGCTTTACATGTATCTTTCTTATTTTATGTTAAATTAGAAAGATACAATACCCTTCATAATTGAGCACAATAACATTCATGTTCTCTATTAACATCCAGTATAACCCTTTATACTAATTATTTTTAAAGTAAGCCAATAAATAAAGTTAGTCCAGAGAATTGAGACTCTTTATATTCTTTTAAAAGTGTCTGAGGATTGTATATTAACGCCCGTTTGACACTTGACATATACAAATGCTTCACACCGAGCTACACTTCAAAAATATGACATGAATGAATTTTTAACATTAATATTACACTTTAAAACCATCCCGGAAACGACTCAGAAACACTGACTTCGGAGGAGGCATTCCCTTGCTTTTCACTATAAAGCAGGTGACCTAAGGGAACACCCTCCCCCCCCCCCCCCCCTTCCCCTTGCCCTGGGTCAAATAGCCCAGAGCGAAGAGGGCAGCCGGACGGAGTCACTGCCAGAACAGAAAGCCTGCATAACTATAGTTGCAACTGTTTAGTGGACGACATTCTGAGCAACAGATAACGGACCTAAACAATGCAGGTCTCCAGAAATGGACTCAATATTTCTGAGATAAAAATTCGTGAATGTGGATGGCTGAGACCAATAAGCAGCCTTCATTAAATCTGTAATAGCAATACTATTAGCATAAGCCCAAGAAGTAGCAAGAGCTCTTACTTCATGAGCGGAAATCTTAAGCACAGACTGCTGAGAAGAAGATAAACTCTCATAAGCAGTACGGATAGTTAATTGAATCCATCTAGCAATAGAATGGACCGAAATGTCCTTTCTATTAGGCATCAGAGACAGAAAGAAACGTTTTCGTCCCTTTCTGATAAACTGAGATCTCTGTTTATAGATACGTAACGCTCTAACAGGACAGAGTAATGGCCTACGCCCGTCTGAAGACGGAAGAGCCTTAATAACAATAGGTTCCGGATATTTATTAGGAGCCTGATTCTTAGCTAAAAAACCCACATTAGTAGTGAAGGTGATAGTGTTCCCGACACTACGATAATGAGAATCATCCACCGACAGTGCATGAGGCTCACTGACTCTTCTAGCAGAAGAGAAAGCTAAGAGAAAAGCTGTCTTATAAGATAAGAATTTGAAATCTACTGTCCCAAGAGGTTCAAATGGCTTTTCCTTCAGTTTAAGAAGAACCCAAGCTAAATTCCATTTAGGAATTAACCTAAGAGTTCTGGGTCTATTTATCGAGAAGTTTCTAACCAACTTAGATAAAGAGACATTAGATCCAGTTTGTAAACTATCATGATGTGCATAGGTATCAGATAACATAGACCTATAACCCTTAATAGTAACAGGCTGCAGTTTGATTTCGTCAAACAAGTATACTAGAAAGTTTGCAATGTCTGGTATAGAGGGATCAAAAATATCCACAGAATGATCCCTACACCAACGACGAAAAACCTTCCACTTAGCCGCATAGTTTAGCGAAGAGGAGGTCCTCCTACAGTTAGAAATTGTGTCCACTGCTCGTCCTGTAAAGTGCTTGCCATGCAAGAAGGACCGCACAACGGAAAAACGTGAAGGTTGAGACCTTGCGGGTTGTGATGGAGTTGACGCGACTTCCTCTGCGAAAGAAGATCCTCCCGTGGAGGAAGCTTTCGCGGTAGGTCCCACAACAGACACCTGAGTAGATTTATCCACGGTCTCTGTGGAGACAGAGATGCTACCAACAGAATCTTGCATTGAGATTGTTTTATTTTTAGCAATACTTGCTGAATTAACGGCGCTGGAGGATACGCATATCCTATCATTCCATCCCAAGGGATCGACAGAGCGTCTACTGCAAATGCTCTTGGATCCGGACACGGAGACACATACATCTGCAACTGATTGTTGAGATGTGTCGCAAATAAATCTATCATTGGCCGTTCCCATTGGTAGCAAATCTGATTGAATACTTGTTTGTTGAGAGTCCACTCCGACGGCAACAAGCGACCCTTTCGTGAAAGGGAGTCTGCTAGTACATTCAGATGACCCGGTATGTGACGGACCGAAAGAAGAACCTGATGTTCTAACGCAAACAGAAGGATTCTTTCCGTTAGATTGAACAACGGAACTGAATGAGTGCCTCCCTGATTCCGTATATACGCCACTACTGTCGTATTGTCGGATAGGATTTGGACATGAGCATTGTGAATAATGTCCATCCAATGACGTAACGCAAGCCAAATTGACATCATTTCCTTGATGTTTATGTGCTTGCCCAGGAATTGCGGATCCCAAAGACCCTGGCATCTCGAATCCGTTGGGATCAATGATGCACCCCAACCTGTTTGACTGGCATCCGTCATAATGGTAAAACTCGTTTCCGGCAACTGCAGCGGAACTCCCTGAGTTAACCACTGAATGTTTGCCCAAGTCTGAATCTCTTGTTTCACTTGATCTGACAAGAGAACGTCTATGTCGAGCGAATGAATTTTCACACTCCAATTCTGAGTCAAGAAAATTTGGAGAGGACGCGTGCGTAACCGCCCCATCGGAATGAGATCCGCAGCGGCTCCGCACAGACCTATCAGTCTCATAAATTCTCTCGCCGTGACTTTGTCTGCGTGCAGACAACAGCGAGCGTAACAACTGACTAATTTCGCTCTGGTTAACGGCAGACGAACGAGATTGTTGTGCATCTCGAAGCTCATTCCCAGATGTGTGAATGACTTGGACGGCACCAGATCCGACTTCTCCTCGTTTACTATAAAACCGAGACATCGGAGCAATAGAAGTAGATTCTGAACATCGTTCTGAAGCGTTAACTCATTGCCGTACCTCTGAAGAATGTCGTCCAGGTAGGCCGACGTTACCGCAGACGAATGAGCTCGGAAATACATCATTACCGAGTTCATTACCCGAGTGAAAGCCCAGGGTGCTAGATTCAATCCGAAGCACATCGCCCGGAATTGATACACCACTCCTAGGACTGCGAAGCGTAGATACTTTCTGAATGTCGGATGTACCATGACGTGAAAGTATGCATCTTTGAGATCTATGCTCGTTGCATAATCGTTCACCCGAATACTCGCTCTGACCGACCGAATCGTCTCCATATAAAACTTCGGAGCGACGATCAGCTTGTTTATCCAGCTCAAATCTATGACTGGACGGAACGAGCCATCTGGTTTCGGAACCAGAAACAGATGGCTGTAGAATCCCGGAGTCTCCTGGTTTTCTACGACCTCTACCGCGTTCTTCATTAAAATAGACTGCACCTCTGATAATAGAGCGTCTCTTTTCTGCGGATTTTACGGAAGTTGAGTCCATTTTGGACTTCGAGTTAATGGAGGCTTTCGTTTGAAGGATATCTTTAGACCTTCCGAAGTCACTCCTCTCACCCAAGGGTCGTCCGTAATCGATGCCCATTCTTGTGAAAAGCTCGCCAACCGGTACGCGATAGAGGTTTAAGCCATCACCTCCTGGACCTGCGAGGCCTGCGGTAGGAGAAACCACATCCTCCACGACCCGCACCTCGTCCCGTCAACCTCGGGGCATCCGACCGGTTGTCCCGGCCCGAAGGACGTCCCAAACGTGAGTCGCTACCTTGACGGTCTCTTGAATAAGACTAAGAGGACGCACCTGAACCTCTATAGGAACCTCTCTTGGGCGCATTAGACCCAGAAGTGCCTGTCTTACTCTTGTCTGCCGAGTCCGACTTCTTAGAAGCAGATTTGAACAGCAGAGAATCCGAAGCTTTCTTTGTAATTTTAACATAAATTGCAGAAAGCTTGCCATCAAAGAGAAGATCTCCGGAGACCGAAGCGACTCTGAGAGAGTTCTTCACCTTAGTATCCACGAGTGTGGATGTAGCTAGGGCTGCGTCACATCTAACCAACTCCAAGTTTGCCACTGAAAGGGCGGAGTTACACGTGGAATAAGCTACTGCCCTTGAAAGAAGTCTTAAAGAGGATTGTATATCCTGAAATTCTTTCCCTTGAAGGCGCAGTGATAATGCCTTAGTAAGGTGATCTGCGTAAGATAAGGCATGTAAACTGGCTCTGTTAGACGAAATAGTTGTTTCCAACACCGCGGTTGGAATAGACGCCGACGACGGTAATGATAACTCTAAGTCTTCCGCCTCGTCGTCCATACGCAGAGGAACTCTCGGAATACCCTGTCCTGCCATGTCGAATTTATTCCTTGCATTAATGAAAGGCAGGTTGAGAGTATTGGTGGACAAGAAACCTGCTTTCCCCGTTTTGGAAGCAAGTTTGAATATAGCGTCGTTCAATAATTCAAATGTTCTTGCAACATTATTGGACTGAGACGGAAACTCGGGAGCGATGTCCCTGAACCGCTCAAAGAAATCAGAGTCCAATGACGCTATAATCCTCTTGTCCGGAACCGCAGCAGTCTGGCCCGACGGAACAACTTGAGGGAGAAAGTGCCGGATGAAGTCCACGGCAGCTTTATGTTGTTCCGAAAGGGATAGCTCCAAGTCATCTGTATCCCTTTCACCATCCGGTCGGACCTCATGATGCTCCCGGTCGTCCGCCCGCGATGCTTCGGCGGAGCGTACCGACCCAGCACCGTCGGATAATTCCCGATCCGACACCGTTTCTGTCGGCTGCTGGGATGCTGCGATAAGTTGTGCTATCTGCACAAGTACGTCCGGCATCGAGGCCTGCGGAGGCGCAGTCTTTCGCTGCTTCGCCGAGGGCAGCTCCGCATCTGATGACTCCCGCATACTTTTCCTATGCGAACATCCGGAGTCCATCGGCCTCGTGTCCCTGGCTACCGGATGGTGTGACCTGGTCGCCGAAGAATCTCTGATCGGCGAAGCTGGTAGAATAACGGCGGTCACGTAGCCAAGGTGCGGTCATGTGAGCTGACGAGAGAAAGAAGCCTGAGCAGTCTCCGCGGACTGCCTATACAATGGAGCGTCCCGAGCGACGGACTATGCTCCGCTTGCGACACATTTTGTACCACAACATCTGGTCCCAGATGTTGTTGTACGAGAGAGGGGCCTCTCTCGCTCATGGCCCGGCTGGACCTGGACGAGCTAGGAACTGGACTCAAAGGCTTCCTCCGATCTCGCCTACTATCCGCCGTCACTGGGTGTGCACGTTGAATGTTTATAGTGCTCGCATCACCCAACATTTCCTCCTGGACCGCATCGGACGAACCCGGCTGCCAAACCATTCGGTGAATGGACGCTACACCGGGCGAGCTAGCGGACGACATTTGTTTAATCTCCATGAGCACTTTTGCCGCTAGCTCTGTATTCATTTGTGATGACGGAAGCGCACTTGCGGAAGATAACATGGAAACATCACCCTGTTCTTGTTCCTCTGAAATAGAAACTGAGAGAGTAGAGTGACCTTGCGGAGAAAGAGCCGGCATAGCCCTTTCTCCACTAACAACATATCGTGACACACGTTTTCCAATGTTTGTCATCCCAATATTGACATATAGAACAGGGATTAGTGCGAGAACACTGACTACAATTAATGCAATGATCATGAAAGTCAGAGGAAGATTTCTTCCTATTACGATTTGAACAATATCCTTTCATTGTGAAAAGTCAACAACAAGTCCTAGTTACTCGCACAAACCCCTGACACAAAGATACATAATAACATGATCCATTAATAATGAAAAAACAATTGCAAATCAAAATAATTTTTGAAAAATATTTTTTCAGCGAAGCCCAAGTTTTTGAAAAGTAACGTTGAGCCCCGATGGATCCGATGGCTAAGTGTGGTCAAAAATTTTAAATTTATATTAAATAATTAATGCAACACTTACGGATAATAAAAATGTATCTTATAGTGAGATAAACTACACCAAAGGCAAACAGCCCCCCTCAAAAGAGACTGTTGCCAATGTAAACAAACAGTGTAAAACACCAGAAAACATGACTCCAGGCACTGAAAAAACTGGCCCGAAATCAGTCATCAAAATTACACTCTATCTGATGCAAGACAGAGACTCCCAGGGGAGAATCTGCAGAACATCAGATGGAAGATGCAGAACACAATGTTTATACACCCATGGGTGAAAACGTAACTATGGGGAAAATAACAGAAAACATTATGTAACCAAGCAACTCTCCCAAGAGAATTTAGAAATGATCTTTCTCAAAAATATGCCAAAAGCATGGGAGAATTGCAAGGGGGGACTTAGAAGACCAGGGGAGAGGAAACACTGAATAAGCAGTGCAACTTTTTAGCAAGAATGACAACAAGAGGCCCATGCCTCAAAAATAGGCAACTTAACATAATTTCATAAAAAATTTTAAGTACAGCCCTGATTATTTTTTGTCACTCCTTTTTCCTCTCCTCCTTCTATATCCTCCTTAGAATCACCATTTCTCCAATAATTACGTGTCTGGCATCCTTTAAACTGAGATTTACAAGCACAAAGATCAGTGAGAAGTTGACTGATGAAGGGCCAAACAGAGAATGATAATTGGCGCCAATTTTGGAACGTCCTTGACACTGCGCATGCGCAGTAGGGGTGAAGTATGGAGGTCCTATAGGACATGATTTCTTTTGGTTTTGGATGCAAATTTTGGGGATTGGGGGGCAAAATTTGTGTTTGGCCCTGGATTTTTTAGAGTTAGCACCAGCTAAGTCTGGGTCATTGGTACAGTATAAAAATATATGTTTAAATATGCCCAACTTACATGTATACTTATATCAGTGACAAGAGAAACACTGTGCTGGGCAGGAATATCCGCCAGCAGCATGCAAAGAGTTAACCCTTTACCTAACATAGTAGCAACAAATTAACCAATACAAGGTTAACATGACCTGAAATATCCGGACACTTTGTCAATAAAATTGTACAAATATGGCTGTCACTGGTACCGGATTATTGAGCCAGTTCCAGTGACAGCCATATTTGTAAGGTTTTATAGATAAATACTGTTTATTTTTTTTAAAATAGTCAAATTCAGTTTATATTTTAACAAGAGCACCACCTAGCGGGGCAACATACGCCCGTCAAAATTGGAACATGCACAAGTTTCTCTGGGGTAAAGTTTGAAATTTTTGTTGACTCGACTATATCTGCCCCCACCCCTCCAATCATTGCCCATTCCCCTGCCCTGTCTGGGGAAAAGGGTAATTCACCTGTTTTCGCATTTTCATATTAAGCGATCTGAGGTTTTTACAAAATAAAAAAAATGGTAGCATCCATTTTATTCATAAGATAACTTCTAAAGGGCTGTAAAGCTACTGTAGAAGATTCTCCTTGTCGTTTACAATGGTAGCGTCCATTCATTGACAGGTTAACTTCATTGATAACGATTGACGATAGGTGGAACCAAGGAAAAGGACATTTTGAGGATTATAACAGCTATAAACGGTGAGGATTCTCGTCGTTTAAAAATAAAATGGTGTTATCTGCTCCTGTCACATGCACAACGACAATTGATGATCAACATGGGTGCAAAGTTTGAACAATAAAGCAAGTAAAATGTTGGAGTAGGCGACACAATAGTGTAATGTTTCAAGTACTAAAAG
Organism: Pictodentalium vernedei; assembly: GCA_031216915.1. Classification (NCBI taxonomy): domain Eukaryota; kingdom Metazoa; phylum Mollusca; class Scaphopoda; order Dentaliida; family Dentaliidae; genus Pictodentalium; species Pictodentalium vernedei. The sequence goes on along the minus strand of CM062292.1, from coordinate 267,288,524 downwards.
GGGGTATATATATAACTCTGGAAATACAACACAGAGTTACCTGCTCTTGTCACATGCACAACGGCAATTGGCGATCAACATGTGTGCAAAGTTTGAACAGTATAGCATGTAAAATGTTGAAGGAGAAGGCGACACAATACTGTAATGTTTTAAGTACTAACAGGGGCATAACTCTGGAAATACACAATGGAGTTACCTGCTCTTGTCACATGCACAACGGCAATTGGTGATCACCATGTGTGCAAAGTTTGAACAATGTAGCATGTAAACCTTTGGAGGAGTAGGCGACACAAAAATTGTTTACAGACAGACAGACAGACAGACGACACCATAACATAATACATCCGTCAAAAATTGACTGGCGTATAAAAATTAAAAAACTGCATTGGGTAAAGGGCTAACATGTGTTATCAGTATAGAGCAGGGGTTCAGCCACGGTGGCCTTTTGGGATCCTGGACATTCATAGCCGGTATGGATTCTCGCAACCATTTTTGCGAGAATCAAAATGGATTCTCACAAATTTACATGAAATATAAGCCCTGTCAGTGAAAAATGTTCAATTAATGGAAAAATTCAATTTATTGGTGTTTAAGGTCACTTTCAGCAACTTTGGCTATCTCATGACTGCAGCATATGAATGAAGTGAAGTTTAGCTGATCGTTTATACCTATACTGCCCACTTTAGAGGACATCCACCGAGATAGTTGGTTCTGTGTTTTATTTTACTAGAAAAGCCAAATTTGTTTACTGCAGTAAACAAGCAGTGCTCCACATCTCAGGGTTCCCACAGGGAAGTATTAAATTAATAGGAATTCTTATTTTACTGTTATCTTGTAATGAACTGATCTTTTTTGACAGAACTTATGGAGCTCTGTTAAATAAGATAAATAAATGCTTCTATTGGTTGTACTGAGGTTGAACATGAACAGTTCTATAACTCTTAACCCGCTGAGTATTTTCAAGGTATTTTTCATCAAATCTAGCCATGGCTGCTGTAAAGCAGCCATGACTAGAGTTGATGAAAAATTTATCTAAATATAACAAGACATCATTGGTGAAAATATCCATTCAATTTACGGGGGAAAATATGTTTAAATATGCCCAAATTATACTTATATCAGTGACAAGAGAAACCCTGTGCTGGGCAGGAATATCCGCCAGCAGCTTGCAAAGAGATAAACATGGTAGTTTTGTTGTTGCCAGAGTAATTCTTCAGTAGATTTGACCTGTTAATTGTATTTACATATAGGTTGCAGAGTAAATACTTGTTAACCCTTTACCCAATACCCAGGTTATCAAAATTTAATATTTTAAATATTATTTTTTAAATTTAAAAAAAAATATATCAACAAAACCATATCATGTGACCCCTGATTGGAATGAGCTTGACGAGTACATTCCAATGAGGGGTCATCTAATATGGTTTTGTTGAAATGTTTTTAAAAAGTAATCTTTAAACTGCTCAATTTGCAAATTACAGAAGTAGGGGCTATTAATCACCTTCATTGATAGTCTTAATTTAATAAACTAAGACTATCAATGAAGGTGATTAATAGCCCCTACTTCTGGCTTCACAGACGGCATCCACGATTTTGGAATATGTGGATACTGGGCATGTCCGATTATTAAAATTCAAGGTAACAAAACTAGGTTAACATTGTCACAGATTAGTGATGAACTGATAATCGGAATTGACAATTGGAACCGACCGGTTATGGGGCATCGGCCGATTATGACAATCGGCAGTTAAAAACCGTCAGTTTCCGGTTATTCTATATTTAACACTGACTATTAAAAATCCCTTTGATATCTGGCCATTTCAATAAAGTTTCCCCATTAAAAACGTGTGTAAAATGTGACTCCAGGACAAAATGCCAATGGACAAAATGCCAATCAGACAAAATGCCAATGGACATGCCAATCAGACAAAATGCCAATCAGACAAAATGCCTATTGGACAAAATGCCAATGGATTTTTGAAAAAAATTTTTTTTTTCATTAATTTTTTTTTTCATTAAATTTTAAATCGATTTGTGGTTATCCGGCCGTAGGCCGGAGTGGGCCTTTTGGGGCCCGGGAGGCTCGGACCTAATGGAGGTCCCTTCATCCCACCTTGTGATTTTTGATCTTCCGCTTGAGTCGAGTTTTTTATTTTCTTCAATCTTCTCCTAGTTGTCTGACGTCTCGGTTGGCAGGGGTGCAGTCTTTGGTTCCTTTTTTATTTTGACGAGCTGAGTCTCAAAGGACGTGGACCAATGTGAGAGGAGCAAGTCCTCCCTGAGAGGTACTACCACTGTCTTTTTGAAATCCAGCTATGTCTGGTTTACTGCTTTTGCGTCATGTGTTGTTCCTTTGTAGTTTTGTGGGCCTTTTTCCAGTGTTGAAGTTGGTGGTTGGATCTTCCGATTTTTTGGTGATGTTTTGGTCTGCTGGTGTATTTCCATTGTCGTTCTTCTGATTCGCTGCTCTTGGTCCTATTCTAGATTGTTGGTTCTGAGGGCGTTATGTCTCCGAATGCTGGTGTTCATTGGCATTTGTCTGGGACTGTGTTGCTTATCTTCTGATTTGCTCTTATTGTTGTTGTTCTCGTTTATTGGCTTGGAGGCATCTCAGGTTGAACCTTCCTACTGACGTGGACCAGTGTGAGAAGCTTGCTTCCCTGAGAGGTGCTACCACTGCCGAGTAGTTGGGTTCATTCTGAGAAGGGTTTTTCTTTTTATAGGGATGTTTTATTAGTCTGATGACGTAGTTCTGGTTTGGGCTTGCGTTTCTGTTGTGTATGGCTTTACTGTCGTGATGTTGAGTTTCCTTTGTGGTGTAGTCCTTGTTCGCTATTGTTAGTTTGGTATTAGACCTCTGTGATGTGGTCCTTGTTCGCTGTTGTTGGTTTGGTATTAGACCGGTGTTGTGTTGTCGATTGTATTGCATTTCAGGATTTGTCTAGAATTGTGTTGCTGTTCTTCTGATTTGCTGTTGTTCTTGTTCTGACTTATTGGCTTGGAGGCATCTTAGATTGAACCCTCCAACTGACGTGGACCAATGTGAGAAGCTTGCTTCCCTGCGAGGTACTACCACTGCCAAGTTGCTGAGTTCATTCTTAGATGGATTTTTGTTATAATAGGGATGTCTTTTAGTCTGGTGGCGTAGTTCTGGTGAGGCCTTTTCTGTCCTGATCTTTTTGGCTCTTTGTCGTGATGTTGAATTTCCTTTGCGCTGCAGTTCTCGTTGGTTAGGGGATTAGACCGTTGTTGTTGTTTGAGTTGTTGTTATATGGCATCTCGGGATTAACCCTTCGACCGGCGTGGACCAATGTGGGAAGTTTTACTTCCCTGAGAGGTACTACCACTGCCAAGTTGTCGAGTTCATCCTAAGAGGGATTTGGTTTTTCCGTTTTCCAGAAGTTGTGTTCTTGTTGTTAGTTCCTCGAATAGTGGGCTATCTTTTAGTCTGCTGATGGTCTTTTGTTGGAGGTCGGCATAGCGTTCCATGATAGTTGGGATGTTTGCGGTTTCGTGGAGATAATTTATTCCTGTGTCTCTAGGAAGCATGAGTGCTGTTCGGATTGCATAGTTTTGTGTTCGTTGTATTTCTAGAAGTGTCGATTTGCAGGCGTTTTTTAGAATAATTGCACCGTATTCTAGTACTGGACGGATGTAGGCTAGGTAGATTTGCAGTAGTCTTGTCGCGTTTGTGCCCCAGTTTGTTCCTCGAAGCCTCTTGAGTAGGTTGATTCTTTTCCGTGCCTCATTGCAAATTCTTTTGCCATGACTACGTATGGTGAGCTTTTTGTCTAGGGTGATGCCCAATAGGTTGACTTCGTTGCATTGTTCAGCGTTTGCTCCGAATACGGTTATTTTGATGTTTGGCACGCTTTGCTTGTTGTGGAATAGGATTAGTTGTGTCTTTGTGTTGTTAAGTTTTATCCTCCATTTCGCGCACCATTTTTCAATGTCGTTTAAGGTTTCTTGTAATCTTTTTTGGATTATGGAGATTCTTTTGTGTGATGTCCAGAGTCCCAGATCATCAGCAAATTGGGATACTTCCACGTTGTTTCTTGGGTTGACCGGGAGGTCATTTACACAGATTAGGAATAGCAGTGGGCTGAGGACCGATCCCTGTGGTGTGCCTGCCTCTAGTTTCACCGGTCTAGAAGTGTCGCTGTTTATTTTTACTTTCAGGGTTCTGTTGTCTAGGAAGGATGATATTATTCTGATGAGTTTTTGTGGTAGATTCATGTTGCTGAGTTTGTATCTGAGTCCATCATGCCAGACTGAGTCGAATGCCTTTTCGACGTCTAGAAGTACAGCTGCAGTAATCCATTTTTTTGCTTGTCCTAGTCTGATGTCTTGGGCTAGTCGTGCTACGTGCTCGATGCCTTCTTTTCCCTTTCTGTAAGCTCTTTGCCATTTATTGAAGAAGTTTGTGTTCTCTAGGTGGTTTAGTAATCTGTCGTTCAGTGTTTTCTCAAATAATTTGCCGATACAGGAAAGTAGGCTAATTGGTCTGTGATTTGTTGGTACTTTTTCGTCTTTGTTGGGCTTTGGTATCATTTTCCCGACTGCATTCTTCCAGGATTGTGGGAAGTATCCTAGTTATAGGCATCTGTTGAAGATTGTTGCTAGTTTGTCGAAGAATTTGGTCGGTGCTTGTTTCAGTATGGTGTATCCGATGCCGTCTTCGCCTGGTGCCGAGTTAATTTTGCATGATTTTAGTTGGTGTCTAATTTCGTTTGCTGTGAAGTCTTGTACTAAGTCATGGCTGTCAGTGTCCTCATTGGTGTCATCTTGCAGCGGCTTGAAGAGTGCTTCATTTTCTTCCATGTATGTTTCAACGGTGGTCTTGAAGGTGTCATCGAATATTGGCCCGACGTGGGTATTATGGATTCTTTGGAGGCTGCAGGCGAAAACTTGTGCCTTTTACGAGTCGCTTTCTGTCAGAGATCCATCAGGTTTGAGTAGAGGTTTTTCGGGTTTGGAAGGATCGTTGTTTGTGCTGCCTGTTAATACTTTGAAAGTATTCCAGAATTCTTTATCAAGTTTCTGTTCTCCTAGTTTTTCAGTGATATTTTGCCAAGCGTTTTCTTTTTCTTGTCTGATAGCTTCTTTGACTTGTTTGTTGAGTGTGTTGTACAAGTTTCTGAATTCTTCTTGATTACGGTGTTTCTGGTGCAGTCGTCGTGTTTTTCGTTTAATTTTAATCAGCTGTAGAGTTCTGGCAGATACTCTCCAGGCTTTTTTCTTGGTTTTTTGTGGTGGACATGCTTCATCCAGTGCTGATAGGGTGGCTACTTGGAGTCTCGCGATGTTTTCATCAATTTCTTTTATAGTCTGGATTTTGTCGTCGTCAATTTGTCCTGTGAGTAGATCTCGAAAACTGTTCCAGTCTGCTTTGTGAAGATTTCGTCTCCAGGTTGGTGGGTGTGTTTTCGGTGAGTCACTTCCCATCTTGATGTGGAGTGGGAGATGGTCGCTGCTGATATCTTCTCCTACGTAGCACTCTGTGATTTTGTTTGCGAGTGTTGGTGTTGTGAGGGCAAGATCCAAGATATCCCAGTCCTTTGCTCTGTCGCTGTAGTGAGTTGGTTCTGTTTCGTTGTTGTGGATCGCTAAGTTTAGTTCATCTGTGATGTCTAGTAGTATCTGTCCGTTGTTATTTGTTTTACGGCACCCAAAGGATTCGTGAGTTGCATTGAAGTCTCCTAAGAATAGGCAATGTCTGAAGTTGTTTGTGAAGTGCCTGAAGATGTTTTCGTTGAGCTGATTGTTTGGAGGGTTGTAGGTGGCAACTAGAGTTGTTTTCATTTCTTCTATTGTTATTTCGATGGCTAGGGTTTCGCTGTCAAGTCGGCTTGTGTCTATGATTCTGTGTTTGATGTTTTTGCGGATTAGGATTGCTACACCTCCTCCATGTGAATTTCGGTCGCGTCTAACTATTATGTAATTCGTGAAGTTGACTTTTTTCTGCGGATTGATCCTGGTTTCATTGATACAGATAATGTCTGGATTCTCGTCGCTGATGTATTCTTGTAGTTGTTGTTGTTTTGCCATTAATTCGTTAATATTGATGTGAATGATGTGGGTAGTGACATTACGAGTTCTAACAGGCAGATTTGACACTTGGTGTGGACCAATGTGAGAGGTGTTAATTCCTCCCTGAGAGGTACTACCACTACCAGGTATTAATTGCTTGTGGAACTTGTTTTGTTGTGTGATTGTCACAGTTTGGCGATTACGGTCTGGTGAAGTGTTGTCATTTGTGATTCTTGGTCTGTTGATTATTCTGGGTTGTTTTGATCTGGTTGTCTGTCTGGTTTCGCTGTTGTGATTATTATCCATGATTAGTAGGCTGGTGTTTGTTTAATGTAGTTTTTCTTCTTCTCTTGGTTGTTTGTTTCAGTGACTGAATGCTATGTTCTGTAATACATCTCTATGCAGTGTTGTTTTGTATATCTGGCTGATGTTTTCTGACACTTCTTTGCATACGTATTTTTTTATCTCTCTCGGGTCTTTTTCTTTATTTGTTAGGATTTTCGTAAGCGTTCTTGTGAGGACTAGGCCTAATTTAATACCGTCTTCTGGGTTTGTACCCTTTTTTACCGCACTGGCGAATGATAGTCTCGATGAAATCTTTTTTGTTATTTCTTCTCTTAGTACGGAGCATCCCTTGAATGTTGAGCTGTGGTTACCGTTGCAGTTAGCGCATATTTTTGTGGCAGCTGTACACTCTTTGTGGCTGTGTTCCCCTGAGCATGACTTGCATTTTGTTTTTTCGTCGTTGCAAAATTTCGCCGTGTGTCCAAACTTCTGGCAGTTATAGCACTGTGTGATGTGAGGTTCGGGTCTGTAGTCCTCTACTTTGTGCCGCTTGTTGGAAAGTCCAAGTTTAACCCCCTCTAAAAGTTTTTTCTTTAGTGTGGCGGTGGGACAGCTTAGTTTGATTTTCCATGTCACTTGGTTCGTTGTGCTGCTCTTCATTCTGTTTGCCTTGACTCCTTGACCGATATCATCTTCTATTTCTCTCTCTGTGATCTCAGGGTTAACTCCACAGATCACGATGTAATTCTCTCTCTGATCTTGGGTTGAGTCCTTCCTCTGTAAGGGTGCTCTAAATATTGTTTTATTGTCTTTGAACTCTTTGATGTTTTTCGGACCTCCTTTTAGTAGAAAGTCTCTGGTTTTCTCGTCTCGTGGATAAGCCATTAGTGTGCCGGCCCTTGTGACACTAGTGTTAAACAGATAGTCAGAATATCCTTCTCTGATCATTGCTGTCTTCAGTTTTATTGGATTGATACATTTCATCACAATCGGTTTCTAAATATAGGAGTTGTATGTACGTCGAGCTCGTTCCAATGAGGGGCCATAACCTATGCTTTTGAGACAAAAAATGAAAGAAATTAGTTATTCAAGAATTTGTTTTGCGAGTGTCGTCTGCTTTTCATGTTAGGTAAAGGGTTAATATCATCAATCAAAGTGCTAAAACAGGCATCTAGATTAGTTTTATTCGGGCTCTATGTGGAAAACCCAGACTTTCCAGGATAATCATGTTTCAGTCCATGGGACAGAAAACATCAGTATTTTAACTGTTTTGAAATATGCTTCCAATACCACCAGGAAGTGTAGCTGGAGGAATTCTTGTTATGGGGTTTCACTATTATTCTTAGATTTCTCCTTGCAATTTCAATAAGTTTTGTGCACAGGAAATGTGACCTACTTGCTGATTTTTGCTTATTAATTTATTAGTGTTTATCCTGCAAGTCGTCATACAGCTACCAACTGCCCCTTTTATATTGCTCTGAAAAAGTTGTCCCAAGTGTATTCTTCCTTGAAAACTCCACTGGTAGGATGCATTTAGTTTAAGAGTGTTGTTACATCATTGTTGGCTGCCTGTACAGGCAGCCAACAATAACGCAGAGACACTGTTAAGTATTGGTAGTTATTACGTAACATTAATCTGAGGACTTTAGGGTTAAGATCACTTCCAACCAAGGGTGGTGCCAAGAGAGGGGGTGAAAGGGGAATCAGGGAGGGTTTGCACTCCCTCCCCTGTCAGGGAAACACCAGGAAATTTGGGCGCCACTCCTGCTTCCAGCATCTTTAGCTGTAAAAAGCATAACCACAACACAGGTATGATAGAGTAGGTGAGAGAGTGTGAGTGCATTCTGTGTGAGAATAACTGCTTTTAATTACCTGATGATGCACGTTCCTTCATTACTGGTTTCAGGTCAAAGATTCGTCCAGCAGCATAGAAGTCAGTATCATCAAGTTTGATCACATCAGCTTCATCATGCGCAATCATCCTCATACAAGCATACCGATTCATTGCCTACAGTTGAAAAGAACACATGATCAGTACTTTGTACATATAATATTTTCAATGAAATAATTACAACACTCCACAAACCATTGTACATAACTAGATCTAAGCTGTTAACTGGTTGAGTGCTAGAAGCCACTATCATGGCTCTATTGAAAAGTGTTAGAAGCCACTTCAGTGGCTTTACATTGTATGCATTAGCTTGGTCTTGATGTTTGCTCAGCAGTTGAAGAAATCTAATTCTATAAAATTGTTTGGTTGCAATTTATTGGAGAGTGCCTATTGGCACTCTCCAATAAATTTTAACAAAACCATTATTTATTAACAAAATCTTGCTAAACTAAGGTTACTCTTGCTGGTTGTATGGGTTTTTAAAAAAAAAAAAAATAACCATGTTTCAATCACCTTTGAAAAACAATTTAGCACTAGACCAGTTACGCCATTATCTGCGAAAAACACATTTTTTATTTGAATCGAATCTTGAATTGAATCAGGTCTATTATTTGAAATTGAATCAAACCTTGAATCTAATTAGGGACATCTTGAAGGTGACCGATTGGGGTAAGGAGGTGGGCAGGTTGCTGTAAACCTGATTTGTTATACCACCCACTTGAAAAGTGGGCGGTATATAGCATTCATGGTGTCCGTACTTCCGTACTTACGTACTTCCGTACTTCCGTGACGCTTTGGGGGTACACATCTGCTATCCGCTACTCCTCTTAAACCAGTGGGTGGATTTCATTGAAACTTACAGGCATTCTTTTCTATACATTATAGATGTGCACCTCCTATTTTGCTTTCAGGTATTTTTATTTTTTACTCTTTCCCAAAGGGCGAAATGAACTTAGCCAAATTGTTGTGATGCTTTAGGGGGGTACACTCCTGCTATCCGCTACTCCTCTTATACCAGTGGGCGAATTTCATTGAAACTCTCAGACATTCTTTTATATACATTGTAGATGTGCACCTTCTATTCTGCTTTCAGGTATTTTTATTTTTTCATCTTGCATGCTCTTTGTAATATTTACCCTTTCTCATATTGAAAATTGCTCTCATGTTTTCGGAGAACATACAGATGTGCTGTGTATATTAAATACTTTTTTACTGTTGTGAAATGTTTCTTGGTTGGAGTGGGTGGTATCTTTAGTGAGCAGTGCTCACAGTAATTTTAGTTTTGATTGTGATGGCACAAGTCTGTACTGATAAAATATTCCAACTATTCTTCGAAGGCATGCTTTGATGATGTAGTTGTTCAAGGACAGAAACAAGTGTGAGAATTACCAGTACCAGGTACTGCACGGGACTAGTTCCTAGTAACAGTTCATCATCCTGATTGCTTTTAAAATTTAAATTAAACGGTAGTGACTAATGAGACTGGAATGACCATGGGTGGTAGCACAGATGTAAATGCTATTTATGTTAATATCGCATAAATTACACTCAGTCTTCATTTTCAATGTTATTTATGTACAATTGCCTATACGTTTTGTGAGATGATAAAAATGACGGATACCAAGCTGCATTCCAGTGGAAAGATTCAAAGGGAAATGAATAAAAAAGGCAATTCTGAATAGAACTGAATATCAAATTGAGATTCAAAACTGAATAAAATCTTGAAGCTTTGCAGGGCCCTACCTTTATCTGACTTAATGGCCATGACTGGCTAGTGTTATTCACAAAAATCGCTGTTGAAGTTTATTTTGGGGGGAGGAGGGGGGGGGGGGGGGCAGAAAATTAAAATTAAAAAAATCTTTGCAAATGTTGTCTTTTATTTGTGTGTAGGAAAAGGGTATGAGAAAAGGTGGCAAGATTTTCATCCACTCTAAAATGAGTAGGGAAGTTATTTCACATTTTGATTGTTGCTGAATGATGAGTGATAGTTCTCAGTGTGTGACACTTGGAATTTTCTACTGATATGCATGTTGCTGACTTGGTTGGTTCAGACAACATTTTATCACATTTGACCCATAACAAGGAACCATGATTATACCTGTTGTCTATAGATTTCTTGAATGGCGTGATTTCTGTCTCGCCTGCATCATCAAACAACGATTTTACTGAAAGTGACGCATTGAAATAAACCACAAAGCCTTTGAGAACAAACAAAAGTATATTTTTGGTGCCATATTTTGTTGACACATGCTGTATTTTTGGTGCCAAATGAATTTTTGTGTTGCAACTGGCACCATCTGCACCTGACAACATGAACACTGATCACAATACTGTACCTGAATACATGTCAGATGTGGCTTCAATTTGTCATTATGAAAGGCAGCTTTCATATCAATACATTTGCTTTGTTCTTTGTCTGAAATAGTGCACCATCTCACTGAAAAAAATAAAACAATAACAATCAATAGTTGGTAGAGAGGAGGTTTATGTACTTTCTAATTTGAAGAACAAATTTGTTTTAACCCTTAAGTCCTCAGACAGCTACAAACTGCCACTTTTATATTGCTTTAAAAAGTTGTCCCAATGGTAGTCTTCATTGAGAACTTACCCTGTATTTATCTTGACATTGTTTTTGTTCCAACTTGCAGGATTACGGTGGCACAGTGGTTATGGCTTGGACTTCAAACCGAAAGGTGCATGATTCGATCTCTGCCAGGGGCTACTGCATTGACTCCTTGGGCAAGGCACTTCATCCTGATTGCTCATCTAGGGGCACTGTGTATTAAAGCTTAATGCAGGCTAATGGTGCACCTGTCTTCAACCAATGCTAACCCTGCTTGTGTGGAGTTATTATTTGGGGAGTCTGGCAGTTGCTTGCCATTGCTCAGTGGTTCTCTCTGGGTACTCCGGCTTCCTCCACCCGTAAAACTGTTTGACATGAGGTGACCCTGGCTGTCAAAAGTGCCATTAAACCCCAATGAATAAATCTTCCAAGAGGCAGCTACAATTATCTAGAAATACTGCGAAGTCAGCTGCAGTATGAACAAGTATTTATCATATGACTCGTCCGTTTTGTTCGCTTTAAAACATTTGATATTTTGTTTTCATATTGATCAGTGATAAATAAAGTCTTCCGTCAATTTCATTGGTCAATTTCAAAAACAAGACAATTTGATTGGCTGAACAAAATAAAACTGGGCCACATTTTCATAATTTGCATAATTAGAGTTTGGAGCTTTCATTGGTCAATCTCAAAACTGGACAATTTGATTGGCTAAACAAAATACAACTGGGTGACATTTGCATAATTTCAGTAGGGAGAATTTACGTTATCTGTCCTATTTAGGGTGGGTTATATTGTATTAATCTTTTACCTACAAGAAAAACGCCTTTCATTTTTTTTTATATTTTCACTTTTTGCTTCCAAAGCATAGGTTATGACCCCTCATTGGAATGAGCTCGAGCTCGTTCCAATGAGGGGTCATAACCTCTGTTTTGGAAGCAAAAAATGAAAATTTTTAGTTATACAAGGATGTTTTTTCCAAGTGCCGTCTGCAACTCAAGTTAGGGGATGGGTTTAAAAGTCATACTAAGTGGCTAATTTGTGCGTGTGTGTGTCATATGATAAATAGAATATGAAATGAGGGTTTTTCTCATATAATATTTATGAAACTCATCCGAATTTTCCGTTTGGGCTCACCAGAGGCTCGCCAAAACGGAAAATTATTAGACTCGTTTCATAAATATTATATGAGAATTCCATATCCTCTATGTATGGTAGTTATTATTAACATAAAATTAATCTGGAGATTTAAAACTTAACCTGCTGAGTATTTTCAAGATATTTTTCATTACATCTAGTCATGGCTACAATGCAGCAGCCATGACTGGATGTGATGAAAAATTCATCTAAATGTAACTAAGAAATCATTGGTGAAAAAATCAATTCAATTTACAGGGAGAAATTTGGATTAAATGTTCCCAAACTGTACTTATATAAACATCAAAAGAAATCCTGTCTTGGGTGTGAATATCCGCCAACAGCGTGCAAGGAGTTATGGGTTAAAGTAATTGGTTGATTTAAATGCTTGTGATGCTTGATTTACCAATAAAAAAGAAAAATTTTACCCAGGCAATGCATTATATTGTTTATAACGTGCCTGAGTATAATGACATGTTCTTTTTACCACCAGAGCCACACAGCAAAACCCCTAAAAATCAGGGCTTACAATCCATGTGACAACCAGAATCGATTCTCACAAATGATTCTCGCAAATTAAAACAATAAGAATCAACTTTGATTAGCACAAAATTGTCTTATGATTCTTCTCATACTTGAAGAAGCTGAGCATTATTAAAGGTCTGGAGAATTCTACTTATTTTTCTCCATAATAATAATGTGACACCTTTGACTTTTCAGTAGTGTCTAGTGAAGTCTAGGCAGCTTACAGGCAGCATAGATTTCACTAGAAATCACTGCCAAGGTACTGTAACTTCCATTAATAAGACCATCAAAAGCCTTTGAGACCACCAAAAGCTTGTTGGAACATGTATTTTACATGTACATACAAGACAAGGAACACACCAGAGGTCAATACTATGAAACTTTTACAATTATATTTTCTAGAATTGTATTTTCCATTTATGACTTTCAGTGGGTTGAAATGAATCATTAGCATTTTCAAAGATCTGGCAATTTGCCAACTGGCAAATTGCCAGATCTTTGAAAATGCTAATGATTCATTTTGGTCAGTCATATTAATAAGTAGAAAATACAACTGTAACATTTTTATAGTATTGGGTCCCGAATTGGAACTATAGTCCTTAAGGGTTAAACTCTACATAGTAAATATAGAAATATGAGGTTTGTTCTCTGCTATGGAATTGTACACGTACTGGTTGCACTCAAATAACAATACTCTCAAATTCTAAACACTTATCCAAACAAAATGCCTGCCTGTATGTACGATCCTTATTTGACCCTGTACGATTATAGATATTCGATGGTCAAATGTGCAGACCATCCACTGATGTCAAGAAATTTAAGTCACTTAACAACTGAAAATTGATTCTTGTAACAGTTCATGAGAACCAAAACTGGATCTTACTAAGAGGACAAATTTGGGGGCCTGAAAATGAGTTGGGCAATAATTGTTAGTAAAAACTATTCAAATTAAAGGGACATAATGCCACTTACCACAATCTTGTTTATGATTGACTTACAATACAAAAGTTTGTGCAGGTAAGACATTCCACTATATTTCTATGTCAAACAAGGGCTGTAACTAGGGTAAAATGAATAAATGTCAATTTATGAGACCCACCCTATGTTGATAGCTTTTCCCAAAAGCTGCCCCATCATCATATATAGAACATTCAAAGAGAACTTCTGCTTCCTGAGAAATGACACAAATTTTGTTTCAATGGATCATGTATGATGGATGGATGGATGGATGGATGGATGGATGGAAGCCCTTAAATTTGACCCATAAGTGGTTTTTCTTTTGTTGCAAACCCAATTGCCTACCACTTGAGGACAAAGAGATTATCACTTAAGGAAATGGGATGGGTGGATGGATGCTAAGATGGATGGATGTGGATGGATGGATGGATGGATGGATGGATGGACAGATGGACAGACAGTTATTTGGATTATTATAATAAAAAAGAAAAATTTTACCCAGGCAATGCATTATATTGTTTATAACGTGCCTGAGTATAATGACATGTTCTTTTTCCAGCAGAGCCACACAGTAAAACCCCTACAAATCAGGGCTTACAATCCATGTGAAAGTGTTCTTCCATTTATTTCTGTTCATTCATGAAAGTCAAGAAGCACTTTGACATGGCCTTGACCTCCATGGTCACGTGGATTTTATAGTTGTACAGTGAAACCCTGTAAATTCAAGACCCACTTTGCTGGAGAAAAATATTCAATTAACAGAAGGATTCAATGAGCATGGTCATTATCCTGTATTCTAGTGATAAACTTACCATTTAGTATATTATTTCTTGTTTGACGGTCTTCTGGAGCTCTGTCAAACAAGATATAATAGATTAAAGGAATGTCTAATGAACTGGATGTACCAAGACCACATAGGTCTACAAATATTGAGAATTCAATTGATGTCAATGTAATTCTTCCAGAGATCATAAGATTTTTATTCAATCAACTGGAGTTCACTATAAAAACTATATAAAATTACTTGCAGTTTGGTAAATGGTTTGGTGTTTAAATGTTCTATTCAATTAACAAGGTTATTTGTTTGAGAGATATATTGAGGTTTTGGAGAAGATGATTTTCAAATGTTTTTCCCATTACCCAGCTAGAGTGCAAAATGATGGTCCTAACACCCCCTGAATGTCCTCCGAGGGGGACTGATTGACCAAACCTGTTCCTCATCCATACACTGATGTTATATATCAAATATGATGGTGTTTGGAGAAGTGCAGCCCTAAATATCATCCTATGGCCTTGATTTGAATAAACCTGTGATTCACCTATGTAATATATGAAAGCTTTTGGAGCAATGGTATTTGAAACAAGCCAGAAAATAAGCAGATTGTCATCTCCAAAATGAGGTCCCCAGGGGGTAAATTTAGTGATGCTATCCTGCACAGCAGGGCAGCGTCACTAAATTTACCCTCTGTGAACCTCAGTCTGAATCAGGGTCTCAAAACTAAACAGAAAGGGTTCCCAGAGAATAAATTGGCCAACTGTATGGGATAGCATCATCAAATTCACCCTCTAGGGACCTCATTCTACTAATGTCAGACTGCTTATTTTCAGGCCTGATTTGAAAGAAAAAAAATTTTTTAAATGTTTTTACTCATTACAGACTGAGTTAAAATCTGATGCCATGGTGCACCCAGGGGTTGGTTTTTGAAGAAACTTGGTAATCATTATCATCCTTACCATGATTTTATGTATCAAACATGGTATTAAAACCTAGGGGCTCTGTTACACCCCTACATCTGACACTAGGGATTTGGTTTGAGCAAACCTGTAAACCATCCTTACAATGTTATATATCAAATACGGTGGTATTATGAGGAGTGGTTTAGAAGATGACTTTTTAAATGTTTTCTCCATTACCCACAGAGTTAAAATCTATGGCTCCATTACACCTCCTTAAATATGACCAAACCTGGAAATAAGCAGACTATCATCTTCAGAATGGGGTCGATGGGGATACAAATCTTGCTCCCTCCAGATCAGATGAAATATTGTCCCTCAAACTTACTTTGAATAAACTTTAGTGTTCATCTCAAAATACCCGAATACCAAATATCAAACTAGACTTTATGATTCTGGAGAATCATGGCTTTTCCCGATTAGATTCCATGATTTTTCTTGACCCCCACAGTGTCTGATGAATTGTTTTTAACTGTCTCACTAAAGTTCCTTCATTGATGTTATGAGAAAGGTGAGTATAGTAGTCTCAAATGACTCGGTTTGGGTTTGATAAAAAAATGTTTACGTAAAACCCATCATTAATGGGAGAATGGGTTAATATCAATATCAATGTTTCCCTATCAGTTTTGCGTCCGGTAAAAGAAGTTACGTTTCTCTGTGGCATTTCCATTTGATGTTGTTGGTGTCCAAAAACAGACTATTTCCTCAATTTTTTTACATTTAGCAGCCCATGAAGGGTTAACAAATGCCTACCAGAATAATTGATCCATGCAACTGGTCATATGACACCAAGACCTATCAACGGCCATTTTCTCTTGAAAACCCCACAAAATGTTTGTAGAAATCCAGGGAAAACGATTTTTTAAGCTTTTGATGGGTATCCCTGTTAACCTCCCCAACAGGGGTTAACGCTTGGCTTTTTGAATACCTTTATTACTTACAAAAATGGTCCTCTGTGAATTCCACTTCAAACAAAGGAGATTATGTTTATCTCTCATGTATACATTAGGTGCTGTGCGTGTCTGAAAACAGTCCCATGTTAACAACATTACGATGCTTGGCAGCTTGTAGATGGTTAAAAAACGCTCACCGCAGTATTTTGTCCATGCAACTTGTAGTGTCACATAAAGACCTACGAATAGTCAATTTGTCTTGAAACCCTACAAGTTACCGTTAGGGAAATTCACAGAAAATGGGAATTTAAAGCTTTCAAGGGATATCTCTCTTTAGCCTGCCCAAAATGGGTCAAGACGTCGACTTTTGAATACCCTTACTACTTACGAAAATGTTTCTGTATAAATTGTACGCGCGATAAAAGAGGGCACTTTTCTTTGTGGTGTACCCTTTGGGTGCTGTTGGTGTGCAAAAACAGCCCATTTTATTGCAATTTTGACCTTCAGCAGCCCGGGGAGGGTTAACTAATGCTGACCGGAATATTTTGTTCATGCGACTTGTAATGTCACACCAAGACCTGCAAATAGCCGATTTTTCTTGAAAACCTACAAGATGTTGTTAGAGAAATCCACAGAAAACGGGGATTTTAAGATTTTAATGGGTATCTCTCTTTAACCAGCCCAAAATGGGTTAAGACGTCAAATTTTGAATACCCTTACCACTTTCAAACATATTTTCAGATCGATTTTGCGTCCGATAAATGAAGGCCCCTTTCTCTGTGGTATATCGTTTGGGTGCTGTTGGTGTCTAAAAACAGCCCATTTTATCACAATTTTTACATTTAGCAGTTCGGCGAGGGTTAACTAATGCTGACCGGAATATTTTATCCATGCAACTTGTAAAGTCACACCAAGACCTGAGAGTGACCAATTTTTCTTGAACATCTACAAGACTCGTTTAGAGAAATCCACGGAAAACATGAAGTTTTGAGCTTTTTGGGGGTATTGCTGTTTAATCAGCCCAAAACGGGTTAACACTTGGTTTTCTGAACACACTTATTACTTACAAAAATGATCCTCGGTGAATTCCACTTCCAATAAAGGAAGTTATGTTTACCTCTCGGGTATCGTTTGGGTGCTGTGGGGGTCTGAAACCGGCCCATTTCATCAAAATTTCGATGTTTGGCAGCCTGTGGAGGGTTACCATATGCATCGCCTAATATGTCGTGTGTATCAAAGGTTGTGTCATAGGCAGGTCTAGTAATTATGAATATTTAAAAAAATTCCTAAAGACGTGTTTCGAGAAAGTGCCGATAAACCTCAATTTTGGCAGTTTTTTTGCCAATTCTGGCGAAATAAGGGTTAAATCGAAAATTCCGCTTCGGTACATTTTTAGATTTTTTGCCACTCTATGCGTGTGCCAAATTGTGTGAAAATCGGTTCGAAAATGGCTTCTGAATCGTACGGACAAAAATGTGTGGAAAAAAAAAAAAAAAAAAAAACCCCAAAAAAACTAGACTTTATGATTCTGGAGAATCATGGCTTTTCCCGATTAGATTCCATGATTTCTCTTGACCCCACAGTGTCTGATGAATTGTTTTTAACTGTCTCACTAAAGTTCCTTCGTTGATGTTATGAGAAAGGTGAGTATAGTAGTCTCAAATGACTCGGTTTGGGTTTGATAAAAAAATGTTTAGGTAAAACCCATCATTAATGGTAGAATGGGTTAATATCAATATCAATGTTTCCCTATCAGTTTTGCGTCTGGTAAAAGAAGTTACGTTTCTCTGTGGCATTTCCATTTGATGTTGTTGGTGTCCAAAAACAGACTATTTCCTCATTTTTTTTTTACATTTAGCAGCCCATGAAGGGTTAACAAATGCCTACCAGAATAATTGATCCATGCAACTGGTCATATGACACCAAGACCTATCAACGGCCATTTTCTCTTGAAAACCCCACAAAATGTTTGTAGAAATCCAGGGAAAACGATTTTTTAAGCTTTTGATGGGTATCCCTGTTAACCTCCCCAACAGGGGTTAACGCTTGGCTTTTTGAATACCTTTATTACTTACAAAAATGGTCCTCTGTGAATTCCACTTCAAACAAAGGAGATTATGTTTATCTCTCATGTATACATTAGGTGCTGTGCGTGTCTGAAAACAGTTCTGATTGTCCATATGGGGGCATGATGCCGCCATGTACTAAGGCGTACTGCACGTCGACGGTACGCATGTCTTCAACCAATCTAACCCTGCCTGTGCTGCAGTTCGGAGTTACGATGTTGGGAAGCTGGCAGCTGCTCGTCGTTGCTCGGTGGTTCTCTCCAGGTACTGTGGCTTCCTCCACCCGTAAAACTGTCACGGTCATGATTAGCCATTGTGCATAAGTATATGCCCTTAAACACCAATAAATAAATAATAAATGATATCATGCAGGGCAGTGTGGAAAAGGAGGGGAGGCGTACCCTTCACTGTGTGTTTGGTTGGAGAAAGAGGCAGGGAGGATGTGGTAACCTTGGTAATTTTGTTTGGATAAATCGACCGCTGGCGTGGGACACCGTGGAATTGACCGATGAAGCGGGACACAGTGAAAGTGGAACTTATGGGCAGTTATTCTTGATGATAAATAACTATACACTTACTTTGAGATCATACAAGGTGAGTATAGTTGTCTCAAATGAGAATGGCCAATATTTGTCTTGAAAACCTACGAGAGGCTTTTAGAGAAATCCTCGGAAAATACGAATTTTTAACCTTTTGAGGGGTATCGCTCTGTAACCAGCCCTAAACGGATTAATGCTTGGTTTTATGAATACCTTCATTACTTACAAAAATTATCCTCTGTGAATTTCACTTCCAATGAGGAAGGTTATGTTTATCACGCAGGTACACATTGGGTGTTATGGGTGCCCCAAAACAGCCCATTTTCTCAAAATGTCTATACTTTGCAGGCTCTGGGGGTTAATAATTGCTTACCGGAATATTTTGTCCATGCAACTTGTAATGTCACTCAAAGACCTGCAAATGGTCAATTTTTCTTGAAAACGTGCTAGATTTTTTTGAGAAATCCACAGAAAACGGGAATTTTAAGCTTTTGAGGGGTATATCTCCTTAACTAGTCGACAATGGGTTAAGACCTCGATTTTTGAATATCCTTACTACTTACAAAAATGTTTCTCTATCAGGTTTGCGTCCAGTAAAAGAAGTTACGTTTCTCTGTGGCATTTCCATTTGATGTTGTCAGTGTCCAAAAACAGACTATTTCTTCAAATTTTTTGACATTTAGCAGCCCATGGAGGGTTAACAAATACCTACCAGAATAATGTATGCAACTGGTAATGTGATACCAAGACCTATCAATGGCCATTTTCTCTTGAAACCCTACAAGATGTTTGTAAAGAAATCCAGGTGAAACGATTTTTAAGCTTTTGATGGGTATCCCTTTAACCTCCCCAACAAGGGTTAACGCTTGGTTTTTTGAATACCCTTATTACTTACAAAAATGGTCCTCTATGAATTCCACTTCCAACAAAGGTGATTATGTTTATCTCTCGTGTATACTTTGGGTGCTGTGCATGTCCGAAAACAGCCCCATGTCAACAAAATTACGATGCTTGGCAGCTTGTAGATGGTTAATAAACGCTCACCGGAGTATTTTGTCCCTGCAACTTGTAATGTCACATAAAGACCTACGAATAGTCATTTTTTCTTGAACCCCTACGAGTTACTGTTAGGGAAATTCACAGAAAATGGGAATTTAAAGCTTTTAAGGGATATCTCTCTTAGCCTACCCAAAATGGGTTAAGACTTCGACTTTTGAATACCCTTACTACTTACAAAAATGTTTCTGTATAAATTGTACACTCGATAAAAGGAGACGCTTTTCTTTGTGGTGTACCCATTGGGTGCTGTTGGTGTCCAAAAACAGCCCATTTTATCACAATTTTGACGTTGGGGAGCCCTGGGAGGGTTAACTAATGCTGAACGGAATATTTTGTCCATGCAACTTGTAATGTCGCACCAAGACCTGCGAATAGCCGATTTTTTCTTGAAAACCTACAAGATGTTTTTAGAGAAATCCACAGAAAATAGGTATTTTAAGATTTTAATGGGTATCTCTCTTTAACCAGCCCAAAATGGGTTAAGACGCCGAATCTTGAATACCCTTACCACTTTCAAAAATATTTTCTGATCAATTTTGCGTCCGATAAATGAAGGCCACTTTCTCTGTGGTATACCGTTTGGGTGCTGTTGGCATCCAAAAACAGCCCATTTTATCACAATTTTGACTTTTAGCAGCCCGTGGAGGGTTAACAAATGTTCACCGCAGTATTTTGTCCATGCAACTTCTATTGTCACATCAAGGCCTGGGAGTGACAATGTTTTCTTGAAAATCTACAAGACTCGTTTAGAGAAATCCACGGAAAACCTGCATTTTTTAGCTTTTTGGGGGTATTGCTGTTTAACCAGCCCAAAACGGGTTAACGCTTGGTTTTTTGAACACCCATATTACTTACAAAAATGATCCTCGGTGAATTCCACTTCCAATAAATGAAGTTATGTTTATCTCTCGTGTATCGTTTGGGGGGGGCCTAAAACCGGCCCATTTCATCAAAATTTCGATGTTTGGCAGCCTGTGGAGGGTTACCATATGCATCGCCAGATATGTCATGTGTATCAAAGGTCGTGGCACAGGCAGGTCTATCAATGATGAAGGTTTAAAAAAAATCTACAAGACGTGTTTCGAGAAAGTGCCGATAAACCCCAATTTTGACAGTTTTTTGCCAATTCTGACGAAATAAGGGTTAAATCGAAAATTCCGCTTCGGTACATTTTTAGATTTTGTGCCCCTCTATGCGTGTGCAAAATTTTGTGAAAATCGGTCCGAGAATGGCTTCGGAATCGTGCGGACAAAATGTGTGGAAAAAAAAAAAAAACCCCAAAAAAAAAAAAAAAAACCCAAACCCCCCCCCCCCCCCCCCCCCCCCCCCCCCCCCCCCAAAAAAAAATAATAATAATCCGTAGAAAAACAATAGTCTTTTTCCTGAGGGAAAAGCCTAAAAAAAAAAAAAAAAAATAATAATCCGTAGAAAAACAATAGTCTTTTCCAGGGGGAAAAGCCTAATAACTCCTGCCATTGGATCTTGCAGATGAGTTAAAGTTTTCGTCGGCAATTTAAATTTCTGTTGGGTTTTCTTTCTCAGGTGATAGTCTATTCTTGCTACATATAATTGCCAATTAAAGTTAACTCTTTAAACCCGAGAGGCTGTTTTTCTGGCCCAGGAACACGAAATGTCATAATTTCATTACGTAGACGGACTGCTAAGTGAATGTGTGGGGTAGACCAATCAAGAGTTTCAACGTGCAGTCCCAAAGCTGAAATATTAATAGGTCCACAGCCAAATATCGAATATGGACGCTTCCAATTGCTGTCACTGAACTGACATGGAAGTTACCACACGGGTTCAAGAGTTCTCCACTTAGTGCGTTTTAAATGATTTAAAAAGCAATGTTGACGATCTCCTATTTATTGAGAATTCAGTCGCCTCTCCACGAATCTGAAATGTGCTGTACCTAGTACTAATAGGTGCAGTCGGAGCATGGGTGACAGAACCCAATTACCACAAGAAGGAATCAGGAAGGGCTGTCCATTCTTGTCCTAACGTTGGGGAGGAGCGAGGCATGCCTTTATTCGCCCATAAGTGCGTTTGTGGGAAAGACTTTACTTTCCACGAACTGTAAATGCGAAACTCTCAAGTACCCCTAGTATTTGTTTCTAATGCATTTTACGTGTGCCAACAGTAAAATGGCGGGGGGTTACAGGTATAATGGCGGAGGCTGGTCGATAATCAACAAAGAAGCTATGCAATCGGCAAGGGGAATTCTAAAGCTATATATTATTTCTTGAGTGCAACAAAGCTCCATCTGCAATGCAAAAGCATGACAGGTGGCGCCTTGTTGCACTCAAGAGACGATATATGTATACAATGTCAATACTGTGGTAGAGCCCTTGGTTCCACTTTCGCACATATGTCTTCTGGAAAATCCAAAGTTATATTTCCCCAAATTTTCGGTATACCCATTTCACTCTGACTGAACCTTAATGTTCATATTTTCACATCGTCTTGCTGACACTTTCAGAATCCCGTGCTTCCCAATTTTGTAATTCAGTCAGCAGTCAGTTATTGGTTTCGCTTAAGTAACTCGTGCGGTGTGTAGTTTCTCTGTCACATTGTTTCCTTCTTCGAACAAGCATAAATATCAGTTGCAATTAATTTCTCCGGGTTACTTTTGAGACGAACTCAACGGGTAAGGATATCCCTTCCCATTTTCTTGAGCTTCTGTTTCACCCCATTGAGATCACTAGTATTACCATCCACACGAGAGACAGAAATCCGTCTCCTAGCCTTAGGTTCCCCCATGATTCTTTTGAATTTCCAACATCTTTATCCGCCGCATTAATTGATGCCAAATGTTCTAAACTTGGTCTAATTTGTGATCTGTTTAGCGTTCATAGAAAGCAGTATGTTTTCTTTCAGAATCTTTAAGTTGTAGGAATTGAAGGTCACTCTTAACCACTATAAACAGAAATCGAAGGTCACGGGGTAGAAATTTCTCTATAAGTAATTCCATAAAGTGGCTATATATGGATTATAAAATAAATATTGTGATTTCTAATTATGTGTTGACTTTATTTCACTCGTTTTCTGCCAAATTGAGAACCTAGGACCTGAGGGCTGATGTAAACCCTTCCCATACGATCACGGCCGATTTATATTTTTATTGAAGTTTTGGGTTGGGTTTCCCCTCACTCAGATAGGTCTACC
Source organism: Pictodentalium vernedei (assembly GCA_031216915.1). Taxonomy (NCBI): domain Eukaryota; kingdom Metazoa; phylum Mollusca; class Scaphopoda; order Dentaliida; family Dentaliidae; genus Pictodentalium; species Pictodentalium vernedei. Next base: position 267,265,680 of record CM062292.1, on the reverse strand, counting down.
ACAATAATATTGAGTGTCACATCACAATTTATAATACCTTGTAAACTCCCGGTCTTAACTCATACCCAGAGTCGAGTGCCCTTTTTGATACTCTTTTTTGATTTTTGATACCCCTTTTTATACCCCTGCCCCCTCGCCTTCGGATGCTTTTGGCGCCATTGGGCATCACCGCCATGGTCTGCAGATGTGAGCGAGGGTAGATATTATGATACAACAAACAACCAATGCATCTACATCAAAGTCCCACCAAACAGACACTCGCTAAACCATGCATTAACCATTTCAGCACTCAGTTACTAGATATCGTCCGTCAGCCCAAAACTAGGATAGGGTTGGGGGTGGTTTGCTCCCACGACCCTGTCTGTTGTAATTTTTATTTTGTTTGTCGGAAAAATTGCTGTTCGTCCGAACGCCAACATATTCTCTAGAAGCCTCAAGTCTGAAAAAGAAAGTTGACCATTTGAAGAAACAACACTTTTTATTGGGCAAAATGCTCTTTTCTATTATATAAATGAGGGAGCACGGTGGCTCAGTGGTTACGGAATTGGACTTCAAACCGAAAGGTCCACAGTTCGATCTCCACCGGTGGTAACTGCGTTGTGTCCTTGGGAAATGCACCTAATCTTGATTGCCCACATGGGAGCAAGGTGGCGCCGTGTACTTAGGTGTACTGCACGTCGATGTACACTTGTCTGCAACCAAGTTTTATGCGGAGTCAGTACGTTGGGGAGTCTGACAGTTGCTCGTCGCCGCTCATTGGGTCTCTCCGGATACTCTGGCTTCCTCCGCCCGTAAAACTGTCCGACACGAGGTGACCCTAGCTCAACTTTTGAGCTTTGTTTGCAGTCGATATTTAAAATCGGATATTTATTGCTGCAAACAAATAGAATAGCACATAAATATCAAAATAATAAAATTAGCTATTCTCCGCTGAAATTCAAGCTAGAGGCGACCCTGGCTGTCGAAAGTGCTGTTTACCCCAATAAAACAAAAACGAAACACTCTATTGGGTGGGAGTGTGAATTAGTCCGTTCAATCCGCATAAAGTTGAAAAATAAAGCTTTGATTACTTCCCTTGATATGCAATGCAAATCAGGGGTGGCCCGGGTACACCCCACCCCGCCAGTGTTTCATAAATCATTTGTATCAACAGTGGCGTCATGCCAATAATTTCGGTGAAGGCCTGGGAAGTGCCATTTCTGGCAATCTGGGAGGTATTTTTTGACAAAATTTTGGGGCACGCTTCGCGCCAACCGATGGTGGCGCTCCGCTTAGATGGTGTTACCGATCTGCCCCCCCCCCCCCCCCCCCCGATTTTTTCCTAGCATAACGTCCCTGTATCAACGCACTCTTTAATATTACAATCGATTCGACATGTTAAAAAAGTTCGCGTATAGGCTATTATAATTTTAAAGAATTAATTTCATCAGACGAAACTACTTCTTCGAAATGACAATAACAATAAACGGACGTATCGGACATGTTTCGTTTAATATTGTGCTAAAGAAGTATATTGAATTAGGTTTCAAGTTCGTACCTGCGGGCAACGACCCGGGTAGACTGTCGGACATTTAAACATTGTCCCGCCGTATGTTGGAAAATCACACATCGTGCGTCATGCGCTTTGTTTTCCAAGTGTGCAGTCGCAAGTTTGAAAGCTCCTAATTAGCACCTCACTAATTAGTGAAGATGGAATTCCTGCCTTCGCAGGTTAAAGACACCTTGGTGGTACAGAACGCCAGCTCCCCAATTGACTGGTCTGTCCATGTTAATGGGGGCAGCGTTCAGCTCACCATCAAATACATCCAAGAACCCTACCCAGGTAGTGGTAGTACCTTTCACGGGGCTTCCCACACTGGTCCACATCCGGGGAAGGGACTGAAGAACATCACCACATCCAATAAGGAAAGTGGATCACCTGAAAATGGCCAGAAGAAAAAGAGAAAGAACTCTATCCACCAGACGCCGGGATGTCAGGCGGAAGCCTGGATGGAAAAAGAGAAGAACCGAGACCGGGAAGTATTTATTTATTTATTGGTGTTTAAGGTCACATATTTTTGCGCAATGGCAAATCATGACCACAACATGAGTATCAACTCAAGACCAGGGGTGAGCGTTAATAAGCCATGTTGCCCATTTTAGAGAGGATTTGCTCCTCCCAAGCATTGGTGACTGGGTCCTATTTTACCAGTAAAACAGAGCCCGCTTCACTTCCCGGGGTTCCCGCGGGGAAGACCGGGAAGTAGGAGAAAGAGAGGACGACTAATGTCTGACTGTCATCACCACCTTCCCCACTTTCGCCAATCCGCTCTCCTTCACCAAAGGGGAAGGAAGGCAAAGAGGGGAAGGAGGCGGAAGATGAGATGGAAATCAACCAATCGGGACCTAAGTCTCCGGTTGGATCGGATGCAACCAGCCATGGCACTAAGGAGTCTACACTCCTGGCACCCGAGGAGAAAGAAGAAAGAAAACCGCTGCACTTCCGGACCATGCCATGGGGTGACTTCATTGCGCTGGCAGACAGCTGCTTTAGGGCGGAATACTGCGAAGTCAAGGTCAACGGCTACGGAACAACAAAGGCGTACATCGAAGACATCAAAACACACTGCCTTGCGAATATCCAGGACATGTACCTTAACCACCTCTCAAGAAGACAGCTAAATTACCACAAAGTAAGAAAGCAGGACTTCCATCGGTACATGGAATCCGCCTAACTCATATTACCATCTCCTCCTTTGCCACGCCCAGACATAGAGTGAAAACAATTATACAGTTATCGAGGGTCGAAAGGGGCTTGCACCATACCGTACCAGCGCGCCTTTGACGCGCAAAAAACATTTGACCTCATGTTGGAAATCCTTGCCAGTGCTTCAGACCTGTTGTCGGTTACAATACTGGTGTCAGCAATGGGCGAGTGCACTTTGCATTTATTCTGATGTTCAGTCAGTGGCAGTATATAATAGGCTTTACTCTTATCGGAGATACGGACTGATGGGTGTACAAAGAGAATAATTCTTGTCCGTGAAATAATCAGTGAAATCATATATCGCAGCCAAAAGACTGTTGTTTATCAAAACACGATGAAAGTCGGCAGTTCACACCTTGACATGGTTCGCAGCATGCTTATACAACTTGAAAATCCTCGATTGAGGAATGCGGGATTTTGTAGGATGCATAAAGGATTCAAGAGCAGGATCCAAGATGGCTGTCAGTGACCATGTCTTTCAAGCTTTGGTGTTGAAACACAACAGCTCACATCCGGACGTCCACACAAATACAAGATGGCTGCCATGGTGGCTATTTTTGCATCAAAACTTAACGAAACTCCATAGCTTAGCATACATCTAGATGTCGCCCCAACTATGTGAAATTTCAGAATTATCAGTTATCATTATGCACCTGTACAGTGTGGCAAATGATTCTAGAATAAAATCCAAGATGGCCCCGGCGGCTATGTCTCTCTGCATTGGTCGGTGAAACTCAATAGCTCACATCTCAATGCCACCAGAGCATGCACACTGATTGGAAACATGGGATATGTAGCGTTTGACAACGTTATTATCGATGATCAGATAAAGTAAAATAGCTGCCACTGGGCACAGTTTTCACTGAAATGTGACACCACTTATTTGTTCAAATGTGGATGCCAGTCCAAACAAGAACACGGAATTTCAAAATCGTTAAGCTTGATGTGTATGGGAGGGACAACTTGAAATGGGCAAGTTTGCATTCGTTCATTGCAAGGAATCAACTTTAGCTAAACTTAACCTAGAGTTTTTTTTAGAAAAAGTAAATTGTAGACTACGATGTTGTCTCGACGGTCGACTCAGGAAGAACGAATACTTAAGCTTCTCTTTCATGTGAGCTAAAAAGCCCGACAAAGTTCTAAATTCCAGGCAACATCCTTGGTGGGGAAGCAGCTGCTCCTCCAGTCCTCGTTGTATTTACGCTTCTGGTAATGGAATAATCTAATTTTGTTTTGGGAAGGATAAGGGAATAAGGAAAACGAGATGCTTCCAACCTTCTCTGGAGAATTATTTATATCTGTAATATGCTAAATGTACATCTGTTCTCGGCTACATATTTTCCTATCATAATCGTAGTGTTAGCTGTCAATACTGCCGATTTCAATTTACAATTATGCAGTTCGCCGCTTTGCATTAATTCACAAGTGTGTTAGATTATTATATTGCCTTCATTGCACGATTACACAGAAAAAATAACACCAAGTCCACACAGATAAAAATAATTGAGTATCATCCCGAGAAGTTCAACGTTGGCGTGGAGTACGTATGACACCGACTGGTGGTTTTTACCATATTTTTACCATATTTTTAACAAATGTGAAGTAATGAATAGACTTCACTAAAGAGTTTTGATGCAACCGTTTTAACTGGATAATATCAACAGACTGGATAATACTAAATTTGCAACGAAAGCCATAGCCAGAGTCATACCTATCTCCTGAGAAGCTGCTGCTCTGTCGAGCTCTTCGCGTCGGTGCAGGCATATCACAGACTCGGACCGTTCAAATCAGATATTAAAAGATATTAAGGCAACCGGAGAAAAAGTTATCCCTTCCCCCTTTTTCGCAAACCTTTTTTGACAGATTACCCTTTGTTTGGGTCAAACAAACGAAAGGTCACGTAGAGTTGATAGATTACTCGTGTTGATGCAAACACTGAAATGAAAAACTAAAATACCCGACCTTGTTTTGTCCTTATTTCCATTTAGCCTATCATGTGCTGTGATGGAAAACACTGTTGGGGTGGTTCAGAGTGTTTATTTATCGCCCGCTCTCCCCAACACATATACACTTTTTAACACATCCCGTCACTCTCGCCAGGACCAGATAATCAACAAAATCGCATTTCTGTGGATCCCCCTACAAAATTTGACGACACTTCGAACAATCAGTGTCACGTCGTGTGGGGCAGTTTTATGGGTGGATGAGGATGTGGTACCCTGAGAGAACCACCGAACAGCGGCGAGAAACTGTTAGACTCGTCAACTTACTAACTCAGCACCAGAAGAGATAGCAGCGGCTGTAGGCAAGTGAACCATCGACGTGCAGCACACACCGGACTATCATGCCCGGGATTAAGTTATCTTGTCCAAGGACAGCGCAGATGCCACAGGACAGGATCGAACTGTCAACCTTTGGGTTCAAAGTCCAGTGCTCCAAGCAGTAATCAACAGCGCTCCCATTTTCTACGGCGGACTGAACGTTCGCTCAGTTTGCACTGGCATGCACAGAAGGTTGCCAATTTTATCCAAAATCGAAACGGTATATAGGTAGAAAACTAAAGAATTTGACAAATGCTGCAGACTTGGACAGGGGCGGACCCCTCAACGTTCAGATTCCTCCCATTCAAATCTGTGGTAAAATTCCCCATCAAGTTTTAATGGGAACTCAAAACTCGAAAAAGAGTTATATATATATCAAGCTTTCGCCATTATCACCGGCTGCATTCGATAGAACGCGTATTTCCTTACATTTGTGCAGAGTAAATTGATCCAAACTATGTATTATCCTTTATTTATCGCGATTTGAACACTGCGAAGCGTCAACCATCGCTTCGATATCGCCCATGTTTTTTGCGCAACCCAGAGTTGCTGCCGAACCGAATATCGATGCGGAAACGGTATAACTCCTAATAAAATGCCCCCCCCCCCCCCCCCCCCGCACGATGATCATAATCCACCTCCTCTGCGCATATGTGACCGTATTTACGTTTCCGCATCAATATTTGTTTAGGTGCAACTCCAGGATATTATTTTAGAGCCGATACAGGCGAAAAGCAACATGGACAACAATAAAGTGATTGGTGACGCTTCTCTCATGTTCATATCTCGATAAGTAAATGATAACATATAGTTTGGACCAATTTACTCTGCGCAAATGTAAGTAAATACGTGTTCCATCGAATGCAGCCGGTGATAAGGGCGAAAGCTTGATTTATATTCCTATTTTCGAATTCTGAGTCCCCATAAAAACTTGATGGGGAATTTTACCACAGATTTGAATGGGAAGAATCTGAACGTAGAGAGGTAGCCACTACGGTCAGATCGCTGAACTACCGGGAATCCACCCCAGGCCCAGAGAAAATTGTTCGAACTGTAAGAACACTGCTTCCCTGCATCAGAGCGATCAATTGCAGTCCACATAGTGGACATTTCGACAGCATATTTATACCACCTCCGTCGCTCATTCGGAAAAAAGGGTTGCACCGGGGGGTGGGGGTGGAGCCATCGAGCCTATCATTGTTCGACCCAATGGGAGAATATTTTGATTTTTCAAACTGTCAGAACGCGGTTTCCTCACGTCTGAGCGATCAAATGCAGACTAGACTGCTGATATATCGAAATGCCTCCATGTGGACTGCCATTGGCAGTCCACATAGAGAGCATTTCGGTATACCGTCGGTCTATGAAATCAAATCCATTCCGCCTGCTGGTCATTTTCTCAAAATTTCATGCACCACCACGTGGGACCACCGGGAATTTTCCCTGTGATCAGTCCGCCTCTGAACATGGGCGTTGTGAAGATGACCGATTGGGATGGGGAAGTGAATCTCATTTGTAAAATTTGTAAAATTCCCGGTGGACCCTGTGATCAGTCCGCCTCTGCACATGGGCGTCGTGAAGATGACCGATTGGGATGGGGATGTAAATCTCATTTGTCTCGACTGATAAAATATTCAATCTGTGCCGTCACCAGCTATTATCTTAAACACTTAAATCATGTAGAACCGCCCTTTCCCCCCTATTTATTTATTTATTTTTGTTTAAGGTCACATGTTTCTACACAATGGCTAATCGTGACCGTTTCCCCCTATAGTTCCACATATTTATAGTTTGAAGGTCTCATGGTCTAATGGTGACAATCAGTGTGTTGAATAAATAAAAAAAAAATTTTATCTCGAGGTCATCAAAAGTATTCAGCAAAAGAAGTTTGATTTATGATTTTTTTCCGGATCCGCATTTCACATATAAATCCGTATCGGTAAAAAGACCAAAAATAATGACAAAATTCGCTCCGGATCCGAAATAAAAGTAAGTCCCACTTTTGACGATCTGTTGGTCGACACACGCACCCAGTTACTTTGAACAGTAATTAATCAATTTGGCAACAACACTGTGATTCAAATTTTCTCTCCAACCACCCCCTCGTCAGGACGGTGATTAATCACAAATATGCTTATTTATTTGTTACTTGGTCCCTGTTCAACCATCCGTTCCCATACTTGCTCGACCAACTTGAAAAAAACAACAAGTAAATCCACTCGGTGGTCTATGAAATGAGACCTTAAATTTCTCGCCAACAAAGTAAGTAGATTTACGTTTCTATAGACATATACAACTACCCACCCGGAGGCAGGGTACTGTATTTAATAAGTCTGGATAACCCATAGCACACTAAAACTGTGTTTATTCAAACCTTCAATATCGGAGGGTTTGGCCTTCCATCTTCTAGAGAATTTTGCCCCACTGCTCTCATCAGGTGCGTAAGTGTGAGTGCGACTCCTCCTAATAATTTTCCAGTCGGGACAGTTTCATCTGAGAAGGAGTCTTTAATATCGAATCCCTATTGCTGGTAATCGTGTACTTTCTTTTAGGACTAGATTTAACTCATCTTATGTTACACACGTATGCAGTCGATCTCACGCATGAGGAGGTCTTTGTCCGTTCGCCGGAGATGTTGGGGTCCCAACATGACCGATTTTGAGCTTTTTTTATTCCATGATTACCTATTCTACTATATATGAAAAGCCTATGACATGCATAAAGTTTAGATTTATATACCAACCGTGGTGAACACGCCAGTAATGGGATTGCAATAGTTAAAGTTTACACCAACAGTGGAACTACATCCAAGTTGACCTTTGGAAACGTCGACCTGAATGCGAGCGAATTTGTCTAAATTTATCGCACGTCGCCTCGCGAAGAGTGAAATGAAAGTGCAATTATTTATTACGTTTTTAAATGAGTTTACCCCATAAAAAACTCAAATTAACAAACGTGCATTGTCTCATGTTTATAAAGCATCCATAAACCGAAACAGTATGTTATTATGGTATTAAAATGAAAAAGGACCCGTTTCTTTTTCCATTCCGTTTCGGTGATAAAACTGACAGCGGAAGTACCGCCCACCGATGCTCATGTAAACAAAAACGAATTCGCACGTATGTACAGCTGCTGCTCAGTAAAACCGAGAAAAAATAATAGCGACTCTTAATAATCTGACGATCATAGTATATATAAAATATACCCAAAGTAGCTTGGTGTACCAAATGTTAACCAAATACTATGGGTATATTCTATATATACATGCTAAGTAAAGAAGAAGTTTGGAAACCCTTGCATCGCGACTGCCACATGTATTTATCCACAAACAAATTTCTTGAGTTTGTTAAACTATAATATCCACTGACAAATATTCCAACTGCATCATCAAGGCATGTCTTCGAAGAAGGCTTGCCTTGATGATGAAGTTTGAATATTTCAAAAGTTGGAACTTGAGTCATGGCATCCGGGACCAGTTGGTTTACATCCCAAATCGGCCGTCTTCACGATGCCCCTGGCTCTCATCAGATAGAAGTCTGTTAGAGGGGTGTGGCAGACACCCATTACTTATAGAGCGTCGATTTTGTCAAACACACTAATGTCTTACCCCACTTACCCGCGATGTGCTAATTAAGTGGTATGGAACCAAAAAGATCAGGGGCCGCCAAGAAATGGGAACCAAAATCAAACTGTTCAAGAACGGTTAACAAGTTGGACAGTCCAATTGTCATTTGCGGTAATATGCTGTCGCTCGGAACATGTAGTTCTCTTTGGACATTTCGGCTCCCTTTATCTTAAAACAGTCCAACCAGATGTGACTGATCGGGTCGGTGACGGATCCACCCACCTTCCACTACGTATGATACTGGCTAATAATGTAAGTCAGAGAGCAGTGCGATGGATTCTAGACGTTAACATTGCATAATTATTATTATTATTGTTGTTATTAATATTATTAATTATTATTAAATATAAGCAACCTGATACATGTAGCAGCAACCTTAAACTGCTCTGACATTTGGGCCGAGTTCAATCTCAAGTAGAGACAAAGCAGATCAGAACTACTGAAAGTTTGGTCTGTAGAATACGTAACCCAGTTCTGAAAGAGGTATACGCGTGCGTTCGTGTGTATGCGCGCAAGCGTGTATGTTTGTGTTTGGTTAGTGGCAGCGTGTAGGTGCGCGGTTTCGATAACCGACATGCGCAAGTTTTATCCTTCATAGCTTTAAATGGCTCCAAATCCATTTCAGGCACAATAATTTTAAGAACAAATTCTGGAGACAAAAATAACCAACCCATTTTTCCTAACCACGAACTTTCGACTCTTCTTTCACTTGCCACTTCTCTGCATGGAGGTGCAGTGGTGTGGTAAGGACCGAAGGGTCCTGATTAGGATATTTTCATAAATCATTTAGGCCTTCGGTTCTCATATTTGTCGCCTGGTCCCCCGCCCCTACTCTCTATTTCACTCTGCTGCTGAACATCAAGAAAATACCGGCACAATAACTGGAACGTACTTGATTGCTAACGATAATTCTGCCCGGTTTCGACACAAAAGTCTTGACAATCTCATGTTGAACAGTTTCTTGTGATTATCTTCGATAATCACCACCCAGTGTTGCAATAAGAACAGTTGTGGGACAGACAACTCGTTTTTCTTGAGTAAGATTGTGGTCGAAGGCTCTTCCGCTTTGTCTTATCCATCATCAGTGAGGTTGGGAACATGCCTGTAGTGGCTACTGCATGCATGATTGTGGGAGAGAAACACTTCACTTCCCGTAAATAAATCACAGATGTCGTTTTTGTGCAGAGGGGGCGGAAGCAAAATAAAAGTTAGTGTTTCTGTGGAGTGGGGAAGGGAGGGACAAACACCCAAGACGAACCGAACCTATACATACCATGGTTCGGCCCGATGTGGAAAAGGTGGATTTTAAAATGGATCCACGGAAATTCCTCATCCTTGATTCTCAGCAGAACATTACAAGGTGTTAAAAACTGTTGTGTGTGGGGGGAGGACGGGCGAAAGAGGTACGTGAGTAAATATAACACGCCATCGAGATGGCTGACAACATTCTTCCATGCCTTAATACTTGTAACGCCACAGATAATAATCGTCGATTACCAATATTTAAATACCCAAAAGCCCCTCTGTTGTCTGATCAAGCTTCTTCAATAAAAAAAAATGCAGAGTGTTGGCCTTTCCCCAAATGCAATCCGGTCGTTGTCTCCGGCTTCCTCCACTCGTGAAACTGTCCGACACGAGATGTCCCTGGCTGTCGAAAGTGTCGTTAAAAACCAATAAATAAATAAATTGCGATATTTACAGCACATTTGGCCACGAGTTGGCCTCCTGAAATATTATTCTATTATCAGTTCTAGTACGAATACGGTAGCAGACTTCCAGGAACCACTGGTGCCCACTGTACATTCAGTGAGTTTATTGCATATATTTTACGTGTTCTGTACACCACAACCTTCATTTTGATGTAATAATAATAATAACACTTTGGCCAGCCGCTGATTTATCGCGGTTCTCGGACGAGAAGGCCTTGGCTACCCCTGTACTCCCAACTGCCTCCCTATTCCCACGCTTCTCCTCTCCTCCCAACACTCGGAGACGAACTGCTTCATGACATCCCTTGCCCCATTCTTCCCAATCTCTCCGATTAGCATATTAACCCTCTCCTTTGAGTCTCCCCCTAACCACATGTCCTTCATTCTCCCATCCCACTTCCCCATTATACTCCCAGTGAATCTTATTCTGTTAGACTGATACGTTGGGCATTCTAGAAGAAAGTGTTCCAGGGTCTCCACTATGTCCAAATTACACATCTGGTACTCTTTTTCACTGTTTCTCCCAATTTTTCCCCTCAGCTCCAGGGATCGCGACCTCATCTTGTACAACAGTGACACCCCAAAGGTGCTATCAAGGTACTCTTCAAAACCTGGCTTCTCTTTATCACGCAGGCCACCCAAAGACCTCTTTGATTTGACCCCCTCTCGCCAATTACGGTTACAGTCCTCCATTACCCTGTCTCTGACGATTTTTTTTTACACTGGTTTCACCCAACCTCCAGGTCCGAGATCTCCAATGAGTAGTTCTCTACTATCTCCCTCACTTTGACCATCCACCCGTCTTGATATTTGAGTTGAAAATTCTCAGTGACATTACTTTACACCATCGGCTGTCGGGGCGATTTACCAAATAATTAAGATAACCGAGTTTCAACAGGTCTATCCTGTCCTTGATCCTCATCCACCCAAGCTCACCCGATTGCTTCTAGCGCTGCGGCATTACTCGACCCCGTTATCCATCGACCTGCATCGTTCTGCAGGATTTGCAAGCACTTTACGGCCGTCTGGTTTAGGAGTACCACTTCCGTACCGTATCTTATACTTGGCAGACCCACCATTTCCCAAATGGTTTTCACCACGAAAACCTCATTGGAACTATTTCTCCCTATAAGTTTCATTTTGGTTGCGCCACATACCCTCCCTCCATACTCTATCGTATGCCTTTTTGACATCCAAAAAGGCCATTAACATCTTTTTCTTTTTTGCTTTCGCGGATTCTATCATTTGGGATAGCGTGAAAAGATGGTCAGTAACTCTCCTTCCCTTCCTGAAGCAATTCTGGATTTCTCCCAAAAAACCTTTCTCTTCAATAACCTCCTCTTGTCTCCCATTCAGGACTTTATAGAAAACGTGTCCAATGTTGCTACTGACAGAGATCCCTCGATAGTTATCCAAAACGTCTCCCCCCCCCCCCCCCCCCCCCCCTTTTGTGAATAAATGTCACTTTGCTTTCTCTCCACTCCTTTGGGACCTCTTGGTTTTCTACGGCTAGATTGAATAGGGCAGTTAGGCTTTCCACGAATTCCTCTCCCGCTTTTTTGATAAACTCGTTAGGAATTTCATCCACTCCTCCTTTATGAAATATCAGAGTTGGGAATTTCAAAGTAAACAAATTTCTCTTACTTATTTAGCACCTAAATGCTCGTCAGTGGCTTGATCGTACAAAGAATATCTGTGGAGAAACGAGGGCAGTGCCACTATTATCGGTTCCGCTGCCCCTGTATTTGTATTTATGTGACATGTCGTCAACAAGTCTCATATGCTGGAATTGCCAACATTGCGCAAAAGATTGCGGAAGGGAAAGTTTCCGTACAATACAAATACATGCATGTATTTTACACGATATCCCAATAATTCAGTTGTAATGGCCTTGTCAATCAATTTACGATACGTTCAGTGTCATTGTATCTTACCTCCTATTTCACATTCTACATGCAACAACACGAATGTCCACAATATTACGAACTTATATTGCGTAAACACATTCATCTTTCGTTTTTCCCTGAATATTTCCAGCTGTCAATCCAGATATTTTACTTTTCCTGAATAAGTTTACTGGTGTATCGTCTCAACCACACGAACAGCAGTTCGGGCCAGTCTGTTGTAAACCGGATATGCACGTACTCAACTTGTGAATCTTGTTATTATCTAATTGTAGTTGTGCTGTGTGTCAGTTTTTTTATTATTTCATTTTACTGCAATCTCTCCAGGGAGGGAAAATACTTCTCAAATCCAACTAGACTGATATTCGCAGAAATAATTCCCACTGGACAAAAAATAACACAGTTTATCCCACACAACTCAAAAATATCTTCGTTTCTCATTGAATTCAGTGTGCACGGTTTGCTGAACACCTTGCGGAAATGATGTTTGTATTAATAGGTCGCTGAATAGTTTGACGTGACACAAAACAGTTGACAACACTTACAGTTATACGACCCACTTCAATTCACAACGTTGTCAAGCCGGTACAAGTGATTAGAGCTTGCGAAGACAGCCTTGTTCAGGATTCAAGCTCTCCGCCAATTCACTAAAGTTCACACAAGAGCTTGAATTAATGAGGGTGACATCTTCGGGCCCAACCCAATAACGTTTCCTGTCAGAAAATTTTCGTTTGAATTGGAATTAGATATTGTTTGGTACTTCCAAATGATGATGAACTTTTTTTCAAGAATAAATTTAATATTTAGAATTACGAAAGTCCCGAGTCCGTCTTTTCACAATGAAAAACAATATATACGTTGGTCTAACAACACGATTTCAGCTGGTCAGGTTATTCACTGAATTTATTTTCTGTGGAGCTCAGTCAATTGGATATCTCTTAACTGAATAACCCTGTTAATTGAATATAATTTCCCAACACAAAACCTTTTACCATACCTTCAGTACAAATTTGACCTGTTAATTGAATATAGGTTATAGAGGTTATATAGGTTATAATATAGGTTATAGAGTATACTCCCTTAATTGAATAAAAAATCTTGTAACCTGTCGAGAAATTACACTGATTCGCCCGTTTTCCATCCTTTGGTTTAAACAATATTTTATTCTTTAAAAATGTCATATGTAACAAAATGTTTACAAAAAGTAAAGAAGTAGGATGAGATATCTTATATAACATTTTTCAACAATGTAGAGTAACAGAATAATAGAGGGATTTGACAAAAAGCTGAAAGCTTATGTGCGTCATCTCTCCATTTTTTATAGGCCTATTTGGCCTTTACACCCAATACAGGCATTTAATCTATTATATTTTGCTTGACAGAGCTCATGGAGCTCTGTCAAACAAGATATAATAGAATAAATGCTACGTTTATCTCTAAAATACAGGAAAGTGACACAACCCCTGTTAATTGAATTTTTCTGTTAATTGAATAATTTTCATTGGCAAAGTGGCTGTTCAATTAACAGTGTTCCACTACATTTTTATATTATATATAGTCTGTGTATCTTTCATGAAGACCATCCCGCGGGTCGACATTTTCCCAAGAGCCCTAAGAAACTGATCGAGGCATGGACGGGAGGTGGTCGCTGCCTAGATCGTCATCGTCGACCCTGTAGTCGTTGATGTGGTTAATGAGGTTTTAGAGATGGTGCTGATAATGAGGTCAAGGGTGTCCGACCTGTGCAGCGGGTTGTTGCACATAAAATGGAAGAATGAAATGAATTAAATACTGTGCCGTTTTCTTCATCCTAACTGGTGCCGTTTTCGCCAGCGCAGTTGGTGCCGTTTTCGCCACCCATGGTGCCACTTGGTGCCTTTGTCGCCTGGGGCCGTTTTCAACGGTGCTGTTTTCGCTTATAAACCATTTTAAACCAACCATGTCAAAATTGTGCCGACGTGTCGGTATAATGCTCGGATTAATTGGTGATGTAATAATGCAAGCAGCACTCCCAACTCGATTTGACAGCTAATTGATTATCCACTGTCGCTTCTTGTCAACGACGACAACTTTATGAAACCAAGAACATGAGATTGACGGTGAAAACAGGCAGTTAATGCACTTCGGTACACCTGCGAGAAATCAGGGGCTGCCTTGTCCTTAAAAATAAATCTACTATAAAAAATAAGCCTGCAAACCCAGGGTAACCCAGGCAGGAAACCACTTTAGTGTGACCTCGAGAAAGCGTGGATTGCCTAATTAAATAACGTGAAAACTGATGGTGAGAACAGGCAGTAATGAATTTCGGTGCGTCTCCGAGAAAACATTGGCTGCCATCAACAATCAACAGGCACAACATCGGAACTGCGTCGGTTCTGACAGTTCTTTCTGTAGTTTTTTTTTACCTCTTCTAACTTACCCCGGATTCACCGTTATGGACCCCCGTCCCCTTCTTACCCGGGCCAGCAGAAAGCACCTAGGGTAGGGTGGAAGTGGGCCTGCAAATGCCCAACTTAAACTCTTTCCTCAATTTTCTATTTATTTACACTTCGACCCTTAACCGCCATGAACTTCAAAATGCAGGACCTTTGGTCCAACGTTGGTATAGTTTGACCCTCTTCTCGGGTGATCCACCAATGGCCGTTGATTGTAAAATGTTCAATGCTGAATGTGTACTAAAACCAATAAACACGACTAGCCTTAGAAAGACCACACATACAACAACTACACAGAAGCCGATGAGGTCCCCACCAGACATCCACCGCCCGCCACCCCACCTGCCAAAAATGCATAAGTCCACGAGAGATGCAATCATCAATCAGAGCCAGCCATGTGACTGAGGCACATTATGCCAAAATGCATAAGTCCACGAGAGATGCAATCATCAATCAGAGCCAGCCATGTGACTGAGGCACATTATACTTGCCAATGATGGTATCCTGCCCCACCCCCTCAAGTTCCCTAAGCCCCTACCCAAGCCGGAGACAGACTATACTTGTCAATGAAGGATTTCTCCCTCCACCACCCTAGATGAAAATCAACAAAAAGAAAGAAACGCCACCCTAACTCCTATCTTTAACCAGAACAGCCCTGGAGGGAATTGGCTGTCATCTCGACTCCTGAGCGAACTACCTCTGGCAGGCAGAAACTCTGATGTCCAAACGCAAATGGGTTCGTAAGTGGTTCGACGACACCCACATCGTCCCAACGCGCCTTGGGCGCGCGAAACCTTTCATTCGGATTCGGATTCAGATTCACCAACATGGTCCATGCAACATATTAAATCATCTTAAAGGTCAAAATGCTCACTTTTCATTCATTCATTCAAATGTTCAACAGAAGTGGATAAAATGTTAAGCAATGAGTAAAATATACCAGCATATACTCCCTCTACCCCTTTAACTTATAGTAACTTAATTATTTTCCATTTTACAATTGTATTCATTTATGTTCGTTTGTGCTCCTATTTCGTAGGACCTCTGTTCTTGGATCCACCCATGTATGGTATATTCATATATATATATATTGTAGTGTTGTGTATACCCCTCTCTGTATGAATCCTCCATATTTTTAGCTGCGACGCGCAGCTCTATATGTGGCAATGTCGGTCTGTCTGTCGGTCTGTCACAAACGAGTTTTTTTGTCACCAACGATTTTTTTTGTCACCAACAAATTTTTTTTGTCACCAACGAGTTTTAAAACATCTTTGGCGTTGCACGAATCGTCGCAGCTTCGGCACTATGACAGTGCGTCTTGTTTTCTATTTAAACATGTTTCTGTCCATTGAAAGAAACATTTTATCTGCGCTTTTGCATTTCCACATATGAATGTTTTCCTGTGCACAATTATAGAAAGATTGAGCATTCTCGTTATTCTACTTGTTCTCTAAAATGGATTTATCTGGATTTATCATTCCTACTACTCGGTAAGTCAACCACAATTTATTGGTGTAAAGATCACACACATTAAAAGAAAATTCTTTTCACAAAGGTATACGTGCGTAATTCACATCTATATTCACTAGATTAATTAGATATAGACACATTTTATAAACATAAATAACTCAGAACAACGATTTTAGAGTGAGACGATTCAGCTTCTTAGGGGCCGAACGTCCCACGTAACACGTCCCGTAATCCTATCTTTTTTGTCAAAATCTAAGGTTCCGCTCCACAACTTTCCAGGCATTTCCAAAAATGACATGCCATACATTCTCTTCAAATGCAAATATTCTGTAACTTAGTTATCTAACCCATAACATGTATTACATTTCCAAAATCCACAAAAAATATAACACCATCTTCTGACTAAGTAGAAATAAACAATCTGAATGTGTGTGGAATAATTTATTGTCAAAGGCAAGACTTCATTCTGCAAAATTGCATGAAAAAATACCGAAACTAGTCATTTTCAGCCACCCAGCAGCCTCAAAAGCAGAATTTTCCCACCACCACTACCTACCCCTGGAGCATAGGATCACTTGTTTCTAAAATGCAAACAAAAAATTATATCCTTCCTCTTCATTTTTTAGTTACATGTCTGGTAACAATCCCGTGTTAAAATTACATTTTTAAAAATAGCCAATTTTTCGAAGTCACTGTTTCCCATAATTCATCTGGTATTTTTTCTCTGTGCATCAGACTCCAACTTTGGGATCAAAACTTCAAATTCTCTTGTTCAACAAAAAGCCTAATGTAATCATATATCTGATACCGGTACTAAAAATATATCTCTATTTTACATAGCCTTTGTTTCAACATATGTCCCATGTTTAGAATTCCCCGGGTCGGGGAAGATTCGACCTCTGGAAGATTCGGCCAGGAAGATTCGGCCCATTTTCCGGCCGAATCTTCCCGGTTTCACAAAACAGCCGGGCCGAATCTTCTCGTAAAATGTGACTTAGATTTCCACCTGATTATATATTTTAGTGTATCAGTGTATATTTTGTATATATTGACATGGAAGAGGCTACAGAGACTTAGATTTCCACCTGATTATATATTTTAGTGTATCAGTGTATATTTTGTATATATTGACATCGAAGAGACTACAGAGACTGTAGATCCAACCATGCAAGAGGACCTGTCTGATGAAGATATTCCAGATCAAGTGACAACGTACAATATTCTTCGAACAGGAAGCAAGCGTGGCCAGCCTTTACTTGTGACCACTGATGGTTATCATTTGGCATTAAGGTAATTACAATTATATTACTAAGTTGAGTGTGTGGGAGGGACGGGGGTGGGGGGCTAGGACGGGTAAGGGGACAGAGGTATGTTTTGACATAAGTTTTAAAGTAATGTAATGCCGAAAACTCACTTGATCTTAATTTAGTTTTCAGTCACAAGCCAGTGTAAGATCCGATGGAGAAGTAGTGTACGATCAAAAACCGACCCTTGCTTAGCTGGTATTGCCCAGTCAGGAGACAGTTTCATTCCCAATGGACATGACCACAATCACTCGTCTGATCCTTCTGTAGCAGTAAAGAAAACTATATATTCTAAGGTGAGATTCCGTTTAAAAGCTGTTATTTCAACCGCATATTTTCTGTCCAAGCCATATTTCTTTGAATTATCTCACGAATTCTGCCTCACCTTTTCAGGTTAAAGATGCAGCTCATTAAGAGAAAACAACAGTGATCTCCCATTGGATTTCATTCAGGCAACAGAATCTGGAGTCTATCCTGAGTTGAATGAACAAAATCCACAATTCTCTATTTTCAACCAGTAAAAAGATACAGCGTGGCCTTTCTGACTGCCGAATAGCTTTTGCGGCCAATTTTTGCCTGATTTTCACAACCACATCACAAATTCTCAACCCTCACATTTCTCTGAGCCACTTCAGAGAGCATTTTTGTTATTACCACCAGCCACATTGACTACCAAGGTCCTGTCAATAGCACTATTAAATACAATCAAAATGTAAAACAATAAGCAGTAATAACCATTGCTTTGAGAGTGGTGAGTTGCTCTCTAGATATGAAAGTGTAAACAGCTTTCTGTCGATATCTCTACAAAATATCATAATAAAAACAAATGCGCATTGACAATGAGAGAAACAACTCGCGAAGTACCGCCAAAACTAAACAAACTCTGCGGAAACGTCCAAGTGACAATAACAAACAACATTTCTCATTTAGTTAAGTCACCGTCGAAGTTAAAAAAATAATTCCAACAGACAGTGAATAATATATATGTAACACTTTGAGGTAAGAATTTTTTCACAAAATAGACCCAAAATTGATATGTTTCCGTTTCATTTTTTACTTACATGTCTGGTAATGTCAGGTTACAAACCCGTATAAAAATAACATTTTTACATTTTTTCGAAGCCACTGTTTCCCATAATTCATCTGGTAATTTACCCCTATGTATCAGACTCCAACTTCGGGACCAAACCTTCAAATTCTCTTGTCCAACAAATATATCAGGGAGCACGGTTTGATTTCTATGTTAGAGATTCCGAGTTCGATCCCCGTCCGAAACGGCCCGCATTGTGTCCTTGGGCAAGGCACTTTATCCCGGTTGCCTAGATGGGGGCACGATGACGCCGTGTTCTAAGGCGTACTGCACGTCGATGGTGTCTTCAACCACTGTAACCCTGCTTTAGCGGAGCTAGAACAGAGTTAGAATGTTGAGGAGCTGACAGTTGCTCGTCAATGATCGGTGGTTCTCTCCGGGTACTCCGTCTTCCTCCACCCGTAAAACTGTCACGGTAACGAATATCCATTTTGCATAATTAAACGCCAATAAATAAATAATCATATATCTGATACTAAAATATATATCTCTATTTGCATGGCCTTAGTTTCAACTTATGCCCTGTATTGAGAATTTCACCCCTGTGTAATAGTGCGAAACTGTAGAACGGAATCTAAGCAAGATGGGGAAATTTCAACTGAATTTTCGGAAATATTTTCTATGGCTGTAAATGATAGATGAGAAAATGGATAAATAAAATCTACCATAAAATTTAAATTCCTTAGAACTATTTTATTTCTTCAATGCTCGGGTTTCCTCTCGCCAAAAATATCAGAGTCACGTTTAGTACTCCATACGTGAAACTCGTATGATGCCAGTCGGAAAAGAACGCAATTCAGCTCTGAATTGATAAAATCCACATTACCAGGGAGTATCCTTGGTTAAATGGAATGACGTCTCAATGTATTTATCATTTTTTGCCAATCTCGTTACTGGAATACGAAGCTTCAGCATGCAGGCTGCTAAGTTTCTGCCCCACTTCGCGGAAGGTGAAGTTGTCAAGGGCTTTGGTAGAGGAAGTAAAGAACTAGGAATTCCAACAGGTATGTGCCTTCCAAACCAGGTGAACGACTTTTAATATATTTGCATATGGCATAGGAGTAACCTCGTTTCGTGTTAATAATTTTAAGGCCATATCGGATACACATTTACTAATTTAGTATTAGGTATCACGGGGAACGGGACAACCCGCCCCAAACCAGCTGGGACAATCCGCCCGAGACAATCCGCCCCAAGTTCTTCACGCGCCGCAGTTATCAGCGATTGAACTATGATTGGATTATGAGGGGTCTCCCTAGTACTACTACTAGGCTTTTTACCGAATCTGACTTCAAATACCGAATCTGACCTCAAATAAATTAATTATACGTTTTTCCTAACGGAATTGTCGTTTTTGAGTGGGCCTAGTTGGTATATAATTATTTTAAAATAAAACTGTCACAGTAAATGTCCATGAATTTCATGTAATGGTAGTTATTGCTGAAACAGTGCAAGTTCAGTTTTTGAAGATCACCTAATTTTCTCAGGAACAGGATGTGGAACAGGAACGGGTGCCTACATGTAATCTCAGGAATGCAAGAACAGAGAGAAAGCGCATAAATCCACGCAAGTGAATAAACTTTACAACACACTAATCATACCTTTTAAACACCCCTGTGCCTCTCATCTATATAATTTGTAAAATGTGTCTTTTTCTCGCCTTCATCAATTTTTATTGAATTCACAGGAATAGTTACCGCCGGAGGGGGAGTAAATTTCAACAGCCAAATATTTCTGCTAGACAGGTTTTATTTATTTATTAAACATTCACCAGATTAGTGCCGATTGACATTGCCTTTCCAAGTGGTCCCAGACTTTCGTGTGAAAGACATCTGGTAAATTATGATCCGTTCACCAGTACTTGGGGTGGAGTCCTCTAAACTGGACAGCGAAGGTGTAAGCGATTGGTTAAACTTGACTTTATGCCTTTGTCGTGGTCACAATCAGCCACAGCTGCAGAAAGTGACCTTAAACACCAATAAATAAATGAAAACCCAGCGAGCCTAAATATTTGGTTGTTGAAATTTACTCCCGCTGCAAAGAGAATCGTTCCGCCGCCGGTAACTGTCTTGTCAACCGGTATGGCTGCCTGAGCCCAAAACCTCAAAACCATTAGCACAGTCTGCACGTCGTATTTATGAAGGGATTTCATTGCAACTTCATAGAATGCCTCTGTATAAAGCCTAGATGAGAACGACCCCGTTTGGGCATGATCTGTCAACCGTGATGGCTGCCCAAGCCCGAAACCCCAAAACTTTTAGCACAGTCTGCAGGTCATGTTTAATATGGACGGATTTCATTGTAACTTGATACGATGACTCTGTATGATGTCTACATGAGAATTTCCCCATTTGGGCGTGATCTATCAACCGTGACGACTGCCCGAGCCCAAACCCCGAAAACCTTTAGCACAGTCTACAGGTCATATTTATGGAGGGATTTCATAGTAACTTGATAGGTTGACTTCATATAATGTCTACATGAGAAAGTCCCCTTTTGGATGTGATTGGGCAACTGTGACGGCTACAGGTGCCCAAAGCCCGAAAACCTTCAGAACAGTCTACAGGTCATATTTATGAAGGGATTTCATTGTAACTTTGTGGGATCATTCCACATGATGCCCAGATGAGAATGTCCCCTTTTGGTTGCGATCATTCATCCATGATGGCGGCCCGAGCCCAAAGCCCGAAAACCTTTAGCAGAGTCTACACGTCATATTTATTTAGGTATTTCATTGTAACTTAATAGGTTGACTTCATTTAATGTCTAGATGAGAACGTTCCCTTTTGGGCAACTGTGATGGCAACAGGGCCCTGAAGCCCGAAAACCTTGAGCACAGTCTACAGGTCATATTTATGGAGGGATTTCATTGTAACTTGATAGGTTGACTTCATATAATGTCTAGATGAGAACGTCTCCTTTTGGGCAACTGTGACGGCAACAGAGGCCCAAAGCCCGAAAACCGAAATTATCCCCCCATCCCCAATTAGGCATTATTTTTTTTTCTTTCCTCAAATATGCATTTTGAACTATTTACAGTCACTACATGCGGAACCTTTTTTTAAACTCACATAACTCCTCCCCTTGGGGGGCAATTGGGCACTTTTTTTCGTCAAAAATGCTTTTTTACAGTTTTGGTTAAGGTTTGTGGTTAAAAACCCAGACAAACACCACCACCCACCCCCACCCCCACCCCCCATGGTGCCGGTTAGGTATTTTTTTTTCTCTGCTCAAAATGCATTCTGAATGATTTAGACTGACCACATGTGGAAAAAAAATGGACTCCCCTAACACACCCCACTCTCCCCCACCCCTCACCTCACCTCCTCCCCACCCAGGGCCATTCATGCAATTTTTTTTCTTTGGTACAAAATGCATTTTTAGCCTGACTGTTTATAGTCAGGGCTATAGTCATGACTTTAGTCCGTCCATCTGTCGGTCCATCCATCTGTCTGTAAACAGTTGGTTTCCAACTGATAACTCCAGTTTGGATTATTTGATTTCAACCAAAGTTGATATTTGTATTTTCCAGCTAGTAATACAGGCCATGTTTCAATATAGGTTCCACAACACACACACACACAAACATGTCACTTAGGCAATTATTCCCAAAATGCATTTTGAAGGATTGGGAGTTATTACATGCAAAAAAGAAAATTGACTCATATAGCCCAACATTGCTTTATGTACTGCATCTTTAATCCTTTACCTAACACAAGTTGAAGCCAACAGTACAAATTATTTTTCTGAAACATCAGATTTTTTTCATTTTTGGCTCACCAACGTAAGTTGTGTGAGCCTATGGCATAGCCCTCATGTCAACGTCGGTGTCGGCATCCACTCTCAAATATTTTGAACTTTTGTGTACAGGTTTTGATTTTTTGGCTTTTTAAATTTTTTTTAGCTTCTGCATATTGCTATGGTGGTTCACTATAACATTTAACTCTTTTCCAGGGTATTTTGTCTTAATTTTAACCCTTTGAATCAAATTTTAGACTTATTTTGATGTTTGCGTGCAGGTTTTGATGTTTTTTTTTTCCTTTCTTCCAAGTGGAGATTTACCTTGCAGCATATGTCCATGCTTTCTATTGTATGTAAACATGCATCTTAGGGCTATGTTTGTATTATTTAACCCTTTTCCTGCTGAATTACTTCAATTTTGGACTTTTATGTACAGCTTTTGGACTTAGGCTTACAGCTTCTTACTTTTATGTACAGGTTGTGATAAAAAAAAACAATTTCAAGTGAGGTTGACCTCACTGCATATTGCAGTGGTGGTTATTATAACATTGATATCTTTCCAGTGCATTTTAAATAAATTTTTAACCCTTTGAATAGATTTTTAGACTTATTTTGACGTTTGCGTGCAAGTTTTCATGGGTTTTTTTTTTTTCCTTTCTTCCAAGTGTAGAGTTTCTGCATATTGCTATGGTGGTTCACTATAGCATTTAACTCATTTCCAGGGTATTTTGTCTTAATTTTAACCCTTTGAAATAAATTTTAGACTTATTTTGATGTTTGCGTGCAGGTTTTGATGGGTTTTTTTTCCTTTCTTCCAAGTGGAGATTTACCTTGCAGCATATGTCCATGCTTTCTATTGTATGTAAACAAGCATCTTAGGGCTATGTTTGTATTATTTAACCCTTTTCCTGCTGAATTACTTCAATTTTGGACTTTTATGTACAGCTTTTGGACTTAGGCTTACAGCTTCTTACTTTTATGTACAAGTTGTGATAAAAAAAAACAATTTCAAGTGAGGTTGACCTCACTGCATATTGCAGTGGTGGTTATTATAACATTGATATCTTTCCAGTGCATTTTTAATAAATTTTTAACCCTTTGAATAGATTTTTAGACTTATTTTGACGTTTGCGTGCAGGTTTTCATGGTTTTTTCCTTTCTTCCAAGTGTAGAATTTCTGCATATTGCTATGGTGGTTCACTATAACATTTAACTCTTTTCCAGGGTATTTTGTCTTAATTTTAACCCTTTGAATCAAATTTTAGACTTATTTTGATGTTTGCGTGCAGGTTTTGAAGTTTTTTTTTTCATTTCTTCCAAGTGGAGATTTACCTTGCAGCATATGTCCATGCTTTCTATTGTATGTAAACATGCATCTTAGGGCTATGTTTGTATTATTTAACCCTTTTCCTGCTGAATTACTTCAATTTTGGACTTTTATGTACAGCTTTTGGACTAAGGCTTACAGCTTCTTACTTTTATGTACAGGTTGTGATAAAAAAAAACAATTTCAAGTGAGGTTGACCTCACTGCATATTGCAGTGGTGGTTATTATAACATTGATATCTTTCCAGTGCATTTTTTAAAAAATTTTTAACCCTTTGAATAGATTTTTAGACTTATTTTGACGTTTGCGTGCAGGTTTTCATGGGTTTTTTTTTTTCCTTTCTTCCAAGTGTAGAGTTTCTGCATATTGCTGTGGTGTTTCACTGTAACATTTAACTCTTTTCCAGTGTATTTTGTCTTAATTTTAACCCTTTGAATCAAATTTTAGACTTATTTTGATGTTTGCGTGCAGGTTTTGATGTTTTTTTTTTTCTTTCTTCCAAGTGGAGATTTACCTTGCAGCATATGTCCATGCTTTCTGTTGTATGTAAACATGCATTTTAGGGCTATGTTTGTATTATTTAACCCTTTTCCTGCTGAATTACTTCAATTTTGGACTTTTATGTACAGCTTTTGGACTTAGGCTTACAGCTTCTTACTTTTATGTACAGGTTGTGATAAAAAAAAACAATTTCAAGTGAGGTTGACCTCACTGCATATTGAAGTGGTGGTTATTATAACATTGATATCTTTCCAGTGCATTTTTTAAAAAGTTTTAACCCTTTGAATAGATTTTTAGACTTATTTTGACGTTTGCGTGCAGGTTTTCATGTATTTTTTTTCCTTTCTTCCAAGTGTAGATTTACCTTGTAGCATATGTCCATGCTTTCTATTGTATGTAAACATGCATCTTAGGGCTACGTTGTATTCTTTAACCCTTTTCCTGCTTAATTACTTCAATTTTGGACTTCTTTTGTTTACAGGTTTGGATTTTTGTGCTTTTAACAAAATGTTTTTCTTCTTTGCATATTGCTGTGGGGGTTCACGATAACATTTAACTCTTTTCCAGGGTATTTTGTCTTAATTTTAACCCTTTGAATCAAATTTTGGACTTATTTTGATGTTTAAGTGCAGGTTTTGATGTTTTTTTACTTTTATGTGCAGGTTTTGAGGTTTGTCTTTCTTTTCTTCCAAGTGGTGACTTACCTTGTAGTATATTGCCATGGTTCCTATTTTATGTTAGGATGCTTCTTGGGCTATTTTTAGCTCACCTGACTGAAAGTCAGGGTGAGCTATTCTGATCACTTTTCGTCCGTCGTCCGGCGTCCGTCGTGAAGGTGGTGTTTGGGCTTTTTCTCCCAAACCACTGGCCGCATATTAATGAAATTTCATGTGAGAAGGGGTTGTGTCTGCGGACTTTGATTTTTTATCAAATTAGGTTTCGGCTCACATTGAGCAGAGGGATGGGGCAAAAATGCTCCAGTTCTTAAAAAATCTTCTTCTCAAGAACCAGCAATAGCAGAGACTTGATATTTGGTATGCAGCTTCCTTTTGAGGTGTAGACTCAAGTTTGTTCAAGAGAAGTTGGAGGGGCTATATTTGACGATGTTAAAGGAGGGGCAAAAATGTTTGCCCCGCTCCAAATTTCTATTTTCCAAACCGCGAGGCCGATTTGAACCAAATTTTACATGAGTGCTTATTGGGTCATAAGTACCTAATTTATGCCGAATTTTTTTTCCCCATAGCCCCGTGGGAACCACAGGAGCTAAAAATAGAAAAAAAATGAAAACGCCCATATCTCCAAAACTACACGGCACTGAGAATTCTTATTTGTTGTGAAGCTTCCTTAGGACCAACAGAATGGAATGATAAAAAAAAATTGCCATCGGTTTTATCATGGGGTAGTTTTTGGGGACTTTGAAAAAGTGCTGAGTCAGCATTTTTTAACACTGTGGGTAATGGGAAAAACATAAGACTACTTTTCTCCGAAACCACTGCTCGAAAAGCTTTAAAATTTCACATATAACATCTTTGTAAGATTGTTTCACATGTTTATTGAAATGAATTGCCTGGATCGATATTTGGGCTCTCTATGGGAGCCCAAATGTTTAAATTAGTGCAGTATGAGGAGTATTTTTGAAAAATCTTCTTCTAAAGATCTAGCAATAAGAATGTTTTGATATTTGGTATGCAGCATCCTTAGGGGGGTGAGATTCAAGTTTGTTGAAGCGAAGTCCCTGGGTTCATATTTAGGCTGAAAATTTGGGGTCCCGTTGCTGACTTCGAAATTTTGGACCAAAATCCGAAAAAAATTTTTTTTGTTTTTTCTGCCTTTCGGTCAATTTTAAGACAAAAAAAAATAAAAAATGTTTTCCCCTGAAAATTTGGGGTGTGGGTGGGACTTAGAAAATATTGGACCAAAATCCGAAAAAATTTTTTTTTGTTTTTTATGCATTTCTGTCAATTTTAAGACAAAAAAAAAAAAAAAAATTTTTTCCCCTGAAAATTTTGGGTCCGGGTGGGACTTAGAAAATTTTGGACCAAAATCGAAAAATTTTTTTTTTTGTTTTTTATGCATTTCTGTCAATTTTAAGACAAAAGAAAAAAAAAAAAAATTTTCCCCTGAAAATTTGGGGTGCGGGTGGGACTTAGAAAATTTTGGACCAAAATCCGAAAAAAAAATTTTGTGTTTTTTATGCATTTCTGTCAATTTTAAGACAAAAAAAAAAAAAAAAATTTTTTTAGCCTGAAAATTTGGGGTCCGGGTGGGACTTAGAAAATTTTGGACGAAAATCCGAAAAAATTTTGTTTTTGTTTTTTATGCATTTCTGTCAATTTTAAGACAAAAAAAAAAATAAAAATTTTTTCCCCTGAAAATTTGGGGTCCGGGTGGGACTACGAAAATTTTGGACCAAAATCCGAAAAAAAAATTTTTTTTGTTTTTTATGCATTTCTGTCAATTTTAAGACAAAAAAAAAAAAAAATTTTTCCCCTGAAAATTTGGGGTCCGGGTGGGACTACGAAAATTTTGGACCAAAATCCGAAAACAAATTTTTTGTTGTTTTTTATGCATTTCTGTCAATTTTAAGACAAAAAAAAAATAATTTTTTTTTAGCCTGAAAATTTGGGGTCCGGGTGGGACTTAGAAAATTTTGGATCAAAATCCGAATTTTTATGCATTTCTGTCAATTTTAAGACAAAAAAAAAAAAAAAAAATTTTCCCCTGAAAATTTGGGGTCCGGGTGGGACTTAGAAAATTTTGGACCAAAATCCGAAAATTTTTTTTTTTGTTTTTTCTGCGTTTCGGTCAATTTTAAGACAAAAAAAAATTTTTTTACCAAAATCCGGAATTTTTTTTTTTTGTTTTTCATTTATTTCTGTCAATTTTAAGACAAAAAAAACTAAAAATTTCCCCCTGAAAATTTGGGGTCCGGGTGGGACTTAGAAAATTTTGGACCAAAATCCGGAAATTTTTTTTTTTGTTTTTTATGCATTTCTGTCAATTTTAAGACAAAAAAAAAACAATTTTTTTTTTACCCTGAAAATTTTGGGTCCGGGTGGGACTACGAAAATTTGGGACCAAAATCTGGAATTTTTGTTTTTTTGTTTTTTATGCGTTTCTGTCAATTTTAAGACAAAAAAATGTTGGTTTTTTTTACCCTGAAAATTTGGGGTCCGGTGGGACTTCGAAAATTTTGGACCAAAATCTGTAAAATTTTTTTTTTGTGTTTTTTATGCGTTTCTGTCAATTCTAAGACAAAAAGAAATTTTTTTTTTCGCACCGAAAGTTTTGGGTGCGGGTGGGACTTTGAAAATTTTGGACCAAAATCCAGAAATTTTTGTTTTTGTTTTTTATGCATTTCGGTCAATTTTAAGACAAAAAAAACATTTTTTTTATACACCAAAAATTTGGGGTCCAGGTGGGACTTAGAAAATTTTGGACCAAAATCCGGAAATTAGTTTTAGCATTTTTTATGCGTTTTAAGAAGAAGAAAAAAATTTAGGCTGAAAATATTTTGTTTGGGAAAAAAATCTGTTTTTTATGTGTTTATCTCAATTTTGGGACGTTAAAGTGCAGGAACTGAAAATAGAAGGAAAATCCTGTGTATTGTGTGGGCACAATCGCTTCATCTAGTTTGTATATGCTTTTTCTTAGGAGGGGCGTATGCAGCTTATTCAAGTCAAGTCCCTGGTTTGATATTTAGACTACCATGTCAGGTGAGTGCCCTCAGGCCCCCTGGGGCCTCTTGTTATATTATTTAACCCTTTAGCTGCTTATTTACTTTAATTTTGTTCTTTTCTTTGCAGGTTTGTACTTTTGTGTGCAGGTTTTGATATTTTTTCTAAGTGGAGTTTTATCTCACTGGCATATTGCCACACCAGTTATTGTAATATTTTCAGGGTATTTTTCTAAATTTTAACTCTTTGAAACAAATGTGATACTTTTTTTACTTTTATGTGCAGGTTTTGAGGTTTGTTTTTCTTTTTTTCAAAGTGGAGACTTACCTTGTAGCATATTGCCATAGTTCCTATTTTATGTTAGCATGCTTCTTGGGGGTTATTATTTTATTATTTAACCCTTTAGCTGCTTATTTTCTTTAATTTTGGACTTTTGTGTGCAGGTTTTGAACTTCTTTTTTTTTACTCCAGCCACCTCTTTGCATTGGCCACCTGTTGGTGAGCCACGGGGTACTGATACCCCCTCTAGTTTATTTACTTCTAACCATGGCTTATTTCTCCTTATTGGGACAAGCTCATCAAGTTTGTTCCATGAATAGGTCATGAGGTATGTTTTGAAATAGAGAAATGAAAATTAAAATTTGAATAGCAAATTTTGTATATCATGAGTGCAGATATGGCAGATTCGTTAGGTAAACTGTTAACAAAAAATGGCTCCGACTATTTTGCGTCTAAGCATTGCCATTCCTGGGACAGTCGGACTGCATGCGTGACATCACTCTAGTTTTTACATAAAATTTTTCAACCAACATCTTTGCAAATAGTAAAAACAACATTAACCTCCATTCAAGTACATCTTTTCAAACTGTACAAAACAGTAAAAAAAAACCAACCCAAAACCGACTAATCACCTTTCAAGAAGATCGGTAATAACACTTGATATTTTTCTGAATAGAGGTCAGTGAATCATATCATATCACAATTTGCTTTTGGAGCAGCGCATGTCAGAATGCCCAGTAGAATTTTAGCTTACCCTAACTCCCCCACCACAAACACACACCCTATGCTCGTTGCTTTCTTATAATTGAAATGTAACACTTAGAGTTGAGTAGAGCTGGGCAATATACCAAATTTTCGGTACGGTTCCGATATTTCTTTGGTATTGAATTTTATACCAAGCGCAAATGAAGTTTACCGAAATTTTGATATTTAGATTTTCTGCAAGCTATTGGGGATAAGGCGGGAATTCCTCTTAACATGCTAAAAGCAATGCGGAGCGCAAGTCTAAGAGTGCATGGGCGACACATTTTGAAAGAATTGACAAGAAGTCTTGCAGGTGTAAACTTTTGTAATAGTTTTGTAGCTGCGTCAACAGCTAACACAACCAATTTATGGTATCACATTCACAATCATCACAAAACCGATTTCAATTTTTTTTGAGAAAAAAATTACCTTGAACTCAGCAGTGACAAAATGAAAATTGGTAAGTTTAACTTTCATTTTCAAGAGGGGAAGTTCAGTTTGTGGAACATGTACTATTTAACAGTCTTTCCATTTGCTTTTTGATCAGTATCTGGATATTATTTTGTTAATAACTTAACAAGTCAAAGGTTTGATATTATTTAAGCTAAAACCAACTGATACTGCGTCCGCGATGTGTGAGAAAATTACAGTTATGAACTCGGGAGAACCCACGGCCATGTGCTCGATGTCATGACTAGGGATTTTTACGATAGATGCGAGATAACTCTACTGTCTAAGTTGTGCAGGTCGACCTTCAGGGTCATGATATAGGGTTAAAAGTTATGAGGTGAAGTTCAGAGTACTCTTGTGTTTCTAATAAACATACATGTATGTTTTAATATTAATTTTGGGTAATTTTTCCACCCTGTATGCACCTGTTTTGGGCTTGTATGTTTATGAAAAGTGCCCTTCCAACAGGGAGGAGATCTTCAAATTAGTAAATCTTTACTACATGGTGTGACAGTCTTTTGTGTAGTACAGTGTATTCATTATTGTAATCATGATGCCTAAACACCTGTTAGTTTTCTTCAGTAAAACTAACTGCAATACTGGAAAGTAAGTTGGCTTTTAGATAAAATTAACTGGCATTACTCCCCCACACCCTCAATGGATAAATGGATATCCACCCTTTACTTTTATTTGGGTCTGTACTTTTATTTAATTTTGATAAATGTTCCACCCTGTACTTTTATTCCCACCTGTACTTTTATTTGGAACACAAGAGTACACAATTTTAGCATGATTGATCTGATATTGATACCAAACCAAGGTATTTTCCATGAAAATATTGATATCAAATACAGAATTTTAATATCGCCCAGCTCTGGAGTTGAGAAACATCAGCCAGGTAGGCCTTTAACGACATATAGAAACATTTCAACTCTGTGTGTCCTAAATATGTTTATGTACCATGTACAAATATAGAGTGTCAACTGTGAACAATATTGTTGTTGATTGAAGAAAATAACCAATATAGACAGATTAAATATTGTGATTGTCGGTAAGAAATTATAGATGAAGTTACATTTTGTTACTTTAAAAAAAATATCGGTGAAGTGTCTTTTTTCAGAATTTGATGTTCCGACGAACTGTCTTTTCCGGTGAAGTGCACTTTCAGAAAAAAGTCCAGGATTCATCTTATATTTTGGACAAAATGTCGGATGATCTTTGGACAAAATGTTAAAAAAAAAAAATTCAGTTACTGACTTACCTTTATTGTATAAGTTTATACCTTTTTCCCGGATAATACAGGCACAACTTTTTGCAGTCGATTTAATGTAAACTCGACTATAACAACATGGTCAAGTAGTCATAAAACTGACCTCAAAAAGTTGCCAGTATACATATTCTTTGAGACTGAAATTAGGATGTGCTACTCAAATGACTAGTCTTTGTCCATTTAGTTGAGTTTTTGAGATCACACATGGGGGATTCTTAAGAGTTTATTAAGTAATAATACAGGTAGAACAAAAAAGCAAAAATGTGACAAATTATTTTTAAGTATTATTCTCTCAATCCATACTTGGTGTATTTTTTGTTCATTGTTTGACTTTTAGTTTGTTTAATGCTGTTCTGTGTTATAGTATATTTGCTCATCACATCTATTTTGGGTTTTTTTGGAATAAAATGAAGTTAGTTGTTATTTAATATTGCTACATCCATTTACCCTGTGAGAAAACAGGGAGCACAGCACGAAAAAATGTCTAAAAAATTATTCAATTTTGTCCAGCGATTGGACATGATGTCCAAAAAATTCTACATTTCGTCCAATGAAATCAGACATTTCATCCAGAAAATCAGATGTTTTTGTGATCGGACGTACATGTATTGTCAAGACCCCATTTCAAAGGTTCATCTAACTGTTCATTCACCTCATTACTACACAGTACAATTTAAATCTGACTTGAACCATTGTAAACATGAACGATAATCCACTTTTCTTTTGGTGACAGTCTCTAATGTGGACACAATTGGACAATTAATGTCCATTTAGAAGGCATTGTATATTGGTGCTTTTTTGCCACTGTTGACGTTAACGAAAATGTAAAAAAATGGCATGGCGCTATTATCTGAAGAATTCCAACAGTGTTTGCATTTTCCTCCATGTAGCCCCGTCATTGCATCTTAAAGTATTTTGAATTCCTAGCTTTGTTCTTTGGATATCTGAAGCATATTTGCAGGCCTGTTGATTTAAGGCGAACAGACATTTGGGTCATATGAAGGTTACCTAAAATGAAAAACATGTGAATGAAAAATGGGTTGCGCCAAATTGTCGCTGGATCACACAGAATTTTTTCCAAGTTGGATGATCGAGTATGAATGAATGGTGGAATAATGTTCTTGAGATTACAGAAATAAAATTTTATTATCAGTTCTGGTACAGATACATGTACAGCAGCAGATTTTCAGGGATCATTTATGTGTGACTGCCATCAACGGTTCAAGTTAAAAGCATACAGTTTCCATGATCTGTGCACCACTGCCTTTATTTTGGTGCATGATTTGTGTACATTATTTGAAATTTAAAGCTTTTCAGACTTGGGAATTTCATAGTAAATTGGTTTTCCTTAATTATTTAATGCCTGAAGTAGTTCAACTCATGGTTCATAATGCATGCGAATTGTTGGAGGGGCCTGGGTATTCAGATTAACAAAACCTTGCTCTGAGACAGGGGCTGGCATTATTTCTCTGGTAATGACCAGAAGATCATATAGAGACTATAACCTTCACAGATACAAACTGGAGAAAGTTACATAAGCCAAATATCTGGGAGTCACCACATCATCTAACCCGGAGTGGATGCAGCACATCGACAGCATCTGTTCCATTGCAAAAAGTATCATTGGCTTTCTCAAGCAGAACATCAACATCAGAACTAGACTACTAGTAACCCATCTATTGAAGAGAATGCATACAAGACCTACCATTGAGTCTGCCAGTGCAGTTTGGGATCCCCACCACTCAATGATACCAGAAAATTAGACATGGTACAATGAAGAGCAGCACCTGGCCTGTCACACGCATGGTTGAACAACTTGAATGGCTTTCACTTCAAAAGAGGAGGAAAGCAATATACCTCTGCATGATGTCAGGCCTGGCATTCTTAAAAATGCAGGAGGGCTAAAATCGCTCCCTTTGCATGGCCTTTTGGAGTGATTTGCTCTTGTTGAGCTTACAAAAGCTAAAAGTGGCAACATGAAGATTTACTATTAATGAATTCTGCCTAGTAGGCTTTGTACATGTACATTTTATTTGGTGCTGCTAACAGTGTAGACTCTTTGAGTTAGCTACACTGCCCCTCCCACACCCCTGGGTCTCAACAAGGCTAGAGGTGTGGGAGGGGCAATGTGGCTGTCTTACAGAGACCACTAACATAACAGAAATCTGAAAAGATGTGGGTTTTAGGAATAAGCTGTTATGGTAATCCTTATTTTTTAAGGCCAGGAGGGCTACTTTTCGTCCTCCTTAATTTTTATGAGGTGAGCAATAGGCGAGTGAATAAATCACTGTCCTGAAAATGCCAGGCCTGTGATGTACAAGATCATAAACAGTGAAGTGAAAGTCCAACCAGGAAGCAGATTACCATCTACATGTATCTTGAGACCAACTAGGAATAACAAGAGTTGGGCAATACACATACCATTATGCAGAACAACATGCCAAAAGTAATCCTTCTGCCCTCGTGCCATCAGAGACTGGAACATCTTACCCACCAGTACTGTGTTGACTCTGAGCCTTGGCTACCTCAAGGCTTGCCAGAAGTTGCCACCATCTGTAGGCACCATGTCTGTTGACTTATTTTAGTACTTTTGAGGGTGGAACCATCATAAATGAAAACTGCTAAACAATTACACCCACTTGCTAAACAATTTCAATAAATAGGAAAAAAACTGCTAAACAAAATTTTTTAAAACAAATCCTACCCTGCTGGTGTTTAACCTATTTCAGCAGTTCTGTATATTAGTGATTGAACCTTCTTAAGCTAGACCTTGTTTCTCAGTCGCTCTCTTTTCATCGTTAATGAGTTTCTGAAGTGCTGTTTTGACCCGGCAAAGACTAACCACTGACTGCATTCCAACCCAATCCTTCCTCCCACACATGCATCCAGTGACATAGGATGGGCAATGTGCCATTGTTTCAGGTTTTGATTGGACGTGGTGTTAACAACAGTGACAATGTTCATACATACAGATCTTACCAGACCAGGTCAAACAGTCGATCATATCATATGCTGCATGCAAACTACTGAGTACACTTCACTTCAGATGTATATCTAAAACTCAGTAGTCGTTGATCCTATAGGCCTTCTGATGTTAAACCGCATCATATTTTGGTCCATTACAGTTCCACTTTGGATCTGTTTCTATCCATTTTGGTTTGATTCGATCCCTTCCATTTCAGTCAGTCATCGTACCTCATCCAGTCATTCCAGCTT
The DNA here is from genome assembly GCA_031216915.1 of Pictodentalium vernedei. NCBI lineage: Eukaryota > Metazoa > Mollusca > Scaphopoda > Dentaliida > Dentaliidae > Pictodentalium > Pictodentalium vernedei. The sequence continues at coordinate 267,231,871 of CM062292.1, read as the reverse complement.
TCAAGGCCATGGCACATTTAGTCCATTCATCCCCCATAATGCATTACTAAATATAAAATTTACTTTTTTAGCTCACCTGACCAAAAGCCAGGGTGAGATATATTGATCACTCTTTGTCCATCATCATGCATCCTGCATCCGTCGTCCATCATAAAGGTACTGTAACGTTGTCTTCTCCCAAACTGCTAGACCAATTCCAATAAAATTCCATGTGAAGGATAACTGGGAGGGGCAATTCAGTTTTGTAAAAATGCAGCCCCAATGGGAAGAGGGCAGGGGAAAATTTCCCCAAATTTAAAAAAAATTTATAACATTTTCTCACAGAAGCTAAATAGACAGAATTCCAAATGTGCATATTTCCAATATGCATGGAACAGAGAACTGTTATATGGTATGAAGCACCCTGAGGACCAGTAGAATCGAATGAGCAAAAAATTGCATACTGTAGTGTCATAGGGTACCATAAAAATGTTGAGTCAACATATAAGTTATTCTGGATGGTGATTCTGGATAAGAAGGTTTTTTAATTTTTAGCTCAACTTTGGCGAAGCCAAATTTGAGGTATTGTCATGGCCCGTCGTCCGCCCATTGCGCCGTCAACACGGCTCGGGCTAGAAGCCGTATTTATGGACCGATCTTTACGAAACTTCTTGGGTACCTTTGTTATCACCGTGGGACGAGAACGAGTGTTTTGGGTCTGGTCCGAAATTCAAGATGGCAGCTGGCAGCCATTACATGTATGTACAAAATTAGGTGCAATCAGATTTTTGTGCAGAACTTCCATATGAAAGCTCTGATTTGAATAATTTTTTGTATGAATATTTAGTATGTATGAATGTTTAGTACCATGGGATACATCACATATAATACAGGGTTTTTTCTCATGCATAAATTATGCAAATTCGACTAACTTTGATTTATTCAGTATTACTATTTATTAGCTCACCTGACTGAAAGTCAGGGTGAGCTTATCTGATCACTTTTCGTCCGTCGTCCGTCTTCCGTCGTCCAGCATCCGGCATCCATCGTGAAGGTGGTGTTTGGGCCTTTTTCTCCCAAACCACTGGCCGCATATTAATGAAATTTCATGTGATTAAGGGTAAAATAAGAGCATTTTGATTTTTTGTCAAATTAGGTTTCGGCTCATATTGAGCAGAGGGATGGGGCAAAAATGCTCCAATTCTTAAAAAATCTTCTTCTCAAGAACTAGCAATAGCAGAGACTTGATATTTGGTATGCAGCTTCCTTTTGAGGAAAATTTGGGGTCCTGTTGCAGACCAAAATCCGTCAATTTTTTTTTTGTTTTTTATGCTTTTCTGTCAATTTTAAGACAAAAAAATTTTTTTTTTTTTTCCCCTGAAAATTTGGGGTGCGGTTGGGACTTTGAAAATTTTGGACCAAAATCCGGAATTTTTTGTTTTTTATGCATTTCTGTCAATTTTAAGACAAAAAAAAAAAAATTTCCCCTGAAAATTTGGGTTGCGGGTGGGACTTAGAAAATTTTGGACCAAAATCTGGAAATTTTTGTTTTTGTTTTTTATGCATTTCGGTCAGTTTTAAGACCCCCAAAAAAAAAAAATTTTCCCCTGAAAATTTGGGGTGCGGGTGGGACATCGAAAATTTTGGACCAAAATCCGGAATTTTTTTTTGTTGTTTTTTTTATGCATTTCTGTCAATTTTAAGACAAAAAAAAAATTTTTTTTTTTCCCCCTGAAAATTTGGGGTGTGGGTGGGACTTCGAAAATTTTGGACCAAAATCCTGAATTTTTTTGTTTTTTTTGTTTTTTATACGTTTCTGTCAATTTTAAGACAAAAAAAAATTTATTTTGGAACAAAATCCGGAAATTTTTGTTTTGGTTTTTTATGCATTTCAGTCAGTTTTAAGACAAAAAAAAAATTTTTTTTTTACCCTGAATATTTGGGGTCTGGGTGGGACTTAGAAAATTTTGAACCAAAATCCTGAATTTTTTTGTTGTTTTTTTATGCGTTTCTGTCAATTTTAAGACAAAAAAATTTTTTTTTTTTACACCGAAAATTTGGGGCCCGTGTGGGACTTAGAAAATTTTGGACCAAAATCCGGAAATTAGTTTTATCGTTTTTTATGCGTTTTAAGAAGAAAAAAATTTAGGCTGAAAGAATTTTGTTTGGGAAAAAAATCTGTTTTTTATGTGTTTATCTCAATTTTGGGACGTAAAAGTGCAGGAACTGAAAATAGAAGGAAAATCCTGTGTATTGTGTGGGCTCAATCGCTTCATCTAGTCGGTATATGCTTTTCTTAGGAGGGGCGTATGCAGCTTATTCAAGTCAAGTCCCTGGTTTGATATTTAGACTACCATGTCAGGTGAGCGCCCTCAGGCCCCCTGGGGCCTCTTGTTCATTTATTGGTGTTTGAGGTCACATTTATGCACAATGGCTAATCATGACCGAGACAGTTTTATGGGTGGAGGAAGCCGGAGTACCTGGAGAGAAGCACCGACCAACTGTCAGCTCCCCATCATACTAACTCCACACAAGCAGGGTTAGCATTGGTTGAAGACAAGTGCACCATCGATGTGCAGTACACCTTAGTACACAATGCCGCCGTGCCCCCACGTGGGCAATGGAGATGAAGTGTCTTGCCCAAGGACACAATGCGGTTGCCGCAGGTGGGATTCAAACTGAGGACCTCTCGGCTTGCAGTCTGCATCTCTACATTTACCTACTGAGCCACCGCGCTCCCATTCAGTATTACTTGCAGCACTGTGAGTGGAAATGCCAATACGGCTCAGGCTAGAGGCCGTATTTATGAAGCTATCTTCACGAAACTTCTTGGGTACCTTTGTTATCACTGTGGGATGAGAACGAGTGTTTTTGGGTCCGGTCTGAAATTCAAGATGGCCACTGGCAGTGATTTTGTACAAAATTAGGTGCAATCAGATTCAAGTATGCTTAAATCAAGTTCTGAGTTCATACTTGGGATTCCAGTGGGAGCCCAAACTTGAGCTCATTGCAAAATGAGAAATATTCTTCAAAAGACTTCTTATTGAGATCAACAAGTCAGAATCTTTTGATATTTGGTAATACAATTGGTATAAAGCATCCCTATGGTGGTAAGCTTCAAGTGTTTTTTTTCAAATCAAGTCCTTGAGTTCATATTTGGACTCCTTATCAGATCCCAAATTCTAACTTGGTGAAGCCTGAGGAAATATAATATAAATAATAATATAAATCTTCTTATTCAGATCCACCAGGCATGTCCAAATCAAGTCTCTATACAAATCAGGTCTTCAGTCGTTTTAACCCTTTTAACTTTATTACTCTGTATTTTGTGCTACTTGTTAATTTCCTTTCATATGAAGTATTTGTGACAATGAACATTGTAATTTCCTTGTGGGAAGTCTTGAGATATTTGCCAGTATTCATTCTCTCATTCCACTTCCACAATGTGTGAACCCCACCTCCCCAAGTAATAAATGACTAATTATTTTTAAAAAATATCCTTAAATCTGAATTCTCTTTGTTTTTTGTTATGTGAGAGTTTCATACACCTTGGAGCCCCTTGTTTACTTTCTGTACCATTTCCCTTTGTTTGGAATTAATGTTGTTTTGATAAAATCTAGGCGCTGCACTTGTGTAGCATGTGCACTTGTCCGGCCTTAAAATGTGTCCCGATTTGTGAGGCTTGGTTATGATTCTCATAAACTCCTATTCCAAGAATCAATTTTCAGTTTTCAAATAATTTAGAATTTGAGAATACTTTTACATATATACCCTTGTGAGTGCAACCAGTACATATTTCATAGTAAATAGCACCCCTCATATATTTACTAGAGTTTAATTCTTGAGGGCCTGCAGTATGGCCACCATGGACTGTTCACTTTCCAGGGCCATATTTCCACTAACGCAATAATATTAGATTCCAAACACTAATTATAGGAATCATTATGATCATCAAAAATTCAGTTCAGTGCTTCATTAATTATATTTTTATACCCCACACAAAACGAAGTTTAGGAGGTATATTCCCCGTGGGAACCCCGGGAAGTAAGCAGCACTTGTTTACTGTGGTAAATCAGTTCCGCTTTACTAGTAAAATAGGACCCAGTCACCAATGCTTGGGGTGAAAGTCCTCTAAAATGGGCAACATGTAGATCAACGATTGACTGAACTTGACTTCATCTCCATGTTGTGTCACGATTAGCCATGGTGCATAAATATGTGACGTTAACCACCAACAAACAAACAAACATTAGGAGGTATATAGGAGTCAACTTGTCCGTTGGTCGGTATGTTGTCGTCGGTCCATTGCACATGTAAACTTGTGAAGTGAACTACTTCCACAGTTTTAGTCGCATTTTCATGAAACTTCACAAAAATGATCAACATGATGAGGGGAAGTGCGTGACATAATTTTTTTCCAGATCAGATTAAAGATGGCTGACTGGTGGCCATATTGAATTTGGCAAAATACTTGTGGAGCGAACTACTTCTACAATTTTTGCTACATTTTCATGAAACTCAATATAAATTGACCGACATGATGAGGAGCAGTGAGTGACATCAATTTTTTCCAGATCGGATTCAAGATGGCTGACTGGAGGCCGTATTAGATTTTGCAAAATACTTGTGGAGCGAACTATTTCCACAGTTTTAATTGCATTTTCATGAAACGGCACCAAAATGATCAACATAATGAGGAGCACTATGTGACATAATATTTTTCCCGATGAAGTTCAAGATGGCCAACTGGCAGCCATATTGGATTTTTTTTTTTACTTAGAAAAATTGAATGCCCCTTTTCCAGTGACCCCCACTAGGTGGTATGCCACGGTGGGGTACACCGGGCGACAGACCATCTCTAGTTATATCTGCTAATGATGATTTTTATTATCTGGTAAATGCATGCATGGACATCACTGCCCATGTGTGGATTACGACCAGTCCACTGCAGCTGTACTGTAGTTCAAATTTTATTTTGAGTTTCTTGCCATACCTGCATATGTTGAACTACCAGAACACAAATTCCAATGTGCAGTCTTTTGGGGTCTTAGTCATGGAAGTTACATTACCTTGGCAGTGGTTTCTAGTGAAGTCTTGGCTGCCTTTATAAGCAGCCAAGACTTCACTTAGACACCACTGCAAAGTAGAAGTTTAACCATATTATGAGTGGAAAACAATGAGTACCATTAGAATTCTTCAGCCCATTAAGGACAATTTCAGAATCTGACAATTAAAATTAAGATTTTCGTTATGAGAATCATTTACGAGAACGATTCTATTTTTCTCACAAATCTTAAGACCAGTATGGCTTAATGATTAACATTTTGTATTTTCAGCTAATTTTCCAGTAAAAGTGATTGATTTGTTGCCAGAAGACATACCTAGTGGCGTGTATTATGGCTGGGCTAATGTTGATGATGGGCCAGTTCATAAGATGTGCATGAGTATTGGTTGGAACCCTTATTATAATAATAAAAAGAAATCAATGGTAAGTTATGTTGTATCTGCATGTAATTGTATATGTTGTACATGTGTAATGTTTACCAAAATAATGGCTTTAACACACTTGCCTCTATGCAAGCATTGTGTATGATGCATCAAATCCTTTTGCTGTTGTGCAGTTTGGTAATAATAGGGGGCATGGTGACTCAGTAGGTGGAGGCACAGACTGCAAGTCGAGAGGACCTCTGTTCGAATCCCACCTGCGGCAACCGCGGTGTGATGCAAGTAATCCTTTTGCTGTTGTGCAGTTTGGTAATAATAGGGGAGTGGTGGCTCAGTAGGTGGAGGCACAGACTGCAAGCTGAGAGGACCTCTGTTCGAATCCCACCTGCAGCAACCGCAGTGTGTCCTGGGGCAAGACACTTCACCTCCATATCCACGTGGGGACACAGTGGCACTGTGCACTAAGGTGTACTGCATGTCGATGGTGCTCCAGTCTTCAACCAATGCTAACCCTGCTTGTGTAGAGTTAGTATGTTGGGGAGCTGACAGTTGCTCGCCATTGCTCAGTGGTTCTTTCTGGGTACTCTGGCTTCCTCCACCCATAAAACTGTCGTCATGATTAGCCATTGTGCAGAAATATGCGACCTTAAACACCAATAAATAAATAAAAAAATAGTTTAGTAATATCCTGCACTGGACCACGTATTGAGGAAAAATGAGGTTTACATGATCAACCTCACCCCTCCCTTCCACCTTTAAAATCTCATTTGAAAAGAAATTCTGCTCTAAATGCCTTACTATTTGAATTTAGCTCCCATTTGATGATCCTTTGTTCAATTCGCATTTAAAGTTTTAAGAACATCACGAAAGATAATGCCAATCTTTTTGTGTGTCATATTTATGTTTCAAGAACATACAAAAAAGGTAACTCTGACCTGGTAGCTGAGCACTTAGTTGTTTCTGGAATTTCTGTAAAATGCAAAAAAATAGTGTAAGAGACGGCTATCGTCACATCGTTTGTCGATTATGTTTGTTATAACATGTGTTATAGTGAGAATAACTCTATGCCGTGGTATGCATTCAATGTACAGTACAGACATCAAGTTTTTTGCCTTTTCCATGACATGTAAAATCTCGATCGTGTTGGTGCGCGATTAACTCGAGCGAGCGACCACACGGCAATCGTGAAATTCCAGCGTGGACGCGATTCTGGCTGGGTTTCTCGATCTGTTCCATAAGCGCTGGCGGTGTTTCGCTTGTCAAATTATTAAGAAAAAACTCAGTAATTAACATCGAGGAAACTGTGGATAAACACGACGTGTCATCGGTTTCTATATTCATTTACTATTTTTTTTGTTTAAAATTTTAAGAAATACTGAATGATTTGCTGATTGTTACAACCTAACCTACTGACAATAACATACCAGTTAACTCAGTCATGTTCTTAGCCACAAACTTTTGTCTGCTTCATCAAACGTTTGCGAAATGTAATGAATGGGGTCTGCAAATTATGTTGCACAGGGGCGCTGCCATGTTGAATAAGTTAGCAGCACATGTGAAAAGCAGTTTGGAACTATTACCTCATTATGTGCACATTTAATGCAAAATTGAAGAACTATACTTCTCGGGTCGAGTGGGTCGTTAATGGATACCAAATTGCCGATGAGACGCGAACTGGCATTATTAATGGGTTAATAGGGTGGGCAAGTTGAACTGCGGGAAAGTAACTGCAGTATATAATGGGAAAATGAAACTCCTGGCCATTATCCTGTGCTAAAATCGTTCCTTTAATTCTTCTATCCAGTGTTGCAGACTGTAATATGTAGATCCATGCGTGAGATTTTTCACAGACGAAATGATGCCAAGCGGTATCAACTCCGGAGAAGTCGCCCTCTCAGAAAATTCTGTCCAGACAGTTTTTAGGACGACATGCGATTTGGCACCTGTAAGAACTCGGCCAGGCAATTTTGGAGAAGTCAGTCGCGTTTTAGTTCAAAAGTCGGCTTGTGCAGGGCTTTTAAAAAATAACACCTCTTACAATTTATTAATTTTATTAAGCCCCAAAGAACATTTCAAAACTTTAATAAAATAAAATATATAAATTAAAAATACATGTAATTCAATGACACATGCCTGAATGAGAACTGGTTCACAGATGAACAAAAACGAAATGTAAGTAGGACAATTTTATCAATAACCTGTCTGCAATAAAATCCTGGAGGTGATCTGAGATGCAGAAAAAGTATAGTTTTGTTTTTCCATTGATGATTCCATGTTGTGATATTAATTCTTAGAAATCCTTCCAGGGAAGCTTTTTAAGATTCAGTGTCAGAAACCGGAATCACCTCTTTTCCCGAATGTCAAGAGGACTTCTCGGACGCCGACAGTCATCTTTATGATGATCTCAGGACCGCTGATGACATCCTATATGGACTGTATTCAAGTTTCTTGTAAGGGCACAGTGATGCATCCAATTTTTTTAATATCTGTAATATAGTGCGTATACTCATTACAAGTTGAGAAATCAAAAAATAATATCCAAGTGGGGGGTGAGGGGGGGGGGGGGGGGGCAGGGCAGACAAGTTGCGTTGTTACACAATGAGGTAAAATGGACGCATATGCATGAAAACGTGCCAATATACAGGCAATCTTGTAATACAGTGGAGCCCACTTAATTGGATATCTCTTAATTGTATATCCCTGTTAATTGAATATAATTTTCAAACACAAAACCATTTACCATACCTTCAGTACAAATTTGATCTGTTAATTGCATATGGGTTGTAGAGTAAACTCCTGTTAATTGTATATAAATTTTTATAATATGTCGAAAAAATTACTGTGATACGCACCAAATTCCCCTTATTTATCAACTTTTTTGGCCTCACTACATCCAGTACAGACATTTATTCTATTATATCTTGTTTGACAGAGCTCTATGAACTCTATCAAACAAGATATAATAGAATAAATGCTCAGTTTACCTCCAGAACACAGGAAACTGACCAAATCCCTGTTAATTGCATACTCCTGTTAATTGAATAATTTTCACTGGCAAAATGGATATTCAATTAGGATTCTACTGTATATTATCTGCACATCCTATTTGGCCAAAGAATCCCATCTTCGGTCGTTCCTTCCACTTCGACCATCTTTCAACCCGAAGATGCTTGAAGTAGAAGAAATGGAAAGGACAATAATCACACCGCGGCATGCTCATCAAAACGAGACACTAATGTCGCAGAAGGCCTACATGAACCGTAAATTTTCTTCCAGTTGGGCTAAATCATGGTAGCCTTAAAACGTTGTCCCCCTCCACTTTATTGAGCAAAGACCAAGAGATTTTAATTAACAGGCTGAGTGCTGGATATTCTGTGAATGTCCTTCAATTAAATTTTGATGTGATTTCAAGTCTGTGTTGATTTTTCCGGTATCAATTAACGAGAGAGTGCATAAAGAAAAACATTTTTCGTCTTGTTGGGATTCATCTTGTTGGGTCGTATTGTTAGGATATTTTACCAATTCGTCTTGTTGGCATTCGTCTTGTTCGGATTACACCAACTGGTCTCTCGGACAGTAGTGTATTTATTTAAATACACTACTGCTGTCCGAGGGACCAGTTGATTTATTCCCAAACAGACGAATCCCAACAAAATTACCCTATAACACATTTGAGTTTGTAGGCAAATATGTATATGGTGTCTTCCCGCTAGACCAATTCCCCTTAGACCAACTACATCGTGTTTCTGATTAAGGGTTGATTAAGGATAATTAGGAAAACAATTATTTATAAAAATCTGCCCAACATCTATAAAATATCGACAAGCCAGAAAATGAGCAGACTATCATCTGAAAAGAGAGGTCCCCAGAGGGTGAATTTGGTGATGCTACCCTGCACAGCAGGGTAGCATCACTAAATTGACCCTCTGTGAATCTCAACCTGAATCATGGTCTCAAACATAATCAGAAAGAGGTACCCAGAGGATAAACTGGCCCACTGTATGGGATAGCATCAGCAAATTCACCCTCCGGGGACCTCATTCTGCAAATGACAGACTGCTTATTTTCAGGCTTGAATATCAATAACATTAAATACGTTTATAAATATTTATAAATATATCAAATTATTGATACAGAATTATTTTTAAAGTAGAACACACCAGTTGGTCTAAGGGGAATCGGTCTTTTGTGAATTGGCCTAGCGGGAGTTGGTCTACAGGGAATTGGTCTAGTGGGAATGAACCATGTATATGAGTAGGATATTCATGCACTTTTAATTTTCAAGAAAAAACCCATTTGTATTTTATTATAAACCAGCTCAAAAAATCAAAGAAGTTTACAACTTGTATCAAATAATGTAATGATTTTTTTCCCATCCGCACTCTATTTATGTTCTAAAAAATTGTGAGAAAATTTTTCAGTGCATCAAGGATAGGGTCTGGGAAGGCATGCTATTGAACTGTGAATTTTCCTCTCAATTTTATATATCAAAACTGAAAGTGAAAGTCAAAATTACATGCGGATGGAAACCATGACAAGGAATATAAAAGAATGTGTATTTTACCAGAAATGATTTTTAGTTTTGGGTGTCGCTTTATCAGAATTTGTATAAAAATCTCTATTTTGCAGTCAAGGAAATAAAACAATAAAAAGTTGAGAATGAAATTATTGTCAATAAACCTCCATCCAGATGTTTGTTTGTTCAAACTGGCCCAGGTGATTTATGACCTGCACATTTTGTTGACCAATCTAATTGTTTTCTTAACAATCAGGAGCTATTGTCGGCTTCTGTTTTTTCTGAAAAGCAATTAAAGGATTAGCATTTTATTTAAGGTTTTATTGCTAACGCGCACTGATGAAACTGGGAAGTAAATTTCACACCAACCCGGCTTTGTTTCTTCCTTTCACAGGTGTAGTTTCTCCATTTTCCAATCCACCCTAACGTTGTCAGAGCCTCTTTTTTTCGTAGGTAGTTCGACGTGCTTGATAAAAAAATTTGCTGTTTCCCCTCCAAATGTTCTCCCTCTCCTCGTGACCTCATTTGCTTCCACCAGCGATCCAAACCATTCCCTTTTCCGTTCTTGCATTTTCATTCATGTTTGGGCTTGGGTATGAATATAACAATAACATGAGTTTGGAGGGCGTTACGGTTTATTAACTCCCCAAGAGGAATGAATAACAGCCCGAGGGTTTATTACCGACCCGAGACGAAGTCGAGGGATGGTAATAAGCCAGAGGGCTGTTATGCATTCCCCGAGGGCCGTTAATAAACAGGGATGCTCAACAAAATGCCCCCGAACCAGGTGATAAAAAAATGGGGGCAGATTACTTTGGTGAAGTATATGTGGGGAGGTTGGGGCGAAATATCTTGGACGATTTAGGTGAAAATATATGTGGAGCGGTTGGGACGAATTATATTGGACGTTTTGGCCAAGTATGGATTGTGTGAAATATTTCAACACACTGTTCTGCCAGAAGACAAATTTATGGAAGTGTGCTTTATTTAATGTTTTACCTCCAACTACAGTTGGATGGCCCAGTGTTTGGACTTCACCGGGTTCAACTTTTAGAAGGAATTGTTATTTCTCGTTTGGATGCATATAAAAGTCAGTCAGCTATTTCTTTGCGTTCTGTTTACCAGGTACTTTCCAGTTTCAATTGACGTGACTTTCCTGTCTATGTCGCATTTTCAAGTCGCAATCTCATATGTATTAATGCGCTCATAATTCTGTATAAATTATACTTACACTAACAGCGATGTCCGGGTGTATTTGTGCTGTGTTTCACGATTGTCGTGTTTCCTGCCCGTTGTCGCACCTATTGTTATCATGTAATATAGAACAGTCGCAAATTAAAAGGTTGGGCAAATCGAATTTCGTTGCGGTGTACAAACACGTTTCATTCTCGATCTGATCGCGTAGAAACACTGAGAAAAAAATCACGCTACACACCCATGTCGCGGAAAAGGCAAAAAACTTGATGTTTGTACTGTATAACAAGTTATTAATTGAAAGTAGAAGGTTTCATTTTTGGAATTCACATTAAAAAAAATGCCCTCAGTCCATTACAAGTATTTCCATTAGTTCCTTGAATCCTGCACCCTAAGTAACATGTAAGCATCTAACCCTGTGCATTTTTACAGCTGCAGTCAGTGTATATTTTCATATAGTGCGTGATATGGCAGTCTCTCAACTAATCCTGTGAAATGCCTATGGTGTAGTGTTAGTGTATGCTAGCTTGCCAACTAACTCTTTGCAGTGCACAGGGTTAGTCACTCTTTTCTTTCTGGCTATAAATAACGTCTTCTCTGTTATGCGACTAACTGTACATGCACAGCCTTAATGGGTGTACATTTTCATGTAGTGTGTGGTATGACAGTTACCAATTTTTTGTAACCAGAAAGTAATTAACATGTTTAGTCACACTTTTAGTTGTAACACAATTTCATTATTAGCTGAGTAACTTAACCCTGTGCATTGTACAGCCTTAAGTGTAAATCTCATCTATAGTGGCTCTTTATCCAATGTAATGACCACAACATGCCAGTAATATTCTCAAGAAGCATTTAAACTTAGCTTATGATCCCCATTGGAATGGATTGTGGAAAGGTTTTTTTTAGTGAATTCCAAAAATGAAAACATATTCTATTTTCAATTAATAACTTGTGTGGTATCTCCATACTCAGTACCGACTTATTTAGCACAGGGCAACAAAATGTGGGACCTACATGTATAACAGCAAAAATGTTAACTGGCAGAGTGCTAAATTATTTTTAGTCATCTGAGTTCGTTCAAGTGCCTTTGAAATTCTTACAGACTAAATAATTTTGCTTGAAAGATAATATAAAGTAAACACGCCACGTATGAAGCCTTTAATTTTGGATTCCTGTACTGGAGAGTAAAGCCCAAATATGTGCTTCCAGCAATCTACCTGTTAAGTGATGCAGTGCCTACTACTTTTATTTTCAGTTTTCAATATTCGATATGCAGTACTCTTTCTTATCACAGTCTGATTGCAGCACATGTACTCCAGTGGATTAAGCTTTTATAAATAATGTGTTATGGAATAAATATTAAAATACAGAAAAAACAATAAAAAATAGCACATTTCTTTTTGGAGAGTTGAAATTCTTAAGTGTTGCGTGAAGGAAAATCACCAGATAATTGACCAGATTATAACCCGGACACGACCTGTTCAAACGTATCTGTCCTCTTTTGTAATAAACAGTACTTTTTGTGATGCTTCCATCCTGGTGGTTCTGATTGAAACTTTGTCTATGCTTGTTACTAAAAGTCAGGTTGAGCTAATGCCTTTACTTGGCATCCATCATCCATTAACTTTGCATATTGATCCACTCCTCCAAGACCACTGAACCAAATTCAGTCATGGCATAAATTATCTTTGGGGAATAACCCTCCAAGTTTGTTTAATAGAAGTAGCTGAGCCCTGTGGGCTGGGGTCGTTGCCCAGAACGCCTGCAATTCTTCAATATTTTCTATTCATAAATCACCACAACGTTATTAAATTTTGTACATGTATACAGCTTCTTTTTATGCTCAAGATTCATGTTTTTCAATTAACTGGTTGATTGCTGGAAGCCCATATTTGGGCTTACTCTAAAGTCCATGTATGGCACCTCAGAGGCTTCAAACTTTGTGGGTGTCCTTCATATTATCTTTCAATCTAAATTACTTGGTCTGTATGGATTTGCTCTTTAAAATTTATGGGAGAGTGTCTATAGGCACTCTCCCATAAATTGTAGCACGACAAAGCCTTGTGAACAAATTTTGATGACTAAAAATAAGTTAGCACTCTGCCAGTTAACTGGTAGAGTCAGTACTACTATAGAGTACTAAATTATTTTTGGTTGTCAAAAGTTGTCCACATGTCTTTACCTTGTTACAATTTATGGGAAACTGGTTGAGTGCTAGAAGCCTATATTTGGGCTATATTTGGGCTTTACTTTAAAGTGCAGGTTTCAAACTCTGTGGATGTCCTTCATTATTACCTTTGACTCTAAATTATTTGGTTTGTTGTTACAATTTGTTGGATAAATTCTAACAAGGCAAAGATTTGTGAAAAAATAATTTAGCACTCCACCGTTAGAGTTTGTCGGGAAATATTTGGGCTTGTGCTGGGAGGGCCAATAGTTTTGGCCCTGCCCCAAATGTTTATTTCCAGAACTGGTGAGCCAGTTTGGACCAAATTTGGTATGCAGTAGTATTGTTATGCCCCCGAAAAATTTTTGAGCGGTATATAGTCACGGTCTCTGTCCTTCCGTTCATACTTCTGTACGTCCATCCGTACGAACATTTTGTATTATAACTCGAGCATCAGTTGTCGGATTTTAATGTTCTTGGGTATGGTGATAGGGCAGCTTGGGGGAACGGATGCCCTCGTACATGTACCTAGCATTTCGTCCATTCATGTTTGGTAGAGTTATAGCCCCTGTTTGTTTTTGGCCTCTGTTTCTAACTAAGGTAAATTGTACCATAGCCTATAGGGCAAAGTGCTGCCCAATTTTTAGCTCACCTGACTGAAAGTCAGGGTGAGCTTTTCTTATCACTCTTCGTCCGTCGTCCGCTGTATGTCGTCCATCATCCATCGTCCTGCGTGAAGGTGGTGTTTGAGCCTCTTTCTCCTAAACCACTGGCCACATTTTAATTAAATTTCATGTAAGTAGTGGTTATATAGGGGCATTTTGATTTTTATCCAAAATAGGTTTCGGCTCATATTGAGCAGAGGTGTGGGGAAAAAATCGCCAAATTTTAAAAAAATCTTCTTCTAATGAACCACCAGTAGCAGAGACTTGATATGTGGTATACAGAGTCCTTTTGAGGCTTAGAATCAAATTTGTTCAAGAGAAGTTTGTCGGGCATTATTTGCCTTCGTTATGGGAGGGGCAAAAATTTTGGCCACGCCTAAAATTTCTATTTTCAGAACTGTGAGGTCGATTTAAACCAAATTTGATATGAGATGATAATGGGTTATAAGTAGTTGATTGATGCAAAAAAAAATTTTCTGCTTGCCCCGTGGGAACCTCGGGAGCTAAAAATAGGAAAAACCTTAAAACTGCCATATCTCCAAAACTACACGGCACAGAGAATTCTTATTTTGTATAAAGCTTACTTTTATCCAGTAGAATAAAAAAAATTCCTATCGGTTTGATCACAAGGTACTTTTTTCAGGACTTTTGAAAAAGTGCTGAGTCAGCACTTTTTAACACTGTAGGCAATGGGAAAAAGATTAAAAAATCTTCTTCTCCAGATGCATCATGCAGAATCTTTTGATATTTGGTATGCAACATTGTAGGGTGGATCTGATTCAAGTTTGTTCAAATCAGCTCCCTGGGTTCATATTTGGGCTCGGTATAGGAGCCCGATTTCGAACTTAGTGCATTTCAGGCAAATTTCTTAAAAAATCTTCTACTCCAGATCCAGCAGGCAGAATCTTTTGATATTTGGTATGCAACATTGTGGGGTGGATCTGATTGAAGTATGTTCAAATCGGCTCCCTGGATTCATATTTGGGCCCACTATAGAAGCCCGAATTCGAACATAGTGCATTTCAGGCAAATTTCTTAAAAAATCTTCTTCTCCAGATCGAGCAGGCAGAATGTTTTGATATTTGGCATGCAACATTGTGGGGGTGGATCTGATTCCAGTTTGTTCAAATCGGCCCCCTGGGTTTATATTTGGGCTCAGTATGGAAGCTTGAATTCGAACTTAGTGCATTTCAGGCAAATTTCTTCAAAAATCTTCTTCTCCAGATCCAGCAGGCAGGATCTTTTGATATTTGGTATGCAACATTGTGGGGTGGATCTGATTCAAGTTTGTTCAAATCGACCCCCTGGATTCATATTTGGGCCCACTATAGAAGCCCGAATTCGAGCTTAATGCATTTCAGGCAAATTTCTTAAAAAATCTTCTTCTCCAGATCCAGCAGGCAGAATCTTTTGATATTTGGTATGCAACATTGTGGGGTGGATCTGATTCAAGTTTGTTCAAATCGGCCCCTGGGTTTATATTTGGGCTCAGTATAGAAGGTCGAATTCGAACTTAGTGCATTTCAGGCAAATTTCTTAAAAAGTCTTCTTCTCCAGATCCAGCAGGCAGAATCTTTTGATATTTGGTATTCAACATTGTGGGGTGGATCTGATTCAAGTTTGTTCAAATCGGCCCCCTGAGTTTATATTTGGGCTCAGTATAGAAGCTTGAATTCGAACTTCGTGCATTTCAGGCAAATTTCTTAAAAAATCTTCTTCTCCAGATCCAGCAGGCAGAATCTTTTGACATTTGGTATGCAACATTGTGGGGTGGATCTGATTCAAGTTTGTTCAAATCATCCCCCTGGATTCATATTTGGACTCACTATAGAAGCCTGAATTCGAACTTCGTTCATTTCAGGCAAATTTCTTGAAAAATCTTCTTCTCCAGATCAAGCAAGCAGAATCTTTTGATATTTGGTATGCAACATTGTGGGGTGGATCTGATTCAAGTTTGTTCAAATCGACCCCCTGGGTTTATATATGGGCTCAGTATAGAAGCTCGAATTCGAACTTAGTGCATTTCAGGCAAATTTCTTAAAAAATCTTCTTCTCCAGATCCGGCAGGCAGAATCTTTTGATATTTGGCATGCAGCATTGTGGGGTGGATCTGATTCAAGTTTGTTCAAATCGGCCCCCTTGGATTGGATTCATATTTGGGCTCACTATAGAAGCCCGAATTCGAACTTAGTGCATTTCAGGCAAATTTCTTAAAAAATCTTCTTTTCCAGATCCAGCACGCAGAATCTTTTGATATTTGGTATGCAACATTGTGGGGTGGATCTGATTCAAGTTTGTTCAAATCGGCCCCCTGGATTCATATTTGGGATTACTATAGAAGCCCGAATTCGAACTTAGTGCATTTCAGGCAAATTTCTTAAAAAATCTTCTTTTCCAGCTCCAGCAGGCAGAATCTTTTGATATTTGGTATGCAACATTGAGGGGTGGATCTGATTCAAGTTTGTTCAAATCGGCCCCTTGGATTCATATTTGGGCTCACTATAGAATCTCGAATTCGAACTTAGTGCATTTCAGGCAAATTTCTTAAAAAATCTTCTTCTCCAGATCCAGCAGGCAGAATCTTTTGATATTTGGTATGCAACATTGTGGGGTGGATCTGATTCAAGTTTGTTCAAATCGGCTCCCTAGATTCATATTTGGGCTCACTATAGAAGCTTGAATTCGAACTTAGTGCATTTCAGGCAAATTTCTTTGAAAATCTTCTTCTCAAGAGCCAGCAGGCAGAATCTTGTGATATTGGGTATACACCATGCTTAGGGGGGTGAGATTCAAGTTTGTTCCAGCCAAGTCCCTGGGTTCATATTTGGGCTCACTGTGGTAGCCCGAATTATAACTTAGTTCAAAATGAGGAATTTTCTTTAAAAATCTTCTTCAGATCCAGCAGTTGGAATGTTTGGATATTTGATATGCAGCATCCTTAGGGGGTGAGATTCAAGTTTGTTCAAGCCATGTCCCTAGGTCCATATTTGGACTCACTGTGGGAGCTTGAATTGTAACTTAGTTCAAAATGAGGAATTTTCTTTAAAAATCTTCTTCTTCAGATCCAGCAGTTGGAATGTTATGATATTTGGTGTGCAGCATCCTTAGGGGGGGGGGGGGGGGGGGGGGGGGGGGGGGTGAGATTTAAGTTTGTTAAAGCCAAGTCCCTGGGTTCATATATGGGCTCCCTGTGGGGGCCCGAATTATAACTTAGTTCAATATGAGGAATATTCTTTAAAAATCTTCTTTTTTTTTTAGATCCCCTATTCAGAATCTTTGGATATTTGGTATAAGCTTTTCTTAGGAGGAGCAGATGCAACTTGTTGAAATCAATTCTCTGGGTTGATATTTAGGCTACCATGTCAGGTGAGCACCCTGAGGCCCCTTGGGGCCTCTTGTTTTTTCAGTTCATTATTTTTCTGCAGCCCAGTGCTTGCAGGGGAGGTTGCATGACATTTTAACCTCTACATATCAGTATATCCATATAAATATGGATGACACAAGAATTATAGTGATTTTTGTTCCAGACCATTTAAAATTGTATCACCGCATCAATTGATTTCAAATTTTATTTGCTTATTACTAATGTCAAAATACAAGTCAGGTTTGATTTGGAGGTTCACTCCGACCATTCTTGCCTCTTTTTGAATTAAAAAATCACAAATTTCCCAATTTCAGCTTTATTCTTATGTCCAGTGCCTACAGGGGAAGTGTGTCCGATTTCTTTTTAGTTCACTATTTCTATACTGCCCAGTGCTTGCAGGGGAGGTTGCATGTCATTTTAAACTACATATCAATATAACCATACAAATATGGATGCCAATTTCAGCTTTATTCTTACTGGCCAGTGCCTATGGGGGAAGTGCTGCCCAATTTTTTTAGACCACTATTTCTGTGCTGCCCAGTGCTTGATAGGGAGGTTGCATGTCATTTTAACCTACTACATATCGATATAACCATATAAATATGAATGCTAATTTCAGCTTTATTCTTACTGGCCAGTGTCTTTTTTTTTTAGTCCACTATCCCAATTTTTTCTAGTCCACTATTTCTGTACTGCCCAGTGTTTGCAGGGCAGGTTTGCATGTCATTTTAACCTACTACATATCGATATATTCATATAAATATGGATGGCACAAGAATCATAGTGTTTTTTTTAATTCCGTTCATTCAAAGTTGTTTGGATGAACCAATTCTCTTCAAACATTCAAAAGTTATTTATTTACATGCAAGTCCAACTTTGCTACCTTCGGGGGGCATCAGCACACGCGTTAGCATTGCTCTTGTTAGACATGTACTTGATTTATGCTTGAACATTTTTTTCCCGCACTCCTGTGGGAATCACAGGAACTAAAAATAGAAGAAAATTTCAAAATGCCCATATCTCACAAACTGCATGGAACAAAGAAAATTGTTATTTTGTAAACAGTATCCCCCAAGGATCAGTGGGACAGAAACAGCTGAAAAACTTGGGTTATGTCATGGGCTACCACATACATGTAGGAGGTGATGAAAAAATGCTGAGTCAGCACTACTTTTCAAAAGTGCAAAAAAAATTTTTTTCTTGAGAACTCCTAATCTGAATCTTTCCATATTTTGGTATATTTTTATGTACAACATCTTTAGGGGTTGGAGGATATAAGTGGGGTGGGGAGAGTCTAATTCAGGTTTGTGCAAATCAAGTCCCTGGGTTCTTTATTGGGCTTCAACTTCGTGCAATATGAAGAAAATTCCTTAAAAATCTTCTTCAGTTCCTCCAGTCCTAATCATTTGATATTTGATATACAGATAGGGGTCGGGGGCTCAGTAAGTAGAGGTGCAGACTGCAAGCCGAGAGGTCCTCGGTTCAAATCATACCCTCGGCAACCTTGTTACTGCAGTCGATGATGCACTTGTCTCCAACCAATACTACCCCTGCTTATGTGGAGTTAGTTTGTTGGGGAGTCTGACAGTTGATTGCCTTTGCTCGGTGGTTCTCTCTGGGTACTCCAGCTTCCTCCATCCGTAAAACTGTCCGACACGAGGTGCCCCTGACTGTCGAATGTGTTGGTAAACCCCAGTAAATAAATATGGAGGTCAAATTACAAGTTTGTTCACATTAATTCCCTGGGTTCATAACTTAGTGCAATATGACGGGAATTCTTTCAAAATCTTCAGATCTTCTTAGTTTTGGTATACAGCATCCTTATGGGTTATTTATGATTTGTTTTTGTTCAGATCTGGTCTTTGGGTTTGTATTTGGGTTCCCTATTCTTCAAATACGCCACAAAGATTCATTCGATATTTGGTATACATCATCCTTATAAGGGCAAGATTCAGTTTATTCAGATCAAGTCTACATGTAAGTATTCATATTTTTTAACTTAGTGCAATATGAGGAATATTTTTTTTAAATATTCTTCTTCAGATCCACCAATCAGAATATTTTCATATCTGATGTGCAGTATCAGTCAGATTCAGATTGTTCAAATCAAGTCCAGGGGTTCATATTTTGGTTCCTTTTGAGACTTGGATATACCCCTTTTGCTTGCAACTATTGCATATTCCAAAGTGAACAGCAATCCTCATATTGTTTTAACCTTAAGGGCTTGGTTCAAATGCATGTGTGAGTTTCTGGTCTTAAATATACTTGTAGAACATATGCTACGACATACTGGCTGTTGGGGGTCTTGCTGATGGCATGAAGATACAGGAGCTTGGTAGTGCTTTCAGACTCCCTTTATTGCTCCAGTCAAAACAAAAATTCTGATATGAAGTTCATTTACAGTATCATTTTCTCACAAGATATTGTCCAGTCTGTTCTTTTGCCCTGTACATGTACATGTGTATGTCAAATTCATGGGCCATTTTCAAGGATTTCAGCCATATTTAAAGCAATATACACTTCTGTAAATACTATCATTTGTTTAAATTTAGTCATTTTGTTCTCGCTTTCAGTTTATTTTTTTGCTCTCACAGGAATCTGGGAAGTGGAGCAGTTCTTATTTACTGTACATGTAGTAAACAAGTTGTGCGGTAATGGTTGTGACTCACTAACTTGTGAGCAATTGGGTGACAACAGCAACGGCTTCTGGAACATTTGCTCAACCAATTGTTGCCAAGTATTCTGTGATGATTCATAAACCACATTTTATTATCTTCTGCAATTGTTCAATTGTTATTGTAAAATGATGTCAGTAATACCACTCAGTAAAATTGAAAAACCACCACAATGTGTATTCTTAATCTCTCTAGATGCCCCTTTGCGGGATATACATATTAAACGACATGTAAAGCTTACAATTGAGCATACTTGCGGTAATCGCCAGTTCATACCGGAAAAGTGAATGTTGCACTCCATTGACTCAGGTCGCTGTAAAAATTACCAGTTGCATGCAGTTGGGTGGTAAACGTGGCTCTTAGAGCCACGTTTACCATCCAAGTGTGCACAACTGGTAATTTTACTGGACCTGACTCAGCGGAGTTTAACACTGTGAAATATGTTCAATTTAATATAATTCAGTTTAATATAGGTCTTTTGAGTCTTGACTTATCTAGTAATGAACGAACTGTAAACACTGTAAAATATGTTCAATTTAATACAGTTCTTTGCGAGCCTCGACTTGTCAAGTAGTGCACGGCATTAAAATCGGAATCGGCTGATTGTGAGCTCAAATAACCAGTAATCAGTCAGCGACCATTTTTGGTAATCGGTTGAACACTAAACACATGAGTATAAATGATGTGTTTGTCTTGACTTCATGCTTGTTGTGTGGTCATGGTATAGGCATAGATGTAGAAAGTGTCTTTACAAATCAACAAGTAAATGAATAGTTTATTTTTTATAGGTAGCTGTGCTGTTGCAGTGAATTAAAATTATTTGAATGTCAGAGACAGCATTCTAATGTTAAAACATTTATAGCCAGCAATATTTACAAAATTTGCTTTCAAATTTATTTCAGTGAAGTCCACATTAGTGGATATCTCCAAATTGAATAAACCTGTTAATTGCATATTATGTCCAAGTTACAAACCATTTACCATACCCTCAGAACAACTTTGACCTGTTCATTGCATTTACGGTATGTTATAGAACTTTTCTTCATTGAATAACAAATCATTTAATCTGTTGAAGAACCATTCTGTCAGCCCCTGAATCATGTTTACAGACTTGGGCTGTCACAATTAATCGATTAATCAATTGTCGATCGGTCACACCAAAATCGATTAGTATTTTTCATTGTTGAAGAATCGGTAAATTTTACTCCCGATTTAGATGTTTAATAATAAAAAAAAAAATTTGATGAAAAAACTTTTGTTTCCAAAGGTAAAAGGTTAAGAACGTCAACTTTAAACCTCAAGAAGCTGTTAGAAGCATTTGTCTTTTAGGCAGGGTTGGCTGATTTAAATCAGTTGATTTAAATCATGATTTAAATCAATGATTTTTTTTTTAAAAAAATCATTGATTTAAATAAAAAATTCACAAATATTCAGAAATATTTTCAAAACAACTTGGAAATGAGCTGAAACAAGATGGAATGCATATTAACTGTTGAAATACAGTTACTAGCCATTGTTTACGACAGTTAGAACTAATCTATGGAGTGGGAATATACATCCCACTCTGTCTTGACTGCTGGAACATGCTGTAGGGAAGTTAAATGTTCCTGAATCTTGTATAAGTTTATATAATTTTCCGCTAACATGAATAAAACTATATTTAAGTGAACATAGATTTTAAACCATATATATGATAATCTTTCAATGAACCTATTAAAATACGAAATCAACTCCAAGAACAACAATCAGTGATTTAAGTATCAAAAGTATCAAAAATGATTTTCAAGAAGTCATCTTCCATCCAGCAATGCTATAACAGCGAGAAAACACAAGTTTCAATGATTCCTCTCTATTTCCATCTATGCCAAATATCTGTTCTGTGCCAAATATATTCTGGAATTCTTCCCCTCACACCATCTTAAAGACTGAAATGGTTAACACAGGTAAATGTTTTAGTATCAGTTTTTTGTGTTCATTCTTTGAGCAGCCGTTGATACAAACTCCTGCCAATACACACAGTTTCTTTTATCTAAAGGAATCATGTGAGAAAAAGTAGCCTCCGGTGAATAATTTATAGTATGGAAATAATGAAAGTGTCAATGACACTGTAGCTCAACTTGTTTAAGACATGTATATGTATAGTGTGTGACACAGCAATGACAAATATCTAGGTAATGACCTAATAACAAAGGTACATGTACATGTAAAGTATTGTAACGGTCGGTACATAAATGCTGACCATAGCCTGAAACAAATATATAGGTAAAGTATTGTAAAAGTGGTGTGACAGTTAGATGCTAAACTAGAAAAGAAATCTTTGAGTCCCAGAGTGGGTCTGACTGAACCCAAAAATATTTGTTCTCATAGCACAGTGATAACAAAGGCACCCAAAAACACTCGTTCCTGTCACAAGGTGATAACAAAGGGACCCCAAGAAGTTTCATGAAGATCAGTTCATAAATACAGACTCTAGCCCAAGCCGTATTGACATGTGCACTTACTGTGTATAAGTAGCACTGAACAAATCAAAGTTCATCTAATTTGCATAATCTCTGCACAAGAAAAAAACCCTGTATTACATGTGATGTATTCCATGTTACTAAACATTCCTACAAAAATTTATTCAAATCAGAACTTTCAAACAGAAGTTCTGTACAAAAAAACAGATAGCACTAATTTTGGTACAAAAAGGTTGCTGGCAGCCATCTTGAATTTTGGACCACACGCAAAAACACTCGTTCTTGTCCCACAGTGATAACAAAGGTACCCAAGAAGTTTCATGAAGATTGGTTCATAAATACGGCCTCTAGCCCGAGCCGTATTGGTATTTGCAGTTACAGTGCTGAAAGTAACATTAAATAGATCAAAGTTAGTCTAATTGGCATAATTTATGCATGGGAAAAAAACCCGTATTATATGTGATGTATCCCTTGGTACTAAACATTCACACAAAAAATGATTCAAATCAGCACTTTCATATGGAAGTTCTGCGCAAAAATCTGATTGCATCTAATTTTGTACAAAATGGCTGCCAGCGGCCATCTTGAATTTCAGACCGGACCCCAAAACACTAGTTCTCGTCCCACGGTGATAACAAAGGTACCCAAGAAGTTTCGTAAAGGTCGGTTCATAAATACGGCCTCTAGCCCGAGCCATATTGGCATTTGCAGTTACAGTGCTGAAAGTAACACTAAATAAATCAAAGTTAGTCTAATTTGCATAATTTACGCACGAGAAAAAAACCCGTATTATATGTGATGTATCCCATGGTACTAAACATTCATACAAAAAATTATTCAAATCAGAGCTTTCATATGGAAGTTCTGCGGAAAAATCGGATTGCACCTAATTTTGTACAAAATAGCTGCCAGCGGCCATCTTGAATTTCAGACCGGACCCAAAAACACTCATTCTCGTCTCAAAATGATAACAAAGGTACCCAAGAAGGTTCGTAGAGATCCGTTCATAAATACGGCCTCTAGCCTGAGCCGTGTGCACAGTGCGACGGACAGACAGACGACGGGCCATGGCAATGCCTCAAATTTGGCTTCGCCAAAGTTGAGCTAAAAATCAAATAAATCGAATTAAATCAAAACAATCTGATTTAAATAAAAAAAATCAAATTTTTTTACTTTTTAAAAAAAAATCAGCAACCCTGCTTTTATGTACATGTATGTTTCTGCCACTCATGGGCATGATTCTAGGCAAATCTCTCATTCATTTCCGGTCAGTAGAGATTTGCCAGAGCAACAATGTTGTTCCATAACATTTCTATCTCCTCCTGCAGAACAGGTTGATATCAACCCATTATCTGTCTACTAGCAAATTGCTCAAACATTCTCGTCATTGGCAGAATCCTTGATCTCTCAGAAGAGACTTGCTGATCATTTTTCTGACCCAGCACCTAAACGAATTCCTTATTCTCATTCTCATGCTTGGCTGATGGTCGCTCCTTTGTTGGGTACTGACCCTGATAACATCTCATCAGAACATAATGATGACGATGTTGATGATGATTATTATGACGAGTCTCCTCCTTATCAAACATCTGACCTAGCAGAATCATTAGAGTTTGTTTTTGAACATGTTCCAGAGGTTAGACCTGATGCCGTACCTCAGTCATCACATCGTATGTCTACGGTTGAGAAAAAGTTTGCTAACCCTACTTATCAGCCTTCCTCTGTCTTTTAGCCACTTCAGTCTCAGTTGGTAGATGATATTTTTGCTTCTGTTGACTCTCAGTTTCCAGCTGAGGCTTTGATGTGGTCTTTCTTCAATTGCAGTGACGCTTCTCTTCGTCAAAAATGATATAGGAAGTATCACAGCTCTGGTGATTTTATATCTGAAAATCTGTTGGTGCCAGATGATGATGTTGCTTCCCTGAAGCTTGTCGTGCCTAGGTCCATCAGTGTTGCGTTAAATGTATATGAATCACTGTTGGGTCTGTCTAGAGAAATTATTCAAACACTCTCTTTTGCTGACCATTTTGCTGTGGCTTTGTCTGCCAGAGTATCTTTAGACGAGCAGTTGGATGATACTGCTGTGACTTTTAGGTCCATGTCTCGATGTGTTGCCATCAACTTGTCTAATTCAGAGCTTTTACAAAGGGATGCTATGCTTCAATCAAACACTTCCCTTCCAGAGGTTCAACCTAATCAGATACATTCAACTCCTATTTCTCATCCTTTTTGATGGTGCTATATCCTCTGTTCAGGAAGAAGTTCTGAAATTCACTGAATAGCAACTCCTTTCATGCCAGCTCTCTGCTGACAACAGGGGCTCTTTGAGAAAGTGCTGAGGTTATAACTGCTGTCAATCTTATGGGTCCTTGCCTCAGTCACACTCTGCTCCTTCTCAGTCTTCTAACAAATCTAGAAGATCTAGAGGTAGGAATAGACGAGGTGGATGCCTCACGAAAGTGATGGTCTTCACCTTGAAACGCTTCGGGGGGGGGGGGGGGGGGGGAGGGGGAGGAGGGGCGGTGAGGGGCGCAGATTACTCATTTTCTTTCACAATGGTTCAATATTTCAGTGGACCCCCAGGTTCACCAATTGATTCAATGCAGTCTAAGAATATCATTTTTAGAAAGACCCCCTTTTACTTGCAATCCAGTCCCCACCACTGTTCCTTCCGATCTTCAAAGTGCTCTCCTTCCAGACACCAAGAATCACAAGCTCTTAGAGAAGGAAGCAATGAAGGTCGTTCTCCGCCTTCAGTTGCCAGGATTCTATGCCCACCTCTTCCTGGTTCCCAAGAACGGTCATCTCAGACCAGTTGTCAATCTCACTTTTTTTCATCAAAGCTCCAAAATTGCTTACCAGTTCAAAGCAATACCTTTTGGATTAAATCTAGCTCCGTGGGTATTCACACATCTCATGAATCAGGTTATGGCCTCTCATCAGGCCCACTCATTAGTCACATCATCAGTCTACCTCGACGACATTCTCCAAAGAGATGCGAATGAATCCCTCTTGAAGAGGGATGTCCAGTGCCTTCTCAGTCTTCTACAGTCTCTGGGATTTCACCCCACTTGGGAGAAGTCAGATTTAGTTCCATCACAAACTTTCACTCATCTGGGGATGAAATTTCTTACACCTTTCAACATGGTTTGCGTGCTTGTCAGAGCTCAAATTATCAGTGCGTTTGCAAGATACTTTCGCAAAGTGAATCATCTTCTGACTGCCAAGGAGTTCTTGCCTCTCATCGGTCAATGCAACTCAGTGACCGATCTCATTCCTCTGAGCAGGCTGTATCTATGTCCTTTTCATTTTTATCTGCTTCAGAATTGGAGGCCAATTTGGACAATCACATTCGAGATCAGTCTCTCCATTGGCATGATCTGGCTTGGCTCACTCAGGGCATTCTGTTGGAACCCTCCCCCCACTGCAAATCATATTATCACAGCAGATGACAGCGATTTGTGATGGCAGGCAACTCTAAATCCTCTTGATCTACAGACCAGTGGTCAATGGTCGGAGTATCAGGCTCTAATTCACATCAACCAGAAGGAGTTACTGGCCATTCTATTAGCATTTCAGCACTGGAGTCCTTTCCAACTGTGCTCTGCTAATTCTTTCTGACAACTCGACAGCAGTTGCTTACATACAGAATCAGGGAGGAACACATTCCTTTCCGATGTATCTCTTAGCCAGGGATCTCCTGTCAGCTCAGCAACTGAACTGCCGCATTGTGGTCAGGCACATTGCAGGTCGTCTGAAAGTCTTAGCGAATGCGCAATCCTGCAAGGGCAAGACTCTTCCATCAGAGTTTCTCTGAAACAACAGGTTTTCAACACACTTTGCGACAGGTGAGGCACTCCCCACATAGATCTTTTCATGATGAGGTGGAACAAGCAACCAGACAATTTTGTGTCCGCTTGTCCAGATCCACAGGCCTTTGCAGTCAATGTCCTCTTGCTAGATTGGAATGGGATAGATGGTTAAGCCTTTTCTTCATCACTGATCATTCAGTGCGTTCTGAACAAAATTTGGAACTCTCATTGTTGCATCATTCTTGTGGTTTCTCTCACTCAGAAGGTTTGGGTCAATCAAATTCACCCTCTTCTTCTCGATCGTCTGGTCAGGTTACCTTTTCGCGACGATCTTCTCTCTCAGGGCCAGCCTTGTTGGTTCTCTTGGGCAGTGAGACAGCAACACCTTCACTCTTGTCTTTTACCTGGCCCTGTATCCAAAAGAGAGGTTTTTCGAGAAGAGCAATAGAGTGCATTTCTGCATCAAGCAGATATTTCATGAGACTAGCTTACAATGTGAAATGGCAGGTGTTTACTCGCTGATGTCTCAGTAATAGTCTCAGTAATAGTGTTGATTTCAGAAGTCCTTCTATTGCTTAGCTGGCAGACTTCTTTGTCTTCCTTTTTTATTCTAAAGGTCTTCAGCCTATCACCATGAGGGTTATATTGTTCTATGCTGTTGGAAACTTTCTTGTTCGCTAGGAACCTTTCTATTGGCAGTGATCCATTTTTTAGAGAATCTCATGAAACATTTCACCCTAAAAAACCCCAAAGATTCTTAGGATCAAACCAAAGTGGAATCTATCTTGGGTTCTTCATTGTCTTTCCAGGGCTTCTTTTGAGTCCTTGTCTAAAGTCGATATAATGTTCCTGACATTTAAGACAGCTTTTCTGATGGCATTTGCCTCAGCTATAAGAGTAAGTGGACTTCATGCTCTGTTTGTGGACCCTCGTGTTTATAGCATTGTAGGCAGTACTGTTACTTTTACCACAAAGTAAGAATCACGTTCCAGATACTTCTCCTATTCTCATTCAGGCTTTATTGTCTTCTGATCACTCTGACAATAGACCTTTATTGTGTGCAGTTCGAGCTATTAATACTTATGTAAAGAGCACTAGTGGTATTAGGAAGGCAGGAAAAGATTTTTTCTTTCCCTTTTACCAAGTTGAAAGGATATTTCTCCTCACTCCATTTCCAGATGGATCCAAATGGCTATTTGCTTATCCTATGAACACTTGACTACTCCAAATAAGATTTCAGGTAATATTACCACCCATGAAGTTAGAGTCCTGGCTACATCATGGGCTTATGCTAACTTAGTGTCTCTTAGTGACATCATGTCAGTTGCTTACTGGACAAGCCGTACTACTTTTGCTACTCTTTTCCTTCGGGACCGACAGAAACAATCCGGAGACCTTTTTTCCTTGGGACCATGGTAGCAGCTCAGTCTGTTCTAAATACAGGTCACCAATAGCTACCGATGGTTAATCCATTTATCTTTTCCCTTGAGTTATTCATGCTCGTGTCTGTCCTAGTAGGTGGACAGCGTGGTGTTTGGTAGGGACTAGGAATTACTCATGACCACAGCAGGTAGGTCTAGGTTTGTAGCGACAACTTCCCCCAAGGGATTGATCCACTTATTTGCTTGGAAAATTCTAACCCAGGTTACCTGTTTTGTCTTTTACTGTTGATTTTGGAACATTTGTACTTCTATTTCATTTACTTCTATGTATCACAGTGGGAAATCGAATGTTCAGACTTGAAATTCTATCTCAGATTTTGCAATACATGTACATGTTCTTGTTTGATTACAGGAAACCCATATAATGCACCAATTTAAGGAGGATTTTTATGGTTCCTATATGAAAGTTGTCATGCTTGGCTACATACGACCAATGAGAAATTTCACTTCCTGTGGTGAGTACTAAAATATATTACCTTTCCTTTGGAAACTCTGGAAAGGGGTTCAGTGTGTCATCCCATGGAACCCTGGGACATGGTTCGGTGTTTCATTACCATGATAAAAAATTCTGGTTTAAGATGACTTGGTAACTAACACCTTGGGTTTGAGTCCTCTAAAATGGGAGCATTGGTGTAAACAATAGTCAAAACTTGATTTTTATTCTACACATTAGAGCCCACTTAATTGGATATCTCTTAATTGAATAGCCTGTTATTAGTCCCCCACGGCTTCACCATGAAAGGGACTATTGGATTGCACTCCATCTGTCTGTCTGTCCCTCTGTCCTTTTACCTCTTGTATCTCAGAGATACTTTGGCACTTTTGTTTCAAATTTTCGGATTTGATGGGGCATTAGGAAAAATTGATGCACGTCAATTTTTTTCTGAAAAAAATTAAAGAGGCTGACTGGAGGCCATTTTGGTTAGAAATTGTGTGTAATTCGTTATATGCTCAGAATGTCTGAACGACATTTCCAATTTCAGTAATTTTTGGTATGGAGGTCTAGCAGCGTAAGATAAATAACATATCATACAGGTTTTTTTCTGGTGCATAAATTATTCAAATTAGCCTTACTTAACCTTTTTTGGGGGGAATATTTTTGTACGTATTGTGTTGTGTACTCTTGCCACCAGTATCTTAAAGATGTTTTGACGCTTTTGTTTAAAATTTTCAGATTTGATGGGACATTAGGTAAAATTGATGCACATCAATTTTTTTCCCTCCAAAGTTCAAGATGTCCGACTGGTGGCCATTTTTGTTGGAAATTGCTTGTAATTCGTTATACGCTCAGAACTTCTTAGCGACATTTCCGATTTCAATAATTTTTGTTATGGAGGTCTAGCAGCATAAGATAAATAAGATATCATACAGATTTTTTTTCTCGTGCATGAATTATGCAAATTGGCCTTATTTAACCTTTTTCGGGTAAAAATTGATTAATATATCCAATTCCGATGCCAGAAATAACTACACAACTTTATTAACTTATTACCAGTTAAAGGCAATTTAAAAAACATTTTAAAATTTTTTCCTCATTTTCATATTTCTCTACCTTTATCACTATTTCCAGTGAAACCATAGAAATATGGGTAACATTGGGACTAGTTTGTTGAGTTGTTCCTTTGATATCCATATTTGTTTGGGTTTAATTGAGGAAATATCAATATATTTCACAGTAATCCACCTACCGTGGCAAACGATTGTTTGATCACTAGTGATCAGCTTTGCTCTTGTTGAATATAACTTTCAAACACAAAACATGTACCATACCTTCACACCAAAGAAAGCTACTGAATCAATACAGATTTGACCTGTTAATTGCATGTAGGTTTAAAGTAAACTCCCTGCTCTGCAAATTCAGCATTCTTTGTATTTATTTTGAAGTTTTAATAATACTTTCAACAGTCTGGGTCACATATATTTTTATATTAATAACCAATGGCCCAGACTTAGCTTGTGCAAACTCGATATTTTCAAAGGCCAAACACAAATTTTGAACCCCCAATCCCCAAAATTTGCATACAATACTGAAAATTGAAAGTCCTATCTGGCCCTCCATACTTTTACCATCTGCACATGGGCAGCTGTCAGGAAGAGACCGGAATTGGCGCCAACATCATTCTTTGTTTGCCCCTAAAGTCAGTAACAATGATCTGACATCTGTGCTTTAAAATCTCCTTTTTTTGTGGATGCCAGACAAAAATCAATGCAAGAACTGGTGGATCCAAGGCTGTTGATGGATGATGGAAGTGAACAACAGTGGTTTCAAACATTCAGGGCACTAACTTTATAATAATTATAAAATTATTTCATGTTTCCCATTTTCGGGACATACGCCTGATGTAATCATTCTTGTTTGTTCACCTGACTGAAAGTCAGAGTGAGCTTTTCTGATCACTTTTTGTCCGTCGTACTCGTGAAGGTGGTGTTTGGGTCATTTTCTCCCAAGCCACTGGCTGGAGTTCATTGAGAATTCGCATGAGTAGTGATTATATAGAGGCATTTGAGTTTTTCTTCAAATTGTGTTTCTGCTCATATTGAAGAGGTGGGGGGGGGGGGGGGGGGGGGGGGGGGGGGGGGGCCAAAATGCATAAAAATTTTCTCATGAACCAGCCATAGCAGAGACTAGATATTTGGTATGCAGCTTCCATTTGAGGTGTAGACTCAAGTTTGTTCAAGAGAAGTTTGATGGCCAATATTTGCCTTTGTTCTGTCAAGGGCAAGAATTTTCGCCAAGCCCAAAATTTCTATTTTCTAAACCGAGAGGCAGATTTGAACCAAATTTGATATGAGGGTGGGCCATAAGTACTTAATTTATGCCTAAAGTTTTTTTTTCGTCGCCCCTTGGGAACTGCAGAAGCTAGAAATAGAAAAAAATTAAAATGTCCATATCTTCAAAACTACATGGCACTGAGAATTCTTATTTGGTGTGAAGCTTCCTTGGGACCAACAGAATGGAATGGTAAAAAAAAAAATTGCTATCGGTTTTATCATGGGGTACTTTTTGGGGATTTTGAAAAAGTGCTGAGTCAGCATTTTTTAACACTTGTGGGTAATGGGAAAAACATTTAACACTACTTTTCTCCCAAACCACTGCTCCAAAAGCTTTCAAATTTCACATATAACATCTTTGGAAGAGTATTTCACACATTTATTGAAATCAATTCCCTGGGTCCATACTTAGGCTCTCTATGGGAGTCCAAATACTTAAATTAGTGCAGTATGGGGAATATTCTTTAAAAATCTTCTTAAGATCTACCATTTGATATTTGGTATGTAGCATGCTTAGGGAGGTGAGATTCAAGTTTGTTCGAGCCAAATCCCTGGGTTCATATTTAGGCTGAAAATTTGGGGGTTCCGGTCCAGACTTAGAAATTTTGCACCAAAATCCGGAAATTACTTTGTTTTTTAAGCATTTTGGTCAATTTTAAGACAAAAAAAATTTTTTACACTGAAAATTTGAGGTCCAGGTGTTTTTTTTTATACGTTTTGGTCAATTTTAAGAAGAAGAAAAAAAAATTTAGTCTGAAAATATTTTGTTTGGGACAAAAATAAAAAAACCCTGTTTTTATACGTTTATCTCAGTTTTGGGATGTAAAAGTGCAGGAACTGAAAATAGAAGGAAAATCCTATGTATTGTGTGGGCACAATCGCTTCATCTAGTAGGTATATGCTTTTCTTAGGAGGAGCATTTGTAGCTTATTCAAGTCAAGTCCCTGATTTGATATTTAGACTACCATGTCAGGTGAGCGCCCTCAGGCCCCCTGGGGCCTCTTGTTTTTAATGGCCTTAATTGTGAGTATTTTGTAAGGTTATGTGCATCATCCTATTGGTTGGTAATTACTGTTGGGTGATTTTCAGTTCACAAAAGTTGACATTCAAGTTCAGTGGGGTAGAGCTGGGAGGTTTGGATTTTTCAGATCCGGTTTCGGGAAAAAACCTTGGTTTTGGTTCAGTTTTTCTGTGTGTTAAGAACAGATAGTAAATAATACTACTTCAGGCTCCTTAATTTGGAAAGAAATCTGCAACAGGTTATAAGACACCACTCACCACAAAAACCCTGTCTATAAGTATCTCTGTTGGGTTCAGCCCAACTTCCCTCTGATCATTCTTAGAGGAGGTTTTAAGGGATCAGTTGATAATCCTATCCAGTCAGAAAAAAACAGAAATCAGGATAACAAATGAATAAAGTTCATCTAATCTATGTTGTGTTTTCATTGTCAAATTTTCTCCCTTATTGACTCTTATGGTGGATGTATTTGCCCCTTTGCCAGATAAAATAAGTGACAAGAGTCCATAGTGGTCACTAGACCAGTGCTCTCCCAGTAAGATAGTTTGATCAGGTTATGCACAAACTTACCAAAACCGTTTGTCTGCTTTTTGCTGGATCTTGCTGTTTGGTTTTCTGGTTTGCCACAAAAATGAACCAAAGCAGAATAAACCACCCAGCAAGACTTCTAGGATTGGTAGGTGAATACATTGATAGAAATGTGAAGAGAGGATGAAAGTTTCTATAAATTTGTCTCATACAGTTGTGTAC
Source organism: Pictodentalium vernedei (assembly GCA_031216915.1). NCBI lineage: Eukaryota > Metazoa > Mollusca > Scaphopoda > Dentaliida > Dentaliidae > Pictodentalium > Pictodentalium vernedei. The sequence goes on along the minus strand of CM062292.1, from coordinate 267,199,610 downwards.
TTAAGAAGAGGTGAGTAACTAACTGCTCCAGTGTGAGAATGGCTGAATGTTGTATATGTGCGTAACTGGGGTGTTGGCAGTTACTAGAGGTTAGTGCTGTAGGTTTTTCAAAATCCAGTTCGGTTTCGGTTTCGGTTTTTTCGTTGAGGAAAACATCGGTTTCGGTTCGGTTTCGGTTTTTCCCCCACAAAGTCTGTCTTCCGTGTAAATTGTGCACATTAAGCCACATTTCGGATCCTAACGATACTTTAATTGGCACAAAGGACAGTTTGACTTCAGAGATTCAAGCGACGGCCCCTGATTGACAATGTGGGGAAAAAATGGACAATTGGACGAACTTTGACTGTTGTTTGGTAAATTGATTTGGGTATTTACTATTTGTATATTTCATGGTCAATGACTCAATATATGTACTATAATACTACCCAACTTCTACCTTCATATCTTACACTTTCAGTAGATGTCAGTCTTCACTCTTCACTCTTGCGTGATGGCGTCTGCAACTAGTGCAAGTAGGACAGGTCAGTAAGTAGCTGAGTCCGTCACAGACGTCACCGAGTTGTTGACATTCAACTTGGATGGGTTTGGTTGGCAGGCTGGCTGCACACTTGAATACAGCCACAGAACAAGACTTACAAGAGCGAAGAAAGTTCAAGATACTGACAAGAAAAGTGCCTTTTATTGCAAAAAAACTTAAGAAATAAAAATATTTTAAACAATACTGGCGTTACTTCTTTTTTCAAGCTCTGATTTTTAATCTTCCCAACTCCCAAGTTAAATGTATTGAATTTATTCCCATTGATGTTGATTCTGAATTTCTGACGTCGCGGAATACCTACAAATAAGCATGTTATTGGAGCCGACTGACTCGGCCCGAATTTGTCCGTTCCATTAACATGCTTATTTATATAATTTGAGTAATTGATAAGTTCAACTTATGAACAGAACAAAACCACTTAAACCAGACGCGAGAGTTCCACTTAATGGCTGCAAGTGACTACACTGACCAGGCGAATACCTGGTCAGTTTAGTCACTTGCAGCCGTTAAGTGATCATATCATCACTTACTAGTTACTACCAATAAAATAAATGCAACTTTCACTTTACAAAGATGTAACAAAATTATACAAATTGAACGGAATTGGATCTTTTTTTAAATTTATTGAATTTTAACAGACTATTGTAGCTATTGTTAGCCGCAAACTCCATCATTTCCCACAATACTCAAAAGCTCAGTCTTGTATTCTCCTCTGATTAGCGTACTTCACAGTTTTTATGTCTTCAAGTTCAAATTGAGCCGATGGCCCGATGCCCAAAGATTAATTTAATGAAAGAAAAAATTAAACAAAAAATGCAGTTTTTGCAGTCCCTAACTCTCCTCGAGTGCCGGGGGGGGGGGGGGGGGGGGGGGGGGGGGGTAAAAAATCGGCAAGCTTGCTGTCCCATAAACTGCGTACTTTGCAGTTAGTTTGTGTGTGTGCATGTTTTTTTTTTTTGTTTTGTTGTTTTTTATCTGTCATGGCAAACGGCCTTGTTGGGGGAAAATAAACAATTTTAAATAACAACATAGTCCCAGCTTGGACCAACTGATCCACTAATCAGCAATCACTGATAGTCTAATACTGTACACAGTCTGCACTATGCATATGCTTTACAATTGGCATTTAATTAATCTAATCCTTGATGAAATTAATTAAATGTCCATTGCAAACCGGCATTTCAAATTATGACCCAGTGTGATCAAATGCTCGGCATGTTCCGGTTTCAAGCAAGTGCGCCTGTTGGCAATCACCAAACCGGCTTTACTGAACATCCGTTCACTTGGAACGGACGTTGCGGGCACACATAAGTACTTGGGAACCATTTGAGCAATATTGGGGTATTTTTGGTAGTTTTGTGACCACCACTTGAGCGGGCACTGTTTTGGGTCAATCAGTTGCTCTCCGCAATACATTTTCAACTCGTACTCCATTTTCTTTCTCACTGAGTCTTCATCTTCTGCTTCACATTCAGCCTCCCTGACTTTTCTTTGTGAGACGAACCGTTGAAAAGAACTCCATATATCATCTTTAACTTTGACAGAAGACTCCAAAGAATAAGAAGATACCGATTCAAAAGGTTCTCTGACTTCACAACTAGCTGAACTAGTGCCAACATCCCCTACAGCGCCTTCACTGCCCTGAACTGCTACACTAGTAGTGACTTCCATTGTGTTTTTTTCCATGGAATGTGCACTCACACCTTCTTCAACATTTCCACTTGCAGAATCTGTTTGTAGTTTACTTAACTTTTTAGACATGTATGCAGAAACCAGTTTCTCTTCAACAGAACTGAAAGCTAAATCTCTCGTTTCTGTTGTGGAGAAGCAGGCTCCCCTGAAACGTGGGTCAATGAAAGATGAAACTGAGAATATTTCATTCTTTTCAAAATCGGGCCATCTTTTCTCTATGCTCTTGACTACCGCATCAGCAAAGTTGTCCATTTCACAAGATTTTAGTTTGTCAACGAGCACGGTTAACAAAGGAATCACCATGGAAATAGTTGCAAACTTTGCCCCTGACATCATGACAGTGATGTCATTGAATGGCTTTAAAACATCCACATATGATTCAGCTATTTTCCATTCATAGGTTTCCAGATTGTTGACCTTATTTATAGTGGCGAGAACTGCAGAGAGGGGCTCCCTCTGTTCAACAAGCCTTTCAATCATGTGGAATGTACTGTTCCACCGTGTCGGGCACTGTTGCTTCAACTTATGTTGATTTTTTTTCAATGCTTTCTGCATTTCTGCCAGTTTGTATGTGGCCTGTGCACTATGATTAAAAAAACTCACAATATTTTTGGCTTTGGCAATTACTTTCTGTACTCCCGGAAATTGTTTTAGGGCGTCATTAAGGACTAGTTGCAGCGTGTGTGCGAAACAGCCAATTGGTATGAAAGTCTGTGCTGGAAGTAACTTAAGCGCTGCTTGCATATTTGAAGCATTGTCAGTAACAACAAACACGGAAAGATTGCTGTCTTTTGCTTTAATGTTTGGGACCCAAAATTTTATACAGTCCACAAGTTCTTCTGAAATGTTTTGGGCTGTATGACTTTCAGGCATGAACTGCACGTTTAGACAACAATCAATAAGTTCAAACTGATCCTTTTCTTCACTAGCCCCAGAGAAAAAATGTGCAGTTACGGCCATGTAGGCTTCTCTGGCTGCCGATGTCCAGTGATCCACTGTGATAGAAAGTGACTGTGTTTGGCTTAATTTGTCTCTTATTCGCGCCTGGCATTTTGAATAAAGTTCAGGAATCAACTTGTACTGTAGAGTATATCGACTAGGTAATGTGTAGCCTGGTTGCAGAGATTCAACAAATTGTTTGAAGCCTTCATCTTCAACAATACTTAAAGGCTGAAGGTCCACACAAATCATCTCGGCGAGTTTTCTGTTGCACTGTTTTTGACGATGATCTGTGTTACTCCATTTTTGGGTGTGCACAAGATAGGATTGAAGCATGCCCACCTGCGGTGGCTGTTGTTTTAAAGATGCAGCAGTGCTTGAGGACTCAGTCTGAAAGCCAAAAATGAAATAAATATATGGAACAAGTTACCGGAAAGGGGGGTGCGCGGGTATTGTTACTGTGTGGTGGTGGTGTGTGTGTGTGTTGGGGGGGGGGGGGGGGGGGGGGGCTCCAGAATCTCAGCCTGTAGAGTTTCAGGTAAATGAGAAAGAAAAAAAGAGACTAGAGTCAGTAGAGAGCTAATGCGAACTCGAAGTCACTGACCCAGACTCGGGGGGAGAGAGAGAGAGAGAGTTGTGTGTTAGGCATTATTCATTATTGTTGCAATTTTTTTGCCCACAGTACAGTCCCAACACGTGGTACTGTTTAGTAATTTTCATGTACACTATTCACCCCCTCACCCCCACCCCCTACGAAATGAAGCAGTGCCTGTTCACTATGGTAAACAGGTTCCGGCGGTGCAAGGCAAGCCCGCTCTAAAATGGGCACCATCGCCACCATGGATTATCAATGCTCACCCTGGTCTTGCATTGATATTCATGTTGAGGTCATGATTTGCCATTGTGCCAGAAATATGTGACGTCACATTATACACCAATAAATAAATGAATAATTCAAAATATTTTTAATTTTTTCAATTAAATGTGCATACGCTCAGTAGCCCGTAATGGAGGCTGCAGCAGTGTATTTGGCATTTGCAATTTAATCTGAAACATTTTGCGCAATTTGTGGGTTTCCCTATTTTATAAATAGACTTTTAAGGCAAGTTCCTGCTTTCATTTTCGTTTCATATGTCAGGCGGGCATGTAGGTCAAGGGTCATGGAGAATTCTTAATTTCTTAGAAAAGTAAATGTGTAGTTTAATCTTCTAGTTTACTAAAACTAAACTTAGAAAATGGGAATATTCTAATCTATAGATCAATTTCTTTTGGATTTGGAAGTGGGGAGTTCATGTTGTGTGATGAATAACGTTTTCAACAAAACTGGTCAGGATTTATTCCCGCATTCCGTTATTAATTCGATGGATTTATTTAGCGAGCAGAGTGGTTGTCAAGGTTACAGGTAATAAACTTACTTTCTGTTTTACACGCTTCCGATCCAATGCCTCTTCTTGCTCTTTTATTTCCACAAATTTCTGTTTGTGGTGCACAGACAAGTGCCTTCGTAGATTGGAGGTATTCCCATGTTCAGCAACAACCTCTTTTTTACAGATACTGCACACACAAACCCTTTTATTAAGTCTTTGGAAGATGTCAACGACGGAACACGCTAGTTTGGTCTTCTCTGCCATGTTGGCGATCTGCGATCAACACTGAACTGTCAAATTTAACGCTGTCATAGACGATGTGACAATAGCGGGGGCGTTTTATACAAAAACCGAAAACCGTACGGTGCACATTTTTTTCGGTTCGGTTTTCGGTTTTTTGTAAAAACCGAAAACCGAACCGAAATTTCGGTAAACCTACAGCACTACTAGAGGTTCAGAAGTTCAACTTGGGTCACTTTGTTTCATTTATTTTGAATCAGGAGCCATGAATAATGACATTTCGTCTCCTGAGTTCCAATGTATTCTATGTGCCAGTAGGCACATAGAGCTCATTGGAACCCGGGGGATGATTTGATGAATAGGCTTGTTATTGGCAAAGCAGTCCACCATCACACCAGTATACAGAGGTGCGATTCAGGAGGGTTAAACCTAATTTTCACACTCCTTTTGATTGATTGGTGTGTGCGATAAGTGCCTCTGACTCTATGCACTATTATTGCATTGTTGTCATGCTTTTTGATTGTTCTCATTATGGTCATATTTCTGAAAGTGAGTGTTTCTAGTTTCCACTAGCTAGAGTGCAGCCCTGTGAATTAGAATTAAGAAAGAATTATGACGGCAAATAACTGTCGTCGCAAATAGATTTGGTGACGGCAATTGTTGGGTTATAACATGCAGATGCCATAGGCAACTGCTGCGAGTGGCAAAGGCACGAGCAGTTAAAGGGGGGACTGGGGGCTTTTCAGGTGAAAATGCACTTGTTTTATGGGATGTCAAAATGTCCTTTTTTAGCTCACCTGGCCTCGTCCGGTATCTGTAAACTTTCCACATTTTCATCTTCTTCTCTGTAACCGCAGAGCCAGTGTGAACCAAACTTGGCAGGAATGGTCTATGGGAGGTCCTCTACAACTGATCCTCATTTTGTTCCTGTGGGTTGAAAAACATGGCCGCCAGAGGCATTCTTTGATTCTGATTGGTAGATTTTCAAAAATCTTCTCCTCTGAAACTGCCAGGCGAAATGTTTTGATAAACGATGACTGGGACCCCCTCTACCAACGATCCTCATTTAATGTTGATTGGGTTACAAACATGACCACAATTGCGGCTTATAGTTACTGTAGAAACCCTATGGGAAATCACATTTTCATCTTCTTCTGTGAAACTACTGAGCCTATGTGAACCACACTTCGCAGGAATGGTCTATGAGAGGATGGAAATATGTGGCCACCAGAGGCTATATTCTAATGCTTAACCCAATGCCCCTCCTGTCTGCACAAAAAATCGGTACTGTCAGCAAAATACTTGTTTTTTGAGAATCTGGTAAGGGTTGGTTCCAGTTTTCTCCACTGAGGACTGGGAAAAAAAACCCCAAAATATTGTGTATACAGTACAAGTCAAAATAAGCTGTAGCATAACTGCAATAAACTGCTGCTCCTGCCCTGACAAGATCAGAATCTGACATTTTCTAGAAAGCTATCAGTGAGAGCTTTCCACAAAATGATGTTAGCTTCTGGTCTTATCAGTGTAGGAAGAGAAAAAAGAAAAAGATACATAATTTTTGGATTATCCTACACAACTTATTTTGACTTTATTGTAAACCATTTTAACTGTACCTTGATTTTTGCATCATTAGTCTGGTTTTTCAGGAACCTGTCAACTTCAATCTGATAACAGTATTTTCTGATATGTAACATGAAATTTTTGTTTGTATTCTGTTTCAATCATGTCAGCTTAGATGACAGTAATTATTGTTTATCTTTTAAGATTTGACAAATTTTGGAGGAAAGTGTGTTTGACTGTAACCCTTTTCCTATCCAAAGCTATTATGAAAAGAGAATACTGTCTGAGAGAATTGTAATTTTCAAAATATTTAACCTTCTTTTACTGATTTTTTTTTTTTTGAAACAGAATTCATAAATGTGTGCATTTTCAAGAAAATCTTCTTTGAAACTACAAGGGCAAATGGTTTGAAAACTTAGTGTGACTGATGACTGTAACCCCCTCTACCAATGATCCTCATTTTAATCTTCATCAGGTTGCAATTATGACTGCAATTGTGGCTTATAGTTACTATAGAAACCCTATGGGAAATCACATTTTTATCATCTTCACTGAAAGTACTGAGCCAGTGTGAACCAGACTTGGCAGGCATTGTCTATGAGAGGTTCTCTACAACTGTTACTCATTTTATTTCTGTTGCATGAAAAAACGTGGTCGGCAGAAGCATTCTTTGATTCTGATTAGTCAATTTTGAAAACTCGTCTCCTCTGAAACCACATGTATTGATACTTTGCATGGTTGATAACTGGGACACCCTCCACGACATTCCTCATTTTAATTTTGATCATATTGCAAACTTGGCCACAATTGCAGTTTATAGTTACTATAGAAAAAAACCTATGGGAAATCACATTTTCCTCTTCTCTCTGGAACTACTGAGCCGATGGAACCAAAACTTGGCAAGTATGGTCTGTAGGAGGCCCTCTATAAACGGTCCTCTATTTGTTCCCATTGGTTGGAAAATATGGCCACCAGAGACCTTCTACGATTCTGTTTGATAGATTCAGATGTTTTGAAACTTCACGTGATTGAAGACTGGGACACCTTCTACCAATGATCCTCATGTAATGTTGATGTAATGTTGCAAACATGGCCACAATTGCAGCTCATAGTTACCATGGAAAGCCTATGGGAAATCACATTTTTATATGTAGTTCCAGGTGAGCAATTACAGGCTCTGTAGAGCCTCTAGTTTGTTAGCATGTTAGAAATTTCCCACTTATTTCTTCACTTCATCAATGATTGTTTCCTTCATCACATTGACAAGCTTTTCTGGCTTGCATATACATTTATTTATCCATATACTTTGAAGTCTATAACGTTATCCAAACTCACAGATATGATAAAAGTTACTTGTATCAATGTAATCAGATTATTCTTCTGGTAACAATTTTCGATTTCTATTTGAATTTTGTTGCACATCCCAAAGTAGTTCAATACCCTGCTGAATTTTTAATGTCCCTGTGATGTCAAATGATCTTTCTTCATCAACAGCTTTTCGTAGCTCTGCCTATAATGCCAAGACAACTGCTTCATTTGCTGATAATACGCCCACTGATATTGTCAATCATTATGTGGGCAGCGTACCATGACTTTCAAAACATCACATGCGACTGTTAATGTCGGGAACATAAACTCTAAGTCTGCTGATTGGCGCAACCTCTCCTATCTATCATTGTCAACAAAAAATATCAAAGCACTTAATGTGCAGTGTGAAGTTTGGGCCATGAAGATGATGCAAAGTTTCATATGGGTGGGAACAACTTGGAGAAAGATTCGTGTTCCTGATTTAAGTTCTGAACCAATGGTGAAACATTTTAATTTTAATCACATTGAAGTTGTCTGTGAACTCGGAGATCTACGCATATTCATTCGAAGAATTCGTTTTTCAATTTTAGTCACGAAGCATTTGCTTCCCGATAGTTACAAAGAGCTGGGGCACCAGGGGACATGGTTATTTACTGACCCACGTGACGGAGTAACCATTGGGTTCGACCCTTTCGATATCCTGGAAAAGTAAAAATGTCATCTGACATTACCATTTCCCATATCAAGTTTTTGTGAAGTCTGATAACATTTTTACATAGCAGTCTACCAAAAATGTTGCATGATACCATCTGGAAGAAAACAGAAAAGACAGGACTGTGTGTCCAAACCTCAGTTACCTGGAGGGTTTTTTTTCCATAAAACTTGGGAAGCATAGACCACATCATCTTGGCTGTGTGATGAATAAGCAGAAAAAGCAATATATTTTTTACGGAATATATTGAACTACACTAGTGATGACTAATCAAGAAGTTGACAAAACAAGCAACAAATAACAGAGAAATGATAACTGTTAAAAATACTTGTAAATGTGGTGACAATATTTGTTTCTCCCATTAAAGCCCCCCCCCCCCCCATCCCTTTTGATTTTTAGCTGCGACTAGCAGCTCTATAAGTGGCAATGTCGGTCTGTCTGTCTGTCGGTCGGTCGGTCGGTCTGTCTGTGACCAACGTGTTTCAAAACTCAATAACTTTTTAAATACTTGATGGAATGACTTTACATTTGGCATGTAAGTGTATCTTATTGATGTCTAGCCACTGTTCAATGCGCAATGTCGGTCTGTCTGTCGATCTGTCGGTCTGTCTGTGACCAACCAGTTTCATGTCGGTCTGTCTATGACCAACGAGTTTCAGAACTCAATAACTTTTGAAATACTTGATGGAATGACTTTACATTTGGCATGTAAGTGTATCTTATTGATGTCTAGCCACTGTTCAATGCGCAATGTCGGTCTGTCTGTCGATCTGTCGGTCTGTCTGTGACCAACGAGTTTCATGTCGGTCTGTCTATGACCAACGAGTTTCAAAACTCATTAACTTTTGAAATACTTGATGGAATGACTTTATATTTGGCATGTAAGTGTATCTTATTGATGTCTAGCCACTGTTCAATGCGCAATGTCAGTCTGTCGGTCTGTCTGTCTGTCTGTCTGTGACCAACGAGTTTCATGTCGGTTTGTCTGTGACCAACGAGTTTCAAAACTCAATAACTTTTGAAATACTTGATGGAATGACTTTATATATGGCATGTAAGTGTATCTTATTGATGTCTAGCCACTGTTCAATGCATGTGTTGTTCCAAATATTTTTCTTGGAGTTATGGCCCTTGATGAACTTAGAATTTTGTGAGATTGCACCACCTATCGCAGCTACGGTGTCGATGTCGCGATTTTTTGACATATGATTCCGAGGTACCTGAATCACAGGCCAGTTTGAATGGATTTCGTTTGGGCCTCTCTCCCCCCGCCCCCACCTTCACAAAACGTAGGCACTGGAAACCAGTGCAGTACTATCGATTCGCACAAGTCGATAGTACTGCACAGATTTTCAGTACGTACGTTGTGGTCCCCCCCCCCCCCCCCCCCATCGATTTTTTTTACAGGGTACTTATATTACGTGCTGGTTTGAATGAATTTGGCTTGTTGTGTGGCTTGAGCAACCCCCCCCCCCCCCCTTCCCCCCCCCCCCCCCCCCCCCCCCCCCCCACAACCTGGGCACTGGAAATCTGTGCAGTACTATCGATTCGTATGAGTCGATGGTACTGCACAAATGTTCAGTGCATACATTGTGGGGAGGGGTGGGGGTCTTAGTTAATTACTTTTATGCCATTTAACCTGCACCTCTCCCCTCTCCTTCCACAATGTAGACACTGAAAATCTGTGCAATACTATTGATTCGGATGAGTTGATAGTACTGCATGGATTTTCAGTGCCTACGGTGTTGGGAAGGAGGGGGGGGGGCTTAGGTTTTTCCTATTGAACCTGCCCCACAGACCTCTCCCCCCCTCCCGGGTACCTCCTCTATTACACGCCGGTTTGAATGAAATTGTTTGTTTGTATGTCGTGAACCCCCACCACACACACATAGACACAAAATATGCTCTGGAAATCTGTGCAGTACTATCGATTCATACAAGTTGATGGTACTGCATGGATTTTCACCTATACACGCCAATTTGAATGAATTTTCTTTGGATGTGTGGGTTGGGAAAATAAAAAAAAAGCCACGCACAAATGTAGGCACTCGAAATCAGTGCAGTACTATCGAATCATACGAGTGCTGTACGGATTTTTTAGTGCCTACATTGGTGTGTGTTGTGGGGGTGAGGAGGGTGGGGGTTATTGCAGGCACAGACGGCGAGGCCTTGGGAAATTATAAGTTTTGGATAGGAAATGCTTTTTTTTGGCAGGGGGGGTGGGGGGAGGAAATGAGCCGAGCATCCAAGAGTTAAACAAAGAATTAAACAAAAATGCACGGTGTGTGTGAATATGTCCCACACAGTTTAGTTTTCACTTTCATCTGATTCTCCATCTAGTGCGGTGTTTTCGTCGTCAGACCCACTAGATGAACTATCGGAAGAAAGATCAGAATATCTATCTCATCTATTTCAATTGTTTTCTTCTCGGGTATTGTTGTCTAGACCTACTGCAATTTTGCAATCGGCAACATGACAGTCGGATGATGTTACACCCTCTTCTACTGAAGTGGATTCGTCACTTGAATGTTTGTTGAGGAAAAGCCCAGAGCAATGTTTTTTTGACTGGCCTGATGAACTACTTAACTTCCTTTTGCGGCTTTGAATGTACCCTTCCACTCGAGCTTTACGTTTTCGCATATCCCCCCTAGGATTGACAGTGAGGAAAATATCAACAACAAGTCGTAGAGATCAGCTTTGAACCCCTGAAAATCGTTTCTCGAACAGTGAACAGACTTTCAATAGTGTCAGTTTTCAATGAAATTCGGTCCTTACCCAAGATTTTAGAAAAGGAACTGAATACCCTTTCCACTGCTGCACTTGAGATTGGAGCAACAATGGCAATTTCTATCACATGCAATATATTTCTAATGCTCAATGATTCTGATGATGTAAACACTTGGGGCCAAGCCTTGTTTGGTGAAGAGGAGCTGAGGAATGTTGTAATGTGCGTGTACATGACTGAAAACTCTGACTTTAGCTTGGACAAGTCGCACCCATTTGCAAGGAGCTGAACACGAAAGTATTCAGAAATAACATGAACACACGCCATAATCTCTTCCTTGTTTTTTGCTTTTGTGTCTAGGACCGAAGCCATGGCAATGTAAAGAGGGTTTGAGCGAAGGCTTCAAATCGTGAGGATAAATTGTTTGCAAGTTGATTCAAAATGTGTGTTACTTCACCAGTGACTTTATCAATTGAACTCTGGAGAGTATTCTCAATAGAATATTCATGGAATGTTTGGTGTTTGTGTCTGAGGGTTCATTCTCGTTAATTGTACTACAGGTCTCTGTAAATACCCTTGACCTCATGCCCAGGTTCATCATTTTTCAGATAAGGCCAACAAATTTTAGCTAGTGAAGGGAAGACTTCTTCGTGAAACAGTGCTTTTCTACCCCTACCACACAAGAGTGTATGGAGTTCCTGACATAGTAGAAACAGCAGCTTTCATTGTAGTAATAGTTTCTGGTGCCAGGAGTGAATTTTTTTCAAGGCAGCAAGAAAAGCGAGATAAATAAGCCAAAATATCACGCTTTACGCATGGGAAAATTAACCTTTCCAGTTTGGTTGCATTTTTGAGGAAACCCTTCATTTTAGGAATGGCGTTTTATTGAATGGGCTTCGTATTTGCTGATTCAAGAACCCAATAAATATGGGGAGGTTTTTCAAACTGACTTCAACAGACTGAAGTTGGTGAGCAACCCAGTGGGATCCCGAAGGCCTTTTATATCTCAAGTACTTTTTTTCAACAAATAACGCTTGCCGTTTGAATAACCTCCACTTGAGGTTAGCTTTCTTAAAAAAGTAAAATACATCAGACAGGTCATCTTCACACTGCCTATTCAAGACGGAGCCCTTGAAAGAATCAAGGATGGCCAACTCATTCTTGTGGTTAGCAAACCACCCCATCAATAAATTGCCACCCAAATCATTTTTTTCCAGTTGAAAGAGGCTTTATTTACAGATGCCCCATCACTCCCATTACCTATTTGTTTATCTGCCCTATTGAAACTGAAGTTCATATTTTTAATACTTTTTTCAAGTGCATCCTTGAGCCCTGGGGCGTCAGTGTTATTGGGCTCTTCCATCAACATCACTTGAAACACTGGCACGCCGTTCTTACAAGTTTTGATCACAAACAGATCTTTTTCGTCCATTGTCTCCGCACTGCTTGAGCCGTCATAAAACAAAGAGAAATAGTGCCTTTCACAGTTGTTCAGTGGATCAGTAATTTCGTTTTTGCGAATGTACTTTGCTAAAATGTTCACCATGCTTGCACATGCTTGTCTGGTGAGGTAAGCAGAACCCACATCAACTTTGTGAACATCACGTTCAAATTTAATCATATCTTCATATGTTTGAAAAGATTTGTTCTTTATTGACACAAAATGGGCCAGTTGGAATTTCCTGATGAGCTGATTTTTTTTAGTTTTGGAAATTTGTTTTAGATTTTCAACAATTGTAGTTTATTGGGATGCAGATGCAGCAGGATAAGCGAAAGAACTTGAATCTCCCGCACCGATGTCTGCATTTGTACTGTTGGCTGAAATTATCGACAATGATGAAAGTCGGAAGGCTGCATCCTGATGAAAATTCGACTTTGTAACATGGTCGATTGCATTGGATTTTTTTATGACGGGTGTACCGGTTATCCATTTCTCAACTTGTGCTACAACTGTCCCCCCCCCCCCATCCCCAGGAAAGAGCCTTTAGAGCCGAAATTTGACTTCTTATCACTACTGGAAGCCCCATACACCTGTCTGCATACTTTGCAATAAATGTTTTTTACAACGTCACATTGACACTCGTCAACGTCGTACCCAATACATTGTAAATTCCACCTGTCAGCCGTTTTTGTTTTGACTCCCATTTTGAAAAACGGATTGTTACAAAACCGGAAACAGTGGCGTCTTTACTGTGACATGTATTGACATCACTTTCTCAACAAATTTGCGACAGCAAAAAAAGTGCCATCGCAATTCTGATTTATGGCAGCTTTTGCATCGGCAATGCAGAATGCCGCCGCTAATTGACAGGGCTAGAGTTGCATCATTGGATAGGTCCAGAGGTGGTTCATGTAAAGAAATTGGATTTTGAATTGTCAGTTTGTTTACCTTTGAATGTATTTACAAGTAATGCATGTGTACTAGTACATGTATGCTTCAATATATGTTTTCAAGAAATAGTTGCAAAACTGTATATTTCCTGGCCAGAAGATACACGTAAAGAATCAATTTTATGTTTGCAAGTGCACCTACAAGACAAATGATGAAGTTATCCAGACTATACACATGATAATTAAAAAAATATTGTTGAAATTTAACCCTTTACCCAACTCACAAGATATCAAAATATTTTTATCTTAATAATTTTTTTAACAAACAAACTCATTCCAGTTATTCCAGTTGTGTTCAAATGATACGGTTTTGTTGAAATTTATTGAAATTTTTTTTTTCTATCTCACAATTTCTAATTTACTTTGTCAGCTTCAGCAAGCACATTACATAAATTGATTAGTGATTGTTGTTCAGTCCCTCCCCCCCCCCCCCCCCCCCCCCCCCCCCCCCCCCCATTATGCTGCTGATAAATGCTGTTTCCAAACACAGAAATTTGCCCAAATTAAGAGAGGAAATTGAATATTTTTTTCAAAGTTCTACTCAGAATTCTGTTCATATTGTGGTAATTTTCATCTAAGCAACCATTTGACCCACACAAATAGTGTTTGACTTCAACAGGTACTTCCAATAACTCTTGTTTCTGTTTCTATTTTTGCACATTGGGAGATTTCCAAAAATAACTTTTAGATGGCAAGACGATTTGTTGCACATTTTTTTTAGAAAGTTACTCCCTGAGTTCGATCCGCGTCCATGATGACCTGTGTTGTGTCTTTGGTCAAGGCACTTTATCCTGGTTGTTTACATGGGGGCATGGTGGCGCCGTGTACTAAGGTGTACTGCACGTCAATGGTGCACATGTCTTCAACTGCTGTAACCCTGCTTGAGCGGAGCTTGAACAGAGTTAGAATGTTCAAAAGCTGACAGTTGCTCGTCGATGCTCGGTGGCTCTCTCCGGGTACTCCGGCTTTCTCCACCCGTAAAACTGTCATGGTCATGATTAGCCATTGTGCATAAATATGTGACCTTAAACACCAATAAATAAATAAATAGAAAGTTGCTCATTTATTTGTGGAAGATTGTTTTGATATACATGTGTGGGGTGGGGAATCAAAAGGTTCCAGAATAACCAGATGGCCCAAATTCTGTGCAGAATTGTGCCAAAATTAGAGCAATCTGAAAGATGGGATGTGCAAAAACTATTGGATGGAGGGGCAAACAATAAATATTTGACTGTGTGATTCAATTAAACACTGCAGGGGAGTGGTTAGAAAGTGATTTCTGGGCATATTCATGGGGGTGGTGGGCAGTTGACTGGGCAAAAAATTTCCAGCGTTTTGGAAACATTTTCCCCAATACCATTTTTTAAATCCATTTATCTATGATTCGTACAAAACACCAATTTGGGACACAGAGAGGCACTGTATATAGTGTTACATTCTTTTGGGTGGGTTATGCCAAGCTAAACAGCATAAAACTTACTAACAGCCATAACACCACACAGCTATTCAAGACAATCTTGAGCAAGCTGATGAAATCAATAGGCTACAGATTTTAGGGTAGAACCAGGAGTCTAGGACCTTTCAATTTTGTACGTGCAGTGGAATAAAGAACAATTAAAACTTATCCCATGCATACAGTTGTAGCTGCTGCATGGGCTGCTGTGAGCTTCTATAAATTGTTTTCCCTTTTTCAAAATTTGAATGAGTGTAGATAAAATTGTGGCAATTATTTAACTGGACAACAATATGGTCATGTACAAAGAAGTTACCAGAGGGTCACACAGATCTCCCATTTTCCAAAATTTTGCCTGGAGAGCAGCCCTCAGACTCTACAGACAAAAGTGGGATAGTCCCTCTCATGTTTGCTGCGACACATGTTGGATGTAACTTTGCCTCCTGACTCATGATTAAAATGTTATATCCCCAAACCCAGAATCCTATATTTCACAACTGAGATGGACATATTTTGTAATAACTAGAGCTGAAATGGTTGAATGGTTTTCTTGATTGATTAATCACATGGATTAACCTTGGTTAACTGATGAATCACTTGCCCCAATAGGTAGCTGAATAATTGCTGTACTGTTGATGAATTACAGAATTAAACTTTTACCAAATATAATGGAAAAAACTGGCCAGTGCTATATTAAAAAATCTCCATTCAAAATTAATTATGTTTTCAATTTTTATCTTAAAAATGCTGAGCTCATTCCTTTAAGGGGTCATAAGCAATGTTGTTGAGACAATTGAAAATAGTAAATTTAAGAATTTATTTTGCAAGTATTGCATCTGCTACCCACATTGGTTTTAGGGTTAAGAATAACCATTCCCAGCTACTGATACATAGAGATTATTACCATTATGTGGATATAAAAAATATGTATCCGAGTGGTGCTCCGGGTTCTAAGGGCAGATCACAAAGAGTTGAAGACGAGTAGTGATCTACCCATAGAACCCGGAGCGAGACTTGGATACATATTTTGTACATCCACATAATGGTAATAATCATTTTATCTTACAATATATTGGGGATAAGTCAAGAATGTAGACGAATATATAACGAACTATTTATTCATACGGATGAACAAAAAGAAAAAAATAGAACTCATGCGAAAGGAACGTGCTTGTATCTGACCCCCTGATACAAACATCTGTATCAGTGTGTCAGACGGAGTTAATACAGACAAAATACATGTTGATTGTAAGATAAAGTATAATGATCATGGAAGTGAACAAGTATGTCAGCACGTAACTTGCACGCTTTTCTCTCTCTGATATAATTGATGTGAGTCAGTGTGACAATGTTTGCCTATTTTGGAGCAAATTTGTTCCGTTGTTGACGCATATAATACAGAAGATCAAAAGTAATGGGTAATCGATCAATTACTGTTTTAATCAATCAAGATGTTGATCACTGGTTAGTTGATTAATCATTTAACTGTTTCAGCTCTAGTAATAACTTGATTTTTATTGGCATTTTTATGATTGTTTATTTCAATTTTTTATAGATGAATTGATAACAGCCATCAAATCAGATATAGCTGAATCTGAGAAGAACCTCGAGCTTCCAGAAAACAAAGAATATGAGAGCAATAACTTTTTTAAAGCAGAAAGTGCTTCTTTATGATGTAAATTCTAGTTTAGTTCAATGCAATGAATCTTGTCAAGTTACTCAGTCTATCTACCTGGTTGTACAGTATGTATCAAAATAACTTGTGGGGTTATCACCATGTCTGGAAATAAGCAATCTGTTATTTGCAGAATGAAGCCCCTAGAGGGTGAATTTGCTGATGCACCCCCCCCCCCCCCCCCCCCCCCCGAAAAAAAAAAATATCATCTGGGTACCTCTTGCTGTTTAGGCATGAGACCTTGATTCAGATTGAGGTTCACAGAAGGTAAATAGTAACGCTACCTTGCTATGCAGGGTAGCATCACTCGATTCCCCCTCTGGGGACCTCATTCTGCAGATGACAGTCTGCTTATTTCCAGGCCTGGTAATCGCTAGAGTATTTTCATCCAGCTGTCTTCCATTTAATATTAAACCAGTTATATTTTTTGTCCATTAACCATACCTGTGCGGGGAACACATGCTATCAGTATTCTGTCTGTCTGTAACTTGGCAATTGTTTTATACCTGTCTTCTGAAGTACCTCCCAATTAGATACTTTTCAAATGGATGGGCACAAATAGATGGTTCTTAGATAGACAGGGTCAGATTGCAGATAGATTTTCCTCTAAATAGATGCATCAAAGATTAATGCTTCTTGAGGTAAATGAATTCTGGTTCCTTGCATCTTGTTGACTTTTCCCATTGATAACTCATTATAAAATAATAGAAAGAATTACTTAGCAAGTCAAATCCCACAAAATAGTGAAAGCTAAGAACTTCATTCTTGCTTTCTTCTTCATCTGACTCTTATGTCATATCATCATGGTAAAGGTCGCAGGCACAAAAGTTATATTGTTATACAGCCTTTGTCCGGTCCATATAACTTGGTAAGATTGACAGATCTTATTCATAGTTGGTACAATTATTGCTCATGACTCAAAGGTGTGTCGCAACTTTGATACAAGGTCATTCCATCAAGGTCAAGGTCACTGACAGCAAAACTTTGATATTGTTATACAGCCCTTGTCCTGTCTGTATAATTGAATCTATGTGACAGATCTTGTTCATACTTCACACAATTGTTACCCATAACCTAATGTTGTGTCATGACCTTGACCCATTGTCATATCACAAAGGTTAAGGTCACAAGCAGTAACTCTTGGATTCTTGTCGTGTATTTAGCTTGAGACCTGGGTGGAGCTGTCTCGGCTGAGAAGCCTCTTGTTTCATCCTTGATATATACACCTTGCGAGGTCTAGACCTAATTTACTAGATGAATTGCAGGAATTTCGCTAGAAACTGGAGATGAATTAGACACCATGATGAAATTGGCGTTTAGGGCCCACTTCAACAGTGCATCACAGATAGCAGGCCTATGTAAATTGTATCAGCAATCAGGCTTGTACATATTGTAAAGACAATCATTTTGTTTGCCTATCATTTGCTTCAAAAGCAAGAGTGCAACTGCCTTTTTACAGACCTACTTTATCAGACCTGTGGGAACCCTTGGAAGTGGAGCAGTGCTTGTTTGCTGTGAAAGCAAGTTACGTTTTTCTGGTAAAATTGGATCTGGTAAACTTTGCCATTGAAATACTGTGATGTGATACACAGTGTGTCTGCTCTTTTCTCACAATGTATTACATCACAGCATAAAATTGTCTTACCAATTACCCTTACCTTTCATAACGGCATATCTGGCCAGCATTATTCACAAAACTTGTTATTTAAATTTCATTATCTTTTCAACTCTTTCATCTAAAACCTAACTTTTGACCATATTGGAAAAAGCTTATTGAGCTTGTTAGAATAATGGGCCATAAGCTGTGTTTTTGAGTCAAAAATTAAAATATTTCAGTTCAGAAAATTCTTTTGAAAGTGTTGATACTTTTGTCTTATGTGAAAGGCTAATGAAGGGCTAACAAGATGTAAGCTGCAGTAACCTGTGTTTCTCATCTCAGGCTTTACAGTTACATAGGTAAAGGTATTTATATTACATTTGTCTTTGCCTTGCTTAAAACATCTGTTAAAGAGGTGGCCACAGGCCTTTAAAAATTGAAAATTTGCTTAATCCTTTACCCAACATAATGGTCAAAACTGGCCAGCGCTATTCACAAAATTTGCCAGTTAATTTTCATTATTTTTTGTCTCCAAAACATAGGTTATGACCCCTCTTTGGAACGAGCTTATCAAGCTCGTTCCAAAGAGGGGTCATAACCAATGTTTTGGAGACCAAAAATGAAAAAATTAGTTATTCAAGAATTTTGTTTGCAAGTATCATCTGCCCTTCATGATAGGTAAAGGGTTAACTGGAAAAAAAAATTGCTCAATCTTTTTTGTTCACTAAAGCCTTTTTTTTTCACCTAACATATTGTTTTGGCTAGTGTTCTTCTCTCAATTCACTAAAAAGTGTACTCAAGTATTCAGGATGAAGCACATTGAAGCATGCTATTTACACGATATTATCCAAAAATGCATGCTAATTTTAAATATTTACCTTCCTCAAATAATTGATAGAGTTCTCTACAATAATCTTGAAGCATAGTCTTGTAAAAGCAATGAAAAAAAAAAATTTAATGAAGTTTGTCAATCGTTCAACTGCCAACTCAGAGCTTTAGCAATGATATTGTTGGTTATATTAAAAAATACACAAAAATACTTGGCAGATCAAAACTATACTATAAACTGGCTTCCAGTGCAGGTATAATTTCTGATGTGCTTTACCTTCCAATATCAGTATGTGGATGGGACCCCCAGGCTGTGATGGCTTTAGAGTGCATACATAAATACAGAACTGGGGAAAAATAGGTGGGATACAGGCAATATTGGGGGAAACAGATGAAAAACAATTTTTGAGTCGTCAGTTTCCTGAGTAGGCATCTGTGCTGGAGAACACTTTTTAGTTACCGCACATGCATGTCACGCATGGGTCATGCATCTAGAGACTGACTTGACAATGCTACATTCAGAATGATCATTTTATTAAGGGCTGCGAGATACAGCTGTGCTGGGAAAATACCACACATGCATGTCACACATGGGTCATGCATCTAGAGACCGGCCTGACAATGCTACATTCAGAATGATCATTTTATAAAGGACTGTGAGATACAGCTGTGGTGGGAAAATGCAATTATCAGTTCAGTTATTGAGGTCTCAGTTTTCACACTCACATAGAATTTTGCATGAACTAGAGATTGGTTAAGTCATGGCGACTTTGATTGAATGTAGTTCGAAAGAAACAATCATTTTTGACATTTTTACAGACCTGCAACCACAGTGAGAGTTTTACTGAAAAATATTAAGGTGACCTTTTTTCAGTTTGCCTTAATTGTTAGCTTAACTTGACAAAGTCAAGATAAGCTATTGCCATCACGCATGTGGAGGTCTGTGAGTTTGTTCACATTTTCTTTAGCACAGGCTACACCCCGTAGTTCTTGTCCAATCATCAATAAATTTCATGTGCAGGTTCAAGGTCATATCCAGATAAGAATGTCCCATTTTGGTTGCAATCGGTTAACTGTGATGGCTATGTGGGTTCCAAACCCCAAAAACCCTTTAGCACAGTCTACAGGTTATATTTATAGAGGGATTTCATTGTAACTTGGTAGGATGACTCTGTATAATATCTAGATGAGAATGTCCTATTTTGGCCTGGTTTGGTCAACTGTGACAGCCACAGTGTCACGTGACCTAGATTCCTTTAGCACAGTCTACAGGTTGCATTTATGAAGGGATTTCATTGTAAATTGGTAGGATGAATCAGTATAATGTCTAGATGAGAACTTCTTATTTTGGTCATGATTGGTCAATCATGATGGCCACACAGGAACATGACCTAGATTTGTTTAGCACAGTCTACAGTTCATATTCATGAAGCAATTTCATTGTAACTTGGTAGGATGACTTGGCATGATGTCTAGATGAGACTGTCCTATTTCTAATACAATGAGACCTAATTCTTCTGCCACACTCTACACATATTTTTTTTTTGGATGATTTTACTGTAACTTTGGTAGACATACGTTAACTTTGAGGGCCACATCAACCCAGGCCTCAATTCTTTAGAACAGTCAATACCTCAAATTATTCTTGTTGAAAACATAGCATGTAGGGTACAGAAGTTAACATATTCTCAATTATCACAATTCTTGTCTTATATCATAATCCTTTCATAAACATTGAACATTGAACATTATCCTTTTCATCAAACACACACAGTCAAGTTAAGCTGCAGTGTCATTGACACTTTCATTTATGTGTACATGTCAGATATCACTAACTTAACTGGTAGAGTAGTTTTGGCAGTCAGTATTTGTTTACACAATTTGTGTTGTTAGTTTATTAGAGAGTTCCTATAAGTGCTTGGCAATAAACTGCAACAAAACCAATTCATATAGATAAAATATTTCTACTTTTAACTAAATTGGAAGTACAGTGGACCCCACTCAATTGGATATCTCTTAACTGAATACCCCTGTTAATTGCATATAATTTCCCAACACAAAACCATTTACCATACCTCCAGTACAAATTTGACCTTTCAATTGAAAGTAGGTTAAAGAATAAACTCCTGATACTTGAATAAAAAATCTTGTAACCTGTTGAGAAATTACCCCAAGTCTCCCCAGTTTTCCTTTGTTTATAGACTTATTTGGCCCATCAATACAGGCATTTAATCTATTATATCTTATTTGACTTTTAACCACATAACTAAAAATGAGGTCCACTGGCTCAAAATCAAAGTCCCAAAAGACCTGATTTCTGCCAGTTTAGTACAGTTCTGTGATCACAAAAGTGACATTTTTATCCATCAGATCATGAGATGGGCAGAGATTATAGAAATAAAATATTGCAAAATCTAGACCTAGTCACAAAAAAAACCCTGAAAAGAGGATCACACATTCACTGTTCTCATATTTACTTTCTGATGGGGAGATTTTCTGCATTGTTGAGAGAAAAGCAGAAAGACAATGTTGATCTGGATTGTGATCATGTTGTGATCCGATCAGAATTTTCTGTCTGCTTTTGTGAGGACAGTACTGTACATGAGTTGTACCAATTGAAAATTCCTGTATTCACTTCAGCTACATTAACCCTTTAAATCCGAGAGGCTCCTTTTCTGGCCCAGGAACATGATACTTCATAATTTCATTAAATAAGGTGGCTGCTAAGTGAAGGTATGGGTAGACCAATCAATGTTTTCAACGCTGAAAATATTAATTGGTCTACCCCCAGATAATGAAAATGGACTCTTCCTGTTGTTGCTATTGAACTGACATAAAAGATACCACTAGGGTTCAAAGGGTTAACCCCCTGCACATTGATGTCAAAAATACTGAAATTTCAAGCAGCAAACTTTTCCCATGATGCAGCTAGTAATTTTACCAATTTAATCTTGCTCATTGAGCTCTTACAAACTAGATTGAATTGCTAAAATTCCTAGTTGCATTATGGGAAAACATTACAGGTTGGAATTTTGATATTTCCACATCAGTGTGCAGAGAGTTAATTGGAACTACAAAAGCATAGTGTCCAGAAACCTCCAACAATACCTTCAAATGCATTGATAAACACTGATAAAACCTCCTAGGGGGCGCGGTGGCATTGCGGTAACCAGTTCTCGTCAGATCACTGAAGTTAAGCAACGTCGAGCCCGGTTAATCCTCGGATGAGTGACCGTGTGAGCGATCAATTCAGACTTCCACGTTGTGTTCTTGGGCAAGGCACTTAACCCCGATTGTCCACATGGGGGCATGATGACGCCGTGTACTAAGGCGTACTACATGTTGATGGTGCGCATGTCTTCAACCAATCTAACCCTGCCTGTGCCGCAGTGCGGAGTTACGATGTTGGGGAACTGGCAGCTTCTTGTCGTTGCTCGGTGGTTCTCTCAGGGTACTCCGGCTTCCTCCACCCGTAAAGCTGTCACGGTCATGATTGGCCATTGTGCATAAGTATGTGACCTTAAACACCAATAAATATAAATAAATATAAATAGATAAAACCTCCATACAAGCCTGGAAATAAGCAGACTGTCATCTGCAGAATGAGGGCTCCAGGGGGTGAATTTAGTGATGCTACCCCGCACACTCTCAGACCTTAACCCTTTTCCCAACGCAGACAGCATCAAAATTTATTATTTTAAATATTTTTTTAAATTTTTCAAAAAATTTCAACAAAACCATATCATGTGACCCTTCATTGGAACGAGCTCGACGAGTGCGTTCCAAAGAGGGGTCACATCATATGGTTTTGCTGAAATTTTCTGAAAAACAGTACTTTTTCAGCTGCTGACTTTGCTTTTTATGCGGTCGGATGTGGTCGCTTCATTGGGTAAAGGGTCAAGAGAAAGAGGAACCAAGAGGATATATTGGGGGATTGTAGCCCACTGTATCGGATAGCATCAGCAAATTCACCCTCTGGGGACCTCCATCTGCAAATGACAGATTGCTTATTTTGAGACTTGCCCTCATGCACACTTTGAGATGTTTCCCTCTTTTTTGCAAGTATGCAAGTGGACAACAAGGCAGAGATGAATAAAAAGTAATGAGTGTTTCTAGACTCAAAAATAGAAGTGTTGAATATTTGGTAGCATAAGACCATAGCCAAAAGACTTTTAGTTTGGAAATATGCTGTTAAAATTCTCCATTAATTATGTTCAGATAGAAAAACAAAAGATGCACCTTTTCAGAAATGTACATTATGAATGTGAAAATAATTACTTAGAGACTTTTATGCTGATGCCAGAAATCTCGATGCTGAGTTGTAAGTTTCTCTTTGTACCTTCATATTTGTCAAGTTTATTAGGGTATGATATACTAAACCCAACCTTGTTTTGAGGGCAATATAATCTCTTTGTGTTGTTTTTGTGACCCACATTGCAACACTATTAGATCATCGTGTCCTCAACAGAATAATCACATGATCAGATTATTTTAGCCACATAAAAAGATGGAGTCACTTAACTCTATACCCAACGTAATGGCGATTTTCAACTTTGGCCAGCAATATTTACAGAAATCATTAACCATTTACCTAACACGAAATGCAGATGACACTTGCAAACAAACTTCTTGAATAACTAGATTATTTAATTTTTTGCATCAAAAACATAGATTATAACCCCTTATTGGAACGAGCTCAATGAGCTTGTTCCAATAAGTGGTCTTAAACTATGTTTTTGAGACAAAAAATGAAAAAATAATGAAAATTGAACAGTGATTTTGTGAATATTACTGGCTGGTTTTGGACATTATGTTGAGTAAAAGGTTAATATTTTATAATTTTTAAAATTTTTGTCTTCCAAAACATTGTTTATGACTCCTCAGTGGAATGAGCTTGTTCCAGTGTGGTGTCATAAACTATGTTTTTGAGGCAAAATATATTTATCAGGTTTTCAAAAAAAAAAAATTTTGCATGCACTTTCCTATATGTAGTTTAAACAATATTTATTTCCCATTCTTTCCTCTATTTGTATTTGGTAAAGGGGTAAATTGTCATTTCTACCAACAAAATTGATGATGGTGGAGGACTCTGCATTAAAGCAGTTCATATCTCATTACGACTTGGTTGAGGTGAACTTAATCAACTTGGGGGAATTTTCCCCAGATACATGTATATATATTATCTTTGGAAAATCCCACCATTTTAATTTCTTTCAAACTGAAAATATGTGTTGAATTCTTAATTTTGGTCGGTGGTGATGAGAAGTTCAAGGGACAGTACACTGTAATGTTGAAACATTGATCAAATAAGTAAATTCAGTATGCAAATGTACTCTTAGGTTTCGTACATGGCTATCAGTTTTGCTGGAAGCACACATTTCATCCTCTGTACTTTGATGTCAAAATATCAAAAGTACAACCAGCATATTTTTCCCACAATGCAACTCAGAATTTAACTAGTTCATTCTTGATTGATTGGTTAAATTCCTAGTTGCATGATGGGGAAAACTTTCATTCTTTGAAAGTTTGGTGTTTTGACATCTGTGTGCCGATGATTGAACCCGAGTGGCCCTCTTTTTCGGCCTAGAGACATAATAAGTGATAATTTCATTAACCCTTTACCCAACGTAACGGCCAAAACCGGCCAGCGCTATTCTCAAAAATCCCCAATTAATTTTCATTATTTCTTTTCAACCTACTCACAATTGTTTACAATTGGCTGTAACATAAGTGCAAGCCCTACTTCGGAACTAACTCAAGCTTTTAGAATCTTTTCCAAACGAGTTGGAAAAGTACGAGAGTGCAAAAGCACGAAAAAGATCGAAAAAAGGGTCGAGCGAGACCAGCGCTCGAAATTACAGGTACTCTCTCTGCGCAACAACCGTGACGTCAATTCCTTTATTTTCCGCCATTGTACATGGTCGGAAATTTTTGTGACTCGTGCTAATTATGCTATGTATTCTTCGTGAACAACTTATTCTTCATATTTAGTGTGCTACTGGATTGTATCCTTTTATCAAGCTACCAAATTATTATTATTATTTAATGTTAATTTGTATTTTTATTGCTGTTCTCTTCACACTTTATCTTGTCTTTCCCCCACGTGTGAACACGACCTTAGTATTGTTTTCTGTCGGCGGGAAGCTTGATTATTGTTTTGATACCATGCCTAAGACTATTCCTTGTACCTCTTGTTTGCAGGTGAAACATGTGGACGATTCTCATGCCACATGTGTCACTTGTAACAATTACACTCAGGCCCAATCATGTGGTATCTGTGGGGTTTGGTCCTCTAAATTTTGGGCTTCTGTGAACAAGGTGGTTCTTTCCAGAGCTAGAACCCCTCGTTCTCGGGTTAAGGGTAGCCGGGCCGTAGCAGACATTTCTGCTGGTGCACGTGGTGACTCTGTCACACAGAATTCGGATCTGACTTCTGTGGTGAGTTCCTCTGCAACTGTTGGCGGTGTTAGTTCAGTGATACCTGACGAGGAGACCGTGGTCTCTTTGTCTTCTGATGTCACTATTGAGGCATCTGTTTTCGTTGAGAGCTTTTCCGAGGTCAGCTCGCTAACCCTCTCCGATCTGCCTCCTACACCATCGCCCGTTGTTGAGGAGGTTGCTACTCCAGGTCCTATTCTGTCTGATGGTGGCTCTTCCATCTCCTCTGGGGATGGTCTACAGTCTCGGGGGACCGAGGCTGTATCTGCTGGTGTGTCTGTGTGTTCTCTGCTTTCTAGCAACCCTCAAGTTGGCCTCCCTGTGCCTCCTGAGGCACAACCTCCTTTGGTCGGTCGCCGAGATGTCTCGCCTGGCCCCTTGGATACTGCACAGTATTCACAGGAGGTTTCTGCTGGTCAGCCCGAGTTGGGCTACGTCTCCTCTGCTACGGAGGATGACGAGTATCTTGAAGTCTTGGGGCAGGCTTTGGATTTCGTCTTTGGCTTATTGCCGGACGTTCAACCTTCCGACCAGCCTTCTGTGACCGTCCGGCCGCGGTCCACTGTGGAGCGCCGTAACCCTGTTGAGCTTTCTAGCTCCGGGGCTTTGCGTCCTCTGCAATCGGCTCAGGTGGTTGAGTCCTTCCAGGGCTTAGACGCCAAAATGCGTTCTAAGGCCCTCAAGGGTTCCTTCTTTTCTAGAGCTGATGCCTTTCTGCCTCCATCGCGGTTTCGTGTGTACGATTCCGTCTCTCCACCAGTCTTCCAAGGGATGACTACTGTGGATGAGGATTCTTCTTCCCTCGGGTTGACTAAGCCTAAGTCGGCAGTTCTCCCAATGTCGGTAGTTGAGTCTATGGTGGGCCTGTCCCGAGAGATGCTGGGTATGTTGTCTCTCGCGGACCATGTCGTCGCTGCTCTGGCTGAATATTTTCCACCAGGGGAGTTTGATGACGCTCAGGCGCCTTTTCGCGTTTTGTCACAGGCTCTTATGAACTTGACTCACGCTCACGCCTGTAACACGGCTAATTTGGAGCTGGCACGCCAGGATGCGGTTTTGGATTCTTTACCATCCCTTCCTTCTGAGCAACGTGCTGTTCTGAGGTCTGCCTCTTTGGTGGGACCTCAGTTGTTCCATGGTTCCGTGGAAGCTGTTCGTGGCGAAGTTCTTCGTCATTCGAAGGACCAGCTTTTGCTGAGACAGCTTGACTCACCTGCTGCTGCGGGTGGGGGTCGTTCCAGGCCCGCCAAGCGAGCTGCTGCGCCTGCCTCGTCGGCGACGTCGGCTACGCATTCGGCTCCGTCTGCTCCTTCTGCTCATAAGAAGCGCCGACGTGGCCAGGCCCGCTGGCAGCCTCAGGCTGGAAAGTCTCAGGACTCTGTCACTTCCCGAGGTGGTTTCTCCTCTCGGGGGCCTCGTCGAGGCCGCAAGTGAAGGTTCTCACCTCGATTCGCCTCCAGTCGTTGGAAGGCTGTCGCTGTTTTACGACCGTTGGACAGAGATAACGCCGTACTCTTGGGTCCTCGACGTCATTCAATCCGGTCTGCGACTGTCCTTCCATCGGCACCCCAGTTTATCTCGGGTGCCCCTTCCGACTCAGGTCCCTTCAGATTCTCTGCGTCGGGACCTTCTGGTGCAGGAGATCGACAATCTCCTCACCAAAGGGGCGATCGAGGTGGTCAGGAACACCCTTTCACCGGGGTTTACTCGAGACTTTTCTTGGTGCCGAAGAAAAACGGCCAATATCGTCCTGTCATCGATCTGAGTACCCTGAACGAGTACATAACTGCTCCTCGTTTCAGTATGGAGACTTTCCGGTCGGTTCGACGTTCAGTTCATCAGGGCGATTTTGCGGCCAGTATCGACCTGAAGGATGCCTATTTCCATGTACCCATCCATCTGGCGTCACGGAAATACCTTCGGTTCTCGTTTCAGTATCGAGTTTTTCAATTCAGAGCTCTCCCGTTCAGTTTGAACCTGGCTCCTTGGGCCTTCACCCGACTGATGTCACATG
Source organism: Pictodentalium vernedei (assembly GCA_031216915.1). NCBI lineage: Eukaryota > Metazoa > Mollusca > Scaphopoda > Dentaliida > Dentaliidae > Pictodentalium > Pictodentalium vernedei. Next base: position 267,172,133 of record CM062292.1, on the reverse strand, counting down.
TGCTTGCTTTCCATCGCACTCAGTCGGCAGTGACTTCGTCAGCCTACCTAGACGACATCCTCCAACGGCACCACGATGCTGCTGTTCTGGAGTTCGATGTCCGGCAGTTTCTTTGCCTGCTAGCGTCGCTGGGTTTCAGAGTCAATCGCGAGAAGTCAGATCTTCTTCCTCCTCAGCGATTCCGTCATTTGGGGATGGATTTCGACACTCTTCACAATGTAGTGTCGGTCCCCCAGGCTCGGGCGACGATTCTTTCCGCCTTGACTCGGGACCTGCTTCAATCTTCCTCGGTCTCGGCCAGGTCTTTCCTTCGGATGCTGGGCCTTTGCGGTTCGGTGACAGATCTCATTCCGCTCGGTCGCTTGTTTGCCCGACCTTTCCAACACTTCCTGTTGGATCATTGGCGTCCGAATGTAGATCCGCTGGACCTGGAACTCACTATTCCTCGGTCTCTGCTTTGTCACCTCCGCACTTGGGCAGATATTCCCTGGCTGACACAGGGTGTTCCGTTGGATCTTCCTTTGGCCGATCGCATCCTTACTGCGGATGCCAGCGATCGGGGCTGGGATGCGACGTTGGATCCTCTCGGTCTGTCTACTCACGGAGAGTGGGACAGCGAGCAGGTGGGCCTTCATATCAACCAGAAGGAGCTCCTTGCTGTTCTGTTGAGTTTTCGGCTTTGGATCCCTCATCTGTCGGACCATGTATTCCTACTTCTTTCGGACAATTCGACAGTAGTGGCCTACATACGGAATCAGGGAGGCACACATTCGATTCCAATGTATCGGCTGTCTCGGGATCTTCTTCTGTTGGCGCTGGATGTGAACGCTCGGGTGTCCATTCGACACATTCCCGGGCGTCTCGACGTCCTAGCAGACTCCCTGTCCCGACGCGACAGTGTCCTTCCAACCGAATGGATGCTACATCGGTCGGTGTTTCAGGCGATTTGCGAGCAGTGGGGTCGTCCCCAGGTCGACCTTTTCGCTACTCGCTGGAATTATCAGGTAGAGACTTTTGTCTCCCCTTGTCCAGATCCTCTGGCATTTGCAGTAGACGCTCTGTCTCTGGACTGGACAGGTTGGGTCGGCTATGCCTTTCCTCCTGCACCGATTCTTCCTCAAGCTTTAGCGAAGATTCGTGCTTGCAGTTGCAGGATCATTCTGTTCGCACCCCTGTCTCCACGGAGGGTGTGGATCAATCTGCTGCGGCCTCTATTGGCCGATCGACCGATTCGTCTACCTCTACGTCGCGATCTTCTTTCACAGGGTCGTCCCAGGAAGTATCACAACAACCTGGCGAGCCTGTCCCTTCACGCCTGTCTTTTATCAGGTCCAGTCTCCGAAGTAGAGGTTTTTCGAGACGATCAGTGGAGTGCATTTCTGCATCGCGGCGACCTTCCACTGGAATGACTTATGCCGCCAAGTGGAAGGTTTTCTGCCGCTGGTGTTCAGATCACAATGTGAATTACCGTGATCCGTCAATCGCTCAAATTGCGGATTTTCTGGTTTTTCTTTTTGACTCCAATGGCCTCCAGCCTATTACGATTAAGGGCTATCGGTCTATGCTGTCTGATACTTTCTCTTATGTGGGAAAGCGGTGTATCGGTCGTAATCTTTTCCTCTCCAAACTTATTCGGCACTTTTCTTTGAAGAGGCCTCGAGTTTTGCGTCTTACACCCAAGTGGAACTTGGCATGGGTGTTGCACTGTTTGGAGGGGGCGCCATTCGAGCCTTTATCTGAGACCGACATGCGTTTTCTCACCTATAAGACGGCTTTTCTTCTAGCGTTTGCTTCTGCTCGTCAAGTCAGTGAGCTTCATGCGCTATCTGTTGATTCTGCCTTCTTCCGAAATGAAGCTAACAGTGTCACATTCACTACTGATTGCTCTTTTCTGGCTAAGAATCAACTCCCCGATTCGGTACCTCCTCCCATCTGCATTCGGGCTCTCCCTGCTGTAGATGGACAGAGGCCTCTTCTTTGTCCTGTTCGTGTGGTCAAGACTTACATTACTCGCACTCAGTTCATTGGGAGGGGTCGGAAGAGATTCTTTCTGTCTCTCATTCCTAAGAGGCAGTCTATCTCTTCCCATTCTATTTCCAGGTGGATCTGTCTTGCAATCAAGCTGGCTTATTCTCGCTTGTCTGCATCAGATCTTGTTTCGAACCGGCTTAATGCTCACGAGGTTCGTGCCATTTCTACATCCTGGGCGTTCTCCAATTCTGTTTCGCTCCGTGATGTTATGAATGCGGCTTACTGGAGGAATGCTTCTACCTTCTCCTCCTTTTATCTCCACCACCTTCAGCAGCAATCTGAGGACCTTTATTCTTTAGGCCCTCTCGTTGCTGCTCAGGCTGTTGTGCACCCTCGTTAAAATTGTTTTTGTCGAGATTGCGCTTCGCTCAGCCTTGTTCTTTTCAGGTGCCTTCTCTCTATCTTCATTACAGGTTTTTGTTTTTGTTCTCTGCCATCCTTGCTTTCGTTCTGCTACTCTTGTTGGTATTGGTTATGTGATTCACCTCCTCCTATTGTTTATTCAGCCAATTGTAAACAATTGTGAGTAGGTTGAAAAGAAATTAAAATTTTTTAGTAAATTTTGTTTCTTAACATACCTACCACAATTGTTTACCGGAGGCCCACCCTCCTTGGGGATATCTTTGATATTGATGCCTCCCCGCTAAATCACAAACTTCTCGTTGGCGGAAATACGGAATTGACGTCACGGTTGTTGCGCATGCGCTCGGTAAACGCAAGAGGTGTGCAGAGAGAGTACCTGTAATTTCGAGCGCTGGTCTCGCTCGACCCTTTTTTCGATCTTTTTCGTGCTTTTGCACTCTCGTACTTTTCCAACTCGTTTGGAAAAGATTCTAAAAGCTTGAGTTAGTTCCGAAGTAGGGCTTGAACGTATGTTACAGCCAATTGTAAACAATTGTGGTAGGTATGTTAAGAAACAAAATTTACTAAAAAATTTTAATTTTTTTCATTTTTTGTCTCAAAAACATAGATTATGACCCTCGTCGAGCTCGTTCCAATGAGGGGTCATAACCTATGTTTTTGAGACAAAAAATGAAAAACATTAGATATTCAAGAATTTTTTTTACAAGTGTCGTCTGCTTTTCATGTTAGGTAAAGGGTTAAATAGGATGGCTGTTAAGTGAATGTGAGGCTTAGACCAATCAATATTTTCAAACTGCAGCCCCGAGGCTGCATGTTAAAAATATTTATTGTTCTACCTCCAAATAATGAATATGGACTCTTCCAAATGATGCAGTTGAACTGACATGGAAGTTTCCACTAGGGTTCAAAGGGTTAATAAATAGACTTGAAGGTGATGATACATCAGACATTGAAATATCCATAAAAAGTTACCTGTCACATGTGATAGGAAAAAATATTTTCTTCCCACAACTTTAGTTTTATTAACTGTAACCTGCTGATATTTTCTCCAATTTTGTTCATAAAATTCAGTCATGGCTGCTTCAGTGTAGTCATGACTGTATTTGATAAAAAAGATTCAGACAAATGAAGATCTAAAATCATTCATGGAATGACCGACCCAATTTAATGGGATAAATTACGTTGGAACAGAAGCAGGGTTATCCCTTTTCTGTTGACAAAAATATTAATGTCCAAACAGGAATATCTGCCAGCAGCATGCATAGAGTTAATTAATAGCAGCCCACTCACCTGTTACATCATATCACAGAGATATACTGTGCCTCAGTGATTTGATGTCAAGAGATTTATGGTACAGGTTTTTGTGCAGTGTCCAACCTTAACTTTTCTGCATGATATTTTAGGTTTCCAGTCTTCTTGAATATATCGATTATTTCATCATCTTTATGAGATTGTGAATAAAAATTAATCTGTGTCTGTCCCTAGTGTTTGCTTCACTCTAGATTTTCTGTGTTGGGCTTACTGTGAATAGCTGGTGATCAAAGCACAGCTTATGACCAGTAACTGGAATGCTTTCATTCGATTCGCTTCAGTGAAAAGTTGTAAGCAATTGTTTTTAAGGGAAGTCATGAAACAAGGAACAACCATTGTTTGTGCTTCTTCCTCATAGCAGTTTAGGAATAAGTGATAAGCAATTGCATGCAAGTTGAAGCTATGGATCGTACTGGAAGACTTGTAGAATTAAAAAAGAACCCATTGAGAAGCCTGTTGACAATTATATTTAGGCCATCCTCCAACTTTGTAAGCAAGTTCATCTTACTATTTTTAGCTGAAACACATGTAGCTCATATTAAAAATGAAATGTTTGGGGCCATGTTTTATATCACCACATACTTTTTTGTTATTAATCAATGTTATTTAAGAAATGTATATCAGTTTTATTTAACACTATTATTTTTATAACATAAACATGTCTGCATTTACATAATTTATCAACTTGTCTTTTGTGGTCTGTTATTTTGGAAATAAATGTTTTAAGAAGAGTTTATGATATATTTGAAATAAAATATGCTTATCTTTTTGCAATAACTGTTTCTTCTTCATTTGTGAGATTAAGTTCACTACAGTGGCATAGAGGGTTCTCTTGTGAAATAGAGTGGAGTTGAAGAGGACATATAGAACTCTCTGGTGGAATAAGATGGAGTACAGTGGGGTTGAAGAGGCCATACAGGGTTCTTGGGTGGGATAGGATGTTGTTGAAATGAACAATTCCTAAAAGAAACTGATGATGCAAAGCAGTTGCTTGGTGGTTCTCTTGGATTACTCTGGCACCTGCTGTAATGGTATGATGGGCTTCAGTAACCAAAGCCAGTGGTTTGAGACTTTTTAACCCTTTATCTATTGAATTGGTCGCATCCACCCACATAATTTGCATATTAAGAAGTTGAATAAAAATTTATTTTTCAAAATGTTTCAACAAAACCACATCATGTGATCCCCCTCATTGGAACGAGCTCGTCGAGACCGTTCCAATGAGGGGGGTCACATGATTTGGTTTTGTTGAGCTTTTTGAAAAATTTGAAAAAAAAACAATAATTAAAATTTAAAAAAATATATATCCCGAGCGTTGTTTGAAGGGTTAAGTGGGCAACTGGTTGAAACAACTCTACTTTTTTCTTGTGTTGTTATCACATTATATCCGTAGATTCTGAAAGTGACCTTATATCCGAATAAATTATAATAATCTACAGAACGCTTGGGGGGTCACCCCTCCACGTGTCCATGTCCACAAGATATTAGTTGTTCATTCACTTTTATTTCATCTACAAATTCTGTTATTAACCCCTTTACCTAATGAATCGGTTGCATCTGCTGCTTGTGTACTATGCAAATTCGGCAGTTGAAAAAAAACAACTATTTTTCAAAAAATTTCAACAAAATCATATGTGAACCTGCCTTAGAATGAGCTCGTCGATCCAATGAGGAGTCACATGACATGGTTTTCTTGAAATTTGTTTTTAAAAAAATGGGAAAAAGTAATGTTTAAAATAATAAATTTTGATATCATCTGCATTGGATAAAAAGTGTTATAAGTTATAGGTTGTATCGTGAGAGAACTATCATGACAGCAACCAGATGAGAGTACAGGGGAACCCTGTTAATTGAATAGCCACTTTGCCAATGAAAATTATTCAATTACCAGGGATTGTGTCTCGTTCCTGTATTCCAGAGATAAACTTAGCATTTATTCTATTATATCTTGTTCGACAGACCTCCATGAGCTCTGTCAAACAAGATATAATAGATTAAATGCCTGTATTGGATGTACTGAGGCCAAATAGCTCTATAAACAAAGGAAAACTGGGTAGAGTCAGGGTAATTTCCCGACAGGTTACAAGAATTTTTATTCAATTAACAGGAGTTTACTCTATGGCATATATTCAATTATCGTGTCAAATCTGTACTGGAGGTATGGTAAATGGTTTTGTGTTCGGAAATTATATTCAATTAACAGGGTTATTCAGTTAATAGAGATCCAATTAAGTGGACTCAACTGTACCACCATTGACAATAACTTGATTTCTTGTTCAGTCAGCTGTACTCAGGTTGTTCTGTTTGAACCCGTGGGGCCGGTGTCCGCTCAACCCGTGAACAAGAGAGAAAAGGTGACAGGATTTCCTTCGCTTGTGAAGATTAATGAAGAAGACTAGGCCAATGGTGACAGCATGTCAGCAACTCCCATGTGTTTTTTGTCTCGGAGGCAGAGGGCACAGGTTTTTTGTGAAGTTAGTGTAACAAATACAACAGCTTGATTGTTCTGGAAAATTCTCACAAGCAAGATCCAGTGTTTATCTCCTCCTTTGAACCCAAAAGATCGTTTTTCTATTTCAGTATCACTATATGCGATCATTTCATACTGTAAATGGAGAGCTCAGTGAATATATTTTGCAGGCTGATCAATGTTTTCAACGTGCGGTAAAGGGGACGTCCAACCTAATTTTGGTCAAATTTCAGGTAATTTTCTTCCAAGTCTAAAAAAGACCCAAAACTGAATAACCCAAATAAATTACATACCAAAATGCTTGGAATGAAACCAAGAACATGTGGAAACTGGAATTTGCCTTGGACCTGCTGCCATGTGTAGATAGCACTGCCTGAAAGTCTGCAATGGCATAAGTAAGAGAACAAAATTTTTACAATAAAATACCTCAAAATAAAATAACAGCTGTATTCTAGAAACATTGAAGTACATACTCGAAGAAATCTTTTCCTAATTCTTGAAAGTAATAAAGATTGAGACCAAATGTTATAAGTGGAGTGCTCAGTGACTGAAGGCAGACATTTTTTTTGTTTATGTTTTGATTTGGGGAGGTTCAACAAAGGTCAGCCTGAAGGAGTCCACTAGAAGAAGTATGGAAGGACAAAAGAGTGTCTCCCAATATAAAGATGTATGTGTTACTGTGGTGGTTTGGAAAGAAACTATGATATTATCTTATGTAGAATGCACAGCAAAGTCATACATTGTAGTTGAATAAATATATTTAGAAACTCCTTGCACTGTAACCCCTTTTATCCCATGCATCAACTTGATAGTGATTAAATCGTTAATTTTGTCTCGTTTATCAATAAGTAACATAGCTTCGTTTACTCTTGGACACCCAATACACTCATGCCATCTCTTGGGGAAGAAATAAGAGCAATTGTAACCTGTCACTGCAATAAACAATCAAATGCACATAAAAGTACATTGTTATTCAAAACACATCAAATCAACTCAACATAACCATTATTGCCTGTACTTTTCGCATATTGAGAGCAAAAGGGCACATCCAGTAGGTCTCCCATTCATAGGTGTTCACATATTTTTTTAAGAATGCAGTACGCAAAGAAATCCCCAAAAGATGGCAAGTGAGCTCCATTTGATAAAAACTTTCCCGGGGGGGGGGGGGGGGGGTGCTCCATCCCTTGTATGCCCATACCTCCGGAACTCATGGCATATGCCTTTTTCATCAAAGTTTAAATCTTTTTTCTTTTTGAAGATCCTGGCGACACACATGCTCCAAACACTATCAGGTAGGTAACCCTCCAAAAAAGTGTATCTGCAGAAATCATATTACATTGCAAAACATCTTTTTAGACTTTAAGTTCTGAACCTTTCATGCCTCTTACTTCCAACTATAACACTTAATTTATCGAGTAATGGGTGAATAGAAAAATCCTGCCATAATCAACATGTTGAGTTCCATAAGCCTCCATAACAGCTCCGATAAAAGTGTCAAACATCAGATTGGTGGCTTTATACAGAATATTCATTGGCTTGTTGCTTGATAAGTAATAGGAACAAAATATTCACAAAAAATATTTTGTTGCAATTAATTTGAGGATGTCAGCAGGCACTTTCCAACAAATTGTAACAATTTAACAAATCAACTAGTTATAAAGTCGAAAGAGTGAAAAAGGACCATAACTGTGAAAGAAAATGTGTGGAAGAAACAAACGCTATAGCAGCTACACAGTCATCGTTTCCCCATGATGCTTGGACACAACACCAAATATCATTCAAATTGGAGTAGCAGTGGTTGAGATACAAGGGAGAATGTTGGAATGGACGGACTGAGGTCTCCACAGCACTAGATACGCCTTTGACTTTCCAACTTCCAAGTCCGGAGCATAATAATCATAACACACCCATCTTATCAATTCATAATTTCAGTAAAATAAACAGAATTATAAATTTTAATTAATTTATAGATGATGGGAAAATATTTGGCTTCTTTCGCCTTCTCGTACTATTACCACAAACATCTGCAGGCAGTATGATGCGGACAAAATGTAACTGAACGCATGTGGTCTGGTTTACCAGGTTAAAAAGTAACTCGGCACGGATACTGAAGAAATTGCCAATTCCCATAGATTCTTTCGGGAGCCAGCTGTACCAGGATTTTATCCATAAAACCATTATTGCGCCTTCGAACCAGTAGACAAATCGACCCCCAATCAGTATGGATAACATTCATATCATGTCACTTGTGATGCCGTCTGGTGCTGACTGTAGCAGGGCTCCCAGTCTGTGATAACTGAGAATACTGTTGTAGTCGGCGCCAGGGGGGTCTAATACTGTAAGGGAAGTGTGTGTGCTGTTCTGTTGGCAAAATGTCACCTACTTGGCCATAGTGTCTCCCAAGTCTTGAGAACTGAAAAATATTAAACCCCCTCCCAAGAAGGTGACATTTTGTAGAACTGTAAGAAAGTGGTAGGATGAAGATGGTTTTCAGTTTGATTGACATGTAACCATTAAATATGTGGCTTCAGAATATCCCCACTTCCCCAAGATACTAACCCACTCCAAACAAGTTAAACGACAATTCGATCGATTTGATCCGTTCATACCATAAAACCACAACGCTGTCATCAGAGCTAACATATTTCCCTTTACCCAACGATCTGTCATATCTCGCCAGTGTAACTTTGAAATTTGTCTTTCCGAGCACGGCTTTTGACCCCTCGTTGGAGGGAGCTAGTCGAGCTCCTCCTGGCGATGGGTTATGAGCTGTGGTCTGGAGTAAATGGTTGCAATCGGTTACAGAAGCTTTGACCTGCTCCTGCTATTGGGTAATGAGTTCACACTAGGCACTGATACCTTATGTCTGAATGAATTCAGCGCAACCACTGTGGCGTCAGTTAATCTCTGCAGTGTTACAGCTGGCTCCCTCTGAGGCTTTGTTATATACTACTCAAAGCTTGCAAAGTACTAAGTATCCAACTGCCTGTTTTACGTTTTAGTTGAAATATTGTAATGAAAAGTGTATTTTTTTTATTTAATTGTATCTTTAATGATTAAAGTACAGAAATTAAGATTTTATTTGTGTTTGACATTATTTTTCAGCCTTTGAATACGGCAACCATGGAAAATGGATATTATTGGTAAAAGAGGAAATTTTTCAATTTGCCAAAAAGTTGACGGAGCGAACTGCTATGGGTTCAATATCGAGTATGAGACCCATTACTGTTAATTACAGCTTGACAACGCCTTCTCATGCTACCAATCAAGTTTCTGGTGGTCCATTGTGGGATGTTGTTGCATTCTTGGATCAGAATGGCACCAAGCTCCTGGACACTTCTTGGCTGGTCTGGACGGGCTGAAATTGCAAGCTGCAACTCATTCCAGACATGTTCGATTGGATTGAGGTCAAGGGATCTTGCTGGCCAGTCCATATGCTCAATCCCCCCCCCCCCCCCCCCCCTGTCGGTACTCCTTGACAGCATGGTCAACATGAGGACGGGCGTTATCGTCCATCAGAATGAATCTATCACCCACTGCACATGCATACAATCTGGCGTGGATATCCATGATCTCATCAATATACTTCTGTGTAATCGATGTACCACGTTCAAGGTCCATCCCTGGTGATGCCAGTCCAAACCACGATTGACCCTCCACCATAGCGGTCATGCTCAGCAATGTTGGCTGCGTGGAATCACTCTCCTGGTCTTCTCCATAGACCGCCTACCTGTGTGGTCTAGGCAGTACCTTGACTCATCTGTAAAAAGGACACGTCGCCAATCTTCTCTGGTCCATCCAACGTGGTCCATGGCCCATTCATATCGTGCCTGGCGGTGGTTCTGGGACAGCAGAATGCGAATACATGGTCTTCTCGATCGGAGACCACCTTCATGTAACCTTGCCCGGATAGTCTGCGTCGAAACATTTACCCCGGATGCATTCTGAAGGTCACTGCGAAGCTGGGTTGTTGTGGCATATTTAATCATTAAATCACAACGGCTTGTGTTGAAATGAAGACGGAATACCCTACACAAGTCATGTACATGTAGACAGTGCACGAAAACATCCTGAAAATCAAGGGTCACATGCTTTCCATGACTGTCACGAAAAGTCTGCCTGTCAAGGGAGTTAATGTAAACACTGGGGACCATCTCTCAATACATTCCTCAATCATATCCACCAAAAATATCGCAAATATGTCTCAAGCAAATTTCACAAGGATTCTTTTTTTTCAATTTGCCAAAAAGTTGACGGAGCGAACTGGTATGGATTCAATATCGAGTATGAGACCCATTACTGTTAATTACAACTTGACAACGCCTTCTCGTGCTACCAATCAGGTTTCTGGTGGTCCTTTTGTGGGATGTTGTTCCATTCTTGGACAAGAATGACACCAAGCTCATGGACACTTCTTGGCTGGACTTGACGGGCTGACTTTGCAAGCTGCAACTCATTCCAGACATGTTCGATTGGATTGAGGTCAGGGGATCTTGCTGGTCAGTCCATACGCTCAATCCCTTCTCTTTGTCGGTACTCCCTGACAGCATGGGCAACATGAGGACGGGCATTATCGTCCATCAGAATGAATCTATCGCCCACTGCGCATGCATACAATCTAGCGTGGGAATCCAGGATTTCATCAATATACCGCTGAGCAGCCGATGTACCACGTTGAAGGACCGTATGGTGCACACCAAGGGCTTCACCAACCTGACGACGGGTGACTCCTTGCTCCACTAACCCTACAGCCCCCACATTTCTGCTTCAGACAAATGTCTTCTTACATTTGGATTTGCCATATTTAATCATTAAATCACAACGGCTTGTGTTGAAATGAAGATTGAATACCCTACCCATGCCATGTACATGTAGACAGTACATGAAAACATCATGAAATCAAGGGTCACATGTTTTCCACGACTGTTACGAAAAGTCTGCCTGTCAAGGGAGTTAATGTAAACACTGGGGACCATTTCAATACATTCCTCAATCATATCCACCAAAAATATCACAAATATGTCTCAAGCAAATTTCACAATGATTTTTTTTTTCAATTTGCCAAAAAGTTGACGGAGCGAACTGGTATGGGTACCATATCGAGTATGAGACCCATTACTGTTAATTATAGCTTGACAACGCCTTCTCATGCTGCCAATCAGGTTTCTGGTGGTCCTTTTGTGGGATGTTGCTCCATTCTTGGACAAAAAGGCACCAAGCTCCTGGACACTTCTTGGCTGGACTGAACGGGCTGAAATTGTAAGCTGCAACTCATTCCAGACGTGTTCGATTGGATTGAGGTCAGGGGATCTTGCTGGCCAGTCCATACGCTCAATCCCCTCCCTCTGTCGGTACTCCCTGACAGCATGGGCAACATGAGGACGGGCATTATCGTCCATCAGAATGAATCTATCGCCCACTGCGCATGCATACAATCTGGCGTGGACATCCAGGATTTTATCAATATACCGCTGTGCAGTCGATGTACCACGTTCAAGGACCGTATGGTGCACACCAAGGTCTTCACCCACCTGACGATGGGTGACCCCTTGCTCCACTATACCTACAGCCCCCCACATTTCTGCTTCAGACAAATGTCTTCTTACATTTGCATTTGTCATATTTAATCATTAAATCACAACGGTTTGTGTTGAAATGAAGATTGAATACCCTACAGATGGCATGTACACGCAGACAGTGCACGGAAACTTCATGGAAATCAAGAGGCACATGCTTTCCGTGACTGTCACTAAAAGTCTGCCTGTCAAGAGAGCTAATGTAAACACTGTGGACCATCTCAATACATTCCTCAATCATATCCACCAAAAAATCGCAAATATGTCTCGAGCAAATCTCACAATGATGTGTCAAATATTTGGTGCTTAGCAAACTTTGAGTAGTATATTACAATTTAATCTTACTATCATTGGAAAGGAATTGCGGTATGAATATTTTAAGGACCGCCTTCCCATTACAGCTAGCAATCTCTTGTTTAACCACCTATTGTAAATCAATCTCCTGTAACCCCTTGAATGTTGCTAATGACTTTGTAGCACTTGTGGACATGTACATCCCAAACTCTTATATTCCTTGGGCATCTTTATCTGTCGAATACTATTTCTCATACATATGTTAATGTTCCCCATTCTTCCAATTTTTACACCTCTTAACCATCCTACTATTTTATTTTAATTTTAGCCTTTATCCTCTAGCCAACTTGAATTAATAGGAATTTCACACCTTCCCACTCATAAATTTCATAATGTGCAATAGTGAATTGTACCGTGCTCGGATTGGAACATTCAATGCCGTTGTCTATGTTCGCAGCTTAAAAGACAGATTACCACGACATCCATCATTATGTGCTTTGCTTTACTTTTACCTAAGACTTGAGTGGTGTCGACCTGCTTAAATGCTTCACTGCCACTGTTGTCCTGTATTCCTTGACTCCGAAAGATTCCGTTACTGTGTACTTGTTGAATCCGATAAATATCGAGCGTCATCCAGTTGATATAAAATCCAATCACCAGCCATGCCAACTGACATGTTTTTCGCTAAGTGTGAAGTCGCTCAAATTAATACCTGCAGCCCCTATTCTCTGCCTGTGTCTCATTATCTTGGATGTGTTACTGTTATTGTCGGGAAATATTGAGACAAACCCAGGCCATGTCTCGTCAACTAAGAATATAATCCAAACACCCTGACAATTTTGCATCAGAATATTCAGAGCTAAACGCCCAAACTCGATACTATTGAATACGAATCGTCAGAAGATGACATCATAGCTTTCACTGAGACTTAGCTACAAAGTACTGATCCATCATCTTATATCCCGATGCATGGTTTTCAGGAACCTTTGCGATTCAACCGTTCGACAAGAGGAGGTGGAGTGGCTATTTATTTTAAAGACAATATTTGCTTTCGACATAGACCTGACGTCGAAATCCCGAACACTGAATGCCTATGGACAGAAGTATCCACAATATGCCGTAGACCGTTATTATTACCCAACAGTGCTCCAGAAATATGGGATAATATAGCTGCATCCATTGAAAAAGCTAAAGATACGTCAGTTGATGACTTAATTATTACAGGTGATTTTAATGATAACCAGTTAGCTTCTCAGAACGGTCGATTTTCAAATATAATCAAATATTTTAACCTCCGACAGCTTGTGAATGAGCCCACTTACTTCACTTAGTCGTCTGCTTCACTCATCTTTCTCCTTGACGTTAGCACCTCAGTCAGCGTACTAACGTATGAAGTTCTAGAGTCATTATTACCAGAGATGATTCGTTACCACTGACCAATTTCCATCGAGACTGAATTTACGAAACAATCATCTTCTAATTTTAAGAGACGTATATGGTTGTACTCACAGGCAAATTACGAAACGTTAAACGCCGCGTTCAGCAATGAATGATGGGACATTATTTTCAACGACGCAAGCCTTGATACGATATTTTCCAACATCGCCAGTAAGATACTTGATACAGCATCCAAACATATTCCCACCAACCTCATTACTTTTAGGCCAACCCAACCCAAATGGATTCATAACCAAATACGACTACTGCTTAGACAAAGAAAACGGTTATATCGTATAGCTAAGCGCAATTGGTCCCCACAAGCATGGATAAAATATAAACACAAAAGAAATGAAATTGTAGCAGCCATTAGAAAGGCCAAGAATTAATACCTCTCAAAAGTCCAATCCTCACTAGGTAGTCACGAAACATCGCCGTCGCAGTGGTGGAAAACTCTGTAATCATTCACAAGTAATAAAATACCAGGAATCCCCTCTATTACCCATTTAAAGGATATCTACTCATCCAACACAGAGCAAGCGGAAGTGTTTAACAAATATTTATGTTCGATATCGACGATTGATGATTCTAACGCTTCCATCCCAGGCCCAACTCCCACCCCTTCACAGACTATTGACACCATTACCCTCCAATGCAGCGAAGTATATGAAGCAATGGAATCTATTAAACCTTCCAAGGCATGTGGACCGGATCTCGTAAGCCCTCGACAGCTAAAAGAATGTAAATTCTCTCTTTGCGAACCACTCTTGATCTTGTTTAATATTCTTCTTAACAACTCCTATCTTCCTTCCGTGTGGAAAAGGGCCAATGTTACACTTGTTTTAAAAAAAGAACCCATCAAACTTGGTAACGAACTATCGCCTAATTTCCCTGATTAGTTGTGTTGGCAAGATAATTGAGAAATGTGCCTTTAGACGACTGTGGCAATTCCTCAAAGAAAACAATATCTTAAGTAAGTTCCAGTCAAGCTTCACTCCTGGCGGCTCGACTGTCCTCCAGCTTACTGATTTATATGATGACTTTTGTCGAGCTCTAGACGAAGGAAAGAAGTTAGGGTGGTATTCTGTGATATCAGTAAAGCTTTCGACAAGGTTTACCACGCTGGTCTCATTCACAAGCTTGAGCGAATCTGCTGTTTTTAAAATTTTATCTCTCTGACAGGTCCCAGGGAGTCGTCATAGGCTCTGAATCATCCGCCTGGAAACCCATTAACTCAGGTGTTCCACAAGGCTCCATACTTGGCCCTCTATTATTTCTTATATATATTAATGACATTACCGAAAATTTACTTAGCTCGATACGTCTCTTTGCGGATGATACATCGTTATATCTTATAGTCGAAAACACAGTCCAAGCTTCGATCTTGATGGACAACGATTTAGCCTCAATAGAACATTGGGCTAAAACATGGCTAGTCAAATTCAATTCCCAGAAAACTGAAAGTATGCTGCTATCACTCAAACTTAATCCTACGGACAACCGCCATTGGTTTTCGGTGGTACACAGATGCCCGAGATTAGTAACCATAAACACTTAGGGGTAATCTTAAATAATACTGGTACATGAAATGATTACACTGATCACATTTGTAGTAAAGCATGGGCGCGCTTAGATTTATTGCGTAAACATAAATTCAATCTTGATCGCATGGTTCTTGAAAAAATCTACTTTGCATTTATCAGGCCTCTCCTAGAATATACGGATACTGTATGGACAACTGCACATCGGCTAAGGCAGAGGATCTGGAGAAAATACAGATAGCCGCGGCAAGGATCATAAAGGGTGCAACCATCAGTGCGAGCAACGCTCTGTTCTGTTCTGAGACCTGCTGGGATCCTCTCCAAGAAAGGCGCCGTCAACATAAATTAGTTCAATTTTTCAAAATGTACCACCGAATTACTCCCCCATACATTGCTAATAAAGTCCCGCCTGCCGTCTTGATGACTAACATACGACACAATCTTCGATTCTGCCAAAACCATCGAGTTTTGTCGAACAAATTTGTACCAGTGCTCGTTCATTCCCAACGTTACCAAACAATGGAATAGCTTACCCCTCTCTGTCCGAGAGAATTTTTCAATTAGTAACTTCAAAAATTATTTTATTAATAAAGGAAACCGGCGACCACCAAATTTTTTCAGTGGCAATATATCTCGTATAGCTCAAATATATCATTGTAGGTTGCGACTGCGTTGCAGTAATCTTAACGCCCTCCTAATTGACAACCATTTAACACTTTCCCCCTTTTGTCGTCGTGGAGAACTTGCGACATCAGAACATTTTCTCTTATATTGCCCTATTTACTCAAATGCTCGTATTAATACAATCAATACTCTGCGTTTTACCATCGATCTCTCCACACTTTTGTTTGGTTCTGAACTTCTGAATCATGCCGAGAACCGTCATACTTTTGAAGTTGTACATAATTTTATCATGTAAAGTGCAACGCTCTTGTAACTGACAGTATAAGTTGCCACATACTCGCCACTAACTGTATTGTTTTAATTATCCTATTCTCAAGATGGCTATTTATAACTCCCCCCCCCACGTCCCAACCACTTCCTTCTTCTTGCTGTTTTCATTCTTTCTCCATCATCTATTTTGATTTAGGGACATAGGATCCTAACATCTCACACCTCTAAGTGTCGCCTTCGTAGACTTGATATCTAAAATCCAAAACGTAATGTTGATTGTACAGCCAATCCACTGTTTGTGCGCCTGTTTTGCCTCGTGATTCATCAGTGGCAACCGTCCGTTTTTGAGCCTCAAAACTTATATGGGTTAGACCTATCTCGCCCAAGCTCTTGAGATGCAGCTCAGCCCATTTTCTGGATACGTGCCATGTACACGCAGTTATTTATTCTTCTCACCCAACTAAAGAAAATACAAAGTTTATTTGAAAATGTCCCCAGTCCGGGCCGACATGTACTCCTCTCTGTACTTCCCCATTATTTGAACGTGAGGGTAATCCTATTTATTGTACTCACCTCCCCACTGAGAAAGCGTCATTTGTGTCCTACGTCCCCGGGTTTCTTATTTTTCCTGATTGTCTCATTTTTTCTCTTAGTTTAAACATTCCTCAATCATATCCACCAAAAAAATCGCAATTGGAAATAAAAATATTGTTTAAACTGAATTGCGAATATTTCGTGTATTTCATTTATTTAAATGCCCATTGCGGCTCATTTTGACCGTGGATTCGATAGTTTTGTTTGGGTTTTGACCATCACGGTAACGCTGACCGCTGTTATGTTTATTATGATATGCAAAATGGGAGATAGTTTCCGGTAAAGGAGATTTGTCATATTTGTCAGTCTAAAACGATTTCAAAACACACTGATCGACGCTTGTGTTGGTATGGTCAGCACCGTCCAATCGCACCTTATTTCAAAGCGCGAATGCATCATTTTCAACCCATCTTCAATCGGCCCTTTGAGGACATGAACACAGTCGCAGCAAAGATCCATGTTTACTAGGAAGTAAATAACTTCACAACATCGAGGGAAATCAACACGCTCAATATAGTTACAGGTCACTTGGAATATACTTAGAGAAAAAAAGTGATTTCTGAGGCATTCAGCTTATTCAAATG
Source organism: Pictodentalium vernedei (assembly GCA_031216915.1). Taxonomy (NCBI): domain Eukaryota; kingdom Metazoa; phylum Mollusca; class Scaphopoda; order Dentaliida; family Dentaliidae; genus Pictodentalium; species Pictodentalium vernedei. The sequence continues at coordinate 267,155,038 of CM062292.1, read as the reverse complement.
GCTTATATTTGTGTATCGTCCCGATTTTATACACTCGGTTATTTTTTTTACAAGTGGTTCATGTCTTTTTAGTGCGCAAAAATTCAGATTTTTCGTCAGCCAAAAAGTTCAAACGGCCTGTGAACACTGGATGTCGATGGAGGGAATTTCAAAGCATATTTTGCAGTTATGACATTAACAGCTCATGTATTTGCTGTAACTTGTTTGCAAATCCGCCCATACATTGTCTCGAACAAAAAAAGTGCGTGGTTACGTCATTGTATTCTTACGATCGCCCAAAATGAGCATTTCTGCAAGAACTACATTATAAGCACATGGCCGGAATAAACATCATTGAAACATGGCCACGTCCGGAACATCCAAAATTTGTGTTGGTGGTTTTGCATTCCAACATCAAAACACACCAGAGTGTGTGTCATAAAAAATGCTTTCTGTGCTATCTTCGCCATACTATCTTCAACCTATAAACAACCCCGATTAGTAACATATAAACAATAATTATAATACACTAAAAGTGTGATGGTGAAAACAACAATGAGCTCTACATCCTCCGCCGACGAACGTATGGACTCAAAGTTAGCTAAGGGCAAAAATAAAGCTGATAAAACTGATCAGATTTCTAAAATTTCGCAGTCGAAATCTTTACAGCCTGGCAAAAACATAAACAATCTGCTTTGTCTGCTTCCAACCAGGCATCTATTAAAATCTAATATGAAATTTGGGCAAACCTAAAACTGAGCGAAAGTGATGCACTGCCATTATGCCTAAAGTGCTGTACAGGCCTACATTGACTGGTAAAGAATAGGGGACCAAATAATAAATTGTAGGCCCAATATATTTTTTTTCTTTTGAAAAACTGCGCCTGAAGCAGACCACAGTGGCTCTTCCCAATATTTGTAAACAGCAGACGACGTGCTTTGCCTATTTCGAGATAACTATTTTTATCTGCGTTTTGATTGGAAGATACTATTTTCCAGTGCTCTGATTGAAAGATAATTTTATCATTGCTTTGATTGGAAGATATATTTATGGCGTCGTTGTTTTCCGGAATTTATCCGAGGAGTTACGGAAATTGCTGCGTCATTTTTATTTTTTCACAAATGGCGTGTAGCATTTATTGTTACTATTACCAACTGTTATTAGCCACATAAATATACGCCAAAATGTAGTATCGTTTTTCCATAAATAAATCATTTCTTCAACTGCGAATGTCAATTTCCGCCATGCGCAAATATGTCAGCGTCCTTGTGTACCACTTCCGTTGAAAAATTTTAAAGTTGATGCCTTTGAGATTAGCTTGGCTTTGAGTTCATACAAACGGTACATGCGTGTTGCCTAATAGCTTGCGAAGCAAGCGATCCTTCAGATCGCTTGCACGCGACCCAGTGGGTCGCTTTCGATCGCTATAATCTCAAAAACAGCCATTTGAATCTGCTCTAGCTGAAATTGGCAAAAAGTTAGACAGCCTTGTCGCAAATGAAATTCTTGGCATAAAGCCTCTCATAAAAAGTGACGATTTAACAAAATCCTTAATTTGTGTGAGAGAAGAAATTTGTGATAAAATAAATAATGTTTGTTCGTTGCTGGAAAGCAGAATGCATGACATAAAACAGAACAATGACAGATTAGCACAAGAGATAAGTGAAAGAAAAGCAACATTAGAAATGAAAGATGAGAGTATCAACAAAATGAAAAAGGAAATAGAGAAACTAAATGATCAAAATAATAGTTTAGAACAGTACACAAGAAAGGAAAGCATCAGACTATTTGGTTTAAAAGATGACAAAAAGATGAATCTATTAAAGAGTGTGAAGATGACGTTATAAAACAATGCCAAGATAAGCTTGAGTTGGATGTAGAACTACATGACATAAGCATAGCACATAAATTAGGCAAATTCAACTAAGACAAACCCAGACCAGTAATTGTTAAATTTGTATCAAGGAAGTCCAAATTGGCTGTAATCAGCAAGAGGTCAAAACTGAAAGGTTCAGGCATAGTAATAAGAGAAGATCTAACATAGTTAAACTAGCAGCTGCTGGCCAAGGTGAAGGAACATCCCAACATAGACACAGCTTGGTCACATGGTGGAAAAATAATTGCCAATTTCAAATCAGGATTCATAAAACAAATCTCTTCCTTTAATGACTGTGACCATGACAACAGGGAGTACGAGATGGAGGCACTGTCTTCTACACACAAAACACTATATAATAGTGCATCTATTGTTTTCTCCCCCAGATGATAGATGACTGCTAGAATACATGTATTGTTTGAAATTATATATATATATACATATGATTTATTTCAAACAATACATGTATATATATATACAGTGACGTGGCGAGGGTTCGAACCCACGCCAAGAGAGTTTCCTACGGCACCAATCGTCTAGCGAAACTGCACTGAACTACGCACACCACTCGGCCACCGACAAACCCCCAAAAAGATATGCTTGTTAAACAAGTATGTACGAGATCAGTACTGATCACACGGAATTCTCTCTCAGTAACTTTTAAGTGAAGTTATTATTTTTTTATCAAGTAATTGATCGATTCTACATACTGCACTGCAAGGAAATCAGTCAGAACGTCTTTTTGTCAAATTTCCGCTTGACATATATATGACTGCCTCGTCCTAGAACTACTCCATCTACTTTCACTCGACTGAATGAGAGTTTGCTCATTGATCCCCGTGTCATTGTGTTCATTGCTAACAGAATCTCCTTATTTATTTATTTATTTATTGGTGTTTATGGTCACATACTTATGCACAATGGCTAATCGTGACAGTGACAGTATTACGGGTCGAGGAAAGCCGGAGTACCCGGCGAGAACCACCGAACATCGACGAACAACTGTCAGCTCCTCAACATTCTAACTCTGTCCAAGCACCGCTCAAGCAGAGGTACAGCGGTTGAAGACATGTGTGCCATCGACGTGTAGTACGCCTTAGTACACGGCGTCATCGTCACGGCGGCATCGTGTCCCCATGTAGGCAACCGGGATAAAGTGCGAGTCGTCCCGGACGGGAGCGAACTCGAGACCTCTAGCAAAAAAGTCCAACAGTCTACCACTGAGCCACCGCGCCCGCGATTCTCCTTATTATATATATGAGTACTTACACGCCTTTGCATCTGTTCTATGTTTGATAGGCACAAAACACTAAGACATATACCCCCCCCCCCCCCCCCCCCACACACACACAGAGTGATAACACAGTGTGGAGATATACATGTACATAATGTACATAATTATCCCTACTGACAGTATATGGAAGTACACATATACTCTGTCACCAAGAGATATGCTGAGAGTTACCTCTCTGGGCACCATGTCATCATGTATACTGTTAATACATATACCTGCATTCTCGTAGCTGCACATAAATGCATAATTAGCGTAAGGCATAAAGCAATACATGTAGCCCCACCTATTATCACACCACACAATAAAGAATTGTAGTAACGACACATTATCATCAGAATGTGGAAACATACGTTAATATATGTAAATAATTACTCACGATATATATGTAGAAATATACAAAATCCAACATGATCTGTTATCAGTTTACATGTCGAGAATCAGATCACAGAGCAGTCTGTCAAGATGTTTACTGCGAACAGACTAATTGTCCAAGTAACGTTATATTTAGCAATAATTTGCATAAATTAATGATAAACTAAATATCCCCACCTACACCTATCCCAACCTGTAATCAATTACCCGCTACCAACAGTATTAGGAAATATACAATCTAATCCGTTATCAACTGACATGTTAAGAGTAGGCTCATTGGGACCCTTGTTGCCATGTAAACATGTTAATAGACACATTGCCTTCCTTCCAATACTATGTGGAATATGTACAATATAATCTGTCATCAAATGATTATAGTGTTTATAGTTAAGTCACAGAGAGCCTTGACACCAGGTACACTACCAAGATATAATCCGCACTCCTTAAGCTCTTTCTATAAGTATACCTATCATAAAAGTTATAGATATATCCTTACCCAGTGAGATATAGAGGATATGGAATGAGTGTTTTTCTCAAAAATATTTATGAAATGAGTCTAAGAATTTTCCGTTTTGGCGAGCCTCTGGCGAGCCCAAACGGAAAATTCTGACGAGTTTCATAAATATTATATAAGAAAAACACCCATTTCATATTTTATTTATCATATGACACACACACGCACAAATTAGCCATTTAGTATGACTTTTTAACCCATCACCTAACTTGAGTTGCCGACGGCACTTGGAAAAAACATCCTCGTATAACTAAAATATTTCATTTTTTTGCTTCTAAAACATACGTTATGACCCCTCATTGGAACGAGCTCGTCGAGCTCGTTCCAATGAGGAGTCATAACCTATGTTTTGGAAGCAAAAAGTGAAAATATAAAAAAAATGAATGGCGTTTTTCTTGTTGATAAAAAATTAATACAATATAACCCACCCTAAATAGGACAGATAACGTAAATTCTCCCTACTGAAATTATGCAAATATGACCCAGTTGTATTTTGTTCAGCCAATCAAACTGTCCATATTTGAAATTGACCAATAAAATCTTTCTACCCCAATTATGCAAATTTTGAAAATATGGCCCAGTCGTACTTTGTTCAGCCAATCAAATTGTCTAGTTTTGAAATTCACCAATGAAATCGACGGAAGGCTTTATTTATCACTGATTAATATGAAACCAAAATATCGAATGTTTTAAAGTGAACAAAATGGACGAATCGTATGATAAAACTCAATATCTACAAGTATACCTATAATAAAAGTGATAGGTGTATCTTTACCCAGTGAGATAACACAATGTGGAATTTCTAGTAAATACCTACTATTTTCAGTATGTGGAAGCATGCAATAAGAATTAGGCACCCTGTCACCATATAAACCGCAAACAGTTATTTGCCATTCTTTAGCTCCATATATATGAATAAGTGACCTAATGATATTACATGTAGATCTACCCACGCAGTGAGAGAAGACCATGTGTGATTTTTTATTAACTATCTACTACCTCCAGTATGTGGACACATACATGCAAATAGTTATATTGCTCTCCTTAAGCTCAATATTTATGAATAAGTGACCTAATGATATTACATGTAGCTCTTCCCACCCAGTGAAACTAGACCATATGAAATGTTTAGTAACTATCTACTACTTTCAGTATGTGGACACTTACAATAATAATCAGGCACCCTGTCACATGTAAACTACTACCAGATATATTCCCCCAAGCCCTATATCAATGAATAAGGGACCTAATGATATTACATGTGGCTCCACTCACTATGATAATACATGTACATAATGTAAAGAATTACCCACCTCCAACAGAATGTGGAAATACACAATACAATTTGTTATTAATTGGCATGTTGAGAGTCAGCTCACTGAGCACCTTGTCTCCACCCCAACTGCAAATAACTATATTGAGCCTCCTTACCTATATGTATGAATAAGTGACCTAATGATAACACATGTGGTACCACTTACTGTGACAACACAATTTTGAAATATACATGTAATTAATTACCCACTATAACAGTACTTGGAAATAGACAATATATTCTGTTATCAAGTGACATGTTGAGAGTTAGTCCACTGTGCACATTGTCACTATGTAAACAGGCAATAAATATAGTGCCTCCCCCAAGCTCTATATCTATGAGTAACTGACCTAAATATATTGCATGTGTCCCACTTACTGTGATAACAGAATGTGGAGATACACATGTACATAACGTAGTTAGCCACCCACTTCCATAGTAAGTGGAAATAAACAGTATAAACTGTTATTTATTGACATGTTGAGAACTAGCTCACTGAGCACCTTGTTAGTATGTAAACGGCTGAGGGACATATTTTACTCCTTAACATCTATACATGAATAAGTGACCTAATGATATTATATGCTGCCCATATGTGTGGCGATATACATGTACATAAAGTAATTAATTACCCATTTCCATCAGTATGTGGAAATTTGCAATCTAATCTGTTTTCATTGACATGTTGGGAGTTAGCTCAATGAGCACCTTGTCACCATATAAACAATTAGCAGATATTTTGCCCCCAGCTCTATATTTATGAATAAGATATCTAATGATAATACACGTAGCCCAACTAACTGTGATAACACAATGTGGAAATATACATGTACATAATGAAATTAATTACCCACTTCCAACAGTATGTGGAAATATACAGTATAATCTGTTATCCGTTGACGTGTTGAGAACTAGCTCATTAAGGACTTTGTTAACATGTAAATTGCTGATGAATATATTGTACCCCTTAATCTATATACAGGAATAAGTGACCTAATGACATAACATGTTGCCCCACTTATATGGAGATACACATGTACATAACGTAATTAATTACCCACGTTTAATAGTATGTCGAAATATACAGTATATTCTGTCATCAGTAGGAAAGTTTAGAGTAAGCTCACAGTGTACCCTGTCACAATGTATACTCCATTAGAAATATTGGAATAAGGTGACCTAATGATATTACATGTAGCTCTACCCACCCAGTGAAACTAGACCTTATGAAAGTTTTAGTAACTATCTACTACTTTCAGTATGTGTACACATACAATAATAACCAGGTACCCTGTCACATATAAACTACTACTACATATATTGCCCCCCCCCCCCCCACCCACAAGCACTGCATCAATGAATAAGGGACCTAGTGATATTACATGTGGCTCCACTCACTATGATAATACATGTACATAATGTAAAGAGTTACCCACCTCCAACAGAATGTGGAAATACATAATATAATTTGTTATTAATTGGCATGTTGTGAGTCAGCGCACTGAGCACCTTGTCGCCATGCCAACTGCGACTAACTATATTGAGCCCCCCTTACCTGTATCTATGAATAAGTGACATAATGATAACACATGTGTCGCCGCTTACAGTGACAACACAATATTGAAATATGCATGTGTATAGTGTAATTAATTACCCACAAAAACAGTACTTGGAAATAGACAATTTATTCTATTATCAGGCGACATGTCGAGAGGTAGCCCACTGTGCACATGGTCACTATGTAAACAGTCAATAAACATATTGCCTCCCACCCCCACGAGCTCTATATCTATGAGTAAGTAACCTAAATATATTACATGTGACCCACTTACTGTGATAACACAATGTGGAGATATACATGTACATAGCGTAGTTAGTAGGGGACACGATGACGCCGAGTACTAAGGCATTCTGCACGTCGATGGTGCACATGTCTTCAACCGCTGTAGCCCTGCTTGAGCGGAGCTTGAACAAAGTTAGAATGTTGAGGAGCTGACAGTTGCTCGTCGGTGCTCGGTGGTTCTCTCCGGGTACTCCGGCTTCCTCCACCCGTAAAACTGTCACGGTCACGATTAGCCATTGTGCATAAGTATGTGACCTTAAATACCAATAAAAAAATAGCGTAGTCAGCCACTGACTTCCAACAGTATGTGGAAATAAACAGTATAAACCGTTATCTATTGACATGTTGAGAACTAGCTCACTCAGCACCTTGTTAATATGTAAACTCGTGAGAGACATATTGTACTCCTTAACATCTGTACACGAATAAGTGACCTAATGATATTATATGTTGCCCACATATGTGGAGATATACATGTACATAAAGTAATTAATTACCCTTTTCCATCAGTATGTGGAAATTAATTCCAATCTGTTTTCACTGACATGTCGGGAGCTACCTCAATGAGCACCTTGTCAATGATATAAACTGTTAACCGATATCCCCCCCCCCAGCTCTATATTTATGAATAAGAGATCTAATGATAGTACATGTAGCCCCACTAACTGCGATAACACAATGTGGAAATATACATGTACATAATGAAATTAATTACCCACTTCCAACAGTTTGTGGAAACATACAATATAATCTGTTATGCGTTGACATGTTGAGAAATAGCCCATTGAGCATCTTGTTAACATGTAAATTGCTGATAAATATATTGTACTCCTTAACCTCTATACAGGAATAAGTGACCAGATGACAAAATATGTTGCCCCACTTATATGGAGATACACATGTACATAAAGTAATTAATTACCCACTTTCAATAGTATGTGGAAATATACAATATATTCTGTTATCAGTTGGAAAGTTTAGAGTAAGCTCACAGTGCACCCTGTCACAATGGAAACTCCATAAGATATATTGCACTTATTGAGTTTTATATACAAGTTTACTTGTCAAAACAGTAGTACCTGTGGCCCCATCCTGTGTGTTATCACAATAGGGAACTGTAATACCTACCATCTATCTTCAGTATGTGACAACACAATTATTAATTTAATAATTAAACACACTCTCACCAATTAAACTGGTAATTGATATACCACACTTATAAAGCTTGACGTGCATGATTAAGTGACCTAATGATATTACATGTATACCCACTTAGTGTGATAACACAAAGTGAAGATATACATGTTCATAATGTAAATAATTATTCACCTTCAGCGGAATGTAGAAATGCAAAATACTATGAGTTATCCTTGTGTTTTCCAGGGTGTATGGGAATTTACACCGGTTTGGGAACTCATACACCAAGAGGCAAAGCGAAGGGTGTATGAGTTCCCAAACCGGTGTAAATTACTATACATCCTGGAAAACACAAGGATAACGGATTTATTTCCAAGAATTTTGGTGTACTTAATACTTTAACCTACATTGTGGGCAAAAACTGACAGAAAATTTGAACTTTGCAAGTTTCTTAAATAAAACCAGACAAATATGGATGTCATTGGAACTGGCTCAATGAGCCAGTTCCAATGACATCCATATCTGTAATATTTGATTGCACATAAATATTAAATTTCCTGCATTTTTATTTTTGTTCTATCTAACATAACCGAGTAGAAGGTATGAATTAATAATTAAAAATGGGTACTTTTTTAGCCGTACAGCTTGCTCTTGTATATTCTTGTTTTTACACCGTGGTTAAACACGGTGTAAAAAAGCCACTGTGGATTGCAAGTTACACCGTACCTCTCAGCCAATCAAAATACAGTATTTTGTTTCATTTGGAAATAAATTTTGTTACCAATTGGCATGTTCAGTATCAACTCACTGAGCACCTTGTCATTATGAAAACTGATAATAGATATATTACACTCCTTAACCTCTATGTCAATATTTGTGTGATCTAATGATATTATATGTATCCTCTCCTACTGTTACAACACAATATAGAGCTATACATGTACATAATGTCTGTAATTAACCACTGCTAAAAGTATGTGGAAATAAACAATATATTTATATGTATATCTATGAATGAGTGACCTAAAGATATTATTAGCTCCATTGGTCATTATATTTATCTCAAGAATCAGTGACCTACACTTACACACACCTATACAAACGAGCACACATTTTCCAGTACATTAATACAAAAATACATGGGCAAAATTGCTTCTGGTAATGTTAACTAAAAAGTTAACAAGTTTCAAGAAACGATCCCAAGCAAATGCGGGAACGGGAAAACAGCCACTTGGGAAACTGAATTGACTGTGATTCGTAAATTCGAATCTGTGTGTAATGGGTGAAAGCATCAGAACTGAACTCTCCAGAAAGAATTTATGGAGGCTTATTTTCGGGAGTAAAATGTCTTTAAGTTTAAATAAATCACAAGTGTTTTTTTTCTATAAATAGTATTTAACCCTTCAAGACCCAAAAGAGCGCTTTCCGGCCCAGGAACATGATACGTCATACTTTCATTACGTAAGGTGGTGTCAGGTGTGGAGTAGATCAATCAATATTTTCAACGTGCAGCCTAAGGGCTGCACGTTGAAAATATTATTATGTCTACACCCAAATAATAAATATCGACTCCTCCAATTGCTTCCATTGATCTGGCATGGAAGATACCACCAGGGTTCAAAGGGTTAAAGATTTTCAAACAGGTCAGATAAAAAAATTTCCAAAAAACAGAAATAACTTGGAACTATGCACAACATATAACGTGTTCCATAAAAGAATAAGAAATGGATATGTTTTCGATCCTCCTACATTTCTTACTGGTGAAATAAATGTATAAACTTTGGGAAGGCATTGTTGGCTACAAAATACAATTTTCAACAATTTTGAAAAATACACTCCATGACCTCTTGATGACCTCAGAGACCAATACCCATATTTCGAACCTCCGGCGAATTTCGACTGATTTGGTGGAATTCCACACCATTGTTGTGATATATGAGCGATATGAGCGTGGCCCACTTTCAAGACTTTTGGCATGCATGCACGCAAGGAGATTATTTTCTACCTTTTCTGAAGACAACAATGAATCCAGGTATCTTCTTTAATAGGTAATATCTTGGTTTTCATTTTCATTTATTTCATTTCTTCATTTTAATTTTATATTGTCTGTTCATCTACCTATTCTACAAATGGCTCAAAAAAGACAGAAGCACCAGGGAAAGGGAGTTGCCCTGTCTGGAAGGGGCCAGGAACAATCGTTCCAGGCCTATTCTAGGTTGGTCAATGCCCTTTTTCAGGTGATTCGGTGTTTGCACCACATTGGGCTCTTAGAGCAGCATTTGGCAAATTGGGATTTACCGAAGCAGTTGGAGAAGAAAGTAGATGAGTTAGGTGGCTTTCTAAAGCCAGCTGTTCCCACCCCATACATCTTTTCTGTTTTTCGACAGATTAGTGTGGGATGGGCCAACCAAACGTTAAATGCTTCAATTGAGCATTACAACAAAAATTTAAACGAGTTGGAAGTCTAAGACCACTTTGGCTATGCGACCACCTCCTGGACTCGAAAAAATAGACTTCAACAGCGATTCGGTACGCGCCTTGATCTGGGCTTAAAAAAACTTTAAAAATAAGTTGACAGATAAGACGATTTCGGCCTATGAGTCTTATATTTCGGAACTTCGCTCAGCGTCTGGAGTAGGGAACAATACAGGAGGGAGCAAGCAAACTCCCACCCGTGTTGCCCCTCTACCCCAACGCGAAAAAGCATAACAAGAAAAGATCAAGGCAAAGTGCTTCTCCCTCTTCTCTTCCTTCTACTTTTCCTGCCTTCTCTCAGAGTAAGCGCCTCAATTTGCAAACATCTCCGGTCCATATTGTGACTGAAGATGCTCGTAAATTGGGTAACGCTGTCTCGCGTCGTCTTGCTCCTCTACCTCCTACTCCTCCCCAGCCTTTCTTCTCCGGTTCTCGTAGTGCTCTCACTAGAACTCCTCTTGCTTCCACTGCTTCTCCTTCTGTTTCCTCTCCTGCCTCTCTTTCTTCTCCCCTTTATCCTGCCTGTAGTGTGGTTCAACCAGGTATATCGTACTCAGAGAAAGTCAAATCACCGAGCCGCAACTCGGGCCGCTCATTTGATTCTAAATTCTCCCAGTTTCGGCATAGGAGCGCAGTTAATTTTTACAAAAGGAACTGGCGCCTCCCCGATGTTTGTAAAAACATCCTTATGATTGGTAGTTCAAATTTAGGACGCATTGATCGAAATCCCAACCCGGACATCCAGGTGGAGTGTTACCCCCGGCGCCAAGTTCAATCATTTTCGTTCTATGTTTAAAGGGCAGAGGGGCCAGTCCAGTACCCAAAAGATATTATTAAATATTGGCGTGAATTCTCGAAGTGATAATAATGATCTCGTAGTTAAGCAGTTGCGAAATATGCTTAGCGATATCAGGGTCATGTTTAGATCAGCAAAAATTTATTTTGCTGAATTAAACTTTTCGCAAAAACTCCCTCAGGCTGAGAGGAGAACCTTGAGCATCATCAATGAAACCATTCGGAAAGTGAAGGACGTTAACGCGATACCAAAAATTGATGGCGCGAAGTTTGATTTTGCTCGGGATTTAATACATTGGACCACGAGAACCGCCAATATTATGTACGATCACTGGTTGAACCATCTAGATTTAAACTGAGTAAAGGCAAAGGTAACAACCGCCTAACAGATGTGGGATTAGGAACTAATGTGGTTAACCTGTCTGGCACCAATGACCTAACAACCCAGAGAAGTCTCTTTTAGATCCAGGTTTAACTTTTGTTCCAGCACCGAAGCCTAAAACTGGTAATCAAACAAATACACCATCATATAACTGTAATTTCTTAGGCAAATGAAATTAGCAGTCCGCTTTGGAAACTCCATCGGTCGGAAACTTCCTTTTACAGAATCACCTGCTTGGTCACCTCCAGATAGTGAAGTAGATCCCGAAATTATTGAGGCTTACAAACGAATCCCCCAAAAGGTGTTCAGCATGAACATACTCTCCGATAAAGATAATTTAACGAAACTTCGAAAAAATAAGAAATTAGTAATTAAACCAGCCGACAAAGGTGGGTCGGTAATCGTTCTATCTCGGGATAATTATTTTAAGGAAGCCACGAGACAACTCAGCAATACTAAAATTATAAGAAAATAGATTCACTTATTTGGCCTAGTAATGTCGAAAAATTCAATAAGATCTTAAAATTTCTCCTCGACGAAGGTCACATAACGAAAAAACAACTGAAAACAACTGAACAACAGCAAAGCTCAAAGAAGACAATTTTACATCCTACCAAAGATCCACAAGGACCGTTCTTCATGGACGGATGACTTAACTGTAAAGCACATTTGGCCACAAGTTGTTCTCGTGAAATATTATTAAATTATCAGTTCTGGTACGAATACGGTAGCAGACGTCCAGGAACCAGTGGTGTCTACGGTCGACTCTATGAGTTGATTACACGTGTGTTTCGTGTTCTATACATCTCAATCTTCATTTTGAAGTACAATTTGTGTATATTTAATTTGAATTTAAGGAATATAAGAGGTGAGAATTTTCAAAATAAACAAATTTCCATTACATATATAGCACCTTAAATCAGTTTTATGTATTTTTTTGTCATGTTTGAAACCCATCAAGGTTCAGTAAATGAAAACAATTTTTCGGCGGCATATTAAAAGAAAAAAACGTTTCAGTTGGAAATGTCTGTGCCAGTGCGACTTTTTAACCTTAAACACACACACACACACAAATGCACACAACCCTCAATAGTCCAGGCACATTAGACATAAAAATGAGAAAGTAAGGAAAAAAATCGGAGAAAGCTGATTTTTTTTTATATGTTTCCGGGACACACATTGCGGATAAAGTGTGAAAAGTCCCCGCGAATCCGAGTTGAGCTTTTTTAGTTATAGCGTTTTTTTGATGAAAAAAAAATTTTTAAAAAAAATTCGACCCAGCTCCATATTTCTCATTCTTATTCGCCTTAGTAGGGTGAGAATCATAAATATCGTGCTGAATTATATTGAGAATACATATCCCCAACAGAAAATGCCAACTTTGTACCAATCCTCACACTCAATGGTGAAATATTCACGAAAATGTACAAAATTACGAAAAAAAATTTATTGTTTTCATACACACAACGGTACACAACGTCCATTAAATCAAATCTACGACTACTTTGGGAGTTAAATTATATATCAAAAATTGCAGAAAAGCAGTGGCTTTATAATGATATATAACAATAGTCATTTATTCCATAATGAACTGGTGAAACGTGTGAAATATTAACCATACCCCCTAAACTCAAATTCAAACGGCATCGACTTTTCTCATTCAAATACCGTATTATAGCATCATTGTTTCAATTTCCATGTTCGATTAAATCACATAATGTGGTGTTCGCCTACACTCAAGATGCATTGGCATGTAATGTGTGCACGCCCTTGATGTGTATATATCAAAGCAGTGGAGATTGTGTCTTCGTCAGATAAGTTGACAAAAGTTTTCGTTAGACTCGGCGGCTTCCATATGATTATGTCATATTTAGGGGCAATTGGTTCGATCATGGCTGGTAGCGGCTTGGATGAACTTTGGGGACTGTTTATGCTGGTGGGTCAATCCATCATTTGATCAGTGGTCATGCATATTCAAGAGCAGTTCGTGCCCATTTGCTAACACAAATTGCCATTACAAAACTTGTGTTTGAAGAAAGCCGAACACTAGATAACATAGACTGCACAGAAGTCAATGAAATATTCTGTGGACTTGCCAGAGGTGACTGTACAACAGCTGACGCTGTCAATCAAGAAAGTGTCAACCATCTACTGTCAAAATTACACGAACTGCTCCAGAATGCGTCCGTAGGACGCACAGGAAAGTTTTGGGTACAATACTACGAGCAAATAGGTCTTCTCCAGTTGTTCTTGAGAGCAGAGCGCACAGGCGACTGGGAACTCCACACATCTTGTGTTCGCAATATGATTCCAGTATTTTCACGCAGGTGGTCATTTTGCATACGCAAAAAGTTCTCATCTCTATTTGCAGCAGATGAATGAGCTAACAGAAATAATGCAACAGGATGATTTGAAGTTGTTCACTGAGAAAGGTTACTTTACCATAAGGCGCTCAGATAAATTCTGGGACGGGATATATTCTGATCAGACCATAGAGCAGTGTTTAATGAGAATGTTCAAGCTCCCTGGTGGTCTCACACATGGCAGGGGAATAACCGATAGCACTGTTGCGAAATGGGTACATGGACTACCTCTTTGCCTTCCGATATGTAATGCTCTCGAAAATTTTGTTCATGTTCACACTGGTCATGGCGAACAACATCGGGATCTCCGTCAAAGTTCACAATTGACTGATGCCAATGATATCACCAAATTATTGAACTGGCTCAGAGTGCATTCCCCCTTTCAGAATAGAGATCCACTACAATTAGTCTCTATAGCGACCGGGCTTGTGGCCGACGAAACTGTGAACTGTGACCAAGTTCGCAAAATTGGTGAATGTTGCGTATCGAATGTTGTAAGCAAAACGTTCAACAGCATCAAATTACGACGTGTTGACACTGTGAAGTCTTTCGCATCGATGGCAAATAGCATCAAAGTCCGTGGAAGTAAGGTAGTGATTGACCCCACAATTCTGTTCAACCGCATCACATGTGTTATTCAGTCACAAGCAGAGATGGAAGAGTATCTCAAATATGAACTCGCCCCGAAACCACCAGCATTGTTTGATTCTGCTGGAATGAGGAAGACACAGAAAAGCACGCTCGGTAAGCTCCTCAAAACATATGGTTCCGAGCAAACTAAAATCCCAGAACATTCTCTGTTTGTTGTAGATGGTGGATTTTTATTGAGGGCAGTTGTATGGCCTAAACAGTCGTCATATAAGGACATATGTACATCATATTCCAATTATCTAGTGAGACATTTTGGGGCGAACGTCGTGGTTGTTTTTGATGGTTATGCTTGTACAATGTCGACAAAGGGCATGGAACAAGCCCGTAGATCTAAAGACAGGTATTCCATTGATATCAATATCTCACCCGAGTTACCAGCCACCACACCCCAATCCGATTTCCTTGCAAATGCCAAGAACAAAACCCAACTGATCGATCTTCTAATGCAGGAGCTATCTGCTATCAATATTCAGTCCAAGCAGGCCGAGGCTGATGCTGATGTACTGATAGCCGAAACTGCACTTGACATCGCTCAAGATGACAACAATGTTGTCGTTGTGGGAACAGACACAGACTTGTTAGTCATTCTTACCTCTCGAGTTCAACCGGGATGTAATATTCACATGATGTATTCCATTACCCCAAACTTACTAGTTTCAGTTAGTGAAATAGCAACCAAAATGGGTGACCATAGAAGCAACCTCCTTGTAGCACATTCTATAAGTGGTTGTGACACTACTTCTGCACTCTTTCGAGTTGGTAAGAAGAAAGTATTCAGTACAATTGTCTCCGATGTTACTAGCGACTCACAACAGTATGTCAACACAATTTTGGCGGATGACAGTACACCAAGTGCAGTAGCCGCTGCCGGGGAACAATTTTTCCTGATCTTATACGGGAGTAAAACTGTTTCCTCTCTCGACCAATATAGATATGTCACTTACAAGCGTTATGTAGCAAAATCTAAACTGAATAAACCCATCGACCTAGCCTCACTCCCACCAAGCAGCGATGCTGCACAACAACATGTCTACAGATGTTATCTCCAGGTCCAACAATGGCTGGGCACTTCGCTTCCTCCGACGGATTGGGGGTGGTCGCTAGACAATGGACTTCTTGTACCGACTGCAGCCACAAAGCCATGTGCCCCCGATAACCTACTGAATCTGATCAGTTGTGGTTGCAAGAGTGCTTGTACAAAAAGGTGTGGGTGTAAGAAGGCAGGACTCTCTTGCTCAGGTTTGTGTAATTGCAGTTCGGATTCTTGTAACAACCACAGAAACACTGTCCTGTCGGAAATTTCTGAGTTCGATGAATAATATGTATATAGGTCATGTCATTTCTGTATATAGCGTTGATAATAGTCAATGTAACTTAATCCATGTTGATTGATTTGTACATTCTGTAAATATTATTTATTGATTTTTGTACATTCTGTAAATATTATTTATTGATCTAATGCTGCCAGACACAGACGTGTCTGTTCGGTCCCAAGCCCGAAAATAGTTGAGTTCTCATGCTGACGAATTTTATGCCAAAAGGGGAACTCGGCCAGAAGCAGAGGGGGTCTTCCATAATGTCTATTTTGTAAGCAATGATAAAAGTCTTCAAATGGTGGTGGATTTTTTATCGTCTGTCCAACTAACATCCCGTTCTGTACTACGACCCTTTGGGCAAATCCGTTTGGAAAATCGTCATTTTTTGCGTAAATCCGATACTTTTTTTGTGAATTTTCAATAATTTTTCGCAGAATGCACATTTTTCTCTAGGTAAATGTATATTAGACATTATGTAGCTCGAAATACGCGTAAACAAAAAATACAGTTGGATCAATTCGAGGTTACAAAGTTCGTGCGATTTTTTTTATTTTTTTCAAACGCGTTTTCGAAAAAAGGCTGTAGAAAAAAAAGCTCAACTGGGATTTTAGGGGACTTTTGTCTAATCGTTCAGTGACATGTACTCGACATTCCCTGAAAAAATCAGCTTTCTCCGATTTTTTTCCCTAGTGAAACCTAATGTTCTTGGGCTACAATAATAACATGTACATTCAGAACGCACAAATGCATACATAAACCCACATGTAAACACACACGCGCGAACATTATCACTCGCACAGACAAACGCACGTGAGTTCGACAGAACCCAAGCGCTTGTACAAAAAGCGAAACTCCAACTGAATATTGAGTCTATGAGGATTGCCTCGCAACTCTGCGTGTGGGGAGTGGTCTCCGTAGAAACACACCCCTTACCCCATCCATAGCAACAATCACACAACAGTCACAATATACAATAGCGGATACCTATCTTTCTCTCTACTGATAACTTTGCTAATTGAACATTCTCAAATTTTCTTGCAACACTCTTATCAAGAAGACGCATGGAACTGGTAGACAAAGCGTAGGAGGAATTGGTGCAACCTACCTTTCTGCAACATACACAAGAACCCACCAAACACCAGGCAAGGATTGAAACAAGCTTGTCTGGCTGGGGACGAGTGTACATTTTATATAAATAAACATGTGAATAAAGATTTAACAGCCCTTTTAAGGGCTTGAGGGCGTGTGTCTGTGAGAGGGTGTTTTTTTTTCTTTCTTTTTTTTTTTGGGGGGGGGGGGGGGTGTTTTTGTTTTTTGTTTTTTTTTTGGAGGGGGGGGGGGGGTGGTGGGAGAGGTCATTTGGAATTCCCGAAGGATAACCAGATACCTCATAATCACATACGGCAATCCTATCTCCCAGAAGGCTTGATGGATGACTCCCGGTTTTCAAAACTAAACTGTTGGAGCTTTCTCCACTCCTTTTTGTAACCGCTATGGTCATATACCGGGGCCGCTACCAAACCGGCGTTGCTGTTTGGTTTTCTTTTCTCTTCTTCCCTTAAATTTGCCATCGCACAACATTATATTCATGGTGGGACTCAAACCACTACCATTGCCGAGCTGGAACCGAATAGAGCCCACTCTCTAATAGTCTTAATGGCGTTGAGAGATTGAGTATTGACAATCTATCACAACGTAAACTGCCGGGAATTCTAAACGCGTGCATACCCCCTCAGACCCCATTTGAGACAATAGGAAAGCTAGGTCTGTGTGATCCAAGTGAAATAAAATAAGGTTAACCGGGTCGCAAGGGATTTGTGAATCCTAAATCGTCACTGCGCGCCTTTGGCGCGCTAAAACCTTTCATTCATCATATGTGAAGAATCGGAATCCACAGCTTCATGCCAAGGCAAGTCCAGACTCGTTCACTTTCACATTCACACTTAGTAGGATGGATGTACAATATTCACCGTGAATTATGTATATTTTATTTGCTGCCATATCCTTACCACAAAAAATTAACAATGCACATTTAAGGTGCCATATGGTGGTGGAGGGTTGGCCTGGAGGTGGGTGATAAGTTATTTTCGATATCAACAATAATGTTAACAACATAAAAAAATTGTCTTTTTTTTGCTGTCCATCCATACTTATGAACAAAACTTCACAGCTGTAAACCTCTAAACATGATAATTATAACATTTTGTAAGTATTGGGCGCCTTTGAAAATAACATGTCGCCTGTTCTCGGGTTAAATCTTCCATTACTTGTATGACACCTTAAGATATCCACATGCACGAGAATAGAAACAGTACTGGTAATATGATATTTTGTAACTCGATCTAATGACGATTATCATTTCATCCATACACAGTGGGCAGAAACAAATCAATTATATATACCACAAGCAACACGAGCTGCTCGACAGATGATTTGGTGGACTTTCCATATTCGTATGAGTTGAAGAGTACATTTAACTATTCAAATCCACTTTTTACTCAAGTGTTACCCTTCTCCAAAATCCAAGAGTGATATAAAATATATATATATATATGTGTGTGTGTGTGTGTGTGTGTGTGTGTGTGTGTGTGTGTTTGTGTGTGTGTGTGTATTATGTATATGTATATTTAGCTTGGTGTGGGCCACTTCGCTTTCTCACCCTTCAGCCCCAGTGTTCCATGGTGTTCTTAATTAGTATTAGTTACACGCATACACGTGTATTCTTCTATTTTCGATAAAATATATAAAAATGGATGCCCCTGCCATCTGTTCATTCCGGAGATTACCATATTTTGTCCTCCCCTAGCTCTATGGTAGGCAATTCACTAGCTGTTTTGAGTTTACATTGTAAAAAATAGATATAATCATCGTCATATGCTACATATAATATATAGTGATTCCTGTTGTAGAATATGTTATTGATATAGCTGGATGATAAACTACCGACACCCATATGTCACTGTTTCTACCCTTCCACGACAGCACAGTAATTTTATATCTATAATGTTAACACATTTGCTATCTGTAACATTTTTCTTTCTTCATGTAAGCTCAAAACGGGCCAGACAACCGACAACAGACTTTCTTGTTTGTTTTTCAAAAACACAGTAGTCATACCTTCGGGTACATATATCTTGATTGAACAAAATAGATGTAATGTCTCCGTATGACAGTACGCTGGATTTGGATCCAGGATGGGGAAACATATAACTTTGCCAACTTGTACAACACCCTGAATAGTACTATTGATAATGAATCGGAAACTCCATTTTCAGTCCACGGAAATAGTTGCGAATACCACACCCCCGCCCAATTCAAGTCTGTCTATAGCAATAAGAAATAATCCCTCTCGGTATTAATTCTGAACTGTCGCAGTCTCAATACAAATTGAGACTCTCTGTGTCGCTTCTTATGTGACATCCGCATCTCAGATAGCGTTTTTGACATAATTGGTTTAACCCTTTACCTAACCTGAAAAGCAGACGACACTTGCAAAAAAAAATCTTGAATAACTAATTTTTTTCATTTTTTGTCTCAAAAACATAGGTTATGACCCCTCGTTGGAACGAGCTCGACGAGCTCGTTCCAACGAGGGGTCATAACCTATGTTTTTGAGACAAAAAATGAAAATATTTTGAAAATTAATTGGCGATTTTTGAGAACAGCGCTGGCCGGTTTTGGCCGTTACGTTAGGTAAAGGGTTAACCGAAATTTTCAAAATTGACAGGAATCCGCACAATTTGACAAGGTACCATCTATTAATTTTTAAGACACGCCCGGACGGTTGAGGTGGGGTGGGAATGTTTATTGAAGATCACATTTCCTACAAAATTAGGCCAAATGTAACCATTTTTATTCCCCATGTGATTGAATCCCTATTTATCGAGATAAACCCAGGTCAAAAAACCATTTCATTGTTGGGAGTATATATAGACACAACACAGCAATATTGGCAGATATTGACACATTTACTGATACAGTAACCAAAGTACTGGAAATAATGAATTCCGAGCACAAGAAATGTTACTTGATGGAGGACTTCAAATTGATTTTTTAAACTATGGGAAGCATCTGTATTTGTATTTGTTAACTTATTTGGTGAAGGATTCACGCCTGTCATAACCAAACCTACACGTGCAACAGAGTATTCGGCTACCCTTATTGACCATATTATAACCAATCGAATTGAAACAAATTATCACCCCGGTATCATGATTACTGATATATCTTACCATTTTGCCACATTTTACATTCTTGAAGACGACCTTCAGCATTCTCCCCGAACTAAACAGCAGAAAAGATGTTTCAAGAGAGAAAACATTTCAACATTCAAAGGTATACTGCAACAAAGTGATTTTAGTAGTATTGTAAATTGTAACTGTCCCAACACTGCACACGACAATTTCTTAAATATCTATCTGAATGCGTTTTAAATAGCATTTCTCATAAAATCAAACACCTCACCAAAGAAATTTATAAAACGCGAACCATGGCTGACCGCCGACCTCCTCCAATCATCGATCAATAAAAATAATCTGTTTGTCAACAAACTTAAAACTCCCAGTACTGAAAATATCAGCAAATACAAAAACTATTGCCGTATCTTTAGCCAAGTAATACGGAAAAGTAAAAAAACTTTACTCAAAAAAATCTCAGAAAAAAATGGAGTATCTTAAGGAGTGCCATAAATAAATCTCGCAATCCTCCGGTACTACCAACTAAATGTAAGCACAACAACAGGGAAATAAGTTGTCCAGCTGACATAGCCAATAATTTTAATATTTTTTTTTGTAGATATAGGTGAATCAATTAGTAATGAAATACCGAATTGTTTCATAAAAAAACATTACTCAGACTACTTATCACAAAATTTTCCATACAATGTCTTTGTAAACCCCACCACAGAGCAAGAAATCATTCTCATGATTAACAAACAACCGAGCAAATACAGTAAAGATTGCAATAATATTTCTAGTCACCTTTTAAAGTTGACAGTGAATGAAATTGCCACACCTCTTACTCATATGTTTAACCATTCTCTAGTGAAAAGCATGGTCCCCGACAAAATGAAATTAGCTAAGGCCATACCAATCTACAAATGTGGCAACGAGCAAGAGTTTGGCAACTAAAGACCAATTAGTATTCTACCCGCGTTCTCAAAAACACCGAAAAAGATCATATGTACCAGACTACGTTTTTTAAATCGTTTCGACATTTTTTACAAACATCAGTATGGTTTTCGTAAAAAGCACTCAATCTTACATCCAATTTTGCATCTAAAACCAACAAAGGACTCTACTTTATCAGTATTTATTGACTTCTCGAAAGCATTTGACACTATACGCTATGATGTATTACTAAAAAAAACTGAACTACTATGGAAGTAGAGGGGTTGCTCATTCTTGGTTTGAAAGTTATCTCACTGGGAGACGCCAATACGTGAAATACAATAGCTATTATTCAGAACTAAAGACCATTGTTTGCAGTGTTCCACAAGGTTACGTTTTAGGATCTCTACTTTTTCTTATATATTTGAATGACTTGAGCACTTCAACATCTTTAGACTTGCTTTCTTTTGCTGACGACACCACGGTTCATACGTCAGGTCACGGCGAACACATTTTGGAACAAACAATCATTAACGAATTATCGAATGTGTGCGACTGGTGCCGATGCAACAAACTTGTCATAAATGCCTGCAAAAGCAAAGCTATTCTTCTCCACCCACAAAACAATGAACATAAATTTCCAAATTTAAAAGTAGAGATCAATAATACTGGACTAACAAGAATTAGCAATGACAGACAAGAGCACTTCGTTAAATTCCTAGGAGTATACATAGACGAAAATCTCAAATTTAAATACCACGTAGAAATGGTATTCTCTAAAATTGCTAATGCAATATATTGCATTGGCAAAGTTAAGCATATGCTTCCTTTTGATGCCCTAAAAAGTCTCGACTATACCATTGTGCACAGTCACCTACTTTATGCGGTGCCCATATGGGGTCATGTCTCATCAGCTGAAAAATATATCAATTACAAAAACGAGCAATCCGTATAATAAATAAATAAATAATAAAAAGTATAACAGTCACACGGACCCACTATTTAAAGAAAACAAAATTCTTAAGTTTACAGATATTTATAAACTGCATGTAAATGAGTTTATGTCTGATTGTCATGCTCATAACCTTCCCGGTTCGTTTAACAACTTTTGTGCTTATACACCATCAGCTAACATGTTGACCAGGCAAGCAGAAGCAGGCCGGAACCAAGTTGGCAAGCCCAGAACGAAATTTTCGGTTGAGCTTCCGAAGCATAACTTCCCCAAAATCTGGAATGAAACAACAGGGAAGTTCCAGATAGTAACGACGGGAAAATGTTTTATCAAATCCAATAGAGATTCGATATTCAACGAATATAAGAATTCTGTTTCATGCAGGTACAATAGATGCCCTGACTGTCACGAACAATAAAACCACAATATGTATCCTATATATATGTATTTATGCATATATATGTAAATATGTAAATATGGAGTGTTAATTGTTTTCACCGTTTAAATTGTGGTTCAGTATATATCAATATATATACAATATACTTACATGTCTATGCTTGATACTCCTGGTGTCTCATCCCAAATTATTGGCCTTGGGAAAAGTTAAAAGTCACGCTTTTTCTTAAGATCGAAAATAATATACAACTTATACCAAGGCCAATATTCTAAACATCTCAAGTTGATTCTACCCGAAGATATGACTAACATACACATCGGCCGACGTCTACCTGTTTAACCTTACTCAAAATATTTTCTGATATTCCTGGAGATGGCAGGAAGACAACCATACCGGCTGTGCCATTGCCTAACAATGCACTTAACATATTCGTATTATGTAAATAATCACTTTTGTATTACTGTTTAACTTTGTGTATTGTTAAATAAAACTTATCTATCTTTCTATCTATATATCTGTCTATTGTTGCGAAGAAAGAAGCTCCTTCGTGTGGAAGGTACGCCGTGACCTTGTGGGGTTGTTCGACTCTTATGACGGTATTGGTTTATGGTCAAAAGTGTCTCGCGGCAACTGAGGTGGGTCTCTAACGTCGATTGTTTTTTTTTTTTGTTCTCTTGGTGGACGTTTTGTTGGGGAGTTTAATGGGGATGTTTTGGGTGTTTTTTTTACTTAAGTTCGCCTCAATAGAAGTAAGCCCAAAATAGTCCCCCGTTTTAGCAAAAGTTTACTCATCCATGTACTTTTTCGCAACAAAACATTTGTTGTAAGGCTATTCAGTTGCTGCGCCACAAAAATGGCAGCGACAAAACCGGCTGTGACAAAATAGTATGTTTTAATGACCAGATGTTGTGACAGCAACCAGAAGCAGCAATATCGATTAAGCGGCCGGAGTGGTAGCCTCATAGCAGTTAGTAGCGCAGTAACATACACAGGTGGAAGAGGTGATAGCCAACAGCATAATCGACACTGATGCCCGCTGGACAGTGACCCCCCATCAAACAGTGGCCACCGCTGGTCACCAAAATACCCGTAATACGTATTTACGTGTGCTGCATGTGTTGTGCACCAACGTTTGAGCACGCAAACGCAAGTTCAGTCTACACCCAGTGTCTGTTGCGTTGGCAAAGATCACCCTTGGGCAAGGGAGTTGACTCTGTATGGGCGATAGCAGTAGCAGCTAAGATCGATAGTGGCAGTAGTTTCAGTAATGGATACTCGGTTGAAACTAGCAGCCCATGCTGAGGGCAGTAAGGGGAGTGGTAGTGACCGAAGGCAGTAAAGGTAGGGGTTCAGGACAAATGTACAGCTTTGTAGCAGTAGTGACAGTATTGAGAGGTCAGTAGTTGTCGAAGATGGTGCGATGATAGGGCATTGTAGTGCCCTTGACAGCAGGCAATTTATTGTAGAGAAGGAAAATTACAACAGGGAAGAACAAGCGCTTGTACTAATCGTAAAAGACCATATTTGTGGTCGAATGCAAAAGATTTGACGGACGGTAGTAAAGGTGGAAGTCTATCATACGACAGATAGTGTTAGCCATGGGCATGGCAGTGACTGTGGTTTTCTCTGGGAGCAAGCCGAGAGAACACTGCTTACATATTTTTTCACAGAATCCATTTGTATAATATGTTTGTGCCAGCTTTGTGGCTATAGCGTCCCTTTCCCCAGAGATAAGTCGTGTGGGCATTCAGTCACTGGTGTTGCCCTTATTGCTCTTTAACTCCTTCAACAAGATGAGAATCACGCCCGGCCTCATATAACAAAAGGGAAACAACCGTATATGGAGTGATAGTGGGCGAAGAATAGGTGAGGTGAGTAATCTGATATTTTGAACGATTCTATAATTGAGCAACTTGAAAATAGATCGGGGTCAGAGATAGATAGGCTTAACCAGGATTGCGCACAATAAAACAGATAACGGAAAAATTGCTGATATCGAATGATAGCCAGAACGGGTCTAGAAAGGTAGCATTTCTGACGGGAATAAGCAGAAGAGTGTGTGCCTAAGGCATGGAGTAGTTGGAAAGGAGTATTTTGGGAGAATGGGGATTTCCAGGAAGGGGTTACACAGAAGTTTGAAGACTCCCTTGTATGTTTTATCTCTTCTACTACCTTTAAAGTCATAATAATGCAAATTGTTGGCAAACACGTGCATTTTACTCAAAGTATAGTAAATATAGTATGTACATGTGTGTCACAAACATAGCATTGTGTTGGCCTATTGTATATCCACCATGCCACTAATGCGCATAGGCAACCACTGGTGTACATCAATGTGAGGATACCCATTAGCCCTTTTATGACCGTGCCACAAAGTTCGAAATGCATCCCACACCCCTGATATAATGGTTTTAACCCTTTCAACACTGGCGCCCTGGAAGGTATCATTTCAGTTAAGACTGTCAACGCCGAAATGGGCGAAACCATCCTGGCTTGTTCGGTGGTTCAGTAATAATTTAAATTATCACCGAGCCTCGCTCAGATTTTTTGCTCTTCATATCGTCTGCTCAGTGCTCGTCCTCTACCAATTTTTTTCTTCACGCAAAAATTTATGCAAACCTTTTGAAAGGGTTAAATAATGAAATATCGTCACAAGCTGAATTAGTGAATTGTTACCCCATTGACCGTTAACCCTTTGAATCCGAGCGGCCGTTTTTCCGTCCCAGGCACACGAGACGCCATAATTTCATTAAGGTGGATAGCTGCTAAGTGAATGTGTGGTTAGACCAAACAATATTTTCAACGTGCAGCTCCAGAGCTGCACATTGAAAATATTAATTGGTCTTTCCCCAAATAATAAATACGGACTCTTCCAATTGTTACTATTCAACTGATATGGAAGATTACCACCAGTGTTTAAAGGGTTAACTCTCAGAGCAGAGTGTCTTTAACAGTACTCTACAGGTAAATAATAGTTACTGTGCATTTCCCACTCTTTCAGCTGTGGAATATTATTATAGTCCCGTTGATAGTTCACAGCAAATCAATGAACAAATCGCAGGAGTAACTTTAACTGATATTTAATTTCTTGCATTATTACTTGATACCTCACCGTGTCAACTTCAACATAAACTCAGTGATATGTCAATGACGATTAGACACTACCACGATATTCACGAAGTTTCAGGAGCCGAAAATTTTCAAATCCAAAAAGTTCCTTGAATTCAGGAGAAGCTGAAATCGTTATTGCAAATAATGGAAAAGTGTAATATTGTCCATGAAAGAATATATATTGCTCATGAATACTCTGACAGAGGAGATTTGTCTGAGAACTCTGTAAGGGATTAAAACAAAATTCATTCACCAGTTATTAAACCCTAAACACAAGTTTCCATTTCCATATAATGTTTGGAGAGTGTCGGAAGGTATTCTCCAAAATATGTCAAAATAATGTTTTGAAGAAGAAAATGTTTGAAATTGTAAAGAAACTGTAAAGTAATCAGCGCTATCTCATAAGCAAAGCATCATTGCTAATTCAACACTTCATATTTTTGCAATTTAATCTTGAATTATATGTACACATCAGTCCTGCTTTAAAACATCTGAACTTCTCACTCCGGTATCTCTGTTTACCTGCACACTTATATTACTTCTTTTGGTAGTTTTGAGGTGGCCAGTCCTATCTTCACACCAGAACCCAGAAGTACAGCGAATGATGTGTGTTAATCACACTGTGATGGCAAGATATATCTGGAATTGAAAAAATGAAACAAACAGTAGAATAGGAAGTATTGTTATCAGCTTTTCAAGCAATCAGTATACTTTTCAAATCATAGTTAATTTTTCAACAGAACCATGACTTTGTTGGAGTTCTCCGTGCCCTCTGGCTAGATCAGACCACATTACACATTTGTTTCAGCTCGTTGATTACCTGCACTGTAAATCCAGAACTGTCATCCCCCGAAGGACCGAAGGCGAACCAAAAAGAGAAACATGTCCTGTAAATGGAAGGCCACACCTGCTGCTCTATTGGAAGTTATAGACGTTTTAAAGCACTTTTACCCCTTTACCCAACGTAACGGCCAAAACCGGCCAGCGCTATTCTCAAAAATCGCCAATTAATTTTCAAAATATTTTCATTTTTTGTCTCAAAAACATAGGTTATGACCCCTCGTTGGAACGAGCTCGTTCCAACGAGGGGTCATAACCTATGTTTTTGAGACAAAAAATGAAAAAAATTAGTTATTCAAGAATTTTTTTTGCAAGTGTCGTCTGCTTTTCATGTTAGGTAAAGGGTTAAAACAGTTTCTCATTGTCTCGAAAATTAAGAACAGTTCATTTTCTAGACAATAAGAAACGGTTTACAAAGTACACAAAGACGTTTCCTAACATTAGACCAATTCTCATGACAAGAGTTTGCACATGTGTTATATTTGCACCTATGTAAAATCTGCATGGTGTGCATAAGCAAATTTTACAACGCGTTCACATGAAGTTAAGCAAGGTGTGCATTTGCGTGAAGTCCATTCATTACTCACACACCGGCCATAATGGATAGGTTGAGTGCTTTGTGTAGACGAAAAAAGCGAGTCCTACCCTATGTTGCGAGTGCAGGATTAGTTGTTGGATTGTGCCAGGAGAGAGCGGTCTTTAGATTGGTGGGAGAACATTGTCCTAAAGACGTTCGACAACAAGCAATGGATCAAAGAATTTCCGGATGAGGAAGGCAACAGCCCTGGACTTATGCTCAGAAATTGAGCCACACATTTCAAATGGACCCAGATGCGCGAGCCACTAGATACTAAAAAGAAGGTTGTCATAGCTCTGTACTGGATGGCTACTTCGACTGAGTATCGGACAATTGCCAATCTCTTTGGAGTAGAAAAGACCACTGTGCACACTTGTGTGCACATTGAATGTGATGTTTTATCCGAAAAGATTATGACAAAGTATGTGCAGTTTCCTCAAGATAGTGAGCTTGCTGTCGTTATCGGAGGATATAAAGAAAAATGGGACTTTCGGGGCTGTGGCGGGGCCATTGATGGATGTCACTTTCCTGTTATTTCCTCTGATGAGTCACATGGAGATTACCTCAACTGGAAAGGGTGGTATTCAATAATTTTGCAAGGAGTATGTGATCACAACTACATTTTCAGGAATGTGAACATAGGCTGGCCTGGGCGAGTACACGATGCTCGTGTTTTTGCCAACTCAAAGGTATACCAATTGGAAGAATCGGGCACCCTTTTTGGAGGCAGATCAACACAACTGGATGTTGCGGGAAAGAAAACTGAGACATCGATTGTCATATTAGCGGATGCGGCATATCCTTTAAAGACTTGGCTTTTGAAGCCCTTTACAAACACGAATGACAATCGGCAGTATTTCAACTACCATCTCTGTAGCGCACGCAATGTCGCATGACCCTCGAGAATGCACTTGGGAGGCTAAAAGGTCGATGGAGATGTCTGATTAAAAGATTAGATGTGGATGTACAGTTTACCTGCAGTGTTGTTACTGCGTGTGTAGTTCTCCATAACATATATGAACTGAACAAAGAGGAATTCAGAACGTCGTTGAAAGAACAAGACGGGGATGAAGGGCAAAATCTGGACAACAGTGACGCGGGTGGTGATCATATTGGACATGAGATGCGCGAGAAGCTCGCAACTTATTTCGATTCAAACAGACTGAAGAGGCGATCCTTAGATTGATTCTATTCAGCTTTCCATTTATCTTATATAATGTACTTTTGTGGAAGATCTAACCTGGTCTATATTTTCTGTCCGCTAAAGGCAAAACACATGCCTAACATTACAAAGATCGTATCAATTTCTGTGAGCAGACGACAACTTTGTCAGCAAAATAAATATATATGCAGTGACTTTGACAAAAACAATTTGAATGAAATATGTTCATAACATAGCAGTGAACATTATTTCTTGAGTTCATTGTTAAATTAAGTCATGGCTGCTGAGAAGCAGCCATGACTTAATTTGACAGTGAACTCAAGAAATGAAAAGTCTGGTGAATTCATCGGTGAAAGGGTTAACGGGTTCCATTGATATCCTTATTTGTATGGTTTTATTGATTAAGTCCAAGATATTTCAAGTCATGTTAGCCTTATATTGGTCCATTTTCCGGATTTGGTAGAGGGTCAACCCTTCAATCAAAACAGGTTTTCTGGAGAAAAAAAGTCACTTGATTTGAATGAAATCATACAAATATGGCAGTCATTGGAACCAGCTCATTGAGCTGGTTCCAATGAGATCCATAATTGCATGGTTTAACTGAGAACGTTTCAAGCTATTTCAAATTATGATAGTCTTATCTTGGTTGGTTTTCCGGCCGTTTTGGCCACTATTTTAGGTAAACTAAAGCGCCTCAGAGGCCCTGATTCAGTCAGGTTGATGCTCCCAAGCAGGCTGTGGTCCCACAATCTCGTCGTCGGTGAGTCTAATCACATCGATGACACTTCGGACATAGCGTCAGAATTAGTTACCTGGATCAGTTATCAGTTACGCGCCAATACTATTGGCGCATAAGTGATAACTGACCCAGTAGCAGCAGGGGCACGGCCAGGAAGGGAATTTCTAAACCAGCACTACATTAAAAAATTGAAACGATCACAACCCAGACATACCTTTGACAAAATGACAGAATCATAATATCACATATTTATTAATGTGCAAGTGCTGAAAATTATCGCAAAAATGAACGTAACGTGATTTACGTGAAGAAGTAACACATTTCCAGAACATCGTCTGTTATTTCCAGAACCTCATCTCTTCTGTTTTCAGTCATCTCAAACAGGTTGTTAAATGATAACGAAAATAATAATTCGCAAACAAATGTGGGAGCTTTCAAAGTTCTGGCTTGTCAATCGACAGATAAATGGTACAATCATAAACGAAATTTCCTTACAAATTCGTACAGGTCTTATCAGATGCACTATCATATTCCACCGACTGTTGTGGGCATCCCTTCATTTGACTACAAGCGATCTGTTGAGGCACGAGGCACAGACAGTTGTGGCAGTCGTGTTTAAAATTCGGCTGCATTTGGCACATATTCACACGAGCGATCACGCTCAGCTTGCCATGTGTTTCCAGTAGATCGCTGCATCGTGGAATTCACGGAAGTACGATTCAGAATCATTTGCATCACATTGTACTGGTGCTGTCTCTCCTCTCTCTTCGTTCTTTCTTCCGCTTCCAACCGTGCCTTTTCCAATTCTATTCTTTTCAGCTCAGTTTCTAATTTAAGTTTCTCGAGTTCTATTTGTTTCAATTCTGTTTTTTCGTTTGAAGTACTGAACGCGCCCATGACTGTTCCGAGCGCAACTTCCAGCCGGTTCTTTTTGGCAGACTTCTTAACTTTACCTCTGTTCTTCTCTACTGAATCTGATTTCCTTTATGTGCCAGTGACCTCTGGCGACTTATCATTCTCGTTCCGTTGCGTATTTTCATCTTCCTCACCTTCCAATTCATCAACACCTTTCGGCTGTTAGAGATCGTCAGTGCGGTCAGAGCCGCGATAGCAGGATTCCTGAACGTTGTCACTCTCGTCGGCTTCACCCAAAGTGTCTATCAGTTTATGAGGCGATATTGTTGGTCTTTTACCTAAGATATGATCGAGCTGCTCATAAAATTTTGTGGGACGGCGTCCTTTCCCACTTGTTTTAAGTTTCAGTTTACACAAACAATAACTCCTTTTGAGGGTATGGATTTTAGTTTTGCACTGTTCTCAAGTTGTGCCTTGTTGTATCCTCTTCGTTGCATCTCTTCTGAAACTTTTTTGTATACCTCGTGTGTTTTCGTTTTGTGATTTTCCATTTCTTCTTCGATGTTCAGTTCGGCCCATACATCTACGAGAGCTTCTGTCTCTAACCAAGATGTCCCACGAGTGTTTTTCTGGGTAGCCTTCATCATCCTCGACAATTTTAAAAGTAGACCTACCGATATCTATCTAGCTATTTGATTGTGGTCTCAATAAGCGTATAAAGCACCAACGACGACGTAATACAATTTACGTAGCATTTCAATAACGTACTTCGAAAAAAAATAGACATGATTTAATATATTAACCCTTTCCGGTTGATTTTAAGGATCACCCTCTGGTTTGCACACATATGCAAATTGAAAAATGCGTTCTCATGACAGGTCCATTACCCCGGAAGTAAAAATTGCACACCAGGGCAGATTGAAAAGTGTGCAAATTTACATTTACACCCGGTTTTGTGAGATGTAAAGTTTACACTATAGGCAAATTTGCACACGTATGCAGAACCGTTCTCATGACATCATTTGCATACTATGTAAATTTACATATATATGCAACTATGCACACGTGAGCAAACCTCGTCACGAGAACAGCCCTATTGATGAGAAGTGGCAAGAATGGTATAAAGGTGCGCTAATCTTCGCCTTCCTCCCAATTGCACTTCCTCTGCCAAGAAGACAAGATTTATTTTCAAAGCACACCAGACAGCGAGAAAGAAGTGGAAATGAGAAAATGAAGAGATCATTAGTGGAATACGGTGATACAGGTAGCAGTGACTATCAGTGACTAGGAAGATGGTACAAGAGAAAGTAAAATACAGAAATTGACTGAAAATGAAAAGAATACAAGCCATTCTCATGCATTTCAGAATGAACGCGTCTTGTATTCTATTCATTCTCACTTACTGCGTACATCCAGAATGTTTCACTCAAGATCACATATCGTCGGTGTTCCCGACTATAATATTTATGCCATTGGTGGGTGATATTAGACAGAGATGTGGAGTGAAAGGACAATCTATGGAGGACGATCTGATGAGAGTTTTCATCGACCACCCAGGATTGGACATTATAAGTTTTCTGATAAATTGAATTGAGGGTAACATGGTATGAGGTTTGCGGCTCGGAGCTGCTTACGTTCAACCGAGATGCGTAGCGTCGAGGTTGACCATAAACTCCGAGCTGCAAACCGAGGACCATATTATCCTCAATTGATCACAATAACATATATGTTCTAACAGGACCCTATCCATAGCCGAAAACCCACAATGTGAAAAAACTAGGTGACTTTTAACGATTACAAGTTTAGTTCGAGTACACACGACGTCACTGGACACATAGTCAATAAAACAGATAATGGTCGAGGCCACTCCATCTGACTTCCATTCGTAAAGTGATTTGTAAGTTAAACAATACTTCATTCGGAACATAGCCTGCTTCACGTGTGAAAAATCTAGAAAAATGAAGCGGTTTGCACATCACACCATTGATGGAATAATTGCGAAATGTTCAAAGTCATTTCAAATATTTCGCATGGCGAGGTCAGACGATAACATATGCTTCTGGAACTGCAAACAAAGAAGAAACTACGCGAGCTCTCATTCAATCAGAGGACGAGTATTTTAGTCTTATTGGGACATAGGTTATGATAGGTATATTTTTGCCAGTTAGCAATGCCAAAGGTGTACATTCAAATAACTTTACTATCCGGATAAAGACGTGCACCGAATGCATTTGCATCTGTTGATAAGACGATCGAAGGTAAACGCGGTGTTGTGGAAATTAAAAATGTCACGTGCATTTGTTCTTAGGAATGTGTCATGCATGCTGATAAGCTGAATGTGACCTTTAGCTAAAGAAACAGAAATATGTTCATGACAAACCAATTCAATAAGATGAGGCAAAGGCATTGACGAACAAAGCAGGGCTTGATTACAGTAAACCCTATGGGGTATGAGGATTAATGAAAATTTAAAGAATTGCGCAGCCAAGACTCTGTCATTCAAATACACTCACAACATGTTAAAAGTGGCATTTTAATTGAATCACTTAAACTACAAAGTATAGTGAAGTTATTCATATTTACCTCCTTAACTTTTAGAAGCCGGGGAATCAGAATGGATTTATTGAACATGACATGCCGCAAAAAACTTACAGTAAAGCAAGTGCTTCTAGTCAAGTGTCGTCTGCCTGAATAGGCAGAAGACACTTGACTAGAAGCACCTGCTCAGTGTTTAATTCTCCCCAGCCCAAAGATCGCCCAGGGAACTAAACCGTCACTGCCAGATTACCTGCCGTATTACATCACAGGCAAGAAAACTCGACTACCGACTTCTAAGAGTTAACCAGCATTTTTACACCATCACTACAATTACAAGGGTTTAGCCACAGTGAGTATCATAGATGCCCCAATGGTTATGTTTGCTATGCTCCTTCGTCGGGCACTCCTTGGCATCCCATTACATGTTGCAGTTGCAATACATAAAGATCATAAGTTTTGCGCGCTATAAAATCACACCGCTAAAACAGAGGGCCATGGAAACATTTTGTTGATAATTTATTCAGGGAACGTTAAACACATTTATAATGTGTTTAAAAATTGTAAATATTGTCATCAAGTGTCAATGCTGAAAATAAATTTTACATTCCAAAATACACTTGACCAGAGGAAGAAAAATGCCAGAAAGTACCATTTGTATTTTTTTTGATTTTGGAATTACTTGAGATTTAGGAATTCATATCTCAAAGTTATGTGTTGTCAACGTGCTTGTGGAGATTGTAAAACAGTAGATGAAGATTGTTTATTCTATGACAAAAATGGAGGAAGAGAAAAGTTTTTAAAGGGGAATCTACTTCACCTGGATTTAATGATTGGCTTTTCAATAATAGGAAAATTAAGATACAACAACTATTGCTCAAACATCACGAGGGTTTGATCAGAAATATAGTTTATTTGAGTTTCCCACGGCGTTTGCAAATGGGTGTCAACGGCGTTTGGGCCTTTGGGTTCAAAATTTTTGTGAATAATTTATTATTCAGCTTTCACCAAATGCATATTTTTATTACAGAACACCAGCTACATGTGTGTCTTGAAATTTAAACTTTTATTATAAATAGCGGAGCGTTCCGAATTCGCTCGCAACATTTTCGATACGCTGTCAGTTCGGCAGTCTGTGTAGAGCGTTCTTTCTTTCCACCCATGCCTGCTTCTCCCACAGTTGCTCCATTAGAACGGCTGCGATTGATAGTAGGCTAATATTCTCGAAATGCAAACGTCTTTACTTCTGCCTTCTCCTACCACACGTCCGTACCGTCCTTTACAAAATACTGGGTGTAGGTTCCCACTCCTGTGTGGTTGCGGGAAATCCACTCTTGTCTTCAAAACGTATAAATTTTCCACAGACCACAGCTGTTCGATGCTCTTTCTTGTTGTTTCTTGACGAAGAGAAACAGCTCGAAACGCGACGAGTAAAAATTCCACACGTGAGACATCTTGTGTCAAATTCGTCACAAATTGTCGCGATACGAAACGCGGTGGCGACGCCGGGTTTTATTCGGAAGCCCACAGTTCTCACCTACAGCAATTATCTGTACCTATTGATTAATCGGACTAATCTTTTATGCCCCAGGATGCAGGGTCGACGCCAGGATCTTGTTCCCGGGTCACCCCATGTTTCCACAGGTTTTTCGAGAGAAAAGTGAAAAAATTGTCCCGGTGATGGGTGATCACTGGTTTATCCCCCTGGCGTGTACTGTAGGTTACGGCTGCACGTCCTTTTGAACTTACATTAATAAATACACTTCACACATACACCTAAAAACGTAATCGACAGCCAAGCTGATATAAATTGACAAATACTTTTGATAATATACTGCGATAAATCACCCAGTGACTGCTGTTTTTGCTCTTATCGCTTATCATGAATGTCACTAGTCTCCGCTTCCACAGACCCCCCCCCCCCCCCCCCCCAGGTTCACAAAAAGAAAAGACGATAATTTCCTGACTGTTGGATAAAGAGTTACAAGTGAGGAGGCTCTTTACTCTACACAACCCTTCCCCCTAAAAACCGATGTTATTCCATATATCTCTGCCCGAGATTCTGTTACTTTGGACCTCGGGTCGGGGTGGGAGTTATTTCTAGCCACTTTTTTTTTTGCTTTGCTGGGTAAAGGGTTAAAAGTATGTAGGCTGACTACTCAGCAAAACCCATGGAATTAACGATATTATTCACCTTTGGTTGTTTGGTATCTAGCGATCTGGACGTTCCGTGTGTCGTGTTCTCAACGTTTCGCTCTCCCCGCCCTAAGATAATGATGCGAAACGGCCACTCGCGTACACAAAACAACAGTGACATTGAACTGGGAGCGACCACCTCGGGTGAAAAACGCCAACTGTGGGTGCGAAATGTCTTGGCACGGAACGCCCTAAGCACAAAACGTTTAGAAAACCTCAACACCCATGACTTCACAGTCCGAACTGCGAACTTCAAACAAACGTCTTTGCGACTTTACATTTCGAACTGCCGCTAACTGCTTGCTGACTTCATATTTCGAACTGCTAATTGCTAACTCTAAACGCCTTGATGACTTCACAGCTCGATTGCTAACTGCTTGCTGACTCCACATTTTGAATTGCAAACTGCTAGCTGCCTTCACATTCGGAATTGCTTACTGCTCACTAACTTTTTTTGTGAGTATCGACAGAAGTGAGTGAGGTTGGCAAGTCACTCCACCCAACAGTGCCTCTCAGGTTCACAAAAAGCGACAACTCAGCGGGTTCTCGTTCCCATCCTACTACTTTTGCAATTTTACGAAAAAAATTGTGTCGAACCCCACCGGACACTATACCTGACACATCTTTAACAAAAATTGAATTTTTCTGTTCTATTTCTCCAACTTATGAATGTTTAAACGACATATTTCAATAAAACCATAAAACCTGGATAGCATTAGAAATGGCTTGGCGAGCAAATTCTGGCGATATCCATGTTTGTGCATTTTCATTGGGGTAGTAAACAGTTACTGCCGAGTGCTGACTTCGGGGGGTTATTTGGAGCCATTTATAGCAGCTTTTCTACACTTTCCCGAGTAAAGAATTAGACGTAAGAAGGTTCACTTCAAATCTGTGTTTTCAAGAGAAGTTCCAAACTCATCTCAACCAAAATTAAATAAAATTCGTTTTCCACACATATCTAAATTATAACCTGGGGTGTTAAAAAACTACTGAATAAATTCAATGTTAAAAATGCCGGCGGCCCGGACAATATTCTTAACCACATTCTTCGGCAGTTTTTTTAAGGAATCGGCTCCTGCTATTCATCATATCTTCAGGAGGGGGTCTTTCCACCCACACCATGCACTCGGACGGACGAATGCCAACATTTCACCAAAATTCACGAAAGGAAATCCCCATGAGGCAAGCGACTATTGACCGGTATCATTTACAAATGTTTGTTGTAAAACATAACAACATACCATGTGTCGCCATATCTTTGATCATCTGGAAAAGTACAACATCCCCATTTCACTACAACACAGTTACAGAAACGGCAACTCTTGCGAAAGCTAAATGATCATCACCATCTTCGATGTGAAAATGAATTACAAAAACAACAACAACAACAACAACAACAACAACAACAACAACAACAACAACAACAGTAACAACAAATAGACATAATAATGCCAATTTTGTATTCTATTAAAGCTTTCGACACGGCTCCTCATCTAAAACTTCTCCATGACAATTATGGCATACGTGATAAGATCCTGAACTGGTTCTTTTTTCCCCATGGAACGAGCACATAGAGTGATTGTTGAGGGGTGACCTCATTTTCTTGCCGAGTTGAATTTGGAGCCCTACAAGAGACAGTTCTTGGCCCTTTACTATTTTTGTGCTACATGAACGATTTTTTTAATTCATTGATTGGTATTTAACGACACTTTAACAGCCAGGGTCATGTTGTGTCGGTGACAGGTTTATTGGCGGAGAAAGCCAGACTACCCAGGGAGAACCATCAAACAACGACGAGCACCTGCTAGCTCTCAACGTCATAACATCAGACCATACTATGCACCGCATATTAGTACTACGCACTACACAGCACAGAGTAAGATTGGTTGAAAATGTGCACCTCTGAATGCAGAACGTCTCAACACACGACGTCACCGTGCCCTCGTGTGAGCAATCGTGATGAAGTGTCTTGTCCAAGGACACAGCGCGGAAATCCGAATTAATTTGTAAATGGTCGCCCATCCACAGACTAATTAACCGAGCTCGACGTTGGTCTACTTCAGTAATCTTATATAAACAATCTACCCAGAGGTATTACATCACAAGTACGAATATTCGCGGACGATTGCCTGCTAGTATATCGGCAAATAAAATTATTGCAAGATCATCTTGAACTTCAAATGGATCTGAAGTCACTAACAAAATGGGCGAACAATTGGGGGATAAAATTGAACCAAAATGTTATTTTTTGCCAATCAGCAGTAAAAAGGGTCATCAGCATACAACCACACACTAAATAACCACATCTTAAAGCACGTCCAAGACTCTAGGACAACTCATACCTATAAAAAGATATCAATAGAACTGAATGTGTTCAGCGACGGATAGTGAGATTCGTTTGTATTTTTTTTTTACTACATTATGTACGACCTGGTAGCCATTCCATCCCACAAAATACTGAAATTGAACAAATGTAGATAACGCCACACTAACTCTGAATTAGTAAAACTAATTACATGCAACACTGGCACTTATAAATATTCATATGTACCTCAAACGATCCGCGACTGGAATGCATTGCCAGACAGCGTGGTAACTTTTCTTATTTTCCCCAAATTCTCAGTGTTTCAATGACATATTTCAGTTAAACCATAGAAACATGGATATCATCAGAAATGACTTAGCGAGTCAGTTCTGACGATATCCATGTTTGTGTGGTTTTATTGTGACAGTAAACCGTTACTTTAACCTTGGCAGGTTTATTCAGGGATATTTCTACGGGCTTTTTCCCACTTTGCTGGGAAAAGAGTTAAAAGTAAGAAGGCTTGTAATCCGTACAGGCTTTCCGATTACCGATTTTTTTCCATTTCATCTTTGGAAACTCATACTCAGTGATCTGTACCTTTTGTGTGGCGTGTTTTCAACATTCTGTACACCCCCTCCTACCAACATATGGGTAAACAACGTCCAGTCTCCTGCACGAAACGACCACAGATTCGGATTCGGATTGATCACAAATTTACGAAACGCCTTGTGTGTGAAATGTCTTGAAGCATTCAATATCTACGACATTTCGAATTGCTAACCGTGAACGTCTTGATGACTTCACATCTCCAATTACTAACCGCTAACTGCTTGCTGACATCATATTTCAGATTGCGAACTGCTCGCCGACTTCACATTCTGAATCGCGAAATGACAACTGCTTACTGGCTTTTAGGACCAACAGAAGCAAGTGAGGTAAGCGGCAGGTGCTGGTTAACAAAACATATTTCCGTACAGCTTGCTTACTTCATCGTGGATAACGTCCTGGGTACGAAACGTCCTAGGTACAAAAGAAGGAAGGCAAATCACGTACAGTCCTTCTCGGGTTCACAAAAAGTATTGTCGGTACAAAATGTCTTTGCACGAAACATCCTCTGGTCGGAACGTCAAGAAACATCTAATATCCGTGACTTGCCATTTTGAATTGCTAACTGCCAACTGCTAACCGCTTTCTGGCTTCACACTTCGAATTGCTAACTGCTGCTAACTACTTTCCGAGTTCAAAGTTTCGAATTGCTAACTGCTTACTGACTTTTTTTCTGAGTACCGAAAGAACAAGCGGGGAAGGCAAATCCCTCTGTCTCACAGTCCTTCTCAAGTTTACAAAAAGTATTGTTGGTACGAACTGTCTAGGTGCGAAACGTCCTCTGGGCGAATCGTCAAGACTCATCTAATATCCGCGACTTGACATTTTGAATTGCTAACTGCTAACTGCTTTCTGACTTCACATTTCGAATTG
Source organism: Pictodentalium vernedei (assembly GCA_031216915.1). Classification (NCBI taxonomy): domain Eukaryota; kingdom Metazoa; phylum Mollusca; class Scaphopoda; order Dentaliida; family Dentaliidae; genus Pictodentalium; species Pictodentalium vernedei. Next base: position 267,116,470 of record CM062292.1, on the reverse strand, counting down.
CTAACTGCTTGCTGACTTCACATTTCGAATTGCTAACTGCTAACTGCTAACTGCTTGCTGATTGTCTAGGTGTGAAACGTCCTCTGGGCGAATCGTCAAGACACATCTAATATCCGAGACTTGACAACATCTAATATTCGTGACTTGACATTTTGAATTGCTAACTGCTAACTGCTTTCTGACTTCACACTTCGAATTGCTAACTGCTAAATTCTTTCTGAGTTCACATTTCGAATTGCTAACTGCTTCCTGAGTACCGAAAGAGCAAGCGGGGAAGGCAAATCCCTCTGCCTCACAGGCCTTCTCAGGTTTACAAAAAAATGTTGTTGGTACGAACTGTCTAGGTACGAAACGTCCTCTGTGCGAGTCGTGAAGACACATCTAATATCCGCGACTTGGCAACATCTAATACCCGTGACTTGACATTCTGAATTGCTAACTGTTTTTCTGATTTCACACTTCGAATTGCTAACTGCTAACTGCTTTCTGAGTTCACATTTCGAATTGCTAACTGGTTTCTGACTTAACATTCTGAATTTCTAACTGCTTACTGACTTTTTTCTGAGTACCGAAAGAACAAGCGGGGAAGGCAAATCCCTCTGTCTCACAGCCCTTCTTAGGTTTACAAAAAGTATTGTTGGTACAAAATGTCTAGGTACGAAACGGCGAATCGTCAAGACACATCTAATATCCGCGACTTGACAACATCTAATATCCGTGAGTTGACATTTTGAATTGCTAACTGCTAACTGTTTTTCTGACTTCACACTTCGAATGGCTAACTGCTAACTGCTTTCTGAATTCACATTTCGAATTGCTAACTGCTTTCTGACTTGACATTCTGAATTGCTAACTGTTTACTGACTTTTTCTGAGTACCGAAAGAACAAGCGGGGAAGGCAAATCCCTCTGTCTCACAGTCCTTCTCAGGTTTACAAAAAGTATTGTTGGTACGAACTGTCTAGGTACGAAACGTCCTCTGGGCGAATCGTCAAGACACATCTAATATCCGCGACTTGACATTTTGAATTGCTAACTGCTAACTGCTTTCTGACTTCACATTTCGAATTGCTAACTGCTAACTTCTTGCTGACTTCACATTTCGAATTGCTAACTGCTAACTGCTTGCTGACTTCACGGATACAGGGTAATAATGTAAGCCAGAGAGCACTGCGGTGGATTCTAGACGTTAACATCGCATTATTATTATTACTGAAATACTGCAGTATATGTTAATTTTTGGTACAGAATTGGCGCTGCAACGATATGCTCCTAATACGACATTATCACAATTTAAAGTAGGAACGCCGGAAAGTGGAACAGTGCTTATATATTGTGGTAAACAAGTTCTGCTTTGCTCTTAAAGAAGACCAAGACCCAGTGCATGTATGGCATTGATTTCTTCTGAAGTAGGCATAAACGATTGGCAAAACTTGACTTCACACCCATGTTGCGGTCACCATATAGCCATAGATGCAGAAAATAACCTTAAAAATAAATAAATAAATAAATAAATAAATAAATAAATAAATAAATAAATAAATAAATAAATAAGCCATTTAATCCCGTATCTCTTGTTTGACGGAGCTCTGTGAACTTTTTATCTTCAGCAAAATAGAGTGTGGTGGTGGGGGCGGGGGCGGGGTGGGTATAGGTGTTTCAAAGTCTTTGTTAACTGTATTTTCCTTCTAATCCTATACTCGTAACAGGCGGCATACAAAACATGGTTTCACTACACCAACTTTCAAAATTCAAGACGTTATTTTGTTTGACATTATTTTTTATGCAAAATACAGTGAACAGTGACATGTATTGCAACGTGAGCAATGTATCGCGATATTAGCCTTTCGCGATTAATCGTCGCACCCTTTTACAGAATACGTTAATACCTGGGTAGAAGTTTCACTTTATGTTTGTTTTAGACTATTCTATTTAAGTGTGAAGACTGGCTATCCCAACATAAACTCAAGATCTAAACACTTGATAAAAAAGCTTTAGTGACATGTCCAAAATAGATTACCCCTTTACCTAATGTAACGGTCCAGACCGGTCAGCGCTATTCATTAAAATTGCCATTCAGTTTTCATTATTTTTTCATTTTTTGTGTCAAACACATAGGCTGTGACCCCCTCATTGGAACGAGCTTGTTCAGATCGTTTCAATGAGGGGTCATAAGCTATGTTTTTAACGCAAAAAACGAAAACAGTAATTATTCAGTAATTTTGTTTGCAAGTGTAGTCTGCATTTCATGTTTGGTAAAGGGTTAATGAGCGTCACTATTATCATCAGGCTCCAAAGTAAAGAAACAAAAAGATTTACAATGAACTCGGACTTTTCTATTTCTGTATTGTTTCCCCTTTCATCAATTCCCGCCATACAGCTTGCAGAAGCTTTGAAATATCCATTAACTCTTTACCCAACGTAACGGCAAAACCCGCCAGCGCGATTCTCAAAAATCGACAATTAATTTTCATTATTTTCTCATTTTTTTGTCTCAAAAACATAGGTTATGACCCCTCATTGGAACGAGCTCGTTCCAGGGAGGGGTCATAACCTATGTTTTTGAGACAAAAAATGAAAAAAATTATTCAAGAATTTTTTTTGCAAGTGTCGTCTGCTTTTCGTGTTAGGTAAAGAGTTAAAAAACATCACTGTCTGCCTGCAGAAGCTCTATACGGGTGTCGAATCTGTCTGATCTGGTGAAATGGGCATTGAAAAACCTCATATAATGTTTCATTATGGGATTTGAAATGGACAGTTTTGATTTGACAGATTTGTTAAGGGTGTACAGATTCTGTAGCCTGGTGTCCATGGATCAACAAGAGCGGCGCTGGGCAGTAGAGTAGAAACGGTTAACCGATTAATCGATTAACCAGTGATCAACGTCTTGAAAAAGTAATTGATCGATTAACCGTTACTTTCGAACTACTGTATTTTCTGGGTTAACAAACTGCTCCAAAACAGGCAAACATTGTCAAACTGACTCACATCAATTATATGAGACAGAGTAAAGTATGCAAGTTACGTGATGACATACTTGTTCACTTGCATGATCATTATACTGGATCAGTAGCGGGAACTGGTCATTCTTAAAGTTAACTTTTACCCAATGCAGGTAGCAAACGACACTTGCAAAATAGATTCTTGAATTACTAAAAATTTACAATTTTTGTCTCAAAAACATAGCTTATGATCCCTCATTGGAACGAGCTCAACGAGAAAAATTGAAAACATAATAAAATCTTGATGGAGATTTCTGTATGTACAGCTGGCCGATTTTGTCCTTTACGTTGGGTTAAGGGTTAATGCTGTAAATCGTCAACAGTACAGCAGTTATTCAGTTACCTATAAGAGCAAGTGATTAATCAGTTAATCAAGGTTTATCTATGTGATTAGTTGATCAAGAAAACCCTTTAACCGTTTCAGCTCCACTGGGCAGTGTATAATAATTATGCCTGTGGGTGGTTTAATCCGCACAACACCTTATACATTCGCAGTATTTCAGCAAATGAAATAAGAATACTTGGACTGCAGTATGTCTTGCAATGCGCCGATCTTATTCAGTGCAATTGGAATAGTTGGTTTTCTGTCTAGCTTTAAAACAAAATATTAAATTGGAGACATGTGAGGATGAACGAGTTTTCACTGGTCCTGTAGTCCAAGACTGACACCCATTTTTGGAAACAATTCTGCGATGTAAATACGTCCGTGTAAACAGGGTGTTATCATAGAATGGCGCTGTCCGTCTCCGTCTAGCGCCCCCCCCCCCCCCCCCCACCCCTCGTTCTCTTCTTAGTTTCTAGACTATAACTTCTGTTATAATTTCCATATCAAATCCATGTTTGGAATGTGACCTTATCCCAAATGGAGATCTAGTTCGAATTTGACATCCGTCTGACATTTCGTTCAGAGTTATTGCCCTTTATTGTCTTGACTTTCTATGCTTTTTGATATCCGGATAGGTCAAGATACCCTCGACAAAGCCAATCCGTTTTTGGCACACAACCTTATTCAAGTAAAAGGCAGATCAAGTTCGATTTTAACGCCCGTGCAGCATTCTATAATGGAGATAGTGCCATCATTTATTTTCTGTGTTGTCTTCAGTAATAAATTTCCATGTGGCACAGTGTGGTGGGTACACTTAAAACGAGTACCCCCTTCCTCCACCCCACATCAACCTGAGTTTTTCTTGAAAAAGCACATTCCTTGGATTTCATGTACTAGTAGGCTTGTGGTGTTATGTATAAATGAAGTAATCACCCCAAAACCTAAATTTCTGAACATTCTTTGAAAACGAAAGACAATACCCCCACCGTGGAATATTTAACAGACGTCAAATTCGAAGATGATGATCTGCATTTTCCCTGGATAATGCCACATACCGAATATGGATGCATCCTTTTACTTGAGAAAGATTTATGCCAAACATGGATTGGCCGTGTTGAGCATGGCTGGTGTTATTGTCTGGAAAACTGAAATCGGGAAATTGTACGAAAATAAAGGGCAATAACTCCACTATATTGCACGACTGTCAAAATTGAACTCGGTCTGCTTTTTAGGACCCCCTGAGAGATTCTTTCGGGGGGAGGGGTGGCATTATTTTTTCACCATGGCCGTCCATCGTCCGGCACCCATCCGTTAACTTTTGGTTTCCGTCAAATAACTAAAGAACCGGTTATTTGATCAAATCATTATTTTAGGGGTAACCTGTGGATGACCAGACAATTCTTCCTTTCGATTTTTAGATCAGCTAGCCAATTCAATATGGCCGCCAGAGCACCCATATTGAATTTGGTTTCCGTTCAATAACCAATAAATGCTGAATCGAATCATTTTATGTTTTAATTATGCATTGTTGGTGTCTAGAGGAAGCTTCCTTTCGATTTCGTACCAGTCAGCTGAACCAAGATGCAGCCAGTGGCCAATTCATTATGGTGGCCATCTTGAATTTGGTTTCCGCCCAATAAATAATGAGTACGGAATCGAAACAAGTTCGTTTTTGGTTATGCGTTATTGGTGTCTAGAGGAAGCTTCCTTTTGATTTTGGTTATACCCCCGGGAGACTTACCTTCCCTTTTATGACACCGTTCGGGGCATATGCCACGCCTTGCGTTGCTCTTGTTATTTGAGTAAGTTCATATGCTAAAATGGATTGCCTATATTGAATACAGCTGGAGTTATCAGGAAACCCAAAATCGCGATGTAAAAGCATGGAAATTCTAAAAGCTAAAGGGCAATAACTCCACAATAGATCAATACACACTCTGCCTTTTACTTGGGGTTGTATGCTTAAAATGGATTGGCTCTATTGAGTATAGCTGGAGTTATTATCCAGAAAATGTTAAACATGGCTAAAGTCATAGACACTTTCAGAAAATAAATGGCAATAACGCCATAATAGAATTCTGCACGGGCGTTAAAATCGAATTTGATCTTCCTTTTACTTGAATAAGATTGTGTGCTAAAATGAATTGGCTATGTCGAGTGTAGCTAGACCTATTCGGATACCAAAAAACATTGAAAGTCAAGACAATAAAGAGCAATAACTCTGAACAAAATGTCAGACGGACGTCAAATTCGAACTAGATCTGCATTTGGGATAATCTCACATACCAAATATGGATTAGATATTGAAATTATAACACAAGTTATAGTCTAGAAACCAAGAAGTGAACGGAGGGCAAACGGAGACGGACATCACCATTCTATGTTCGCCCCGTTTACACGGACGTTAAACACCGCAGAATTGTTTCCAAAAGTGGGTACCCATCGCCAGTTTCCAAAAGTGGGTACCCATTATTTCACTAATCCCATGGGTTCAGAAATTTAAACAGTAGTCCAGCATGTGCACTAAGACTGCGCATTACAATGAAGATGACACCACAAGATGGTCACGCACACGGACTACCATAACAGCCAAACATGACGTAACTAAGTTACTAGACTATGACGTCCCTTACTAGGTCCACTACTAGGTCCATCCAAAAGATCCGATCTCCACATCTACTACAACTAGTATTCTCTGTGAAACCCATTTAAAAATAAAAAAAACTACGTTTTCATCATCTTTTGATGTTCTGTAACTTTCTTCTGCATCATATCAACTGTGTGTACATCGTAGCAGACACTATCCTTTTCATTAACCCTTTACCTAACATGAAAAGCAGACGACACTTGCAAAAAAACATTATTGAATAACTCATTCTTTTCATTTTTTGGTCTCAAAAACATTGGTCATGACCCCTCGTTGGAACGAGGTCATGACCCCTCGTGTCCGTTACGTTGGGTAAAGGGTTAATAAGGAAGTCTAGGAGTTGATTTTTGCTCATTTTTTCAACGGGAAAATTTTTTAAAACTTGCAGATTACTGTAGAAAAGGCAAAATGGAAACTTGCTTAGTGCTGGCAGGTGTGATACTAATGGATTCTTAATAACGGATTATCTGTAAAGTAATTTCTTCTAATTAGCTACCCATAAAATACCAAGTTTCCCTTTGTAACGTTTAATAAACGACAACAACAGACAGCCCCGGGAGATGTCTGTTGTTAGCCTTTATTAGAAGTAACAAAAGGAAACTCGATTTTATTTTATACTCATGTCACAGGTGTTTGTTTTCTGAACAATTTCTTGCTTCTTAATTGGACCTTCTTCAGTCGTTTAGTAATTTCAAGAGAGATAACTTTATAGAAAGTCGATTTTCATGACGATACAGGTCAGGGGGGTTTAGCATATATTTACAAAAAATGTCAGATCGATAAATAACACGCTTCTTTCCGTTTCTGGGCAAGATTTCTGACCATTGACCATTTACCGGAGAGTATGCCAGTCCAGATTTTATTCTTTCTCGTGTGGTTGGATTTCAACGGAGGGATGACCAAATACAGATAACACGGTGCAAACCGTTTCCGTTAACCGTTTTAAACAGCCAGAACTGGGCCCTGCACCTATCAGGGGCAGTTTGAATACTAAAAACAATGCCACAAATCGGAGGGATGGATCTTGGCACATTCAATCGATTTAACCATTTGGACTAGAAAAGCGGTATTGTTTTTTCAATGGAATTATGAGGTATTATGGTTGCTAAATGAATGCGTGGGTCGGACCAATCAATGTTTTCAGCGTGCAGCACGTTAAAAATATTAATTGGTCTATCCCCAAATAACGAATGTGGAATCTTCCAATTGCCGCCAATGAACTGACACATGAAAGATACCACCAGGGTTCAAAGGAGATATATTCAAATTGACAATAAAAAGTATATTATACTATCAACACTAAAACAAGTTTGGGAATTATGTTTTATCTAACAATCAACTTAATTTGCACCCAAAAACTCGGAAAAAACGTTTGTATCGGCCACCTTTTCCGATTCCGTATCAGACGGATTCAACTTCCGGTAAACACTGCACTATCACATATATGCATTGTTATTACGCATTAAAATATGAAATTCAAAATTTTGACACAATTTGGATTCCAACCCAATTTAAACTGAAAAATGAGGGAAACGGGCTTTATGTAACGGGATTGTTCGACAAATATATTAACGTGTCCAAATAAATGCATGTCCCTAATTTTTGTCAGTTTTTCGGTCTGTTTTCAATCGGATCACAACTAGCCCAAACAAAATTTGACCAAAAACTCACGATATCATCTAGAAACCAAACGGTCAAACAAACGTCTCAACGGTTCGACGGCCGGGTCAGGCTGGACTTTTCATATCAAAAGAGCTGGATATATAAACAAACACACACTCTAAAATCAGTTGGTTTAAAAATTAACTCAAAATCAACTGGCTTGAGTGAATATGAACCCAATTTGGTTCATAATCACTCAGCCCTGCTGATTTGGGTAATTTTTAACCTAAGTGATTTTAGAGTGCACATTCTCTATCTAACACAACATTCATCACACACAATTCTAAGGTGGTTGCAATTAACCAAAGTACAGATGTGTCACCCACAACTCCCTAACAGCTAAGATGACCACTCCCACACACATACGACGATACTCAAGAAGTCCCTGTTAACAACCTCCAAGATGGCCTTTCCCATAGACATATGGCGGCATCCATGGCGGCAACTGATACAATTTGGTGACCCGAAGGATGCGGCTGGGATCTGCATTGTGTAGCGTTATGTCGCATGATGGCGTCTATGCAGAAAATAGGTCCCTGGGTGGGTTCTGGTAATGTGGGTGATGAACTGACCCATTCCAGACCAGGGTCATGTTGCGAATCATCATCTCACGCGCGCAGGTGTGCCCCATTCTCTTCGTCGTTTACTGGCACCCACCTCCCCAGCCATGTGGAAAATGGAAAGTCGATGTGACCATCTGGTAGCTTCTTTGCATAAAGTATTCTAGATAGGATATTGATGCTATTTTATTTTGGATCATTCACATTTAAAAAAAAAGGAATTCAAGAGGGGCTCCTGAAGCACTTCAGTGTGGGTGTGTGTGTAAGATCCCAGGAAAAGGGCATTTACTCGCACTAGCAACTCAGCCATGACATGGCGAAGCATGCATATCTCTAAGGCCAAAGGCTCGAGACGAGGGAGTTTGAGAGAAGCCCACTCCCATCGGGAGGGGACACCTCTTCACACACACACCCTCCATTGAATTTTGAAAGCTCAGTCCTAGAACGTATCTGGGATGTATTTTAGCTTGACTTCGAGAATAAATCATTGAAAATAAAAATTAGCGATGAACCTGGGAAGGGCATTGCCTGGCTCCACTCACCCCATGGTCCGAAGGCAGGGAGGACAGCTGCTCCCTCATACTTCCAGCGTCTCTGGAGGTCAGTTTACAATAGCTCACAGGAGAGTCCCACAGGAGCTGTAGATGTATGCGTGGGAACAGTATTGTCTACGATATGGTCATGGTTGCATATGACTGTGCCATCGCAGAATATATCGCGTTCCTTGGCATCGGTTCCTGTGGAAAAAATGGAGTTACAAGAAATGTATGTTGTGTGTGGGGGTGGGGCGCCTAATTGAACAAGGCCTATGCAAAACGTAGGTGGGCTACTGTCCCAGAGCCATAAGCATGTTCGAATTAGCCTTGAAGGTATTGTGCATATCCGCCACACCATGTGGGTCTACCAGCATACCAACTGAGATCCAAATCCGGCCGGTGGCTTTGAAATTACAATCAAAAACGTTTGTACGGATAGACGGACGGCAGTCTCCACTAGATACTCCCGAATCCTCTTTCGGAGGTCGGGGCATAATTCAGGATGAGAGGGTTCAGCACTCTACACTAAATTGAACACGGACGCTTCGATCGCGATCCTTCTTATGTTAACTCATCAAAACTTGACCGAACTACAAACAATAGCCGACTACTCTTTATTTATTGGTCTTTAACGACACTTTCGACAACATGAGTAACTTCGTGTCGAACAGTTTTGTGGGTGGATGTAGTCGGAGTAACTGGAGAGAACCACCGAGCAACTGTCAGACTCCCAGGCGTACTTACTCCACACAAGCAGGGTTTGTTTTGGTTGAAGAGAGATGCACGAGCGGCATGCAGCACGTCTTAGTACACAGCGCCACAGTGCCCACGCGTGGACAATTGGGACTAAGTGCCTTGCCTGGGGACGCGACGCAGTTACCCCTGGAGGGAATCGAACCGTGAACCTCTCGGTTTGAGGGCTAATGCCGTAAGCCATGAGTGGACTACCTCACAAATGATATCATTAATCCGATGGCGCAATGGGAGACACGTTTGCTTCGCGAGCTGGAGTTTGGGAGTTCGGTACCAATCTGCCGCAGTAAAAAAATTTTCTTCGGCGTGTTTTATACGCTATTTGGAAATGTTCCAACGAGAAGGAAAATATGTGATGCTATTCTGTCGGGTAAATGACCTTAGGAAAGTATGTGTCAAGTTTTAACCTTTGAGGATGGTATCTCACGTTTCAGTTCAATGACATCGGATGGAAGAGTCCATAATCATTATCTAGGGGTAGATTAATGAATATTTTCAACGTGCAGCCGCAGCCTTGCGGCTGCACGTTGAAAATATTCATTAGTCCACCTCACACATTCACTGTTCAGTCATTCTTCTTAATACAATTCGGAGGTATAATGATCCTTATTGGAAAATCTGTTTTTTGAATGTTTTGAGTTAATGTTCAGACACAAGTTCAGACACTAGTTAAGTTCCCAGCAGAAAATTATTTCACAAACGATGAACATGAACGTCCTTGGTCTGTGGGTATCTTCTTCTTCTTCTCTGACTTGAGTGCAGAAGGTCATAGGTTCAGTTCCAGGCACCGGCGTGTGGAAAAATAGAAACGTGTGCCTTTTATAACCCTTGTCATAATTCACGCTGCAAGGCGTATTTCGTAAAAAAATGACCTGAGCAATGTATTTCGAACATTCAAGCTGACGATATCGACATAGTATTCAGGAGAGTTTGTAAACAAAAGCAACTTCCTCGTATCCGTACTCTGAACAATGCCCATGAAGATTCAACATTCAACTGTATCTTCCCAAAATGATAAATGTTACTCCTTTGTGACTTTTCAATTCTGCCAGAACTCGAATGTTGGAGCAAAACGTGCATTGCATTGTTTGTTAAATACGATTTGTAGAATGTAAAATTTAGTACACAGTTTACAAGCAAGCATCGGAGTATTATTTATCACTAATTAATCGACAGTGTTCGTGGCCTAGAGGTTTAGTTGGTTGGCTTCAATGAAGATGGACCCGAGTTCAAATTCAGGTCGAGACGTTTAACAAAAACGGAATGGGTAACTTGGCTAAATCTATACCGCAAATTTTGAATACTTGTTGCATTCAAAAAATTAAAATAAACAAAAACGTACTTTACAATGGTTCAAATTGTGCCAAGGATTTCAAATATTCAAACCAAATTATCAAAATATGTCTCACAGAAAAAAAAGAAAATATTAAAAATACTTCTACAGGTATCGTAACAAAGTCTTAAAAACGTGTCTATTAGGCCTAAAGATATCATATAATCTCATAATTTTATTTTATTTGTTTATTTTTGCACTTAAAATCAAACTCTTCCACTGGAATAGTTACATTGGGCCAGTCCATTCTGAAAGAGGGTGTTCAGAGTATTTAGCACTACCGGAAGCATTACATCATTTTCAGCCTCGATTTGATTAATCGATTGCGCAATATTTTCCACGATTGTGCAATATTTCGAATATTTAGAAAACTGTGGTCTTTTTGAAAAAGATCATTTCGGTTTAAAATAGACTCGCCAAAAAGGGTAGTCAGGTTAACTCTGTGATTTCACACCTCTCTACCCCACTGGGTGAGTTTATAGCTGAGAAGACAAAAGACGTGAACTCGACCAACAGGGTGGACAGGCCAGAAATTTCAGTTTTACCTGATCACCCTTTTGGGCGAGTCTATTTTAAAACGAAATGATATTTTTCTGGAAAGACACAATATTCGATTATTGCACAATCGTGGAAAATATTGCGCAATCCATTAACCAAATCGAGGCTGAAAATGATGTAATGCTTCCGGTACTGCTCAATACCCTGAACACCTTATTTCGGAATGGACTGACCCAACAGAATGATTTTAATTTGAAACTTTGAGAATAACAAGAGTTTAGATGTATTTTATGGACACAAATCTCACAAAAGAGTTCACATTTGTCATTTGGGGAGATATTAGGGAATGGTGGAGCTTAATGGATACCGTTTAGGTGTTTAAAGTCTGTTCGGATCCGAAGAAATTTTCTTTTTAGGTTTTTCCTATCTATGTCTCGTTTTGGGCATATATATATATATATATATATATATATATATTATGAGTTTGAATTTTCGAAATACGTCATTCAATTGAAAACGTGAAGAATGACCTGTGACTGGGGTTTTAAATTAAAGTTTCAAGCCTCATTTGTATTTCCGTATTTTGTTTTCAAATAGCGAAAGCGGGGATTGAACCCGGGGCCTTCTTCTTCCAAGCCAAACGCTTTATCCTCAGGGCCAAGGGATCGCATATAAAATTTTGTCTAATAATTATCTGAAGATTATTAACTTGTGTCAAACACAAAACTTCCCTTTATACCCTTTAAAGTTCACTCAGCTGACAAAAATAGTGAAGGTTTTTGTCAATCATTCATTTTTTGAGTTCTTTCGAATCCCTTCTCATTCATTGTATAGGCCTTTTACGTCGCGTGAGAACCATAACTTTGGTTCTATCTTCCAGTGGAAGGGTTAGGGCTAGTGTTCCAGTGGAAGGGTTAGGGCAAGTGTTCCAGTGGAACATGGAACTTTATGGTCCTCACACGACGAGATTGAATATTGGAAATACACGTTTCAATTCTATTTCTGTTCTTTATTGTGAACTCGCCCAATGGGGTGTACAAACTGTAATCACAGTTTTTCAGCAAGGGTTTTGAAAACGAAAACTTGATCAGCCTGAATTTTTTTCACGTGTCGGTATCGGGAATTGAATTTAGGACCATCTTGTCTAAGTCAAGCACTCTACCCAACAGACCAACGACTGATACGAAGCAGTGAGAGTGAAATAATGGTATATTAGGTATAATTAGTTTACTTGTGTCGAAACATGAAACTTGACGTTGTTCTCTTCAAAGACTATTGACCTGACAAAGTTAGTTTTAACGGTAGTTGTTTTCCAGCCAGCTGACATTCCCAGTGAGAATAAGCTTTTAAAACATGGTGATGATGAAAAAGGATAAACCGATACAACGAAACGAGCGTTTCGCTACTGAATTAACGACAAGGTGCACAGCGTAATCGGCCCTTTCACCCGTCTTTGTCACTGCAGTTGGTTTGAATTCTATCTTTCCCGACTCTCCCCCTTTTTCAATCCCCCATTCATGAGTTTAAAGGTACCGCATTATTCTTCTGTTGTTTAAACATGGAAAACCTTTGATTTGTTTGGAATTCTCCCTCTCTTTCCACTCTCTCCTGTTCATGAGTTCATATGTCATATTTTGTTCTGTTGTTAACTTGTGAACAGGTGGAAGCCCTTTAATTTGTTTGGAATTATCCGCCTCTCCCCCCCCCCCACCCCTCCCCCTCTCTCTTTCAGAGGTGGAATCATAAAAAGGGAAATGAGACAAGGGTATCAAAAAGGACACCTAACTCTAGAGCCTTATGAATTAAAACCAGAGTCTTACAACGTATCATACTTTATAATATAACACTTTAGAGTTTTGACACTAACATATTTAAGGGTACCAATCGGGTGGGGTGGACCGTGGACACCATATACTAACGTATTTTAAGTGTGCCAAAGGGGGTGGGGTGGACACTATATACTAACGTATTTAAGTATACCAGTAAGGTGGACACTATACACTAACGCATTTTAAGTATGCCAATGGGGTGGGGCGTATACACACAGAACGACAGACGCGTGAAGGAGTTCATCGATAAGGCACGAGTGCCAGTGCGGAAGGATAAAACGAGAGGCCGCAAGCCTCGAGTTTTATCCTTCCTCGATGGCACAAGTGCCATATCGATTAACCCATGCACACACGCGTGTCGTTCTGTGTTTATTACACGCCTTCACGTCTGTAAAAATAATTATTAGAAGGACACTCAGCAATTCATTTGACAACTATTACCAAAAAGAACACATTTTATCGACAAACAAATTTGGGAGGAGAACCCGTGTTACCACTGGCAGATTGAACGCAATGGAATATCGCTTACGATTCAAATGGTAATTGCGATGCACGATTTGAAGAAAATTCCTGTGACATTTCGCTTCTTTGTAAAAAATAGTCCGTCAACGATTTCTGTTCCGCACATATGTGCGGAGTAGATTTTCTTTTTCCGCGCGGTTTAGAGTTGCTGTAGATGTGGATATCATAGAACAAGCGTGTAAAAAAGGTGTAATGAAGGAGAGTGGTCAGTAAAGAGGCTGTGCTATCGGCGGGGGCAAGCCAGAAAATAAGTAGACTGTCATCTGTAAAATGAGGTCCCCAGAGGGTTAATTTAGTTATGCTACCCGGCATCACTAAATTTACCCTCTGTGAACCTCAGTCTGAATCAGGGTTTCAGAACTAAACAGAAAGAGGTGCCTCGGGGATAAATTGGCCCACTGTATGGGATAGCATCATGAAATTCACCCTCTGGGGACCTCATTCTGCAAATATCAGACTGCTTATTTTCAGGCCTGGGTGGGGGAGTTCTCAGCCTCTGTGTACCCCCCCCCCCACATCCTCCCTCCCCATCCCCTACACACTCGCAGCCATTGGCCCGAATGAGATATATTGTTTGAGCTTTTTCAGTTCAATTTGCACAGCTCAAGATATATTGTTTTAGTTTGCTTTCAGTTCTATCTGTTCAGCACTAATTAGCCTTGAGGTCATGCCGCACTGGTTTTCTGCTTATTTGGTTACAGTTTCCCGTCTTTGTAAATGTGATTAATAATAATGCATTCCTTTGGTATGATACTATTGTTTACATATGAATACAATAAGGGAAGATTGAACAAAAAATTCCGAGAAAAAATACAGTATAACTTGAGTCTCCACAGACAGACCAACTTTGATTAAAATTTTGGAGATTTTATTGTGTTGCATTTGTTGACTCAGTTATCTCTGATCATTATTCAGAATTCATCGGTGTACATTTTTATTTGCAGGAACACATTGAATGTATGGTAAACGGTGTGGTGTTTGGAAGTTATATGGAATTTACGGGGTCATTCAATTAAGAAACATCCAATTGAGTGGACTCCGCTGTAGGCCTACTCATAAGTCAATACAGGCAAAGCAGATTATCTCTAGGTTCTCTTTCAGTACCCGGGGCACCGCGAAGATACCAATTGGGGGGATATAAAGCTGATTTGCTCCAACTGTGATGGGTCAAGTCCTAATTGACTAATATTTCAAATACATCATCAAGGCATGCCTTCACTGAAGGCATGCCTTGATGATGTAGTTGGAATATTACTAATTGGTCAGTCGGGATTACAGTTAAGAAACCCAAGGCTTCTTGGAAATGTATTAGTAGAGAAATTTGTTTATTTATTTATTAGGGTTTAACGACACTTTAACAGCCAAGGTCATATTGTGTCGGTGACAGTTTTACGGGTGGAGGAAGCCGAAGTACCAGGAGAGAACCACTGAGCAACGACGAGCAGCTGCCAGCTCCCCAACATCGTAACTCCGCACGACTGCACAGGCAGGGTTAGATTGGTTGAAGACATGCGCACCATCGACGTGCAGTACGACTTAGTACACGGCGCCATCGTGCCCCCATGTGGACACATCGGGGTTAAGTGCCTTGCCCAAGGACACAACACGAGAGTCCGAATCGATCACTCAGACGGTCACCCATCCAAGGACTAACCGGGCTCGACGTTGCTTAACTTCGGTGTTCTGACGAGAAGTGGATAAATAAAATTCTGACGAGAAGTGGATAAATAAAATACAACATTTTGTAGTCGTGACGCAACTTTTTATTCAATTATTATTATTCAATAAACAAGTACCTTATCGGTACACCCAATTGACTATGTCAGACCCCCAACAACCTGAATCGGGTACTGCAGATGTCTGTGTGTGTGATAAAAGTCCAAGTATCAAATCTAAGCTTTTAACCCTTTACCTTATCTGAAAAGCAGACGTCACTTGCAAACAAAATTCTTGAATAACTAATTTTTTTCATTTTTTGTCACAAAAACATAGGTTATGACCCCTCTTTGGAACGAGTTCGTTCCAAAGAGGGGTCATAACCTATGTTTTGAGACAAGAAATAATGAAAATTAATTGGTGATTTCTGTGAATAGCTATGGCCGGTTTTGGCCGTTACGTAGGGTATTAAAGGGTTAAGAAACTACACGATTACTAGCAATGGAGAAATGATATCTTAATCTCCAGTCCTCATGTAAATGTCCCGAATGGAAAATTATTGGGGCCAATTTGGGGGAGGGTGGGAGGGGTCCCCTAATTATGCCCACTGAAATCTGAGCATTTGAATACTCCCTGCAACTGTTCATCTGTTGCTTTTCATAAAAGTGACTTAAACACCACCACAATTATGGCAACTTCATCATGCCAAAAGTGAATTTGGAACTTGGCATGTTTATCCACTATGGGTTTAAGATCCATATGTTGATCGTCCAATCATGGCTTACAATTCTAAAGGAAAACAAATCTTGAGAATGAATTTCGATTCCTGCAAAATATTCTTTTGATTTTTGTCATCGATTCTAAAAGGCCTGCAGATTTCTACTTATTTTTTAACTCCCTCATAATGAGTTAACAATTTGCCCTATCAGTGGGGTCTAGTAAAGTTCTGATTTCCTGTACATGTGGCCTAGACGTCACTAGATACTACTGTCAAAGTTACTGTAACTTCCACAAGAAAGACCACCAAAGCCTGTGTGTTGAAAGTAATGTATTTGGATGGAGTAAGGGTGGGATGCATGAAATGTAAATTGTTGGTCTGCAGGCTGCACACACAAATCTTTGACAAGTACCGTATGTTCAGAGTGGATTGTAACGAAATCGCCTGTCGAGTGGAGTTGTCACCCAAAGTATCACTTTCATATTTTGTACCTATGGACAAAAACACAAACAATGTTTCATCCAATGGACCTCCGGGTTTAACCCGGAGGTTCATTGGCTGGAATGTTGCTTCTGCTTGTTGTGCTTTGCAAAAAAATTGCAATTATTGCTTGGGCGGAATCTCCACTCTATGGGCGATTTTCTGATAATCCACTCTTAACGTACTGTAGAAATGGGCAATATATCCAAAAAACTGAACTGACACTGACAACATGGGGATACCGAAAAACAACCAAACCAATCATTGAATACCAAAACCAATATTTTCCAATTGTCCGACATTCTCTATTTACAAGGCCGTGTTGAGGCTTGACAGCATTTGAAGGGTTCATTTTCATGAAAGAAGTGACTGATTTTCACTCCCATTTGGTTAATCCTTTAGGGCCTGGGCAACTGGCATGAAATCTGACTGGACTACAACCTGTCCACTGATTTCCAGTCAAATCTTAAGCACCTGTTAAGGCAGTCAAGACTTGATTAGAAATCACTGCCCAGGGGATTTGTCTATAATCAGTAGTTACTCCAAAAGATGGCCTGGTCTGAGATTGGAAAAGCCTGAAATAGGCCTTTCGAGGTTAAGGTGTGTTTGGAATAAGTCACAAAATTACTGTAGATATGATTTATGTTAGCAAACGAACGCCGATGTTGAGCTCATTGGCATCGGCATTTGTGGCACCATGGTAGAATGGTATACGAAGGTATTCTACATTTTCCTGATATGAATTTCCCTTTGGCTCTATCACTGAATCTCGGTGAAGTCAGATACGGAATACTGAACCGATACTGCGGTATACCCCCATAAAAATTCTGAAACTGTTACCGAACTCCAAATCCCAATACCGCCCATCTCTACTGACAAGCATGGAAATCTCGCTGACAGCTCACCAAAATCTAATTACAGGTCTGGTTGGAACATGTGTTCTCTATGTACAGTGGAAGCCTGTTAATTGAATGGCCACTTTACAATTAAAAATTATTCAGTTAACAGGAGTATTCAATTAACAGGGATCCTGTCACTTTCCTGTATTCTAGAGATAAACCTAGCATTTATTCGATTATATCTTATTTGACAGGGCTCCATGAGTCCTGTCAAACAAGATATAATAGATTTATATTTATTTATTTATTTATTGGTGTTTAAGGTCACATTGTGTCACTTTCCTGTATTCTAGAGATAAACTTAGCATTTATTCTATTATATCTTATTTGACAGGGCTCCACAAGCTCTGTCAAACAAGATATAATAGATTTATATTTATTTATTTATTGGTGTTTAAGGTCACATACTTATGCCAATTGGCTAATCGTGACCGTGACAGTTTTACGGGTGGAGGAAGCCAGAGTACCCAGAGAGAACCACTGAGCATCGATGAGCAACTATCAGCTCCTCAACATTCTAACTCTGTTCAAGCTCCGCTCAATTCAAGCTTCGCTCAAGCAGGGTTACAGTGGTTGAAGACATCTGCACCATCGACATGCAGTACGCCTTAATATACGGCATCATCGTGCCCCCATGTAGGCAACCAGGATAAAGTGCCTTGCCCAAGGACACAACGTGGGTTGTCCCGAATGGGGATATAATAGATTAAAGGCTTGTACTGGATGAACTGAGGCCAAATAGGTCTATAAACAAAGGAAAGCATAATTTCTCAACAGTTTACAAGATTTTTTAGTCAATTAACAGGAGTTTACTCTATAACCTATATTCAATTAACAGGTCAAATTTTTACTGAAGGTATGATAAATGGCTTGTGTTGGGAAATAATATTCAATTAACAGGGTTATTCAGTTAAGAGATATCCAGTTAAGTGGGATCCACTGTATAGGTAAAAAAAAACCCTCACCAACATTATACTTACTTTAGGGTTAAGTTCTAGTAAATATTGAAATATGAGCATTTTTACTATGGAATATGCCCTAGTAACACTCTCGCGGGTCAATCAGTGCATGTACTCTCAAATTTTAAATAATTCACGAACTGAAAATTGATTCTCACAGCAGACGTTCATGAGAATCAAACCTAATTGCCATGAGTAGAGGCCAATTTTAAGGTCTGGGGCCAACACTATAAAACTTTTACAATTGCATTTTCTAGAATTGTATTTTCAAGTTGTGACTTTAAATGGGTTGAAATGAACCATTAGCATTTTGAAAGATTTGGCAATTTGGCAGTTGGCAAATTACCATATCTTTCAAAATGCTAATGATTTATTTTAGTCAATCAAATTAATAGGTAGAAAATACAATTCTAGAAAATACAATTGTAAACATTTTATGGCATTGGCATCTGGACACATTTGCTTCTGTACCGTTCTCACCCCAAACCTTCAACTCATCCATTCAGTCTTCCTCCCCCCACACCCATCACACACAATGCTTGTTTTTTTGTTTTTTGAATCTTTCAAAGCATCTACTAACAGTCATGAACAATTTTATGGTTATTATTCCTATCAAACTGTTGATAAGCTCCATCAATAACACTGACTTTAAAAAAAGATAATTATATTAAATTTGTCTTCAGACTATAGGTTGATGATGTCTCCAGGATTTGAACCTGGTAGCAAATGTCATATCCTACAGAGGACACATTTGCTAATTCCAGACAGACATCTAGATTAGCCATTTTGACAAATTACTCAAAGTATTAGAACCGCTGATGACTGAGTGTAAAAAGTTCAAAAGTTTGGCTGAAGTGGGAAAGTACACATTTTTCAAGTTTTTATCCAACAAAACTGCAGCAAAATTATTGATTTCCATCATTCAAATACTGGTTTACATTTTTGTTCCCATGAATGCGCAGTAACTACAAGGATTTGGTGAAAAAATCACCTCACTATATAACACATCTTCTTCACATATTCTTGGACTAATGTGTCCTTGAAAATTAAATAAGTTGTCATGCTGTACATCAGAGTGGTGAGGCATAGGTCTGAGTACAAGACAAGACAAATATACAATACCTATTACTGGGCTAATTTTCTACCTGAGCATTCAGTAATATCCATATTGTTTACAAAAGTGAGCAGGGCTTAACTGGTAAAGTGCTAAATTCAAGCACGTAGCCAGGATATCAAAGTTAGAGGGGAGGGGGGAGGGCAGGAGTAATATGCAGGGGACTAGTTTAGCGATCTGAATGTAGTGGCTGTTCCCTATGAATGGGGGTAAACACAACTTTCAGATCGCTAACTACTAGGGGGGAGGGGGTGGGCATACAGAATAGGATGTGCAGCATCATCTAAGCCATGTAACTGTGAAGTGGGGATACCCCTATCGCTGAAGAGGAAAGGGGGGATTCCCTGGGAAAAAATTTGAAATTTAGGACAAAAAATTCAATTTCTTTGACTCTGAGCCTGTTTGTGTGCATAATTTATAAGTTGTGAAAGACATCAAAAATTAGGCCACATCACCTGGGGTGCCTGACTGAAATTTGGGTGTGTGTGTACCCCCTCAGCCCTCTCCCCACCCTCTCCACCTCCCCCTGGCTACGCCACTGGCTAAATTATTTTTAGACATCAAAATTTGCTCACAACTCTGTGTCTTGCTACAATTTATGGGAGAGTGCCTATAGGCAAATTCATACAGACTTAATATTTTCACTGCAAAGATAATATGAATCACATCCAAAGAATATGAATCACTTCAGAGTAGAGCCCAAATATGGGCTTCCAGCATTCTACCAGTTAAAATTCATGCAAGTACTAGAACTGATTTTTACAAGGAGGACAATCAGAATCAACTTGGGTTCTTAAAACTTATTCATTTCATTCTTATCATAGATTCTAAAACATGTATTTTATTCTTGGAGAATTCTACTTATGTTTTTTGGCTCCCTCATAACAAGGTAATGCTATGGCAACACTTTCCTTGGCAGTTGGGTCTAGTGAAGTCTTGGCTGCCAATACTGGCAGCCAAGACTCCACTTGATACCACTGCCGACATACAGTAAGTTACATTATTAAGACCATCAAAAACCTGTATGTTGGAACATGTGTTCCACATGTACTTGTAAGACAAGAGAATCACCACAATGGGAACTATATTCACTTTCGGGGTTAAAATATAATAATTATATAAATATGACAGCTGTTTATTACTACTGAAGATGTGCTGACCAATTCAGGGCTTATATTTCAATGAGAATCCGAGAATGAAGTCATACAAAGATTCACAAAACAAAACCAGCGAGATTCCATATTGATTCTTGCTGCACCCTCTTTTAGGATTTGCGGGAAAACAATTGAGTCTATTTATTTATTTATTGGGGTTTAATGACACTTTCAACAGCCATGGTCACCTCATGTCAGACAGTTTTACTAGTGGTGAAAGCCAGAGTACTTGGAGAGAACCACTGAGCAATGGCGAGCAACTGTCAGACTCCCCAACATACTAACTCCACACAAACAGGGTTAGCATTGGTTGAAGACTAGTGCACCTTCGACGTGCAGTACGCCTGAGTACACAATGCCAGTATGCCCCCACATGGGCAATTGGGATTAAGTGTCTTGCCCAAGGACACAACCCGGTTGCCGCAGGTGATTATCGAATTGATGACCTTTTGTCTTGCTGCCTGCATCTCTACCTAGTGAGCCACTCCCCCTCCCCTCCCCCCCATTGAGTCTATTAACCCTTTTGCTAACACAGCTACTGCAAATTAACCAATACAAGGCTAACATGACCTGAATTATCCTACCATATTGTCAATAAATATTTACAAATATGGCTGTCATTGGAAAAGGCTTAACGAGCCGGTTCCAATGACACCCATATTTGTAATGTTTTATTGATAAATATTGTTTATTTTCAAAAAAAATCCAGTTGATGTTTTCAAAAAGCTGTGTTGCGTACATGGTTGACATGTGTTATCAGTATACAACAAGGGTTCAACCATGGTGGCCTCATGGGATCCTCGGGCACTCATAGCAGGTATGGATTCTTGCAACCATTTTTGTGAGAATCCAGATGGATTCTCCCAAATTTAGATGAAATATAAGTCCGGCAATTTCACTCTCGACACTATAACAGTATGCTCAAATTCTAAATTATTTCATCAGGATGAATTTCAAAGTCTACTTGCAGAACAGGAATAAATATATGTATAGCATCACTGTTAACATTTATTAATTTTGATTCATTAATTAATTACTAATATGTTTGAGTTTGTGTTTTTAGTTCTAATTGTACAGCTCTAATTTACCTTGAGTTCATACCACATACTGGTTTTCTGTTTGTTTGGTTGTAGTATCATGCTTTTGTAAAGGTGATTGATAATTGATAATAATGCATTCCTTTGGTATGATACTGTAAACTACATGTGAGCAGCACAATGATGACTGGACAAATAATTCTGAGAAAAAGGACAGTGTAACTTGAATTTCAACAGACAACCCAGCCGTAAGTTATACTTTGGAGATTTTGTTGTGTTGCATTTGTTGACTCAGCATCTCTCATCATTATTCATAGATTTAAATTTCTATTTGCATAAATGCATTAACCCTTTACCTCTCACGAAAAGCAGATGACCCTTGGAAATAAAATTACTGAATAACTCATTTTTATCATTTTTGCTTCAAATATATAGCTTTTGACCCCTCATGAAAATGAAAAAATAATGAAAATTGAATGGTAATTCTTGTGAATAGCGCTGGCCGGGTTTGGCCGTTATGGTAGGTAAAGGGTTAAAGGTGTGGTAAATTGTATGGTGTTTGAAAGTTATATGCATTTACATAGTTATTCATGCAATTAAGAAATACCCAATTAAGTGAATACTATTGAGCTTATATACAATTCAATGCATATTCAAAACAGGATATCTAAATTCTCTTTTTGTATCAATGATTTTTGTAGAACTGAATACTTTCTGTTCATCTGATGCCAATTGTTTTTATACAGGCAATTTAAGCACTGCCATAATTTTAAAAAGTTCTTCATGCCTGAATTTGGAACATGGAGTGCCCATACTATCGGTTTGTGATCCATCTGTCAGTCAACCATTCATGGTCAACACCAGGGTTTAAAATTCATGTGAGAATCAGTTCTCGCAAGATAGATAATGAGAATAAACTTTGATTCATACAGAATGTTCTTTTGATTCTTGTCATAGATTGTAAAAGTTCCTTGAAAGTCTAGAGAATTCTACTTATTTTTTTTCTCCCTCAAAAAGGTAACACTTTGACTTGGCAGTGGTGTTTAATCAAGTCTTGGCTCCCTGTACAGACAGCCAAATCTTGACAGATACCCTTACCAAGGGACAAAAACTTCCATCCTCAAGACTCCCAAAAGCCAGTATATTGGAATGGGTGTTTTTAATCTGTATTTAAAACAAGAAACTGGGATCATGGTGGCTCAGTGTTTACGGCATTGGACTTCAAGCTGAGAGGTCCATGGTTCGATCCCCGACAGGTGTAACTGCACTGTGTCTTTGGGCAAGGCACGTAATCCCAGTTCTCACGTGGAGGTGGAGCTGTGTACAAAGGTGTGATGCACATGGATGGTGCACCTGTCTTCAACCAATGCTAACTCTGCTTGTGTAAAGTTAATATGTTTGGGAAGTCTGAGAGTTGCTTGTCATTGCTTGGTGGTTCTCTCTGAGCACTTTGGCTTCCTTCACCCATAGAGTTGTCCAACTTGAGGTGACCCCGGCTGTCAAAAAAAGCTGTTAACCCTTTACCCAACACAGACCATATCAAAATTTATTGTTTTAAATATCATTTTTTAAATTTTTTCCAAAAAAATCAACAAAACCATATCATGTGACCCCTCTTTGGAACGAGCTCATCGAGCTCGTTCCAAAGAGGGGTCACATGATATGGTTTTGTTGAAATTTTTCTAAAAATAATATTTTTTCAGCTGCTTAATTTGCATATTACGCGGGCAGATGCGGGCGATTTGTTGGGTAAAGGGTTAAATAAATAAATGAATAAATTATTCATTTATTTATTTATTGGTGTTTAAGGTCATTTACTTATGCACAATGGCTAATCATGACCATGACAGTTTTATGGGTAGAGGAAGACGGAATACCCAGAGAACCACTTGGCATCGACAAGCAACTGTCAGCACCTCAACATTCTAACTCTGTTCAAGCTCCCCTCAAGCAGGGTTACAGTGGCTGAAGACATGTGCACCATCGACGTGCAGTGTGCCTTAGTATATGGCGTCATCTTGGACAACCACTGGCACCTTTTGCACACAGTGGTTAAAAGGATAAAAATTTACTGATGCCCTTTATGCCACATTTAAAAATCACTGCTTTGAATGTCCTCACACACACCTCCTTTTCTTCAAGCCTTTGCCCCTCCCCTGCTACACCCTCTCATTACCCCCACCCACTCCCCATTTACATTTTGACCAAAGTGCACTAAGCATATAATTCCCTTCTAGAATGGGCAATGAAGTGTACTTTTACTTTTCATGATGCACGCAGTTTAATCCAAGTTCTCTTTCTTTAGATGTGGTGTCTCTTAACATGCACCAATTTCTTTAAGGGAACGTTTCAGACTTTAGGAATCAAGATTTTCTCTCATCATCAGTAATTCATAATTCTGTTATTATCTGTGCATGTAGCATTCAGAATTGTCTGGGAACAGATGCCTCAACTATAACTCTAAAAACAGAACAAATATCAGTGTTGTTGTCTATTTGAAAATATATCTGTGACAGAACTAGACGTTATATCTTCTTCACATATTTATAAATGAATTGGTCTTTGGAAATTAACCCTTTGTGCACTGATGATGAAATATCAAAATTTCAAACCGCAAATCTTCCCCATAATGCAACAAGTATTGTGGAACCCTGTTAACTGAATAGCTACTTTGCCAATGAAAATTATTCAATTAACAGGAGTATTCAATTAAAAGAGATTGCGTCACTTTTCTGTATTCTACTGATAAACTTAGCATTTATTCTGTTATATCTTGTTTGACAGAGCTCTATGAGATATAATAGATTAAATGCTTATATTGGATGTACTGAGCAAGCCAGAAAATAAGCAGACTGTCATCTGCAAAATGAGGTCCCCAGTGGGTGAATTTAGTGATGCTACCCTGCATAGAAGGGTAGCATCACTAAATTTACCCTCTATGAACCTCATTCTGTATCAGGGTCTCAAAACTAAACAGAAAAAGGTACCCAGAGGCTAAATTGGTCCACTGTATGGGAAAGCATCATAAAACTCACACTCTGGGGACCTCATTTTTCAAATATCAGACTGCTTATTTTCAAGCCTGGTACTGAGGCCAAACAGGTCTATAAACAGGAAACCTGGGGAGAGTCAGGGCAATTTCTCAACAGGTTAAAAGTTTTTTTTTTCAGTTAACAGGAGTTTACTCTATAACCTTTATTCAATTAACAGGTTAAATTTGTACTGGAGGTATGGTAAATAGTTTTGTTATTGGAAATTATATTCAATTAACAGAGTTATTCAGTTAAGAGATATCCAATTAAATGGTCTCTTCTGTGATGAATCTATCAACAAGTCTAAATTGATTGAATCCCTAATTCTTCAAAACTTAAAAAAAATCTGTACCTTGTGACCCCTCATTGCAGTGAGCTCAATGTCGATCTCGTTCCAATGAGGGAGGCACATGATATGGTTCTGTTGAAATATTTCTTAAAAATAATTATTTTTCAACTGCTCAATTTTTAAATTATGTGAGTGGATGCAACTGAATCGTTAGGTAAATGGTAAAGAAACTTTTCATACTGTACATCAGAGAGGTGTAGTTCCAAGGACAAGGCATACAACAAACATACAATGCATATTATTGGACCACTATTCTGGCAGAACAATCAATAACCATTTCTGGCACACAAGTAAGCACGACTTAACAATCACGCTAAAATCAGAATTGATTCTCGCAAGGAAAACAAGGATAATCAACTCTGATTCTTGAAATATGCTCATTAAATTCTTGTCAAAGATACTAAAAGTGTCTTTAACCCTTTACCCAATGCTGACGATATCAAAATTGATTGTTTTAAATATAATTTTTTTAAATTTTTCAAAAAATTTCACCAAAACCATATCATGTGACCCCTCATTGGAACGAGCTCAATGAGCTCGTTCCAATGAGGGATCACATGATATGGTTTTGTTGAAATATTTTGAAAAAATTAATTTTTTCAACTGCTCAATTTGCATATTACGCGGGCGAATGCGGGCGATTCGTTGGGTAAAGGGTTAACATCCTGGAGAAACGAGCTTGTACAACAGTCATGGCACTTTTGACAATATGACAAATCATGGCACAATTTGGTTTATCATGGAAATAACATGACAACTTATTTATTTATTTATTTATTTATTTATTTATTTATTTATTTATTTATTTATTGTAACTCTATCATGGATATAAAGTAAAGTCCAGTCAATAGTTTATACCCATGTTGCCCATTTTAGAGGACTTTCACCCCGACATTGGTTATCGGATGGTCCAGGTCATATTTTACCAGTAAAACAGAGTGTATTTAAGGTAGTAAACAAGCACTGCTTGACTTCAAGGAAGCACCTGTGATAGATAGCTTATTTGTTAAAAATATTTTTACAGCATGCATATATGCTCAGCACAGCAAGTTTGAAGTAAGTTTAAAAAAGGTTCCCCAAAGTGAAATGGATTTTCAGTTGCTCATATTCCCAATTTACAGAAGCAAGAGAATTCTACTTATAGTTACACCCCCCCCCCCCCCTCCCCCACCCCATAACTAAGATAACACTTTGACTTTGCAGTGGTGTCTAGTAAAAGCTTGCCTACCTGTATACTAGTAGACATAATTTCACTAGATACCACTGCCAAGGTGGAGTAATTTTCATTAGCAAGACCACCCAAAATCTGCATCTTGGAACATGTACTCTACATGTCCTTTTTAACCATTTACCCAATGTTAACAGCCCACACCGAGAGTGCATTTCACAAAAATTACCATTGAATTTTAATTTTTTATTCTGAAAACATAGCTTTTGACCCCTCATTGTTAAAAGCTAGTTCCAATGAGGGTCATAAGCTAGGCTTTTAGGCAAAAAAAAAAAAAAATGATTCTAGAATTTTGTTTGCAAATGTCGTCTGCCTTTCATGTTAGGTACAGGGTTACGTAAAGAGTCTCACCAATATTGGAATTTAAATTCTAGTAAATATATAAATATGAAGTTTATTTGTTACCATGAAATATATGCTAGTTGTACTCTTGAGGGTATAATAGTACGTTTAAATTGTAAGTTATTCAAGAACTGAAAATTGATTCTCAAAGCAGAAGTTTGGATGAATCAAAACTGATTCTCGCGATTTGGAGTCAATTTTAAGTCCAGAACACAATTGGTTGCGTTTGTACCATTTTCACCCCAAGTCCCTAAACCATCCATCGAATCCAAGCTTCACACACAGCTCATTTTTTCCACAGCTTCTTGTAATAAAAGCCATGAATAATTCCATGATATTACGCCTATAAAACTTCTTGATAAGTTCTAGCAATAACATTGATATAAAACAAGAAGAATGTTACTAAGGTAACACATGACCCCTCCCTCCTTGTGACCTTCACCTTGCAGTTGCGGCAAAAACTATTATACACGACACACCTTCTGACTGTCCTTAACATTTGTAAAAAGTTTAACAATTGTACTATGATTAGTTTCTGAGTTATGGCTGAGACACGAATATTGACCTATTTTTAGTATGACCTTGAAATGTGACCTTGACCTCGAAGGTACGAACCCAGCTATGGTGTGTGACACATCCTCCCATGGTCCTTTATAATTGTGTGAAGTTTGATGACTGTGCCCATAACAGTTTTCGAGTTATTGGCTTGGACACACACACACACACACACACACACAGATGGACACACGCACACTTCAATCACTATATGCCACCCGACTTAAGTCGGGGGGCATAAAAAGAATTACATATACAGCAGGGTCGCTGTGGACTGGTCACTTTCTATGGGTGGGCATTAAATCCACAAAGCAATATTTATTTATTTATTTATTGGTGTTTAAGGTCACATATTTTTGCACAATGGCTAATCATGACCACAACATGAGCATCAACTCAAGACCAGGGATGAGCATTGATAAGCCATGTTGCCCATTTTAGAGAGGGTTTGCACCTCCCAAGCATTGGTGACTGGGTCCTATTTTACCAGTAAAACAGAGCCTGTTTACTGCAGTGAACAGGCACTGCTTCACTTCCCGGGTTTTCCGTGGGGAAACACAAAGGCAGTAATATTAGATTTGAAACACTAATTTAAGGAATAATCATCAAAAATTTAATTACAACCCAGAGCTTCATTAATTAAAATTTTGCTGATGATGACTTTTATTACCTGGTAAATGCATGTGTAAATATCACTGATCATGTGTGGATTATGACAAGTACATGGTGGCTCTATTGTGTATTCAATATGTGTTCAGACTATAGAATGATGCTGCTAGGATTCAAACATGCTATCTCACAAAGAATATTTTGCAAATTACGGACAGATATCTTAATTAGCCATTTTGACAAATTATTTTCAGAATTATAACTGCTGTTGATTGAATGGTATTATTTCTAAAGTTTGACTGAAATGGATAATTACACACATTTCAAGCTCTTAACTCCCTGCATTCTGCTGGCAGATATCCCTGCCCAGGATGGGAATTGTCTTGCTACTGAAATACATATAATTTGAGCATATTTAATCATATTTTACCCTCTGTAAATTGTATAGAGTTTTTCACCAATGATTCTTGGGAGTTAAATTTAGATAAATTTTTCATCAAATCTAGTCATGGCTGCTTCACAGCAGGCAAGTTCAGATTTGATGAAAAATATTTAGAAAATAGTCAGGAGGTTAAGAGTTAATCAACAAAACCACATTCAAATTCATTGGTTTACGTTTTTTGTTTGCATGAATGCACCATAACCACAAGACTTTATTGGAAATTAGCCTTGGAAATTAAACATCTTTTTCAGTTTGTACATCAGAGAGGTGTAGTTCCAAGTTCAAGACATACAGCAAACATACAATACATATTACTGAACTCATATTCTGACTGAGCATCCAATACCCATTTTTACACACAAGTAAGCAGCAGGGTTAGAGCTAAAATGATTAAAGGGTTTTCTTAATCGATTAATCACATGGATTAACTTTGGTTATCCAATTAATCATTTGATCTAATACGCAGCTGAATAACTGCTGTACCGTTGCCGATTTACAGCATTAACCTTTTATCCAATTTAACAGCGAAACCTGGCCAGTGCTATGTATAACAAGAGCACACGTATCGCTGAAGAAATACAATGTCCTCTACTGGACTAATGAGCATTAATAATTATACAAATGTTATAACCTAGATGTGATCAGCATGAATTCCGTTAAAGTATTTCCAAAAAAAGTCCAGAAAACTGATATTTTGGCGCTTTTCCATATTTCCAAGGGCCATAACTCACACAAGAATAATGCAATCAGCATGAAACTCAAACGTGATCTGTAAGTCATCGTTCTATAGTAGGTTCCCAAGAATGAAATCATTCGGTTGAAGCATTTCCAAAAAAAGTCCGGAAAACTAAAGTATGACTGACAGACTGACTGACAGACTGACGGATGGACAGAGTGCAAATGAAACTTGATCTGTAAGTCATCGTTCTATAGTAGGTTACCAAAAATGAAATCATTCCGTTGAAGCATTTCCCAAAAAAGTCCGGAAAACTAAAGTATGACCGACAGACTGATGGATGGATGGACAGAGTGTAAATGAAACTTGATCTGTAAGTCATCGTTCTATAGTAGGTTACCAAAAATGAAACCATTCTGTTGAAGCATTTCCAGAAAAAAGTCCGGAAAACTGATATTTTGGCACTTTTCCATATTTCCAGGGGCCATAACTCACACAAGAATAAGGCAATCAGCATGAAACTCAAACTTGATCTGTAAGTCATCGTTCTATAGTAGGTTACCAAAAATGAAATCATTCCGTTGAAGCGTTTCCAAAAAAAGTCCGGAAAACTGATATTTTGGCACTTTTCCATATTTCCAAGGGCCATAACTCACACAAGAATAATGCAATCAACATGAAACTCAAACTTGATCTGTAAGTCATCGTTCTATAGTAGTTTACCAAAAATGAAATCATTCCGTTGAAGCGTTTCCAAAAAAAACTCCGGAAAACTGATATTTTGGTGCTTTTCCATATTTCCAAGGGCCATAACTCACACAAGATTACTGCAATCAGTATGAAACTCAAACTTGATCTGTAAGTCATCGTTCTATAGTAGTTTACCAAAAATGAAATCATTCCGTTGAAGCGTTTCCAAAACAACTCCGGAAAACTATTTTTGTGATTTTCCATATTTTCAAGGACCGTAACTCACACAAGAATAATGCAATCAGCATGAAACTCAAACTTGATCTGTAAGTCATCGTTCTATAGTAGTTTACCAAAAATGAAATCATTCCGTTGAAGCGTTTCCAAAAAAACTCCAGAAAACTAAAGTGTGACTGACAGACTGACAGGCTTATAAATCAACAGACTGACAGACTTACAGACTGACAGTCTGACAGACTAACGGATGGACAGAGTGCAAACCTATAGTCCCCTCTGGCGATGCCGGTAGGGGACTAAAAATCTCTATTCAAATTTTATTATGTTTTCAATTTTTGTCTCAAAAACATAGCTTATGGCCCGTCATTGAAACAAACTCCTCAAAGTCATTCCAATCAGAAGTCATAAGCTGTGTTTTGAGACAAAAAATAAATTTCTTTCTTGTAAATCAAGAATTTATTTTGCAAATATCATCTGCTACCTGGATTGGGTAAAGGGCTAAGAATTACCATTTCCAGCTACTGATACAGTATAATAACCATGCAAGTGAACAAGTATTGTCGGCACATAAATTGTATGCTTTACTCTTGTCTCATGTAATTGATGCAAGTCAGTGTGACAATGTTTGCCTGTTTTGGAGTAAGTTTGTTCCTTTGTTAACCCATACAATACAGTAGTTCAAACATAATGGTTAATCGATCAATTTATTTATTTATTGGTGTTTAAGGTCATATATTTCTGCACAATGGCTAATCATGACCATAACATGGAGATAAAGCTAAGTTTAGTAAACTGTTTATACCCATATTGCCCATTTTACGGGATTTTCACCCCAAGGATTGGTGACTGGGTCCTGCTTTACCAGTGAAACAAAGCTTTTTTACCATGGTAAACAAACGCTTCTTTACTTCCCAGAGTTCCCACGGGGAACTCGATCAATTACTTTTTTGATCGATCAACACATTGATCATTGGTTAACATTTAAGCAGGTTAACGATTAAGCAGTTAACCGTTTCAGCTCTTATCAGGGTTTAAACTTGACCCTTTACCCAACGTAATTGCCAAAACCGGCCAATGCTATTCACAAAAATTGCCACTTAATTTTCATTTTTTTTTGTCTCAAAAACATATGTTATGATTCCTCATTGGAATGAGCTCACTGAGCTCATTCCAATGAGGTGTCATAACCTATGTTTTTGAGACAAAAAATGAAAAAAATTAGTTATTCAAGAATTTTGTTTGCAAGTGTCGTCTGCTTTTCATGTTAGGTAAAGGGTTAATGTGAGAATCAGAATTGATTCTAACAAGGAAAGCAATAAGAATCGACTCTGATTCTTGTACAATGTTCATTACATTCTTGTCATAGATACTGAAAGAGTTCTTAACCCTTTCTCTCAATGCATATGATATTTAAATTTATTATTTTAAATATTATTTTTTCAAGTTTTTCAAAAAATTTCAACAAACCCATATCATGTGACTTCTCATTATAACGGTACAACCTTGTGCTTCTTTAATTAATACTGATGATAAGTTTTATTACCTGATAAATGCATGTGTGGAAATCACTGCCCATCTGTGGATTACCACCAATCCATAGTGACTGTCAGGTAAGGTAATACTTTGATTTAGCAGTGGTGTACTGTAAAGTGTACACTTGGGTGCCTATAAGGCAGCCAAGACTTCACAAGAAATTATTAGCAAGACACTGCAACTTATCAGCAAGACCACAAAAAGTCTATATGTTGGAACATGGGTTCTATATGTACACCCGATATATCACATGTTTTTTCACTATGTAATACACACTGGTTGCACTCACAAGGATATACAAGCACTATCAAAAATTAAACTTTATCCTTACAGCAGGGTAGGGCCTGTGAATTACACATTTTTTATTCGAATGAAATCGCGAATTGAAATGGTTCTAATATTGGAAATCTGAATCGAATCTCAAATCAAATTCTTGGCGTGTTGAAGATGTCCAAAAAAGAGAGGGGGACTTTAAACCTGATTGTTCCAACTGTGACGGCTCAAGTCCCGACAGATAAAATATTCCAGCTACATCATCAAGGCATGCTTTTCTGGAAGGCATGCCTTGATGATTTAGTTGGAATATTACCATTTACGGGTGCAAGACTTAGCAGCACTAAGCACTGCACAAGACTAGCCACTAGCAACAGCTCATCATCAACATTGTATGGAAGCTTTAACTTTGTTTTCAACAGTGGTAGAGGCTAGTGAGATTGGAATTAGCATAGGAGGTGGCATGGGTCAGATGCTGTTTATGTTAATATACATGAAATTACATTCTGTCTTTATTAGTCAAGTTGTGACGAAGTCAAACTCGACTTATAGTTTGGTGAATGGTGGGCGGGCGGGCGGGCGGGCAGGCAGGCGGGCGGGCGGGCGGATGGGTGGGCGGGCGGGCAGGCGGGTGGGCAGGCGGGCGGGCGTAAACAATTGGTTTCCGGATGATAACTTGATAGTGGTTCAACTCACATTCATTAAACTTCATACGTAGGTTGATCTTGGTGGGAGGAAGAACCCTATTGATTTTGGACATGCTACGTCGAAGGTCAAGGTCACAGTGACCTTGAACGTAGTAAATCTTAAACAATTGGTTTCCGGATGATAACTTGATAATGGTTCAACTCACATTCATGAAACTTCATAGGTAGATTGGCCTTGGTGAGGGGAAGAACCCTATTGATTTTGGACTCGCTATGTCAAAGGTCAAGGTCAACGTGTCCTTGAACATAGTAAATCGCAACAATTCCTTTCCGGATGATAACTTGATAGTAGTTCAACCTACATTCATGAAACTTCATAGGTGTGTTGGCCTTGGTGCGAGGAAGAACCCTATTGATCTTGGACTCACCAGGTCAAAGGTCAAGGTCACAGTGACACTTGAACATAGTATATCGCAACAATTGGTTTCCGGATGATAACTTGATAGTGGTTCAACCTAGAGTCATGAAACTTTACAGGCGTGTTGGCCTTGGTGCGAGGAAGAACCCTATTGATGTTGGACTCACCAGGTCAAAGGTCAAGGTCACAGTGACCTTGAACATAGTATATCGCAACAATTGGTTTCCGGATGAGAACTTGATAGTGGTTCAACCTAGAGTCATGAAACTTCATAGGTGTGTTGGCCTTGGTGCGAGGAAGAACCCTATTGATGTTGGACTCACCAGGTCAAAGGTCAAGGTCACAGTGACCTTGAACATAGTATATCGCAACAATTGGTTTCCGGATGAGAACTTGATAGTGGTTCAACCTAGAGTCATGAAACTTCATAGGTGTGTTGGCCTTGGTGCGAGGAACTGTTGTCACAACTCGACATTGGATCGGTGATCCTGAGCGGCATTTTTTTTAGCATTATTTACATAAAAATTCCATCTGAACCATACATTATGAGACAACCACAATGACTAATACCAAGCAATATTCCTGTGTGAAGATGTGAAAGGAAACAAGTCGGGCAGCTGATTTTGAATTGAATTGAATCGAATATCAACTAAAGATCTGAAACTGAATTGAATCTCATGAAGGGCCTTGAAGGGCCCCACAGCAGGGGTTTTGCAAAATCAAAACTGATTCTTGCAAAAAGAAAAATTTTTTAGGCCTGGTAAGATGTAACATTTGACATCATTATCAATGCATTACACAAGCATAGCTATGGGGATGCAGATGGGGGAGGAGGGGGAGGGTGTGACCACTTCTTTCCAATACTAAATAGGCAATATTCTGACTGCCATTACATAATGTATAACAAGTGGGAAATTCCATTAGCACCCCCGACCCCCTGCCCCCCCCCCCCCCCCCCCACCACCTCCCACTACAGGCAAGAATTCTTGTGTGTATCATCAGACAGTGATTTTATTTATGGAAAACGATACACTGAAATAATAAAACACAAAGCCTTTGAGACCTACCAAGTGTATTTTGGGTTCCAAATTTGGTTTGCCAAATTTGGTTTGCCAAATGCTGTATTTTTTGTGCCAAATGAAGTTTTTCTGCACTTAGCACCAGTTGCTCCCAAAAATGTGAATACTGCTAACCACCTCTTATGTAAAACAAGACTATCAGTGACCACGGATGCCCCCAAACTATGATGTTGATCTGTGACTTCACTTCCATTGAACAAAAAAATTTTTGCGGCGACACATTGTCTCCACATAAGCAACATGTATGCAAAGTTTCAACAAAATCCAACAAAACATCTCAGAGCTATGAAGAAGAGGCAAAAATCTTCCTGACGGATGGATGGACGGACGGACGGACGGATGGACGAACAGACGGATGGACGGACGGACGGACAGATGGACAGACAGACAGATAGACAGACAGATTAAATGACAAACACAATATGCCCCCAAACAATCTTTTTCTGGGCCATAAAAAATGATTATCCCAAGTATTATCACAATTAAATAGAAAGTTCCCTGTTAACCCTTTATCAAACAGAGACAATATCAAAATGTATTATTTTAAATATTATTTTTTCAAATTTTGCAAAAATTCTTTGAAAATGGTAATAAGCACAATGTCCCAGCATTATAGGCCACCACTAGAATTAACTTGAAGGCTCACCAGCTTACACATTGCATGGACTTCTTATGATTTGTTACAGAATATGAAAGACCTTAAAATGTGTTCCGATTCACGCAAATCAGTTTCAATTCAATTCTCTCATATTTCTGCTGCCAGAATCAAATTTCGATTCTTAATAAATAGTTTAGAAATTGAGAGTACTGTTATATTCTTATGAATGTAACCCTAGATATTCCATAGTTGGAACAAACCTCTTACTTGTATATTTACTGGAGTTTAACCCTGAGAGGCCTAGTTCCATTCAGGGGTAGACGGGGTCAAGAAATGTTACCAGGAAATGCACCAAAGGGGCCCCAGAACCAGAGAAAATTTAGATTTTTCGAATTGAATGAATGTGGCTTCCTTGCATTTGAGCGATCAATGGTATTCAACATAGAGGACATTTTGATGGCATTTTTGTGTCATCTTCATTGCTCATTCGGCATGTTTCTACCAGAGGGGGGGGGGACCCTGTTGGAAAGACTAAAGTTTGGCCTAATCGGAGACAATTTTGAATTTTTCAAACTGAAGGAATTCTGTTTCGTTTCTTCTCAGCGATCAATGGCAGATTGGACTGCTGGTATATCGAAAAATCAGTCCACAAAGAGAACATTTCGATATACTGTCAGTCTTTGCAATCAGATCCATTTCGCCTTTTGGTCATTTTCATGAAATTTCTTGCACCCACAGGTATTGCGCTACATCAGTTAGGGGGCCCCAGAGGGAAACCAATAGTGGGCCCACCAGGAATTTTCCCAGTGGAGCATGTGGCCAGTCCACCTCTGGTTTCAATTTATGTGAGTTTCTTACCTTACATCAAGTTACATGTACATGTAGAACATATGTTCCTACATACAGGCATTTGGTCATCTTGCTGATGGAAGTTATTGAATCTTGGCAGTGGTTTCTAGTTAAGTCTTGGCTGCCTATACACTGCTCCGATGGCGTAGTGTTACCTTATTAGACCATGGTCAGTTAATTTTCAGTTTAGCATTATTCCAGGTTATCAGAACAAAATGCAGAGTGAGGTTATCATAAATTATTAATTATATTCCTGTTTGGGAAATTGCATAATATATTCCTTTCCACAAGATGCATATTTTATCATTTGGGACTTACATACTGCTTCCTTGGATGTGTAGGCTGCCTCAGAAAGTAGAACTTTCAATGGCCAGGGTTACAGAACAGCCTATAACAAAATGTACCATTAGCCAAGATTATAGCCTTAATAACACCAGACCAGCTATAGTCATCTGGCAAAAATTAGGCAATAATCTGGCATTTCAATGGATGATGAAGAAACAACTGAAATGGTGTATTCTCCTGGACGTATAAAGGTGATCCATTTACAGAGTCAATAATAAAGAAAATGCAATATTATTTTGGCCAAAAAACAAAATGAGGCAAATAATGCTAAACCAAAAATTAATTAACCATTGGCTTATGAGGGAACAACAAAAATTAGGTAGAATTGTTCAGGCCTTCAACTCAGAGTAATTTTAAAATATTTTTCATCAAATCTGGTCATGGCTGCTGTGAAGCAGCCATGACTAGATTTGAGGAAAAATTCATTAAATACAAGAAATTATTGGTTAAATAGTTTATAACACTTAAGGGGCAAAAATTTGGTAAAATATCCTCAAATTTGACTCACTTTACTGGAAAGAGATTTCCTGTCCCAGGCAGGAATAACTGCCAGAAGGAGGCAAGGAGTTAAGGGCCCCTTTAGAATCAACGACAACAATCAAATGAACTTTCTGCTGGAATCAAAGTTTATCTAATTATTCTTTACAAGAATCACCTGTGAGAATTAATTCTGTTTCTCCTATGAATTTTAAGCCCTAGTGTTGACCATGAATGGTTGATTGACAGAAGGATTACATGGTTCATCCTTGGACCCTGCAAAGGCTTGATATTCTATTTGATTTCGAATCTTAAGTTGGTATTCAGTTCAATTTGAAAATGGTTGCCTGATTTGTTTTCCTACAAACCATTTCACTGGAATTTCGCTTAGTATCAGTCATCTTAGTCGTCTCACAAAATGTATAGCTGTGATAGAAATTGTACAGAAATAATATTGAAAATAAAGACTGGGTGTAATTTCCACTATATTAATATAAAAAGCATCTGTACCCATGCCACCATCCTTGCTAATTCCAGTTTCACCAGTCACTACCACTGCTAAAAGCAAATTTAAAGTTCCCAAGCAATATTGACGATGGGCTCAGGGTTGCTAGTGGCTAGCTTCGTTCAGTGCCCAGTCCAGAATTCTCACACCTGTTTCTTTTTTTGGACAAAAATCCTTACTGGGTAATAATCTAACTATATCATCAAGGCATGCCTTATTACTTGGTAATAATCTAACTACATCAACAAGGCATGCCTTCAATGAAGGCTTGCCTTGATGATGTTGTTGGACTAATTTATCAGTTGGGACTTCCAAACGTGTATATTGGATTTGAGGTTCAATTCAATTTCAAATAATGGACTCAGTTCAATTCGAGATTAGCTTTGTACTGAAAATGTGTGTTTTACAGGGCCCTAGTTCATTCCCACTCAGCCAACCATTTGAAATGTTTGTGTTGTATCTAGCCACCAACCCTTGCAATTTCACACCTTCAGAAGATTTGCCTATGGTCTGTTTCAGATTAACATCATTATAACCTACATTTTCACAAATTAGGCCTAAAAAATAAAAAATCTGTTTCTCAGGCCCTCCCACATGGTCCTTTTGGCTGCCGCATGCTCTCTTTTTATTACCAATTTAAACTTAGAAAAAATTAAAATTAAGTGGTTTATGTCTGATATTTTACCCAAGTTAAAAAAATTTATGAATTTGTCCCTTGAGTGCAAGAAGGCTTTGCAATGCTTTAGCATTGCAAAGCCTTCTTGCATTCAAGGGATGAAATTCACCACCACCCATGCTATTCTGTTAATTATGGGGTCTAAAACTTGAACCAAGAACATGAACTTTTGATGGCAAAGAAGTAATTACTGAAATAAAAAATAAAATAAAAAACCGCTCGCCCGCATGCAATTTCACAAATAATGGCCCGAGAAACAGAAGATCTACTTTGTGTGGCCTTAGATCATAATTTTTTCTCTTGATAGAAACTGTTTGTAATTCTTTCAAGTCAACATATATTCAATATTAAAATTATCCATATTTGATATTTCAAAGTTTTTCTTTTGCTTCTGGAAATTTAGCTTCCCATTTGGTGCAGTTGGAAATTTCAGAATTAAATGATGAGCAAAGTGCTCAAGAAATATAAATTTTATAGTAAATTTCCTTTCTTATTATACCTACCACAATTGTTTACTACAGGCTTGCACTACAGTGGAAGACCCTAACTCGGATAAAATACTCTCTATTTTAATCTTTCCCAAGAGATGTGTGAAAGAAAAGTGGTGTAAAAAACACCACGAAAAAATAAACCAAAACTGGGCCGAGCACCATCGGTGCACACCCAGTATGGGATGCTCTTCCATAGTACAAATCCATGACTTCCATTAACCAATGCGCAGTGCGTCATCAATTCATCATTCTTTTGATTCCGCCAACACAGGAGTTATGTGATCAGTGGGGAGGAAGGATTCTTACCCAAATAAGAAGACGGGAGGGCCTCCATGTAAACAATTGCGGTAGGTATAATAAGAAAGGAAATTTACTATAAAATTTATATTTCTTATCAACCTACCTTGCAATTGTTTACTACAGGCTGAATAGACAATAGGATGGAGGGAATCACATAAC
Organism: Pictodentalium vernedei; assembly: GCA_031216915.1. Taxonomy (NCBI): domain Eukaryota; kingdom Metazoa; phylum Mollusca; class Scaphopoda; order Dentaliida; family Dentaliidae; genus Pictodentalium; species Pictodentalium vernedei. Next base: position 267,078,277 of record CM062292.1, on the reverse strand, counting down.
CAACCCACACATAACTCAATTGCACTGGAACCGTGGACAGAGGAAGAGATCCCTAGGCCTATCAAACCATAGCATCACAAACATTAGTAAAAGACAATGAAAGATGACGCACAGACAGAAAGGGCAGTAACAGCACAGAGCTGGAACTGACCCTGTTAAAAAAGCTGAATGGCTGGGATAGACAAAAGCCTGAGCTGAAGAAAGAGGGCGCGTAGGTCAAAGGTCCTCTGTCGGCTCCTGCAACTGTCGCAGATAAAAGAAGGCAGCATTTCTCCAGTAGGCTTCCAGTATTACATCCAACAACATGACAGAGTTATTAAAAGAGGAAGACAATGCACACACCTTGTGGCAGAAAAAAACGATTGGTAATACAATCACCAGTAGCTAGCCGAGCAGAAGCTGCATGAATAGCAAGACAAATCCATCGAGAAAAGGATGCAGGAGAGATCTGGCATGTGAGAAAACACATATCCATCCAGGATAAAGGCACCAACGCCACCCCCCCCCCCACCCTAAGCAGAGCAGCGCCCAAGAAAGTGTCCATCTTGGAGTAAACTGCAAGGTCCTAGGCCTTTTCAAGGAAAAGAGCTGAACAAGCTTGGAGAGGCAAGGATGAGTGTCGTAACAATGCGGTACCACATATAAAAAAGGTTTCCGAAGCATGGACTTGTACCCATTGCTGGAGACCCCCAGAAACAAACATATACCAGAAACTCTGCAAGTGGTGTGATCGAAGGAGTGACAGAAGCAACAGAGTGATTGCACACCATCGACAGAAGAACCTTCTACTTAGCCAGAGGCTAAACCAGTGGAGTGAGTGCCTCCTTGAAGAGAAGCAACTCCACTGCTTGTCTCTAAAAACCACTACGGAGGAGACAGGACCCGATAAAAGACATGTGCGAAGGCACAATGAAGTCGGGTCAACTTGAAACCTCCTCGGGTGACATTGGCAAAGAAAGTCACGATGTAGAGGGAGACATGCCAGAACTGCCGCTAACAGAGAGCAGAGCAGATTGATCTACACCCACCGAGGCGACAGGGGTGTGATCGAAAGGATTCGACAACTGCAGGTTCATATCTGGGCTAGAACCTGAGGTGAAATCGGAACCGGCAGGAAGGCGTAGCCAACAAGACCGTCCCAAAGGAGGGCCAGAGCGTCCATGGCGAAAGCCAGTGCATCTGGACACAGGGACACGAAAGTGTCTACCTGATGGTTCCAACGAGTCGCAAAGATATCGATGGAACACCGCCATGTGGAGCATCCACGCGGTGGAAAAGAACCTGCCCCGCCAGAACAGGGAGGTGGCTAGGACATTCAGACGACCGGAAATGTGATGAACAACCACCCTGGCGTTGACATCCTGAGCGAGCAGTAGCAGATCCCGAGCCAATTCGTACATTGGAACCGAGTGCGTGCCGCCCTGGTTCCGAATGAAGCAACCACTGTCGAATTGTCGAACAACAGAAGGACCTGACGATTCGACAGGTGAGGGATCCACTGCCTGAAACTAAGAAGAAGAGCAAGAAGCTCCTTCTGGTTGATGTGTAGAGATGCCCGATCCTGGTCCCCCATCCCGTGAAGGGAAAGACCTAGAGGATCCAACGTCGCACCCCATCCGAGCTCGCTGGCATCTGCAGTCAGAACGCGATCGGAAGTGGGTAAGTCCAATGGGACACCCTGCATGATCCACGGAACATTTGTCCCATGGAGAAGGTGAGGATGAAGAGATTCTGGTGACTGAAGCATCAGATCCAGAAAATCGACATTCGGCCTCCAATGACTGAGCAGAAAGTGATAGAGAGGTCTGACATGCAGCCGACCTAGAGGAATGAGATCCATCACCAAACCGCAGAGACCGAGCAGCTGGGGAATACCCTGTGCTGTTGCGGATGTGGACTGGGACAGAGTCAGAGCAAAAGCTGAGAGAATCACAGCCCTGGCCTGGGGAAACGCCACCGTATTGAACTGAGAGTGGAAGGCCATCTCCAGATGACAAAACGACGGAGAAGGGACCAGATCCGACTTCTCCTCGTTGACTCTGAATCCTAGCGACGTGAGCAAGCTCAACAGAGTGTCGACATCCAACTCCAGTAAGGCAGCATTGGAATGCCTCTGGAGGAGATCGACTAGATATGACGAAGTAGTTACCCTGGACTGTGTGTGATGGAAGGCTATCACAGGTGACATCAGTCGGGTAAAGGTCCAAGGAGCCAGGTTGAGGCCGAAAGGCATGGCCTTCAACTGGTAAACTTGCCCCAGAAAAGTGAACCTGAGATACTTCCGCGACACCCAATGAATCGGAACATGAAAGTAAGCATCTCGCAGGTCAATGCTGGAAGCGAAATCTCTCTGGTGAATGGAACGGCGGACCGACCTGAATGTCTCCATGCTGAACTAGGGAGCAATGACAGACTGGTTCAGGATACTCAGATCGATAACCGGTCGGAGTCGGCCATCCTTCTTCGGCACCAAGAACAGGCGGGAATAAAACCCCACTGACTGAATGTTCTTGATGACCTCGAACGCCCCCTTGGCCAGGAGATTGTCTATCTCCAGGGACAAAAGCCCCTGACGTAAAACATCTGAAAGAACTGTGGTTGGAAGAGGCACTCTGGACAGAGTGTGGTGTCTTCGGAAGGATATTCGCAGCCCGGACCGAACAACATGTAACACCCAAGGATCGAATGTGATGGTGGCCCAACGGTCTGCGAACTCTGCTATCCTTCCTCCAACCTGGGACAAATCGAGGTGAGGACCTTCAGTTTGAGCTCCGACGAGGCCCACGAGAGGAGAAACCACTTCCTCTACTGAATGAAGAATCCTGAGACTTCCCTCTAGCCTGCCGATGCTTACCCTTACCCCGTGAGTAAGAAGTAGAAGTGGAGGCAGAAGGATCAACCCTTTGCTTCGCAGAGGAAGCAGAAGGGTACTTGTTAGGCTTTGAACGGTCCCTGCCTCCCCTAGAAGGCTGATCAAGCTGACGAAGCAGCAGCTGATCTTTGGAATGACATTGGACATCATCCCGGACCGTCGACACAGAACCCATGGAATAGTAGCGGTCCTGCAAAAAAAGCAGATCAAAGAGCAGTGTGCTGCCCCCAGAAAGGGATCGGCCTGTGTCCAGCACAGAGTCCCTTTGAACTAGTTCCAAAATAGCCTCGTCACAGGCATGCGTGTGAGTAAGATGCATGAGCGCCTTGGACAGCACACGCAAAGGAGCCTGTAGATCGTCAAACCTATCTGGAGGCAGATAGGCAGCTAAGGCAGGGACAACGTAATCAGAGAGAGAAAGCATACCCAGCATTCCTCCCGATCAGCCAAACATGGACTCCAGAGTCGTCATAGGAATGATGGCAGACTTGGGCTTGGAAAGCCCGAGGGAATTGGAGTCCTGATCCAAAAACCGTCAAAGTCTGGCAGACTGATAATGCACCGGAGGCAAAAAGGTGTCAACCCTGGTGAAGAACGGATCCTTCATAGCCTTGGAACTCAGTTTAGAGTCCAAGGCTGAAAATGCTTCAACCACCTGTACTGACTGGCACGGTCGAAGACGCTCAGAAACAGGTTGCTCCACAGGCTGTAGGCGTGCAACCGATGATCGCGGCCTGGCTGACACTGTCAGCTGGTTTGATGGTTTGAGATCCGGAAGGAACCCAAACACAAAGTCAAGAGCTGCCCCCAAGTCAGAAGACTGCTGGCTCTCGACATCAAGGATGTCTGACTCCTCCCTAGAGTCGGAAGACACATAGCCCCTCGTGGGCAAACCAGCCGATGCCTCCCATGGTGTAGGAAACACCACGGGGATCAGTAAGCAGCCTGTTTCCAATCCCGGGAGGCGGCGCCATAGGGGACGCCTGGAAACCACTCGCTGCCTTGCTGGAAGCAACAGGAAGGCTCTTGGACAGAACCTGAGTGAGTAAGGAGAGGGCCTCCCTAAGCTCACTGCCCGTACCAGCCGGTTCGACATGGGGACGAACCAGCAAAGTGACTTCACACCTGACCCTCTTAACCAGCAAAGGGTCACGATCCTCCAATACACCCGAAGCGGGGTGACAGACGGCAGCCGACACATCTGAGGGCAGACATGTATAGGGGTATGACACACCCCGAGGATCAACATAGCGGGAACTCAGGAGAGTTGTCGCGGACCTCTGCAGGGCACAAGGTCCAGGCTGCACAGAAGGTGTTGGTCCCACAAAACTGGCCGTGTGACCAGAATGAGTGGACGGAAAAACACCAATGACAAAACTGTGGTACTTGAAGACGCAGAGACCACAGTAGAGGGTACGGCTGGCAGCCACTTCCAACTTTGCCGAGTTGAAGCCAGGGAAGGCTGAGGTCAATACCCCCACGTCTACACTACCAGACACCGCAGCAGACCACTGCAGGTATAAAACTGCTGTGCTCAATGGCTGAGAGGACACAGCAGGGGGTTCAGTCGTCAGCCACTTCTGACTTCGCGGAGTTGAAGTCAGGGAAGGCTGAGGCCGATACCCCACAACCACACAACAGACATCCCTGCAGATCTGTGTAGGGATAAGCTGAGGCTGGCTAAAAACGGTGCCCGATGACGTTGTAGACAGAACAGCAGTAGCAGCAGATACGACGGGAGCTGTTGGAACTGGCGGAAAAGGGGAGAAAGCCACCTAGCTCGGCCTCCAAAGGAGGAGTCACAACCCTAGTGACAGCCTCAGATGTCGACTGGAGAGGGCGCATAGTCCCGGAACCAGGCATCTCTTCACCAGAAATCCAACAGCTCCCGCAGTATCCACCACGGTAAAAAAAACAAAACTGCACATCCCCACATAACTCTCACCAGACGTGGTTGAGTTGAGAGGCCCCGAAACGACAGCGTTCCCCACCCCCACTAGTGAGGGAGGAGCTACACATCCCCCAAGGAGGGGGAGTAATTCTCATCAGACATAGTCGAGTCGGGGGGCCCCCAAAATGACAGCGTTCCCCACCCCCTGCGGGTGCAGGAGGAGCTGCACATCCCCCACGGAGGGGGTAAAACTCACACCAGACGTGGTCAAGTCGGGAGGCCCCGAAACGACAGCGTTCCCCCCTCACAGGGTGAAGAAATTTGTCCAGACAGTCCCTCATTGACACCTAACTCCAATAACAATTTAATTTTTATCAACCGAAAAATTTCATTGTCGAACCACGTTGACACGATGTCGAAAAAACATTTGCGAAAACGGAATAATAAATAATATACAATGAGAATGTGGTTGAAAATATTAATGAGAATATATAAAACACAGTCCTGTTATTATACGATCTTCAGACCCATAATTCCAGTCACAGGAAAACCATTATCCACGAGTTGAATTATCACTGTTTCGAAATGCAAAAGGCGGAGACACATCCTTCCCATGTCTCGGATAAAAAAAGAATGATGAATTGATGACGCACTGCGCATTGGTTAACGGAAGTCGTGGATTTGTACTAAGGAAGAGCGCCCATACTGGGTGTGCGCCGATGGTGCTCGGCCCAGTTTTGGCTTATTTTTCGTGGTGTTTTTTACACCACTTTTCTTTCCCACATCTCTTGGGAAAGATTAAAATAGATAGTATTTTATCCGAGTTAGGGTCTTCTACTGTAGTGCAAGCCTGTAGTAAACAATTGCAAGGTAGGTTGATAAAAAACATTTTTCTTGCTTTTTATTTCTCTGTAATTAAAATTTTGTAATAATGAGAAAAGTTATTAAAAAATACATGTATACATAAATTATAAATTATTTCTAATTGTGTTCTGTGTTTGTAATGTTGTATGTCATTTAATATCTGAAACAAATAAACTAACTTTATACTACTGGTATACACATTTAACTTTTATGTATCAAACAGACTTAAAACTACACATATTTGACCTTTCATATATCAAATTCATAGATGGATAGGAATGATCCTTAGCAAAATGTGAGTAGTGTTTGGGGTGTTCGGATGTATATGGGGTACGCTATCAACCAGAAACAGCACGTTTCACAAGATGAAATGTACTGCAAGACATTGTAATCATTGAAACATAATAATCAGTAACAGCAACTTCACTGTCATGAAACATTTCAGGGGGCTGCTTAATTAAGTTCCAGGTGAGTAGTTTATAAACTGCATGTATCAAGCCTCTTTGCATTGGGCAAATATAATTTAATCACCTATTATTCACCTGAAAGGCAACAAAACAGTGTAACATTTTCTTGATTTGGCTACATTCACTGAACTTCAGACTAGTATGTTAATTTACTGAGATTGCCTCTAGTACTTAAATCCTTGTACATAAGAGGCTGCTTTTCTGGTCCATGAACATGATATGTCGTACTTTCATTAAGTAGGATGGCTACTAAGTTAAAGTGTGGGGTAGACCAATCAATACTTTCAATGTGCGACCCTAAGGCTGCACATTGAAAATGTTAAATGGTCTACCCCAGGGCTTATATTTCAACGAGAATCCGAGAATCGATTCGCACAAAGATTCGCGCAATAAAACTGGAGAGAATCCATATAGATTCTCACTGCACCTCTGCTAGGATTCGCGTGAAAAAAATTGAGTCAATTTAACCCTTTATCCAACACAATGGCAACAAATTAATCAATAGAATGCTAACATGACCTGAAGTATCCTCACCCTTTGTCAATAAAATTACACAAATATGGCTGTCATTGGAACCGGCTCATTGAGCCGGTTCCAACGACATCCATATTTGTAAGATTTTATTGGTAAATATTGTTCATTTAATTATTTTATCATTTACTTATTATTTATTGTTTAAAAATTATAAAATTTAGTTTTAAAAATTAAAAAGGTGTGTTGGGTAAAAGGTTAACATGTGTTATCAGTATTCAACAGTGGTTGAACCATGGTGGCGTCATGAAATCCTGGGACACTCATAGTAGGTATGGATTCTCGCAACCATTTTCACGAGAATCCAAATGGATTCTCACAAATTTAGACAAAATATAAGCCATGTACCTCCAAATAATAAGTATGGAAGATACTGCAAAAGTTCAAAGAGTTAGTTTGTAAACTTTTCTAAATTTTATAATGACAATAGCACTTGGTATTATTTGATCTTGCTGAATGAAGTCTGATGTAAAACAGTAATTGAAATGACTCTCTGAGTTACATCTCAGCTTATTATGTATTTATTTATTTATTGGTGTTTAAGATCACATATTTCTGCACAATGGCTAACCATGACCGTGACAGTTTTACGGGTGGAGGAAGCTAGAGTACCCGGTGAGAACCACTGAGCAACGGCGAGCAGCTGTCAGCTCCCCAACATACCAACTCTGCACAAGCAGGGTTAGCATTGGTTGAAGACAGGTGCACCATCGACGTGCAGTACGCCTTAGTACACAGCGTCACCGTGCCCCCACGTGGGCAATGGGGGTGAAGTGTCTTCCCAAGGACACAACGTGGTTGCCGCAGGTGGGATTCGATCCGAGGACCCCTCGGCTTGCAGCCTGCACCTCTACCAACTGAGCCACCGCGCCCCCATCTCAGCTTATAAGCTTCAATGCCACAATAATTAGGAAATATCTATTCCTCTCTTCTACACCAAGCTTCACTCAGTCAAGTTTTCCAAATCCTGCCTGGTTCATTCTCACCCAGCAAACCTTTTCAAACTGTCATGTTGTGCCTAGCCAAACTTCTTGATTTCACAGCTTTAGAAGATTTGTCTATGGTCTGTTTCAGAATTATATCGTTATCATCTATGATTTTTGTAAATTAGATACTTTTTTTGTCTCATAATTAAAAGGGTCTGCAATACTTGCAAGTCAATATATATTCAACACATTTTGACTTAAATTATTTAATTTTTTTATCAGTTTTAGAAATTTTTGCAGCTATTGTATCATATTTATCATTAATTCCACCCCTGATTTGTCCTCGTCAACCACACAAAAGTGAGAAAAGGAAATAAACTATAAATACTAGCTTCAGATATTGCACAAGTTTGGACTTAACAGAAAGATTTTTAATTTTTATGCAACTTAAAATTTAACTAATCCAACCTTTTTTGACCTTGTTTGACAGCACTCAATGAATTGGTTAAATTCCTAATTGGTTTATGAGAAAAATTTGAATGTTGAAATTTTCAATATTTTTACTTCATTGTGAAGGATGTTAAAAAATGACAATTTTTGGAGTAGACTACTAAAGTAGTTTACTTGTAATTTCTCTATTATTAAAATTATGTGACAGATAAAAAAGTTATTGAAAAATACATGTATACATAAACATTTCTTACTATGTTCTGTATTTGTAATGCTGTATGTAGTATAATATCTGAAACAAACTATACAGTAGAACCCTGTTAATTGAATTGCCACTTTGCCAATGAAAATTATTCAGTTAACAGGAGTATTCAATTAACAGGGAATGTGTCACTTTCCTGTATTCTAGAGATACATTTGGCATTTATTCTATTATATCTTGTTTGACAGAGCTCCATAATAGATTAAATGCCTGTATTGGATGTACTGAGGTCAAGCTGGTCTATAAACAAAGGAAAACTGGGGAGAGTCAGAGTAATTTCTCAACAGGTCACAAGATTTTTTATTCAATTAACAGTTTACTCTATAAACTATATTCAATTAACATGTCAAATTTGTATTGGGGGTATGGTAAGTAGTTTTGTGTTGGGAAATTATATTCAATTAACAGGGTTATTCAGTTAAGAGATATCCAATGAAGTGGGCTCCACTGTACCATAATTGGAGATTAACACCTATTGTGCTCTTCTACACCAAGTTGTACTGGCAAACTTTTAAAATCTTAACTGATTGTAAGAAAATTCAAAAGATTAGCTTGGTGGGAAGTCGTCACCTATTGCTTGGTGATAGGCAATTCAGAAGGTTTGTCACATGGGAAGTCCCAAACACAAAGTATAGAAATGCCATGTTCCAAATTTGTTTCTCGGGCAAGATGACCTTGCCCAAATTTTGGTGGTGTTCAAGCTGAGTTTATGAAAACAGTTTGCATGGGATGAACAGGAAGACAGTGGTGGTCAAGGAGTATTGGGAGAGTTGGGGAGGTAGGGGTTCTGAACCCAGCGTGCTGACCATGGTTTGGCCTGGTTGGAGAAAATTTTGATTTTCAGGTTTGAAACTTGCCAAATCCTTGATTCAAGACCTTTTTGGAAGGCTTGTGTCTAATACCCAAATCTTGCCATTTTATGCTAATACTCTGCATAAATATTCAATTGGCCATCTCGGGACCCATTCTCAGAGTAGTGTCGCCATGCTCAGAATAGGGTCCATGCAAGCAAGTAGTGCAAATATGGAACACATGTTGTGTGTTATGAGAGGGAATATGTGGAGACCCATGAAAACAATGCTCTGATATGCTTTTAAACTTACACAGACTACAAGGGCCCTCAAAATATTTGTGAGAAAAAATTTTTATAGCCAAATTTTTGTTTTATTCAAACGTTTGGGGCCCTCTCCAGGATCCCAGAGCTCCCTGGACTAACTCCACCCTCTCTCTATGGGTGAGACACCACTACAGGAAGTATTCAGATTTTAAAAATTCAGTAATGCCAAAGGAGGATCTAAATAATTCACTTTGTCTATATTGACTTATAGGTACAGTATAGCTGACTTAACTGAATAATTTTTAACTGGTAAAGTGCTAAATTATTTTTTCAAAGGTGATTTGTAACATGAGTAGTTTTTTCCAAGAAATAATACTTCCAGCAAGGGAGTCTAAATTTAGCAAGATTTTGTTTGTCAACAATTTTGTAACTGTGGCACTCTCCAATAAATTGTAAGAATACAATTTTATATGGACATTTCTTTATCTACTACTGCAGTGCAGACAAGCTAATGCACACAGTGTAAAGCCACTATAGTGACTTAAAGCACTTTTCAGTGGAGCCCTGATAGTGGCTTCTAACACTCTATCAGTTAATTGAATATCACTGTAAATTTCTAATAATTTTCAAACACCAAACTATTTACTATACCTTCAATGTATTCATTCATTAGAGATGTTGATTCAACAAATGCAACAAAACAAAATCTCCCAAAGTATAACTTAATCCTCAAGTCCCAATACAGCCACAAACTTCCCCTTTTATATTGCTCTGAAAAGGTTGTCCCAAGTGTATTCTTTCTTGAGAACTTAACCTTAGGATACATTTATCTTAGTGGTATTTTTACATTATTGTTGGCTGCCTGTACAGGTAGCTAACAGTGATGTAGAAATACTGTTAAGTGATATGCAGTTGTGTATATGTATATAGGGTAATTATTTACATAAAATCCATCAGGGAACTTAAGGGTCAAGGTAGGATTGTGTATTGATAGCAGTGACTGGAGGGAACAGAATAATCACTCTCCTCAATTTGATTCTGCAAAAAATTTAGGGTCGGTCGGGTTACCTGAACAAATTAATTATTTTTCCCCGGCCTAATCACTCTCCTCAATTTGATTTTGCGAAAAATTTAGGAGAGTGATTGTAAACCCTTACCTACTGTAACTGCTCAAACTAACCAGCACTATACACGAAAATGATCCATACACATTTTATTTTTTTCATTTTTGCTCTAAAAACATAGCTGATGACCCCTCATTGGAATGAGCTCATTGACCTCATTCCAATGAGGTGTCATAATCTATGGTTTACGCCAAAAAAATGAAAGATTTCAGTTATGGGAGATAATGTTTTGAAAGTATTGTCTCCATGTTGGGTCATGTAATAGGTGGTTGAAATACAATATATAACTTGAAGTTCAGACATAATTTCTACATACATCATGAAGGCGAGTGATTAATTGCTCCCTTAGTGAAAAGTTTAGGAGAGTGATGGCGAGTGAGAGTGATCACTCTCCTTTCCCATCAGTCCTTGTGATAGTCTAGTATACACAGTTACTTACTCTGTTCTTTTTTCTCTGAATTCTTTGTTCACTCTTCATTATGCAGCTTACATGTAGGCAACAGTACCATACCAAAGGAATGCATTATTATTAATCACATTTACAAAGGCTTGATACTACAACCATACAAACAGAAAACCAGTGTGATATGAACTCAAGGTAAATTAGATCTGCACCTAGAATAGAAAAAAACAAACTCAAACAATATATCTTATTAGTAATTAACTAATTACAATGCTGCTAAGTTACCTTATTGTGCGAAAGCGAGAACTAAGTAGAATTCTCCAGAACACTTCCAGGATCTATGAGAAAAATCAAATGAACATTTTTCAAGAATCAATGTTCTCATTGTTTTTTAGCCAGAATCGATTTTGATTCTCACGAGTTTTAACCACTGTATGAGTTATTGTACAGGCAGAAACTCCACCCTGTTAGTATTTGGCAATACTTAAATATCCCTCTACTGTATTGTGACAGAAGTTTGTTTAACTGTACACTAAATACAGGATGATTTGGTACTCAATCTTCTCTACTCAATGGTTGGAAACCTATTGCTTGCTTCTTTTGAAGAAACCTGAGGACGCACCTGGTCCATAGAAAGTTTTCAGTTAGTGAGCATCTTAATATATCACACAGATAGTCTACCTGGTAAGCACTATTTACAAAAATCGCCAAACAATTTTCCTTATTTTTTCATTTGTTTGGCTCAAAAACCTAGGTTATGACCCCTCTTTGGAATAAGCTCATCTAGCTCATTCCAATGAGGGGTAATAATCTATGTTTTTGAGACAAAAAATGAAAAAAAAATTAGTTATTGAAGAATTTTGTTTGCAAGTATCGTCTGCTTTTCATGTTAGGTAAAGAGTTAAATTACCCAACTTATGGTGCATGGTATTAACTTGAATGAGAGTTACACGGGGACATTCTCAGGGTGTTTGTGTGTGTGTGTGTAGGGGGGGGGGGGGGGGGGAGGGAGAGTCTCATCCCCCATCATTCATAACATTCACAATAGTAGGAAATTCAAAGACCTAAATTTACCTAGAGGCTCAAGAGAGCCTAAAATGCTCACCTGGAGGACCAAGTTGTCCTAAATTGTAAGGGTTATGGGTATGGAGAAAATGTAATCTGAATGAAACATATGACAGATTCGCCAGCAAATTTTTGTCCAATTGTTTCAACTGCTCAGAAGAAAGCTTTATACCAAATACAAAATCTCTAGTCCATGCAGTTTGGGAAATATTGGACATTTCATTTCTTTTCTATTTTTAGTGCAGGTGTTCCCACAGGGGAAGGCGAAAAATTTTGGGGGCATAATTGCCGCATAAATGAAGTACTTAGGGTCAACTAATGCCCTAACATAACTTTCTTTGAACAACTTTTAATCTTGAACACCAGAGGAAGTTTCAAACCAAATATCAAAGCATACCCTCTTGTGGTTCATGAGAGGTGATTTTTAATAAATTTCACGATATTTGGGCATAAGCCCAAGCCCAAAAAGGGCAGAGACCCCATTTGAACAAAACTAAAACAGAATACCTCCAAGATGATGTGGCCCATATATGTTTCAATTCGAGCCATTCGTTTGTGAGGAGAAGATATTTTTAAAAAGGTAAACATGTAATTGACTTCAGTGTTAAAAAATGCTGAGTCATCATATTTTCATAACACCAAAAACAGACCATATGACAGATTCACCAGCAATTTTTTTTGTCCAATTGTTTCAACTGCTCAGAAGAAAGCTTCATACCAAATACAAAATCTTTAGTCCGTGCAGTTTGGGAAATATTGGACTTTTCATTTTTGTTCTATTTTTAGCTCCAGGGGTTCCCACGGGGAACTGCAAAAAAATTTGGGGGCATGAATGAAGTACTTGGGGTCAACTAATGCCACATTTAAAGTTTGGTTCAAATCGCTCCATTGGTTCTTGAAATAGAAATTTTCAGGGGAGCTCAAAAGTGAGCCCATCCCCGGGAGAGCCCAAATATGAACCTATCAACTTTCCTTGAACAACTTTTAATTTTGAACACCAGAGCAAGTTTCATACCAAATATCAAAGCATTCCCACTTGATGTTCATGAGAAGAAGATTTTTGACGAATTTCATCATATTTGGGCATAAGACCACCCCAAAAAGGGCTGAGACTCCATTTGAACAAAACTAAAACAGAATACCTCCAAAATGCTGTGGCCCATATGTTTCAATTTGGGCCATTGGTTTGTGAGGAGAAGATTGTTTTGTAAAAGCTAACGTACGAAGGACGCCAAGTGATGGCAATAGCTCACACTGACTTTCAGTCAGGTGAGCTAAAAACATTTGAAATTTCAGGCATGGCACTTTTTCCAAACATGTCAAGAATTTGGACAAAATATAGAGTTTTTAAACTGAAAAGTAGTGAAAGTCCTCCAAATACTGATTGAAAAGTAGTGAAAATGACCCCAAATATTGAGCTGTAGTTGGAATTTGTGACTACCGAGAGTCCCAGTCAGATAATTTACAGCCAATTTATTTATTTATTGAGATTTAATGACACTTTGGACAGCCAGAGTCACCTCTTGTGAGGCAGTTTTATGGGTGGAGGAAGCCGGAATATCCTGTGAGAACCACCGAGCAATGGCGAGCAACTACCAGACTCTCCAACGTACCAACTCCACTCATGCAGGGTTAGCAATGGTTGAAGACAAGTGCACCATCGGCATGCAGTAAGGCATAAGCCTTAGAACAGAGTGCCACTGTGCCCCCTTGTGGGCAATCAGGATTAAGTGGCTTGTCTTAGGACACAATGCAGTTAGTTTAAACATTATTTATTTCAAGAGTACAAAATCATATGAAAAATTTGTTACATACATTAATGTGGATTCGGCAGGAAGCTATAAGCTTATACAAGGCCGTTTCCACAAAAAATGCAGTTACCCCTGGCAGGGATCAAACCATGGACCTTTTGGTTTGAAGTCCAATTCCACAACCACAGAGTCATCATGCTCCCATCTGCAATCAAGGGGAGTATACAAAGAAATTCTGCATCTTAGAGCCTGGCATTGGAAAATTTCAACTCGAAAGGGGGGGGGGGGGGGATTGGGGGTGTGCTACTGGAATTTCCCTCTTGTTGGAGATTAAATAGTGGTAGTTTTGCTAACTGGAAAGGGGCACTCCAGAGGTGGTAACACAAACCCCCCAGCTGCTACCCCTTAGCAACATTCTAGAGCTGAAACGGTTAAAGGGTTTTCTTGATTGATTAATCACATGGATAAACCTTGGTTAACCAATTAATCACTTGCCCTTATAGGTAGCTGAATAATTGCCGTACCGTTGATGATTTATAGCATTAACCCTTTACCCAACGTAAAGGAAAAAATCAGGCAGCTATACATACAAAAATCTCCATTCAGAATTTATTATGTTTTCAATTTTTGTTTCAAAAACATAGCTTATGATCCATCATTGGAAAGAGCTTGTTTAGCTCATTCCAATGAGGGATCAAAAGCTATGTTTTTGAGACAAAAATTGAAATTTTTTAGTAATTCAAGAATCTATTTTGCAAGTGTTGTCTGCTACCTGCAATGGGTAAAGGTTAACTTAAGAATGACCAGTTCCAGCTACTGATACAGTATAATGATCATGCAAGTGAACAAGTATGTCATCACATAACTTGCATGCTTTACTCTGTCTCATATAATTGATGTGAGTCAGTGTGACAATGTTTGCCTGTTTGAAGCAAGTTTGTTGCTTTGTTAACCAAGAAAATACAATAGTTCAAAAGTAACGGTTAATCGATCAATTACTTTTCTGATCAATCAAGACATTGATCACTGGTTAATCAATTAATAGCTTAATCATTTTAACTCTACGAAAGTGGAAAGAGAATTTTATCTTTCCACTTTTCTCTCTCCAACACTGTAGAAACTCTCTCACTATAACACTGTAGAAACATTCTCACTACAACACGGTAGAAACTCTCTCTCTACAACACTGTAGAAACTCTCTCACTCGTCCAAAAAGAAATTTGAGAACACTGAATCTTAGATGGTATTTTCTTTTTTTTTCCCGAGATCCTTCGAGATTTTTAAAAAAATTTATTTTTGAAATCCTGACCCACTGATGTATAAGTTTGTCATGACGTGACCGCAAGCCAGAAAATAAGCAGACTGTCAATATCAAATTCACCCTCTGGGGACCTAGGGCTGCATGACATTCAAAACTGAATACCGGTATTGGTATTCAAAAAAATATTGCGTTGTATCGGTATATCGAATATTGTTCAGATATATGAACACAAGTACCACAATCGAGACTCGAGGCATCACAGTCGGAACGAATTAGCATGCCTTGATGATGCAGTTTGAAAAACCATTACCCAACGCAGATGATATCAATATTTATTATTTTCAAAATTAGTTTATCAGATTTTCCCCAAAGATTTCAACAAAACTATATCATGTGACCCCTCACTGGAACGAGCTCAACATGCTCGTCCCAATGAGGGGTCACATGATATAGTTTTGTTGAAATTTTTGAAAATTATTTTTTCAACTGCTGAATTTGTATATTACGAGGGCACAAGCAGATGATTCCTTGGATAAAGGGATAATATTATTCATTCAGGGCTACAGTTAAAAAAATTCAAGACATCTTGAAAAATAAATTGTGGGTAAATAAATAATGACGATAAACCAATATTTTTGTAATTACACCGGTATTCAATCGATATTGGTTTGAATACTGGTATATACCGGTTTATCGATATACCATGCAGCCCTATGGGGACCTCATTCTGCAAATGTTAGATTGCTTATTTTCAGACCTGCATAAATTTGTCATGACGTGACCACAATTTTATCGTGAAAAATATCACTTTTGTGATGACAGTACTGTACTGTCTTAATGGATATTCCACTCCAGAGATGTTTTAGTGATAAAAAACTCTCGTGAATTGTACTTTTGAAAGGAATTGCATGCCAAATTGATATTTCAAGAGTACACTTCTCTTGGACACAGTAAAAATGGCCTTCAGTAGGGAACTGGATCTGGATTAGTGGATTTTCAGTCATTTGGATGAATATTTGTTACTTTTTCTTATAAAAGCAACAGTCACCTGCCAACTGGGTGGTGGGTTGGGGTGGTGTGGGGTGTGTTGCGGGGGTGGTTGTGCACAAAATGGGACAACTGGTTGTAACATTTTAAATAATTATATGTAAAGATGAATTAGCATCAAAATAAAAGGTATCAATTGAACTTTAGAATTCATTATGTGAGGATGTGACGCCACACTCAAAAACGAAAGTGTCAATGACACTGTAGCTCAACTTGTGTAAGACATGTACATGTATAGTATTTAACACAGCAATGACAAACATCTAGGTAATGACCTGATAAAGTATTGTAAAGGTCTGTAACAAATGTACAGGTAATGTGTTGTAAAAGTTGGTGACAGTTAGATGCTAAACTAGAAAAGAAATCTCCATGGGGTAAATGTTACAATGGGGATCCTTGTACGGTGCACCATAAGCCAAATGTTAGCAACTGTTTTGACCTGTTTGATTTAAACCCTCCTAAGACTGATTCATACTAATTAATAAATATTTATCCAGTCCTTCTTAAAATATAGGTATTTGAATTTTTTATCTTTAGCTCATAGGGTTCCCACGGGTGAGGAGGTTTTATTTTTCTCATTGTAAATAGAAAATCGGGTTGTGCTAATAATGTTTACCCTCCCCACACTGTGACACAACAACAAATATTAACACAGGAACTTGGCATCACCACATTTGGATATACACATCCTAAGGATGCTGAATTCAAGAAACCTTATTTTGTCTGGTGTTTTTGAAAAAGATTTTTAATTATCTCTCTTTTTGAGTCCCCGAGTGGGTCTGACTGAACCCAAAAATATTTGTTCTCCTACCACAGTGATAACAAAGGCTCCCAATAAATTTATAGCAAACAATACTGACATAAAAAATCTTTTTTACAGGTTCTGTACATAAAATGTAATACACACAATTCTTGTAAATAAGACTGTCAACAGGCATTTTGAATTTTGGGCCGGGCCCCAAAGCACTCGTTACCATCCCATGATGATAACAAATGTAGTCCCAGAAGTTCTGTACAAAAAACTGATTGCACCTAAATTTGGTATAAAATGGCTGCCTGCAGCCATCTTGAACTTTGGAACGCACCCAAAAACACTCTTTCTCGTCCTAAGGTGATAGCAAAGGTACCCAAGAAGTTTCATGAAGATTGTTTCACAAATACTGCCTTTAGCCCGAGCCGTATTGACATGCCCTTACTGCAGATACGTAGCACTGAATAAATCAAAGTTCAACTAATTTGCATAATTTTTGCACGAGAAAAAAACCTTTATTATATGCGATGTATTCCATGTTACTAAACATTCAAACAAAAATATATTCAAATCAGAACTTTCATACAGAAGTTCTGTACAAAAAACTGATTGCACTAATTTTGGTACAAAATGACCTCCGGTGGCCATCTTGAATTTTGGACCACACCCAAAAACACTCGTTCTCCTCCAATGGCGATAACAAAGGTACCCAAGAAGTTTTGTAAAGAACGGTTCATAAATACGGCCTCTAGTTTGAGCCTTATTGAATTGTTGACAGATGGGCCATGACAAAACCTCAAATTTGACTACGTCAAAGTTGAGCTATACATTTGTGGTCAAAACATGGAATCTGGATATTCAGTCCTTGGCATGAATATATGTAATGTCTGATTCCAGATGGGATGCAGGTACCTGTAAACATTACTGCATCCTGTTGTTCTAATATTTATTTATTTATTGATTGGTGTTTATTATCACATATTTGCATTGGCTAACCATGACAACAACATGGAGATAAAGTCAAGTTTAGTCAATCGTTTCTACCCATGTTGCTCATTTCTGAGTATTTTTACTCTAAGCATTGGTGACTGGTTCCTATTTTAGCAGTAAGACAGATCATATTTACAGCGAGGTGTTGTTTTGGGCTGTGTGTAAAAAAGTACTTAGACCATACTATCTTTAGGTGGAGTTTAACTGCATTGCAGGTAGGGTTTAACTGAGGGGGTGGGCTCGATAAGATAAAAGCTTTTTAAATAAGAGGCCCCATGGGCCTGAAGCACTCACCTGACAACAGTTGTTTAAAGAAGAATTTAATTAGCATTCCAGGGGGTGTGGTAGCATAGTGGGTAGAGGTGCAGGCTGCAAGCTGAAAGGTCCTCAGTTTGAATCTCACCTATGGCAACCACGTTATGCCCTTGGGCAAGACACTTCACTCCCATTGTCCACGTGGAGGCACAGTGGCATTGTGTACTAAGGCGTACAGCACGTCGATGGTGCACTTGTCTTCAACCAATGCTAACCCTGCATGTGTGCAGTTAGTACAGTGGAATCCTGTTAATTGAATAGCCACTTTTCCAATGAAAATTATTCAATTAACAGGAGTATTCAATTAAAAGGGGTTGTGTCACTTTCCTGTATTCTAGAGATAAACTTAGCATTTATTCTATTATATCTTGTTTGACAGAGCTCTATGAGATATAATAGATTAAATGCTTATATTGGATGCACTGAGGCCAAATAGGTCTATAAACAAAGGGAAACTGAGGAAAGTCAGGGTAATTTCTCGACAGGTTACAAGAATTTTTATTCAATTAACAGGAGTTTACTCTATAACCTAAATTCAATTAACAGGTCAAATTTGTACAGGAGGTATGGTAAATGGTTTTGTGTTGGGAAATTATATTCTATTAACAGGGTTATTCTGTTAAGAGACATCCAATTAAGTAGACTCCACTGTATGTTGGAGAGCTGACAGTTGCTTGCTTTGCTCGCTGGTTCTCTCTAGGGACTCAGACTTCCTCCACCCGTAAAACTGCCGTGGTCATGATTAGCCATTGTGCAGAAATATGTGACCTTAAACACCAATAAATAAAAAAATAAATTAGCTAGTTAACACTACAGAGGAATGAAGTTATTTAATTATTTATAACTTTGTTGTCCATGCCAGATGATTTTTTTTAGTGCTGGGATGTTATCACAGAAATAATACCCCGATTTCCAGTAATGCAAAACTTGGGAGTCCAAATATGAAAGCTAGGAACTTAACTTGAACAAACTTGCATCTGAGCCCTTCCCTTCCCTCCCACCACCAGGATGCTGTATACCAAATGTGAAAGCATTCTCACTGGGGGATTAGGAGAAGATTTTTAAAGAAATTTCCGCATATTGCACTAAATTGAAATTCGGGCTACCATTGGGGGTCCAAATATTAACCCTGGTCATGGACATGATTTGAACAAACATAAGGGGCCCAAATAATAACCCAGGGACATGATTTGAACAAATTTGAATCTCACCCACCTAGAGATGTTGTATACCAAATACAAACATTCTGACTGGTGGTCTGGAGAAGATGATTTAAAAAAAAACTTCGCTCATATTGCACTAAGATAAAATTCAGCCTCCCATAAAAAGCCCAAATATCAACTCAGGGACTTGATTTGAACAAACGTGAATCTGACCTCCCTAGAGATGTTGTATACCAAATATGAAAAGATTCTAAAGGGTGGATCTGAAGATCCCCCCCCCCCACCCCCCCCCCCCTGATGTGTTGTTTACCAAATACAAAAGCATTCTGACTGGTGGATCTGAAGAAGATTTTTAAAGATCATTCCCCATATTGCTCTAAGTTAAACATTCGGGCTCCTGTATTGAACCTAAATATGAACCAGGGGGCTTCATTTTAACATACTTATATCAGTCCCCCGAAATTGTCAGATTTCAATTCACTTCTGCCTTTTCGACAGATTTTAGGACTTTATAACAGTTTGTCTTCACTATAAATCAAAGTATGTATAATATTATATATACTTTGATTTATAGTGAAGAAAAACTGTCTGCTCAAAAAGTGCATCCAGGATGATTTTCTGGGTTTCCCCCAATACCACTGGCTCTGGGTCACGTCGCCCCCACATATATTTCCGGGTCAAGTTGCCCCTGGGTTTTTTTATAACTTTATTTTTATAATTTTTATATATTTTAGTAAAAACCAGACAATTATGGAATATTAATTTATGTACTTACATGTACCTTCAATAATAAGAAAATCCTGTTCAAAATAAATAAAAACCTTTATGTAAATTTTGAATCCACTACACAAAGCATGCATGAAAGAATAATACTGCCTTTACAAGAATATGAAATTTAACACGAAAGTTTCAAAAAATCGTAAATATTCACTGACTGAGAAAAAATTACAGTTTCAGTACCCAGGCATCTAACTTAATGATTCAAAAATAATAATTCAAATTGGTGTTTGTTTGAACAAGTAATCTTATGCAGTGAAGATAACCATTAAATGTAACATCATTATATGATATGCAATCACAATCTACAATGCGATCTTGATTCTCCATACATAAATTACAATCTTAAATTTTAACACTATTGCTAATTTCTTGTATTTATATAACATTTATAACAAAATAAATTATATAAATCTCAGATAGATATTTATGTAGATTATGAAATGAATAGTTGTATATATTTTGTTATTATGTTCTAGTTTTAATAAATAAAAAAAAGTTGTATAAGTCATTCAGGCTGTAACAGGTCACAGGCAGTAACGGGTCAGGCGATGTTGAGCATTAAAAAACTTGACTTTGAAGAGCATTTCAAACTAAAATTTTACTTTGGGTTTGTGAAGTAATATGTTGCCTGTCATCATTGAAAGTTTCACGAGTTCACTGTTGTCTTTTGTTGACAAAAGCGATTTTTTAAAAAAAGATTGAATGTGCACCGAAAGAAAATTTTGACACATGAAACCGCAAAAAAGGTTTTCGTCTCAACTACGGGAAGAAAATATAAAAAGTGTGAATGTAAGTATTATTCTCTAAACAGGTTTATCTACGATTCAAATTCACGATAAAATAATTGGGATAAATATTGGGCATCATGATATATTTATTCTGTTTCAACAGTGAGACGAGTTGTCAATACCAGGTCACTGTCAGACATGCGCTGTAAAACCTATTGAAACACTACTCAAGTTGATCTATTTTTAGAAAATTAACACAAAACTACTGTATTTGATCCACTTCATTTTCACTTCTTTCCACTGTAAAAGTTATGACCAGTGTGGTGAAATTAATTCAGAGAAGATTTTTGTGTCCAAAAAATACATATAAAGTGAGAAAATAGATCAACAGTGGATGCCAAAGAGGGTGATTCTTTATAGACACAAGTGATCCGTTACTGACTAAATTACGACAGTCAAACGATCTAATTTTATAAAATAAAATAAACAGAAGCTTTATCTGAACAATTCCATTGCAATAATGAATGTCTGATACCTGTCTGTCAATAACAAAAAACAAAATTTGAATAACTTATTTTATTTGAGAGAAGAGAAATAAACGAAAATATGAAAGGTGATCCGCTATACCCAGAATGGCTGTATTTGTTATATATTTTGTAATTATGTTTTGGTTTTAATAAATAAAAATTATGTGTTTAACCAGACCACTCTTACGTTATTATTAAGTACTTCCAGCCCAATACTTTTTTTTTTGGGGGGGGGGGGGGGGCAAACTGACCCAATATATGGGACGACTTGACTCGGAGGCGACTTGACCTGTTCACATAACAAATCTACCATGAAAATAAATGTTGGGACAAATCGTTCTATTATTCTAAAAAAACATTTGGGAGAGGAATATTCTCGATACTCTGAAAAATGTTTTTGGGGAATTATCGTCCCGATATTTGGGACGAATCGTCCTGGTTGTCATTTTGAGACGAAACGTACCCAGACGAACTGATTTTGGAACGAAACGTTCAGTAACCAAACTCCAAAGTCCAACCGGTAAATCGAAGACGGTCGAAAATCGACATGAAAAAAACTTCGAAATACTCGAATGCTGCTGTGTCATGCACTAATTTTTATTTAAGGTGACTGTACAATCATTCTGAATAAAAATGCGACAATTAAACGACAAGATCTTTGCGTTTGTAAGCAAGCAGCGGGAAGAAAATCTTCTCCTCACAGAAAATCGTTTTTTTCTTGCTACATGGGCGCAGCCATTTTGCCAAGGTAGATAACTGTTCGTTCATCCACCCGGAGGACGAGGGTAGTATAGCAGGGGTGAAGAAACCCTATCAGATGCCAAGCCAGTTATCAATATTAGGGCTGGAGGGGGCAATATGGATTCAGTTTATGGGAAGGGGACATCCAAGCATTTTTATGACACAGTCACACGAAGAAGATCGAACTCTTGAGTTGGGGAAAGGTATAAAGATGGTGTCCCTCTCACGTTAGTGGATCTGGGGACTATATTTTCCATACATTTCGCTGAAGAAGCCTCCCATAGAGAAATTTGGAAAAACATGCCCCCAATGGCGCTCTTTTAAGGCTCGAAACAACACGTGGTATGTCACCTGAAATTTCATCAGCTGACGCCCCGTGCAAATCGTAGAATTCCCAGCCCCCCCCCCCCCCCTCCTCTCCATGGCTAAGCCACTGAATCCCTGAATCCAGTTCTGTCAGAATGGGCATCCCTGACTTATACCATCATGACAATCGACTCTCAATAAAGATATCTCAGGCAAGGTAATCCCACTAGCTTCGGGTCTGATTGGTGTAGTAGATTTGGTTGATCGTGCAGTAGTAAAACCAGTAATAATCGAATTTGAATGGAGCCTTTATGGGAATAACGACGCCGAATTTTATCATTACGTTAGGCCTCGTGGAGATGACCGATTGGTGGGACATGGGGGTAGGATTGAAACTAGATTTAACTCGACTGTCGGGAGCGCGGTGGCTCAGTGGTAGACTTGGACTTCTATCCTAGAGGTCCCGAGTTCGATCCCCACCCGGGACGACCCGTGTTGTGTCCTTGGGCAAGGCACTTTATCCCGGTTGTCTACATGGGGGCACGATGACACCGTGTACTAAGGTGTACTGCACGTCGATGGTGCACATGTCTTCAACCGCTGTAACCGAGCTTGAACAGAGTTAGAATGTTGAGGAACCGGGTACTCCAGCTTCCCCCACCCATAAAACTGTCACGATCACGATTATCCATTGTGCATAAGTATGTGACCTTAAACGCCAATAAATAAATAAATAAATAAATAACTCGACTGTTAAGGCCCAATTCCTGACTGGTTAAATATTCCAAGTAAATCATCAAGATACGTCTTCTTCAACACGCAATAAGGGCTTTGTAGATAAAATACATGTTGTAGTCGAGACACACATGTATGCTTCATAACTTCATATTTAATTAGTACCTTCCGGACTGCAAGCTGTTTACGCTGGGAACCCAAGAGCTCAAACTGGGCACCACGGACTCCACTTGTATGAGACCGAGCGAGTAAGTCCGTGTGACATGAGTCCAAGTATTACATTTCGTCTCGTAAAAAAACAAAACATACTTGCACTAGTTCCGAGATGGGGGTGGAGTAGGGGGCAACTGCGTGGGGATTTTTTTGTGTTTTAAAAAAACTCTAGTTTGACCTATCGATATGACTGAGCTGAAAGTCACGAGAAGGTTTTTTGTACGGACCTTCGACGCCGCATTACGCATTGTCCCGGGGCCCGCCCTCCTTCTCGGCGGCCCTGCATACATGGTTATTATTACCACTAAATCTATAAGTTACTAGTAGATTAACATGATTTTGGAGGGCTGTTAAAACTCCATAATTTCAGGGACGTCATTTGACGAAGCCGGGCCACGGGCGGATAATGGTATAAATAGAAATTAGCGGCCCGCGGCCCGGCTATTTTTAGATTCCAGGGTCCAATGAATTACTCCCATTCGGATGAAGTCCCTTTGTATTTCCGAATGGAAGTCGAACGCGCGATCGAAACAGAAATATCGAAAACTAAGATTCAGAGTCGTAAGCGGAGATTCGTTGAAGAGTGAGAAGAGATTGTTCCAGCTGTCCGAACGTATCGGCTGGGTAAGCCAAGACGTTCGGATAGGTGAACTGAGAGAAGAGGAAACTTCGGACTTTATGAAAAGAACGAGAAACAAAAACACTGTTATTAGATGTTAGATGTGAGAATTTGTTTTCTCAACGGGCTTGAGTTCTATTGGGCATGGAATGTTTTTTTTTTCAAAAAAGGATACCGGAACTTTTAATAGAATGGCACTCTATTGTTAGATGTGAGAATTTGTTTGTTTTGGTTTAATATATAAAGTCGGTCTCTCTCCTATGAATTTTTTCACATCTAGGAAGCCCATAAGCATCTTTTCCCTATTGATTTTTGTTGATTCTGTTAGGTGGGGAAGAGTAAATACGTGATTGGCGACTCTTCTACCAGTGGCGGCGCTACGGGGATGGGGGTGGGTGGTGGTGGTGGTGGGGGGGGGGGGGGTGAACACTTTTTCATTAACTCAGATGGCGTGGGAGCACGTTGGTTCAGTAGGCAGAGATGCAGGTTGCAATCCACGAGGTCCTCGGTACGAATCCCACCTGCGTAAACCGCATTGTGTCCTTGGGCAAGACACTTAATCCCAATTGCCCACGTGGGGGCACAGTGGCATTGTGTACTAAATCGTACTACACGTCGATGGTACACTTTTCTTCAACCATTGCTAACCCTGCTTGTATGGAGTTAGTATGTTGGGGAGTCGGACAGTTGCTCACCGTTGCTTGCTGGGTCTCTCCGGGTACTCCGGCTTCGTCCACCCATAAGTAAAACTGTCTGACACGAGGTGACCCTAGCTGTCGAAAGTGTCGTTAAACCCCAATGATTAAATAATAAATAAATAAATAAATAAATAAATAAATAAATAAATAAATAAATAAATAAATAAATCAGATGTCTGCGGTATCTGAATGCAAAATGCTATAATATTATGATCCTGAAAGGCCACTTGCGAACTTGCCCCTTCAAGGAGAACCCATCAACTACCCCCCACCCCCTGAGGCACTTTCTGACATTGCCACTAATTTTAAGTAATTCAATATTTTTTTACAACTGTTATCTCCCAATTCTGTTAGGTAAAGAATTAACAAAACAATGTGTGTTTATTATTTCTTGGGGTTCTAACGACACATTCGTCAGCAGTCACCTCGTGTTGGAGAGTATTACGGGTGAAGAAAGCCGGAGTAACCAAACAGAACCACCAAGCAGTGGCGAGTAACTATCGGACTACTCAACGTACTAACACCGCACAAACAGGGTTAGCATTAGTTGAAGACAAGTGCACCAACGACGTGCGGTACAACTTAGTACAGAGCGCCACCGCCCAACCCCCACCCCACACGTGTGCAATCGGGATGAAATGCATTACCCAAGTACACAACAAGGTTACACTGTCAAGGATTGCGCCATGGAACTTTCGGTTTGAAGTCCAATGCTGTAACCACTGAGCCCCCACAGTAGTATGTCTCGGGCTTTTCACCTCTAGGATGGATGACCTCGGTGGATGACATCGGAAGTGATGTCATGTCACGTGACACAGTGGCGCCATGTCTAGTTGCCATGGTATCCCGTGTGAGCGGCCGTGTTGTGACTTCATCTCCATAGTGATGGGTGGTGTGAGTGCGCGTGCGCAGTGCATGTTGTTAGGGTGATACGTGTTTCTGTCATCCATTTTGTATACTGGAGGCCGCCATCTTGGTTTCTATGGTAGCACGTGGTTTCTATGTTACCCAATTTTTCTGCAATGGGACGGGGTATGTTCAGAGGGTATGTTCGATTGAATTGGAGTAAATCTAATTACCACAAACAACCCGACAACAGTAGGTATAAAAGGCAGATTATGGACCACTTGGTACATGTACCGTACACGTACACGTACATGGTGCGTTTACTGTCGTAGGATTCAGTGTTAAATCGCGTGCACATATATAAAAATGTTGTTTTTTTATTGGTGGTCCAGAATCCGCAATTGTTTTTTGAGGCTCACAGATCGCACTTTTAACGTTGAAACACCCGTTGGCGAACGCGTACATTTGACACGTTTCTCAAAAAGTGAAAAAATGTACGAAATTGTACATAAAAATTTTCTTAAAAATTTTTGTCGACGTTCCCATCGTGGATTAGACCTTCAATCTATCGTTGGTGAACGCGAGCAAAAAATGCTTTGCAGATTCTGGACCAGCATCAAAAAACGGTTTGCGGATTCTGGACCAGTGGTCCAGAATCCGCTATTGTTTTGAGGAGGTGAACCCTTTTAATGGATGTAATTATTCTCAAACGCATTAAATCAGAAATCGGTTTCTTATGCGCTAAAACTTTCAAACTTTTCAAAGTTCTCCAGTTCGTCACTGAATGAATAATCTGTAATGCGATTTTTAATGCGTTCAGAGGCAAAACGCATTTATAGAGGTTTTATCATGTAAAATGTTTTTTCCTCAACTGGTTTTTAGTTATTATATTAAAGACAGAAGATTTTTATTTACTTAAAACATAAAAATAATTATACATTTAATTTTGAAAATAATAAATAACTCACATTAGCATACTCAAAGGAATATTAATAATTTAAAACGAAAAAAATGTTTTTACAGATGGATGCCAAACGTCGAGATCAGCTTTTAAACGAATGTGAACGTGCCAAGAAGAGCATTCAATCGGCTGACAGAAGCAGACGTCTTGGAGAGATGGAACTTAGACGCGAAGCCACAAAAATATTTAAACCCATGACGGAGGTTCAGGAACGAAGCAGGAAGGAGATAGTTGAAGAATTGAGACCCATAACAGAGAGTTCTTTAAGAATGGGTTTGTTGCCCGATAGTTTTACAAAACAGTATTCCTTTCAATCTACACCGGATTACGTTCCCATGAGAATCGAAACCGACGTGAGCGAGAGCGCCGATACAGCTTCGACTATCACCACTGATAGCGTCGCATCGTCCGAGGATGGTGGTAAGAGAGATCTGTTGTATGGAATTTATAAGGATTTGGGTGGTAGAACTTTTGTGGGCGACACAGAAGTGGAAATGGATGAGGATGATTTAATCGTCGGTTCGAATAAGTATAAATTAACTGATGGACTGCGCAAATTGCTCCTTTTCGACAAGCCTGGAGATTACACGGAACAGGATTTTGACAATTACGGTGACATTCTGGTTCAGACCCACGCCATGAAGAGAAATAACGATGCCAGAGAGACGAGACCTAAAGCCAATAGAGGTTACAAGTGGACGAAAGTGGTGAAACCCATATGGGATATGAATAAGAAGTTCGTCGAATTGGTGACTGGCAAAGGGATGAAAACCACTTTTCTTCCGAGCGATTCTGACACTCTGTCTCAGAGATTGAGTTTGTTGATGGCAAGTAGACGTGCTGATAACACAGGATTAGATAATGAAATAGTTACTATATGTGACGATTTGTTATTGTTTGTTTGTTTGTTTGTTTGTTGGTTGGTGGTTAACGTCACATATTTATGCACTATGGCTAATCGTGACACAACATGGAGATGAAGTCAAGTTTAGTCAATCGTTGATCAACATGTTGCCCATTTTAGAGGACTTTCACCCCAAGCATTGGTGACTGGGTCCTATTTTACTAGTAAAGCGGAACTGGTTTACCACAGTAAACAAGTGCTGCTTACTTCCCGGGGTTCCCACGGGGAGACGATTTGTTAAGACAGAAGGTTTTGAATAAAAACCATTATAAAAGGTTGATGAACGAATTGAAGGATTGATGTATATAATAAGTAGAGAGAAACAAACAAACAAAATATATAAAATAAAATAGTAAATTTTACACTAGAATAATAAAAGTATTTAAACAACAAACGATTTACCAGTGAAAACAAAATATATATTATAAAATAAAAAATATGTTGTTGATAAAGAACAGGGGATACGTTAGAACTTACATTCAAGGCGGTTCTGGCATCATCGATTGTATAATGCGAGCATTCACGAGTGATGCAGGTAGAAAACTCGCATTGACCGTGTTTGAGGTTGGTAAGAAGACGGCTTTGGATGCTGGTAAGAAAGCCACTTCTGAAGCCAGTGGTAGGATAGATTCTGTGGCTGGCAAGAGGGCAGCCAACGCGTTGATCGACAAGTTGATCAGTCCACCGGCAAAGCGAGCTACGTGAGAGTGAACACCGAAGAGTTGGAAAGATTTTAAGGATGCTGTGGTACCCATACAAGATTTAGCCAAAATGACGAGTGGATCTAGATTGAAGAGAACTCGCGACGGTGTAATATAAATAAATAATAATATTAAAAACTGAGTTTGATAAAACATAAAATTGTGTTTGAAAAAATCTAAAATAACAACAACAAAAAATAGACAAAGATGAACATTAAAGATATATCTTGGAATGACACCGTGACTAAGAGGTCGAATAATGAGTTCTTTCCCAAAAGCATAAGAGGCTTGATAGTGAGAAAATCGAATTGTGGAAAGACCAATCTGTTGATGAATCTGTTGTCCCGACCCAACTGGTTGGATTACGGCAGATTGTTTGTGTTTGGAAAGAGCTTGTTTCAACCTGAATACAGATTGCTTCGAGAATGCATGGATCGTAGATTGCCTAAGGACGTCATAGCCAGAATCTTTGACAGTAGGGAGGAATTTGACAAAAGTGAAGCTTCTCTTTCAACCATTTTGGACGGTGCGGCAATGGAATTGATGAAGAGAAATGCATCCTCGAACGTCGAGTGTCGATTTTATGAGAACGCTAGCGACGTTCCGGATCCTAGAGAATTGAAATCGGAAGATAAGAATCTCATGATTTCCGGCGATCTGCTTTTGGAGAGACAGAACCGATGTGAATCGTATTACGTTAGGGGTCGTCACAGCAACGTGCACTGTTTCTACATGTCGCAGAATTATTTTCGATTGCCCAGACAGACGATAAGGGAGAATGCTAATTTTCTATGTCTCTTTCGCCAAGATCTCAAGAATCTCAATCACACCTACAGCGATCACGTTGCAAATGACATGAGCGCGGCGGAATTCAGGAGATTCTGTAAGAGGGTTTGGGATGGAGGACTTTACAATTTCGTCGTGATCGATTTGACTAGGGAATTTAATCGCAGAAAATATCGGTGCGGATTCGACAAGTTTTATGTTTCTGATGATAATAAGATAGAGCGTGAAAATAAAAATTAGAAAATAATAAATCTTCAAATAATTAGTTTTGAAAATATAAATATAAAATGAAATATAATGTTCGAACAAGGAGAATTGTTAAAATGGATAGCTGAGAATACAGCTGCAAAACAATCCATTCAAATCGTGGTGAGTGGTGATTCGACTCGATTCGCAACGAAATTCGAACCTTCCATCAAATTGAATAGAGAGAAAAGATACGAGATGGCGTTGGTGAATCTGGAGTCTTATTATTCCTTTCCCAACATCACAGAAAAGAATAACTCGTTTAAGTATTCCGACGGAGTGGATTGGTTGGAGATTCGAATTCCCAAAGGAAGTTACGACATAGACGATTTGAACAATTACATTCAAACGCGAATGAAGACGGATGGAAAGGGAAGCAACAAGATCAGACTCGCTCCCAACCCTAATACCTTACAGACGATGTTGGATTTGGAAGATAATTTTTGAGTGGATTTCAACATGGACGATTCTAAAGGCAAGATGCTGGGATTCAATCGAAAGATGTATCAAGGCCACGCGGCATCTGAAAATACGGTTGACATTCTTGCAGTCAATAGCATTCTGGTGAAAGTGGATGTGATTGCTGGCAGCTACGTGAATGGTAGCACTCAACCAACGATCTATTTCTTTTTGTTGTTATAAGATCGTGGAATGACCTCGAAATTTAGTTTATCTACCAGTGATTTTAGACACATTGTATAGTCTCAAAACCACGTTGACGGATCAAAATGGTGAACTGTTAGATCTTTTCGGAGAGAGGGTGACGATACGATTTCACATAAGAGAAATATAAAAGCCCCCCCCCAAAAAAAATATTGTGTGTGTATATATAAATAAGAAAATAAAATAACACAATATTAATTTACAAAAATTATTTAATATATATATAATTATCATTAAAACCAAAAAACAATTCAACAAAATATATTTTAAAAAAAAGAATTATGACACAATACATGGTTAAAAACGTGAACATATCCGCAGGACAGAGGAAGAAACTTAAGAGAGCATTAACAACTCGAGGCGAGGTGGTGAGATTCAAATTCACTCATGAAGATCTGACGAGTGGCGGTCAGGATTCGATCGCCTGGACCAGAAGTCAAATCAAAAGGATGGAGAAAGTGATTCGCAATGGAAAAGGGTTGATGGTGAGATTGAGTCCCGCTCAATTGAGATACAATTTGAGAATAAAAGGCGGTTTCCTACCGCTATTGGCAGAAATCGCCGCAAAAGCATTACCCTTTGCCGCAAAAGCATTACCCTTTCTCGGAAAGACTCTCGGCGTGGGACCTCTCTCGCGACTCGCGAGTCCTGCAGTTGAGAAATTAATGGGTGGCAGCGGACTGTTTTTGAAGAAGGGAGGAGCTGTGTGTCGCGTCCACGTAGATGACAACGGTAAAGGATTGTATCTAGAACCCATTAGAGGTGACAACTCTTTGAGTGGAAACGGTCTTTATCTAAAGAGTGGACGGAACGTTGAGTGACTCGGCAAGGGTTTGTTGTTTGGTGAGAATTCACCATTTAAGAACATACCGATTTTGAGTATGTTATTATAATGTAAAAATTATATAATTATATAAAATATAAAATATAAATCATAGAAAGTATAATATAATATAAAATGGATAAAAAGGTGGAAAAACAATTAGACGATAATGATGAATATCATGAGATAGAGCGCGGAAAAGATGTGGAAAAATGATTAGACGCTAATGATGGATATCTTAGGAAAGAACTGATAAAAGAGTTGAATAAAGATCGGGATAGGCGGTTGAAATTTAAAAGAATGAGACGTTTTCTACCGTTACCACAACCTTCTGAAGAGAATGGTAATGATGCGAGTGTTACCGAGAGATGCACAACATTCATTCATAATTATGATTCAGATAAACAAATCTGTTCTTATAAAAAAAACGTAACATATCACAAAAAAAAAGAAAAGAAGAATCGACGCTGAAATTTGAGAAAAAAAGAAACGTTATTATAATATATGGGCAAAAGTGAAGAAGGAAAGCAAAAACAAAAAAAAAAAAAAAAGTAATGAGATCTAGAGATGATCAACCTCTTTAGATCTCATTACTTTTTTTTCCTTCTTCTTCGCTAAAAAATCAATCTCTCTTTTGTTTATATTTCCAAGTCTGTTATTAGCATGTTAACACTCGTGTCTTCTCCTTTTTCGAAAATGTGTTGAATGTTTATCTTTACTTTTTTGAGTTTTTTTACATTGGTGAACGCGCTCTCACCACCCGATTTGTCTACGAGTTCGAGTGAGATTTTTGGACATATGTAACTTCCATAGGACAACGACAAATCGTCCTTGTCGAATTCTCTATCTTTGGCAATGTCGATTTTCTGTAGATCTCTTTGGTAGTCATAAAACAAATAGAGCATGGCTTCGTCCAATTTCAAAGGCATGTTATATTTGTTGTATTTGCGCTCTAAGCCCTTCATCTCAACCTCATTCAATTCGATGGAGTCGTGTCATTGTAATCTATAGATTTTAAAACTGAATTTCTTACACGTTTCAACTCGTTTCAATTTCAATTCACATCTTTTAGGTTTTGTTTTTCTCTGTATATATATAAATAAAAAGTTAAATTTTAACATCCTTTTTTCTTGTATTAATTCCATTTTTTTCACGTTAAGGAACATAAAAAAATAGATTAATTTCATCAAAAAAAACTTTTTCACATTAAAGAAAATTAAAATTAAAAAAAACTTTTTATATTTATAAAGAGTAAAAAACAAACTTTTTTAACAAATTATTTAAATACAAAATTCGAAAAAAAAAATTATTCTTACAAATGGAGCAAACAAACAAAAAAATGGAAAATTTAAATAAGAAAACCGTACCTCAGTTAAACGAGATTGGTAAAATATTAAAAATTCCACATTTCAGAAATCATAGAACCAAATAAAAAAAAACTGAAGTCATACAGGAATATTATTTGTGAAACGATGGAAAGAAAAAAATCAAAAGATTGGAAGTGGATAAACTTAAACAGTCAAAAAATGCATCGGTTGTGAAAAATAAGAAGACGACTAAACGAATAGCCATTGAAGAACTTCGAGTTTCAAAAGAAAAGAAAAAAAAACTAAAATGAAAATGAGTGATGTACTTCAGATTCTAGACAAACGAGATATACCGAGCGAAATTTGACAAGCAATCAACGAAGGGAAAGGAGAAGAATATGTAGCATGACTCGTCGTGGAAATATTCCAATCGAAGCCTGTAGAACGAGAGAGTGCGATCAAAGGCATTTTTAAAACTTTCGATGTGGTTCCCTTGTTCAAGAAAATCGATCTGAAATTGTTCATGGAACGGGTGAAGAAAAAAGTATTGGATTTGTTTCATGAACACATGAACGTGGGACGAAAAAGTAAGATGATACTCCATTGCGTGATGAATAAAATCGATGTGAAGTCTGGCGAGAGCATCGTGAAAAATGCATATTTCAGATCTAACGTCGAACCCATATTTCGAGGTTCAGATTTATCGGACGTTTTCGAAAAGATGAGAGACAAGATGTTGATGTCTCTCGTGAATTATCAACATGAAGGTAGTAATTGGACGTTCGATGAGGTGTTGAAACTCGAAATTCATATAACTGAAAACGATTCATTGAAACGGTCTTCCTACGTGGAATTACCGTATTTCTTAGCTAAAAACACTCCGTGGTTAATGTGAGAAATAAAGATGATCAGTGTTTTAAATGGGCAGTCACCTCCGCTTTATACCCTGTCAAAATGCACTCCAATAGAGTTTCTTATTATGAGGAGACTTCTAAAAATCTCGATTGGACCGGAGTGACTTTTCCAACGCAGTTAAAACACAGCAAACGTTTCGAGGCTCAAAATCCCACCATAGCGGTGAACGTCTTGGGACACGACGATGAAAAACGAATGATCTATCCTCTCAGACAGACTTCTTTTTTCGAAAGAGAAAAGACGATTATTTTATTATTGATTTCAAATGGTGACAGTCGTCATCATTGTTGGTTTAAACATCCGAGCTGATTACTGTCGAGACAAAATAATAAACATAAAGGAAAGATATGTTTATGTTATAACTGCATGAACATGTTTCAGAGCGAAAAATCGTTAGCGAAACATCAGGAATATTGCAATGAAAATCAAGGTGTCGCCATCGAAATGCCCAAACCCAACACCATCATGAAGTTTGAAAATCGCAATAGAAGGTTAAAAGTACCATTCGTCGTGTACGCCGATTTCGAATGCTTCACCGTGAAAATGAGTTCCTGCTAACCCGCCGCTCTTCGAAGTTACGTTGAAAGATATCAAAAACACACGCCTTCAGGCTATTGCATTTACGTGAAATGCGCTTTCGACTCGCAACACGACATGGGTCCCTTCATCTACATGAAACAGTGCGAAGACGACGATGTGGCTCAAAGGTTCGTGGAAGAGTTAGAATCGAAAATTCAAATGTTATACGATAAATTCAAAACACCAGCGAAAATGATCATCAAGCGAGAGCAGCAGGACAAAAATAACAGAGCCACCGAATGTCACATATGCAGACAATCGTTCGACGAGAATTCAGAGGAAAATAAGAAGATCAGAGACCATGATCATCACATGGGTCTGTATCGCGGTCTGGCTCACAGCAAGTGTAATTTAAAATATCGAGATGCCGTTTTCTATCTGGTGATATTTCACAATGTCTTGGGTTATGACAGTCATCTGTTCGTGAAAAATCTCGGCACCTCCCATGAATAATTAAATTGCATCACGAACAGTGAAGAAAGATACATTTCCTTCACGAAATGGAAGGTCATGGAGAAGAAAAGAGTAATCGACGGAGAGACGTTGAAAGAAAAAACGAAATTCATTCGTAGAGGCATACGTTTCAACGACAGTTTTAAATTCATGTCGACCGCTCTGGAAAAATTAGTTGATAACATGAGCAAGGATAAATTTAAAATCACGAGCGAACATTTTGGAGAACGAGTAGACATCATGTTGAGGAAAGGAGTCTATCCTTACGATTACATGAGTGATCTAAAGAGATTCGACGACACCGCACTACCTTCGAAAGAAGATTTTTATTCGAAATTATATGAATCCGACATTTCTGACGAGAATTACAAACACGCCAAACCTGTGTGGACATCATTCAATATGAAAACCATGAGAGATTATCACGATCTCTATCTAAAGACTGACGTTCTGCTGTTGGCAGACGTGTTCAAAAATTTGCGAGACGTTTGTCGTCGAAATTACATCTGGATCCGGCTTGGTATTTCACCACACCCGGTCTGACGTGGGATGCTCTGTTGAAGACCACCGAAGTCCAATTGGAATTATTATCCGACGTGGACATGTTGCTCATGTTCGAAAGGGCTATGAGAGGTGGCGTCTCGATGATCTCCCACAGATATTCTGAAGCTAACAATCTCTACATGAAAGAAGGTTTTGATTCGAAATGGTTGAATAAATACATACAGTATTGGGACGCTAATAATCTGTACGGTTGGGCTATGAGTCATGTTTTACTGATTGGAAATTTCGAATGGGTAACAGAACCGGAAGAGATGCAAAAATGGAGAGACTATCCTTGCATTTTAGAAGTCAATTTGAACTATCCGGAAGAATTACACGATCTACACAACGATTATCCGCTGGCTCCTGAATGAATGGAACCGAACGAAGGAGACAAGGAAAAACTCATTCCCAATTTATTTAACAAACGTAACTACGTCGTCTATAGTGAGAATTTGAAACAATACGTCGATTACGGGATGAAATTAGTCAACAAACATCGCATCATTCGATTCAATGAAGAGCCTTGGATGAAAAAATACATCGATTTCAACACGAATCTCAGAATTTGAGCCAAGAACGATTTCGAAAAAGATTTCTTCAAACTCATGAACAACTGTGTGTACGGTAAATCGATGGAAAACATCAGGAACAGAACCGACGTTCGACCCGTCACGTCTAAGAAAAGAGCTAAAAAATTAGTTGCGAAACCCAATTACAAACACCGAACCATATTCAACGAAAATCTATTGGCCATTCACATGCAAAAGACGCACCTGAAGTTCGACAAACTGTATTATCTCAGACCGATCATCTTAGATATCAGCAAGCGACTGATGTACGAGTTTCACTACGATTATGTCAAACGAAAATTTGGTGATAAAGCCAAACTACTGTTCACCGACATGGACAGTTTAGTTTATAAGATAGAGATGAAAGATGTCTACCAAGATATATCTCCGGACGTGGCCACGTGGTTTGACACAAGCAATTATCCCATCGATCACACATCCAACATTCAATCGAACGACAACAAGAAGGTGTTGGGTAAATTTAAGGACGAGAGCGGCGGTAAACAAATCCTCGAATTTGTGGGCTTGAGACCTAAACTGTATGCTTATCGTCTAGAAGATGAAGAGATCAAGAAGTGCAAAGGGGTTAAAGCGTGTGTGGTGAAGAAAAACATCTCTTTCCGAGAGTATAAAGATTGTCTGTTAGGAAGTGGTCCGGTGTATAGACCATGAAATCGATTCGAAGCAAAAATCACGACTTGTATACCAAAATAGTCAACAAGATTTTGCTGATGGCCGAAGACGATAAGAGATTCATGTTAGACGATAAAATAAGCACTTTGGCACCCGGACACTGGACTTTGAATCTAATTTTAGACGATAGGATTTCAGATATGATTGAGGATGATAAGATTCCAGATATGATTAAGGATGATAGGATTCCAGAAAATCAAGAGGAATTAAATGGATTCAAGATTATGGAAGTCGAGGAATTAGACGGATTCAAGATTGTGGAAGTCAATAGAGTTAGTTTAAAAAGAAAAAGAAGAAGAAGAAAAAAATAACAATGTCATTTTAGTGAATTATAATAAAATAAATAAATAAAAAAAAAAAAATATACGCATTTATGAATAAGAAAATAGAGAGAGATATCTGTAGAAGGTGTCGTCTTACC
The DNA here is from genome assembly GCA_031216915.1 of Pictodentalium vernedei. NCBI lineage: Eukaryota > Metazoa > Mollusca > Scaphopoda > Dentaliida > Dentaliidae > Pictodentalium > Pictodentalium vernedei. The sequence continues at coordinate 267,042,327 of CM062292.1, read as the reverse complement.
TAACAAACCCCTATCCAACATCGATCTGTTGAATGCGGCGAAGGATTTGAAAATCAAAGATTTTCTAGGCGTGTTTTCCAGAGATGCCTTGCCGAAGAGAAGACCTTGACAATTTTAAATCTAGATGATTTATCGGGTGAAGGCACTCACTGGGTGGCATGGTTCAAGAATGGGAAGAAGAAGAATTATTATTTCGACAGCTACGGAATCTCGCCGCCGAAAGAAATAAAGAACTATTTCAACAAATTGATGGTTCGTTACAACACAGAACGAGTGCAATCGCCAGATCAAGTGTTTTACGGTCACCTGTGTCTCTATGTTCTCAAAAGATGGTCTGAAGGAGATCGGTTTCAAGACATTCTCAATGATTTACATTAGAGAGAGATTTTTTTTCTTCTATAGTATATAAAGGTAAAAAAATTATATAAAAAAAATTTTAATCTAATAAAAACGAAAAATAAAAATAAGTAAAATAATTCATTTTTAATAAACTGCGTTTGAAATATATTTTTAAAACAAAAATCTCAAAACAACATGCCAGTCAATAAATTTGGTAGAAGTGACGACGAAAGTCAACCTAAAAAGAAGAGGAAGATGCTCGAAGTCGGTGATGGTTACGACGTTGCCAACTTGGACGAACGTTATGTTCGGAGATACGAACCTCGAGAGGAACCTTTGAACATGAACGATAAGAAGCTCTACAATCTTCCCGATAGATCTCGCAGATGCTGTGACTAAAAAATACGTCGACAGGGGGAACGCGGATTTCGAACGAATCATGCTAGATAATTACGTGGATAAAGCCATAACCGGCGATCTCGATCTGAAATCTAAACATTTGGTGAACGTCGCGAATCCCATAGGTCCCACCGATGCCACAACCAAGAAATACGCTGACGACTCTCACGCGAGATTCAGCGAACATCTGAGAAATAGATATGTTCAGAAAATGATGCACTCGGAATTGAATGCCAATTCTAACAAGATAACAAACGTGGCCACTCCCACGAATCCCAAGGACGTGGCGACCAAACACTATGTAGATCTGGAACAGAGAAAGTCTGACAAACGAGAAATGAAATCGGATCTGAATGCGGGATTCAACAAGATATTGAATCTGTCGAAGGTCAACGACACGGATGTGGACTCAACCGCGGTCAACAAGGGCTACATAGATTCTGCCATGATATGATCACAAGAATATGTAGAATCGCAAGTGCACGATCTCTACCTGAACAAACAATCTGGCGGAACCATGGAGGGTGGTATCAACATGAACGGTGAGAATTTATTTGGACTCAATCACGATCCCGAATTCGATTCCAGCGCAGTCAGCAGGAAGTACGTGGATGACAACTCGGTCTGGAGAAAGGGCGACATCATGGAAGGTAAACTAGACATGGGCGAACACGCGCTCACAAATCTACCGGATCCCGTGAACATGACGGATGCCTGCACCCTGATTTCAGCAGTGGAGAAAGTCAAATATGCAAGACAATTGATCACCGTGTGGGCTGAGGAGGCCGGCACCTTAGAGGAGGGAAAAGCTGAGTGGTCTTTCGGAAATGGAGGTAGTGGATCGAAACATGGTCAGGTGGGATATCCCATGCCGTTGGGAGGTGAAATCATTCAAATGAGTCTGGCTTCCTCGGATTTGAATAACAGAGCGGTCGTCAATCTCATGGTGAATGGAGTAGAGAGTGATAAGAGATACAGCATTGAAAAGACTGAGAATCAACACGCGAATGTTAGCACATTCGGCATGTCTCTCAAAGTGAACGCCGGAGACAGGATTAATTTCGTTATGAAAACCAATAATCCCGAAGCCACCACTTCCGTGGTGACTCTACTGATCGAACTAGATCCTTTGAACAAACAGTGAACGCGTGGAAATAACTAATTAAAAAAAAATAATGTGTGATTATTAAAAACAAAAAAAAGTAATGAGATTTAGAAAGATGTTCAATCTCTCTAGATCTCATTACTTTTATTTTTTTTTGTGTGTTTTTTTGTTTTTTAATAATTACTCATTACTTTTTTTATTTTTTTATTTTTTCACATGCGTCTCTCATCGAATGATCGGCATCTTATTTCCATCCGATTCGAATTGTAATTCTCTGTCCGACAGGACCAGAGCGAAGGCTTTGGTTTTTCTCGGCATGTTCCTATCGAATTGCATCTTGATCTGAATGTCTAAGACGCTACTCTTGAGTCGTTCACTCTGTTTACTTATGTCGAATACGAACATGGGATACATCGACTTGTATTCGCCGGGAGATATATTAGGGTTGCTCATCAATTCGTCTAGACCATGATACTTCTTTCTAAAGTACGTACAGTCTGCAGAAATCGTTCTTGTCAAATGACGCATTGTAATCAATTGCTGGATATCTCGTAGCGTTCAGAAACACTTGCATGTTTCTCAAATTGCAGTGATCGAACTGCGACGCATTCTTTTCCTGAGACCCGTCCCTATCGGTCTGAAATGCAACCACGATGAAACGCGGTCTCTCGGAAGCGGATTTCACCATCAATCTCCAATTGAAGTGATTCGTGGAGAGTGGAATGCTAGCCGTGTCGCACTGTCTCATTCTAAATCCCACAGGTAATTTACTCTTGGATTCTATGATCCTGTAGAGACGTGCTTTTTCCACGATCGAAGGCTCCACGTGCAGAACGAACCACGATATCTTGTGTAGAGTTATCTTACCCGCATTGGTCGTAGGGAGTCTCACTATCCCATCATCGTTTCCCTTTCGAATCAACATCAGATTGTGTTTGAATCCATACATGATCTTGTTGTAATCGTCCGCAAATCTGAAGATGTGTTTCAAAGGTATCCTGAATGAAAACGTTCCTTTACGTCTGGACGTCTTGACGATGTAGTCGAATATCGCGGCGGCGCCGGCCTTAGCAGGGCCGACGGTGTCTTTCACCCACAACTGATTAAGTCCTCTAGATTTCGAAAAATCATCCGGATACATCAAGAGTCCGAACATCGTGGTGGCCTGACCGGGATGAAACACAGATTCTACCTCTTGTCCGGACAGCATGTATTTTATATTACTGAATAGATGCATGATGCCATTATTGGCTAGAGTAACCATGTCGTCGTCGGCGTAGTCACTCCCATCTTCCTTGGTGAGACGTCCCTGCAACACTATGTAACTCTTGCTAGGATGGACGAATAGATCTTGAGTTTCGACGTTGATTCTTATCTCTCCCATATTGTTCAAACTCATTCCGGTTACCGGTTCGTATTCATGAACCTCGTATTCTTGAATACTTTCATCTTTCACTATGCTTTGTGCTATATCTAGTATATTTGCCATTTTTTAAAGGGTTTTTGTTTTTTGTTTATTAATTAGCTTGCTTTTTTTATCTAAAAATAGTTTTAATTATTTTTTATTATTATTTTTCTCTCCTATATATATATGTGTAAACAAGAAAATGTTAAAGAGTGTAAATAAAAAAAAAATTGTTGTTTTCTTTATCAAAACTTCGTCTTCTGCAATTGTTGTTCGTAAAACTTTTCGATGATCTCTTCTCCATCCAAAGCTTCGATTTCGTAAGTCACCGGATCGGTGTGAAATATTTTGATCATCACGAAGATTTCCGAGGTTCGTCGAGGTGCACAACCCTTTTCGAAGTGCTTCTTATAAGCGTAGATTATACTTTCATCTTTCACTATGCTTTGTGCTATATCATCTAGTATATTTGCCATTTTTTAAAGGGTTTTTGTTTTTTGTTTATTAATTGGCTTGCTTTTTTTTTTATCTAAAAATAGTTTTAATTATTTTTTATTATTATTTTTCTCTCCTATATATATATATGTGTAAACAAGAAAATGTTAAAGAGAGTAAATAAAAAAATTTGTTTTCTTTATCAAAACTTTGTCTTCTGTAATTGTTGTTCGTAAAACTTTCTGATGATCTCTTCTCCATCCAAAGCTTCAATTTCGTAAGTCACTGGATCGGTGTGAAATATTTTGAATATCACGAAGATTTCCGAGGTCCATCGAGGAGTATAACCCTTTTCAAAGTGCTTCTTATAAGCGTAGATTCTCACTCGATCACCGACCGCAAATTTCGGCGTTCTAGACTTCTTCCTGATCTTAGATCTCTCAGGATATAGATTCGTGTAGACCTGTTTTTCGTTTCGAGGATCGCTAGCTTCCACGGGAGTCATCTTGATCGATCTGTGTCACGTGTTGTTGTAATCTTTGACCAGACCGTTCAGAGCATATATGTATTTCTTGGTCGAATTCGCCGTGAAGTATCTATGCATCTTTTCCTTCATCGTTTGATTCCAACGTTCCACCACGCTGGCTTTCTCTTCATTTTCGATCGAGTAGAGGTCGACCAATCAATGAACGTGCTTGTTGTAGAATTCCTTTCCTTTAACCACCCACAATTTATTTGGTTTTCGAGAAGACGAGTCGAACACGCTCTTCAGAGCCTCAGTGATGCAAGGTCTCGATTTATTCTTCAAAGCTCTGATCCAACCATATTTGGAAATCACGTCGATGACCGTCAATAGATATTTGACACCATCGTTTCACCTTGAAAACGATCTCATGTCGACCAAGTCGGCAGACCAAATATCATCCAAACCCTTCACGAACACCCTTCTCTTTCGAAATTTGCGCACGATGATTTTGTGTAACTCCTTGGCCAATTCGCTTGTCAATAATCGTTTCTTCTTCTTTTCCGATGCACTTTTTTTTTTTGAACGCCCCATCCGAATCGACGTTTCGCATCGATCAGATTACCGACCAGCGAACGTTCTATCTTCTCTCTCATGGTCGGAATCAATATACCTCTCAATTTCGCCAACATGTTTTTATCGCAGACATCGTTGCGAGTCTTGGTGTTGGGATGTCCGGCGTAGCATAGATCGTGATCATACGCAGCCACGTCCACCCTATTCACAGGTTTGCTCCAAGATTTAGGAGTCAGATCGGCGTTGAGTCTCTTGTTCAATTTCGTTCCAGGTCCCGTGAAACTGTGACCAGGCAGATGCATTTCGAAAGGTAGATTATTGATCATTTTATTCACGATGCCTTTACCTTTGCTAGCGTTCTTTTTTTTGACGAATCGAGTCTTGATAGAACCACACACGTCACAAATTCCATGAAGCATCTGTCTGTCGTTTTTAGTTCGTACTTCTTGAGAATTACTCGTCTCGTTAACTCTCTTACACTTTACGCAATACATTTTTTGAGAGTTATTTAAATTAATTTCGTTTTTATTTTATATATAAATTTAATATTTCTTTTTTAAAAATTCTGTTCTTATTATATATATATTTTTTTTCAATTGCTGCTCTTGAGTTCTATCATCTTACTGAATTCCTCCCTGGCCTCTTTCCCCCCCCCCCTTTTCCACGAGAGAATCCTTCATCTCTTCCTTGATAATCTGATGAGTCTTGATTCTCACAGCTTCTTTCATGGCTTCATATTTCGTTTTCTCACCCAATATCGTGAAGTATTCTCCGTCCGATATCCTACCATCTTTCAAAGCCATCGAGATCATTTCGGATATCGTGTCGATCTTGGAGTCGGCCAAGATGCGAATCTTGTTGTGTTTCCTCGCCTTCAGATATAATTTCCTAATCAAAAAGTTTCCGAGCGTGCGAAACAATCCAGCGGCGAGAGCCACTCCTTCTATGGTTAACACGATTGGAATACCAACCGCAGTCGACAACAATCCGATGCCGGCTGTATGTAAACCCATGGAAATCGTGATGAGTGTTGTGTCGAATGCGTTGACGAATTTCACGAAACGCCAATACTTCTTCTTGAGAGAATGACGAGAATCTCTCTCTTGAGTTAGATACGATTGGATTCTACTGATTTGATCAATGCAATACCTCTCTCCTCTTTCTTTTTCTTCTAGCGACGGTGCCATCGGCAAAACGCCATTCGGCTTCTATTCCTTGTCGTCATCTAACGTCGGATACAATTTATTTCTGGTTCTCATTTTTGTGTTATTTCTTTCTTTCTAACATTAGATAAAAAAATTTATGTGTGTATTTATTTTTATTTTCTATTCTCCCTTATTTATATCAACGACAAAACTTAGACGTATGCTTCATTGAACAATAATTTCATGATGCATCCCTTGTCTTCTAAAGTCAGACTTCTATGCGCCAATTTCAGTTCTTCCGAAACTGTGGGCTTGTCTCGATCCTTACAGAAGAGTAATCTCTTCCAAAACGTGATCACTTCATCAATTTGAATGCGTTCAAACGCCGGTTCGAAATACTTGATGGCCATATCTTCCCTTTCCATCGTCAGACACGAATGATTCTCATGATCAAAGTCTAGGTGATCCCGACATCCGACGCATCGTTCTAACAAGAGGCGACATAGTTGTTCATTCACGCAGAATGCGTAGGCTCTCATCAGCATTTTTAAAAGAAACCTTGCTCTAATAGTCTGGGAAGCGTTCATGATTTACGTATTTTTTATTATCTATTCGATTTGATATATTTATTTTTTTTAATAACTATTTATTTATATTTTTTTCTCTCCTATATATATCAATCACTTTTTTATTTCCTTACTATTTTATTTGAATGAAACAAATTCTACAAAGAGTTTTTATTAAGATTTATTTCACAAATAAATGACAAAAATGACAAAACGTAAACAAACGATTTTCCCATCGATTTTCTAATTTTCTAAAACTCAATTTTTTTTAAGAGCCTCAAAAACAATAGCGGATTCTGGACCACTGGTCCAGAAGGCGCAAACCGTTTTTTGATGCTGGTCCAGAATCCACAAAGCATTTTTGCTCACGTCCACCAACGATAGATTGAAGGTCTAATACATGATGGGAACGTCGACAAAAATTTTTAAGAAAATTTTTATGTACAATTTCGTACATTTTTTCACTTTTTGAGAAACGTGTCGAATGTACGCGTTCGCCAACGGGTGTTTCAACGTTAAAAGTGCGATCTGTGAGCCTCAAAAAACAATAGCGGATTCTGGACCACCATAAAAAACGACATTTTTATATACGTGCAGGCGATTTAACACTGAATCCTACGACGGTAAACGCACCATGTACGTGTACGTGTATGGTACATGTACCAAGTGGTCCAGAATCCGCCTTTTATACCTACTGACAACCCCTCGAAATCACCAAAATCCACCCAAAATCACCGAAATTGACTTTGATACGGATTTCCCATTTTATCGGCTTAGCACGTAGTGCTATAGTACCGAGAGGATGTGTTCGATTGAATTGGAGTATTACGAATTACCACAAAGAAGCCGACAAGTTGTACTATTTCGAATTCTTTCAGAATCCTATTTAGGATCGCGAAACTTTTGGCTTATAATAGTAGTGATATAGTACCGAGGCCCCCCAGGGGTGTGTTCGATTGAAGTGGAGTAATGTTCCCATAATCCCTATAAATTCCCTCGCTCTATTTTTAGTAACATCCTTAAATGACCCCCCTAACTAATTGTTAGGGTCTATATTTAGCAATTTCTTTAAATGCCCACCCCCCCCCCCCCCCCCCCCCAACTACTTGATTTTAAATAATAAAATTAATGAGGATCAAGATGTTTTTACACTGACCAATCAGAGCGAAGTTAATCCACCAATCAGATTTCTGTATTCCCATTGTGTTTCTTTCCCATTGACTTCAATACTAATTTTCTAAATTTCCCAACTTTAACCTATAATCCTATAGGAAACAAACACACACGCCCATCGAGAATGAAAATATATATCCCCCATAATATCGATGGTTTATGTCTGATATTTTACTCACGTTAATAAAATTGATAAATTTGTCTTTTGAGTGCGACAAGGCTTTGCAATGCTTTAGCATTGCAAAGCCTTGTTGCACTCAAGGGACGAAATGCACCACCACCCTTACTATTCTGTAGATTATGAGGCCAAAAACACAAATCAAACCAAGAATATGAACTTTAGATGGCAAAGAAATAATTACAAACATAAAAAATAAAATAAAAAACTGCTCGCCCGCATGCAATTTTACAAAACCTGGCCCGACAAACAGAAGATCTACTTTGTGTGGGCTTATTATTTTCTGTGATAGCAATGTTTCTGAAGTCTTTCTTGTTCCTTCACCAAGTGCAACCTGCGCATGACCCAGACCGTCCTCGACAAATATGAAAGTGGGTCAAAGAGTGATCTCCTTAAAATGCGGTGGAGACACATGGAGTACCGATGGGACGACGCCCCCACCCCCTCAACATACACTCCAAACATTTTACCGATCAATTTGAAGGATTGTCAGAATACTGCTTAACTGGGTGAGTGCTTGAAGCCACTATCAGAGCTTTTAAAAAATGGGGGTACCAGGGGATAAGCCAACATTTTCCTTGCTCATTTTTCATATTCATTCAAACGCAAATTCCATTTTGTTTATAAATATTTCTTTTATCACAATTTATTTAAGAGCGCCTATGGGCACTCTTCAATAATTTGTAATAAAAGAAATTTTGATAAACAAATTCAGATCACAAAAAAAAAAAAATACCCCTCAACCAGTTAACCCTTTACCCAACGTAACGGCCAAAACCGTTCAGCGCTATTCTCAAAAACTGCCAATTAATTTTCATTATTTTTTCATTTGTTTTTGTCTGAAAAACATAGATTATGAGCCCTAGTTGGAACGAGATCGTCGAGCTCGATCAAATGAGGGGTTATAACCTGTGTTTTTGAGACAAAAAATGAAAAAAATTAGTTATTCAAGAATTTTGTTTGCAAGTGTCGTCTGCTTTTCATGTTAGGTGAAGGGTTAAGACCTGAGATTTCTTGAGAGATTTTTCAAAAAGTTGAAATGGTGGATATAATTTCCAGTCTGTCAGTCAGTCAGTCTGTCAGACCATACATTTTCCCAAAAGATTTCCGAATTGAACGAGGATATACCCGCACTTATATAGGTGTCTGGCGCTCTGTGAAAACCTAAAGATGTAAAAAGCGATGCAGTGTATACCTAATTTCTCTCGTTGATAATAATGGTTTAATTCTGCAAGACAGTGGTGCTCTCCCGGAGGAACGCGGAAGAGCGGCGTGCCCCTACTTTAATCCTTTACCTAACATGAAAAGCAGACGACACTTGCAAACAAACTTCTTGAATGACTTGTTTTTTAATTGTTTGTCTCAAAAACAAAGGTTATGACCCCTCTTTGGAACGAGTGGACGAACTCGTTCCAAAGAGGGGTCATAATTTATGTTTTTGAGACAAAAAGAAAATGAAAAAATAATGAAAATTAATTGGCGACTTTTGTGAATAGCGCTGACCGGTTTTAGCCGTTACGTTGGTAAAGGGTTAAATTTGACTGAGGCGGAATGCCGTACCCCTACAATTTCAAGACCCGAGATGGCTTTATTTTCACGAACATTCAACACAGCGAGAAATCAATCTTCTTCCTATCTGTACTTAACCCATTTCAGCTGTTTATAGCTCACGGCCCCGCACAGATAACAATGGCCACTTCTTTTGAACAGTTGTGAGAACAAAATATTAAACATTTTCTCGGAAGTACACCCAGGGATCCCTTATACTACTTCGAGAGGGGGACATTCTCTCTGAAATACGCATTCCACAATTGCCATCGCTACGAGCTGCACGTCCGTTTTGAATGGACGCTCAGCGGTGGTCGACGAGGGCCGTCACCCTTCTTCTTAATTTCAGAAAACATCACTGTCGCCGGATTGAGGTGTTTCTGCTCCCCCTCCCTCCACCTCAAGCTTCGTACTAGTCGTCGAAGTCTCAGGAAGTGCTTAAATTTCGAAATTGAAAGTCCAGGCCCTTGAATGTGCTTGGAAATTCAACATCCTAATGAACAGAATTTCGAACAACAGATTCGCTCACTGGCCACAGACGATATCACTATAATCGTAGGGAACGATCGTCGATATCTGCTGTGAAACAGTAGTGTTCAACTGATGACTCGGAGACAAATTAAAGATGATAACAATTTAATAGCGAATCTGGTATTCCAAATATCTAACAGCAATCAACATTTAATAACCGGACTTGTTGGATATCCGAACAATTTTACAGCAATAGCTCATGGGATTTCCCAATAAAATGAAGCAGAGTAACGTTTGGAAATCCAAACTATAACTGAATTCTTACTTGTGATCAAGGCTATATATACAATATAATAAATGCGTCATGTCATAACAAGTTGACTTGATATAAAGATTTAAGTAAGCTTTCACTTTGTCTTAATGATATGCCTTATTAACTTAGTGAATAGAGCTTGAACAATGAAGGAAAACAATGAACACAGGCAACTTGTTAACAACTTCTATAAGAGGGGCTTGCTGTCACACGACGAATGAAGAAATATGCCAAGTTTGAAACAATTGAAATTAAATTGGACAAAATGCGAATAGTAGATTTTGAATGCAATATAATAACAGTAAATTTGTGTTTTTGATTCGAAAGTTTATCATGGTCTGTACACGCTCCGGTGATATCACTTTGAGCAGTTTGCCACAGAATCCGGTTTTCACACACATTCAATTATGGTTCAACCGATTGCCAAAAATGGCCGCTGACCGATTACTGGTTATTTGAGCTCACAATCGGCTGATTCCGATTGTCATACCGTGTACTTCTAGACAAGTCAAGGCTCGCAAAGAACTGCATTAGTTTGAACATATTTTACAGACAGTCCGTTCAATACTAGATAAGTCGAGACTAGAAAGAACTACATTAAATTGAATATATTTCACAGTGTTAAACTTCCTAGACTCAGGTCCAATAAAATTACCAGTCGCGCACACCACTTGGGTGGTAAACGTGGCTTTTGAGCCACGTTTACCGCCCAAGTGCGCGCAACTGATAATTCTTACGGCGGAATGAGTCAATGGAATGCAACCTTCACTTTTCCGGTATGAACTGGCGACTGCCGTAAGTACGCTCAGTTGTAAGCTTTGCATGTCGTTTAACTTGTATATCTCATAAAAGGGGCGTCTGGAGAGATTAAGAATGTACTTTGTGGTGGTTTTTCAACTTTCTTGAATGGTATCATTGACATCATTTTACATCAACAATTGTACAATTGCAGAAGATAATAAAATGCAGTTAATGAATCATCACAAAATGCTTGACAACAATAGGTTGAACCAATGTTCCAGGAGCTGTCGCCGTTGTCATCCGATTACCCACAATCGGCCGATTGTGGTGACCGGTTCCGATCATCGGTTGAACACTACATTCAATATGGTGAATATAGTAAACCTTTCAATGTCATAAATTGTATTTCATGTAAGGAGTGTGGGTCTGCAGTGTATGTAGGGGAGAGTGAAAACCGTTTGAAAGATTGTGTGATGAGCATAGGAGAGATGTGAGTCTGCACCTAGAGAAACCTGTTTTCGATCATTTTAATCAGAACCGCCACCATGGAGTGCCTGACAAATAAGTTTCGGTGTTAGAAATTGTAAGGGGAAGCAAGCAAGAAAGACTGGTGAGAGAGGATTTATGGATACGTAAGTAGGGGACGAGAGATGGAGTGGGAATCAATTGCGGTAAGCGTGGTGTGAGAGTGACGCGTTGACGTGTGACGTTACATTTTATACTAACGGTATCTTGTTATTCTGTGAATTGTTTCTGTACTGTGAAGATGTAATCTAACCCTCTGGTTGTTCTGCATTGATAAAGGCCTGTGGCCGAAAGATCTGCACATGGGCGTTAATTTTTTAAATATATACTCCATGTATATTTTGTTTATCCAGAAATATATTTCCTAGATCTCTTGAGTTTTTTTTAACTGTAATCTAAACAAACTAATATTCCATCTACATCATCAAGGTTGAACATAGCGAGTACTTCTTCGTCTTGTTAACTACATGTGCACAGTGTGCTGGATTTTCGTCAAGATCAAGGCATCCCAGGTCCTGAAATTGTGGGAGAACGGCGTTCTCACTCAGAAAAAAGTAGAGGAACGACATCATAGCCGACATATACACAGGACGACACACGCGTGCGTTTGGGTTAATCGATATGACACGCGCGCCAGCGCGTAAGGATAAATCTAGAGGCCATAGGACTCGAGTTTTATCCTTCCGCGATGGCACAAGTGTCATATCGATTAACCCATTCACACGCGTGTCGTGCTTATTACACGCCTTCACGTCTATAAAAGCGTTTATTAGGAGGACATTCAGCACACCATTTGACAACTCCTCTCCTGATTTCCAATTTGTTCTATGTGTCACTAGGCACGTAGAACACCTTGGAACTCAGGGAACGAACTATCAATAAAAAGAACACATTTTATCGCCAACCAAATTTGCAATGGGAACCCATGTTACCATTTTTAGCTATTGCTAGTGCTTCAAGTTGTAACTAAGGTGCACGATTTGTAGAAAATTCCAGAGAAATTTCGCTTCTTTTTAACAATAGTCCGTCAACAATTCCTGTTCAGAAGATGTGTGCGGAACGGGTTTTCATTTTCCACATAGTTTAGTGTTGCTGTAGATTGGGATTTCTTAGAAAAGGCGTGTAATAAAAATCAGTATTACTGCTTTCACCTGATCATCGATCATTTTCGCGATACATTTGCAAACAATGGATTATGGTTCACGAAAACTTACACTGAGTCACTCTGTTTCTTTCCCCCTCCCTCTCACTTTGTACAAATCTCGGAATATCACGCAGATTACATAACCTGGATATTAAATATGGCAATCCTATTTAAAAAAAAAGGTCGGAAAAATTAACGCTAATTTGGACTCTTTAGTAGTGCAAAAACGGATTTACCCTGACCTCTCGACGCTTCAGAACTATATCATGTAAATTCGTCATGGAACGTTTGTTGTTTTGACTTTCAGCTCTAAATGGTCTTCTATATGGGTGATGGAATCTTCTTTTTTGTTCAACGGCGGTTTCTCTCAGTTTTGTTGAAATACTGTAATCGTTGAATATCACGTCACACTTATAAGCCGTGTAGCTTACTCCATACACTTCGGCCATTTCCAAATATGCTTCTGATTTACTGAAACGACTAATGCTCTGAAAGTTAAAAGCGAGGAGGACATATACGTGCTCGTCTGTTTCCTCGGGGTATGAGGAGATTTTATACTCTGCCCATTGTTCAAACTAAACTGCAGGGGACTTTTTAAAGCCATATCTTTGAACGTTGATAGATTGTTTTTGCTACGTTCATGCAAAATTGACAATTCCTGAATCTTGGAAAAACAAAAATGCCGTTGTTGGTATCTCGAAATCTCCCATACACTCTTGCACACGGAAAGGAGATGTTAATCTATTATGTCCATTGACGACAGAATATATACCCCCTTCATATATAACACACCGCTTTGAGGTAGACGTGGGCAAAAGATGTGTGGCAAAATGTTGTACAATAACATCGCAATTGTCTGTCGCCAATAACAAATTGTAGAATTCCACAAAGATCCAAATATGTGAACCGATATTGTTATTAATATCATTGAATAATTCAAAGCTTTTGTGTGGGTATGCATTGCTTTCCACATATTTGCCTAAATTGAACATTTGCATTGCCTTTTGATGATAAAATGTAGCAAGAAAGCCATTTATGCAAATGTGTGTGTCATCAAAAAGATTTAGACTGATTATGTGCAGGAGCTGTTGAATACTTAAATCGACATAGTTATCTGGACAACAATCAATTCCTAGTATTTCCATTGCAATAGCTATTTGCACTTTATCAAGTAAAGCAGAGGCATAATTCAGCACAACACACACCAGCAAATCCTTTGTCAACACATCATCTGTCAAACATGGAGACATCAGCGTTTTCAAAGATACATACTTAGAAAGCCAAATGAATCGCCTTTTCTCGGTTAACTGTAAAATTATTAACCAACAATTTTCAATTACGGTTTTCAAGTCTTTTCTGATGGCATTAATCAATGATTTACTGATGTGATCAATTGTGTTTTTACTTTCAACAAAATAATCAGGAATGTCATGAATTTCAAGAAAAGTATTCATTTTATCCAGAACCCATTTTAAGCGCTCAAAGGGATTGCCCTCTATCTAGTGCCCTTCTTGTCGAGATTCGCATAACCAAAACACTGTTTGTTGACAGCGGAAAGTTGACAATCCTCGTTTTACTGTGTTAATATGAAAACTAAAAAAGTATTTGAATAATTTGTAACAACGGAGTTGTAACATATTCATAGAATGTGCAGCTTTTCGGGACGCTATACCAAACGAAATGATAAACTCTTTGGGGTCTTTACTATTCTTATGAGCTTTGGGAACAATGTGACAGCCGCTTTTAATAACAGACTTTATCACACTCTGTGGCGGCAAGTGGCGTTTTCTGTTTTGCCATGGCGTTGCATCTATTGGCCAAGCAGGGCGGGGAAGAGCGATGACGTAATCTTTCGACCAACGTATACGATAAGTAGACTGCAAGATTTCCGTTGTAACAGCAGGTCCGCTATGTGTTAACTGAACACTGTCATTTTTGCCTCCATGTATTCTAGTCGATTTTATTTCCTTTTCTTGACAGCGAAAGTTATGCCAATTCCGTAACTTTGACATTAACTTTTGTTTCAAAATATATCCTTCACAGTCAGTATAGTGCGCTGCAGTCGTAAAAAAGTCCTTGGATAGATCATACATTTTATAAGCATCCACCTGTCTTTGGGTGAACCATCCAGGATTTACAAGTAAATGAACATAACCGCTCTGACCGCTTATGGTAACGGGTCTTGCAAATGCACGCCTATGATATTCATCAACAAACATACCAGGCATCACATATAACACATCCTCATCATGTCCTTCTTTAAACGACCGCAGCCCATTCATATGGATAATATCTGGTAAAAATAATCCGTTTGTACTGCTGCCTCCGAGAAGTTGCGTGTCGACGCAAAACTTTCGACCATAAAACAAACTTGCCTGTTCTTCTTTTTCTGCTCGCTTCGCTTCATTTACGGAATTTTCTACAACGCCCAGAGTTAGGACCATGTTGAGAGCAAAATCCCACATGGACGGAAGCGTTACATTCTCCTGATCCAAAAGCTGTTTGAAGAAGTTTCCTTTTTACGACTTTTCCATTCTCTCTAAATATTTACGCCAGCCTTCAAGTGTCAGATTATCTCTTCTGGCTCAATATGGACGTGAATATATACAATAACAATTTCTTCTAATTGTTCTTCGAACTAATCATGTGCCAATAAAGATCTGAGTAGTCCTGATTACATCAGCTTTTAGCTCTTCTTGTAGTTTCGTCCGATAAACATGGAAAATGATGTTTGCGACACACTATTGGAAAGGACTAAGAGAACTAATTCCACCAAAACGTCACCCAGGCACATTTCATCTGTAAATAAACGAACATCCCAAGCTTAAATAAAAAAATAAATAAATAAATAAATAAATAAATAAATAAATAAATAAATAAATATGGTGAAGGGATCACCGAAACTAAGATCGAAGTGTTAAGACGGCGGTGAGCATTGAAAGGGTTTCCCCACTTCCGTTGAAGGAGTAATGTAGGGTTCTACCAATGAGACAATATTTAAAATTATGCGTAAAAAGGAACCTGGTCACACGTTCTTCCATGACATCATTTATCCTAACATTCGACAGATGCGCCGGAGTGCTGCAAGCTGTCAATTACAAATTCTCATTCACATCCGCCCATTTACCTTCATAATTTACCCTGCCGTCTGAATTCAATCCATTTAATGATAACTTAAAATGACAGGTTTTGTCACATATCAAGATCTCAAAGCCCATTATGGAAGTATCGCCCGCAACATGCTTAATAAGCGCGTGACGTCGTAACATTGAAAGTGAGTTCGTTTTTAAAGAATTGAATTAATCTTTTATGTTTTCAAAGTTGTTTATTTTATTAACTGTTTAGCTTACACAAAAATGGCTGACAGTTTACGTTATTGCAAGAGATACAGGGAAGTTTGCGTACCTTAATTTTCTAAAGTTGTCAGTAAATTTAACATTAAGGGTATGGGAATTTCATATAAAAATTGAAGTTTCGAAATATAAGCGAAGTAGTGTCATCGATGTGGGGCATCATTTCACAAACTTTAGGAATTTCTTGTGGAGAAGTATCGAAATACAGAAGCTGGTTTGGGAATTTATTTTCCCCAATAAGTTTGAATGTTTGACTATAATTCTCTCTTTGACCCATTTATAAATAAGAAAACGATGCGTTCACCATGTTTTGATGCTCTGTAACTTTTTTTCTGTTCATTATATCAACAGTTTGTGCATCATAACATATAATTTAGACACTATCTTTTCTACGGTGGCTGATTTAGGCCACCCTCAATAATTTTTTCATCTCAATATCTCGAAATAATATCTCAAGATCTCGAGAAAATATTTCGAGATTTCGAGATAAGCATATATAATTGGTGTCACCCTTTGATCATTAGCATGAATTCACTCAAACTGTTTATTCACTTGTCGCATCTTTTCCGACGGTAACATAATCGTACCCCCATGACAATTACACGAATCCACACATGTCACTCAGAAAACTTATCAACCAATCACCTTGCTGCGAAGTTATGAGAGCCCACCAAATGTCAGTCCAGCACTAATATAAGCCGAGTCCTGTCATCCGAACCGGTCGGAGTCTCATTCCTCGTCCGTGCCCTCCTGGCTCTATCTCAGTCCCTAGTCTGACTGATCAGAATAACATCCCAGAAAAGGTAGCCGGGAACGCTTGCAATTCCAATAACTCCAGTAATTCCAATAATTCCAATAATTCGAGCAACTACTCATGTCCAGCAACTAAGGCACCAAGTTAGCCGGTTTCGAGTAATCCGGCCTTAAATATATCACCTACGCCTACTCCTCTTATGGAAGTTAACTTTTCTGAGGCGGTCAAAAGAAACGCAGATCGTCCGCTTACAAAAAAACAGGAAACAAGGGAAAACGACTCCATCCCCTCCCTTCAAAAAGCCAATCCCCTTCATAATAGTCGTAACTAGGGTTCACCCGGAAAACCCCAAGGATGCCATATCCAGGGGATTGCCGAACTTCGAATGGGAGAGGTTTACATCTAGGGCCACGGGCAAAAGCACGTGGAGACTTAAGGTGAACTGCCCAAGCAAAGAAGTTAAAGAAAAACTAACCAGGAATGGAGTAACTCTTAACGGCAGAAAACATATGGTAGAGGAGTATAGAACTATCCCTCCACCCATCCAGTGCCATAAGTGCCAAAAATTCGGGCACTTAGCCAATAAATGCAGGGGGAATCTGACCTGCATGAGATGTGGAGGCAATCATCTCACACAGGCATGCAAGTCAGACTCTCCACTATGCCCTAATTGCAAAGGGGACCACGTAAGCAACTATTGCGGATGTCCCCACTACAAAAAGTCAAACAAAACATCGAGTTAGAAAACCTTAACATAAAAAATCCCGGCAGTGCTCCCCCCCCCCCCCCCCACACACACACAATCTGTTCATTAGTTGCGGGAGCATTGTTCATCGTACTAAACAAATACATGAGTACCAGCCTATCGGATATCTGTCAAGATGTTAGCCGGTCAGCGCCCCGGCTTTTCAAAACACAGATATCCGACTCCCTAATTAAAGCCGCAATTAACACCCAATAGGGCCGCCAATAAACCACTAACAAAACACCGTAACTAAACTACAACCCCATCATGAATAAGTTACAAATAGCCGTGTGGAACGCTAGAAGCGTTAACAATAAAAAACTTCAGATCAGCCGATACTTCGAAGACACAGACATTATCTGTATCTGCGAAAGTTACAAAATTCTAAAACAAAGCCCAAACTCTCTAATCGAAAAACTAAACAAACTATTCAACGCATGCCTCACCCATGGCTACTTTCCCAAATGTTGGAAAAAAGCCATCGGTGTCATGATACCAAAACCCGACAAGGACCCCTCCGATCCAGCCAGCTACCGCCCAATCAGCCTGCTCAGCTGCATTGGTAAGACATTCGAACGAATCCTTACCAATCGGTTTAGGGGGCACATTGAAGACATCGACTTCTTCAATAAATGGCAAAGAGCCTATAGAAATCGTAAAGAAGGCATCGAACATGTCTACCGACTAGTCACCCAAATGCAAACCGCGATCAACAATCAGCAAATAGGCGCGGCAGTCCTGTTAGACGTCGAAAAAGCATTCGACTCTATTTGGCATAATGGAATGCGCTACAAATTATCAAAAATGAGACTCCCCATGAAGCTGCTCAGATTACTATTCTCTTTCTTAAATGATCGCGAAATTAAAGTCAGAGTGAACAATGAAATGTCTGACAGTGTCCCCCTCGAAGCAGGCACCCCCCAAGGATCCATCCTAAGCCCACTCCTTTACATCTTTTTCGTAAATGACCTTAGCTTCTCCGAGGATCGCGTTCAGGTTTCCCAATTCGCGGATGATAAGGGCCTCTGGGACTCTAATAAAACGGCCAATCTGCCCCCAAAACTCCTGCAACACGCTCTCGACGAGCATGAACAATGGTGTGCCAAATGGAGAATTAAGCTAAACGCCAATAAAACCCAACGAATCACCTTTACTCGCAAGATAAGTAAACGGGATTTTGACCTAAAACTTATGGATAACACCCTCCCAGAATGCAAAGAAGCGAAATTCCTGGGCATCACCATTGATCAAAAACTGTCCTTCAACAAACATACCGACGACATGGCGAAAAAAGCCACCAAACGCATTAACTTACTGAAAATGCTTAAAGGAACTTCATGGGGAGCCAACCAGTCCACCCTACTCAAACTATACAAAGCCTTTGTGCGCCAGAACTCGAATACGGTGCAATCATACTATCTGACCTCAATCAAACTAATATGGGAAAACTCCAGAAGGTCCAAAATCACGCACTTAGAGTTGCCCTCCGCGCCCCATAGGACACACCCATCAAAACACACCACGACATGGCCGATATCCCCACCATTAAAGACCGCCTAGCCACCCTAGCCGCGAAAAATCATAACCGGTTAGCCGACAGCGAACTAATCTCCGAACTTGGAGCCATTTGCGAAAGCCGACAAAAACCCCAAAATTGCAATCAAAACTAAGAGCGCTCAAAAAAAACCTAGGGAACGAGAAGGTGAACTAACAGGCAGAAAAACATCTTAACTGTGGCCTTCTACCAGAAAGGGCTGCCTTCACCGACTCAAGCAAAATTACATCAGGATTAAATATTGTTAAAAAACTAAATAAATAGGGAACGAGAAGGTGGACAAACAGGCAGAAAAACAGCTTAACTGTGGCCTTCTACCAGAAAGGGCTGCCTTCACCGACTTAACTAAAAACTACATCAGGATTAAATACTGTTATAAAAACTAAATAATAAATAGGGAACGAGAAAGTGAATAAACAGGCAGAAAAACAGCTTAACTGTGGCCTTCTACCAGAAAGGGCTGCCTTCACCGACTCAGCTTAAGATTATACCTTAAGATTGAACAAGATGTGCTACTTTTATCTTTACAGTTTACATACTTTAATGAAAACTAATTCTACCTTCTTCTTTTAAGCAGGTACACGGAAGATGCTTTTTGACCAGCACCCCAATAACCGCTACAGACAGACAGTCTAACCGTTATGGAAACAGTCACCCCCACGGTTCCTGAACATCCTCCACTCCCTCCCTAAAAGTGGTCGACCACTTTAGGGGAGGCGAGCGTTGGTCCTGCGTCCCGCCTCTGCCCCTTTTTGTAAACGCATTGCGCATCTTTTTGTCCCAACCCAATAGGATTACAATGCAGGCCTGCCCCCGAACCAGAGAAGTTCGGGTCTTCTGCTTGGTGGTCCCCGAAAGGGGTCGTTGTTGTTTTCATTCAAAGAGTCCAACCAAACAGTGACAGCCTGAGGCAGATTATACTTGCCAGTGATGGCCATCACTCAAAATCATCCTCGAAGTGGCAGACTATACTCGCCCGAAAATCCAGATCGCCTGCACCCTCGGGGAGAGGTAGTACCTTTGTGAGAGGACCCAACCTCTCACACTGGTCCTCACCCGAGGGTTCAACCGACATCAGCCAAGAGACCATCACGACGCAACTGGTGACACCTGCCGAGTACCTGAAGCCGTTCCTCCTTCAACACGCCTAGACACGTGAGAACTAATCATCTACAGTCACTGAGGGTCGAAAGAGGCTTGTCCCCCATACCGTCCCTGCGCGCCTTCGGCGCGCGAAACCATTTCTTTCGAACACATTTTCTCACTACTTTTCAAGATGAAAAGTTTGTGTCTGTCGTACACTCCAAATCCAAAGTGTTGATCCAGTACCCGGTACCTCCTAGTGCATAATGTAGTGTTTTTTACCCTAAAACTCAACGTTTTCTCACTTCTTTTCCTCCCAGCCCCATGCTGATTGTAGTAATGTTTACCCTAAAACACAAAATTTACTCACTACTTTACAAGACACACGCCCCAATAAACACCAAATATTTCCTTCCAGCTCCACATTGAATGGAGTGTTTTTACCACAACTCACAAAGTTTACTCACTCCTTTACAAGACACTCCTTTACAAGACACAGACCCATAAATACCATAATAGACCCTCTCCACTCTCTTGGTGGATTTTTCACCTACTTTCCACTTTGCTGACTGAGACATGCAGCATAAGTTTAACCCCATTCCCGCGTCCATTTTGACCGAGCAAATTGACGGTGCTACCCGATATATAATAAATCTACACCAGCGACAACTATAAACTTACTTTAGGATTCCCTTTCCTCTCGTTGGTTTGAAAAGTCTCGATTAGGCGTAATTAGTTACTCCTGCTGATACTGCTTCCGCGCGAGTGATTAGGGACCTCACGTATTACCAACGTCAGTGTTAGAAAAGGGCTTTCCCAGTACAAGACTGCAGATGCTAGACAAAACTGTGAATTTATGGTCAAGACCCAGCAATCTCCTGACACCAAGAGCCGTTCTCACAATTACACACCCGAATTGAAACACATAACCCTGAGCCCAAGAGGCGAATAGAATCCCCCTCCCCCTGTGAATCCCAAACGTGGCGGGATGGGCATGACTAACATTGTTTCCACACACAACCCAAGAAAAGATTGACCTGTTGCCCGACAAGTCTCAACGGTCCATACACCTTTCACACTCCTCCAGGGACATACCCGAAAGTGCCAACTCCAATAGTGATGTATGCAGTCCCGCGCATATATAGAAGGACAACTTGAACTCGATTCCCAGTATCTCCGAACACGATACAGCCCCCTCAACGTCGTTTACTGCCACCCTTGACCAGCTGCAACATGGCACCCCAATTAACCATACGATCCTCCGTGATCACATACTCTCACCTTCTCGCAGGAGACCCCCAACCCCCACCCCAGTACTTCTGACCTCCACCCCAACGTCAACTCATGCACCGGCAGTAATACAGGACATACCGTCCCATAAGATTGATTGGTCCCCAATGTTCTCACCGGCTGAAACCCATTCCAATCTGGGAAACCTTAATTTCGCCATCCATGAGAGCATAGTTCCACCAGGACCATCCGTCACAGACCACTCCCTCTTAACTC
The DNA here is from genome assembly GCA_031216915.1 of Pictodentalium vernedei. Taxonomy (NCBI): domain Eukaryota; kingdom Metazoa; phylum Mollusca; class Scaphopoda; order Dentaliida; family Dentaliidae; genus Pictodentalium; species Pictodentalium vernedei. The sequence goes on along the minus strand of CM062292.1, from coordinate 267,020,805 downwards.
ACGAGATGACACAGACACACACCCAATTTATGAGAGCAACATCTTGCCCACCCAAACCCCGATAGCGCATCACACCATTGATTTTTACTCCGACAATACCCAACTATCAATACATTTTCATACTCCTCCAGTGGGTCTCCCAACAATACCCCCCAAAACGACACCACTGCCAACCACCCTGCACTGATAGTCGAAACTCAAATCCCTGAACATACCGCCCGGTTTGATCTATCGTTGCTACAGCTTCCAAAAATTGTTTGACCCAATTGGCGGGCCTCCCAAATAAGCGAAAGTGCCCCTCTCGCCAAACAGTGTACCCCGCGCTGTTGTGTTCAAAAGAAGTTCCCGCGACATTTGAAACAGCAAGTAGCACCCCACTTTCTATTTTGCTACTCCCGGTCCCATAAAGGGATTCCCTCCCAAATATACCCAAGTAGCATCCCCACCGTAGATTAACTGGTCATTTGGTGCCTCCCTCCACCCTATATATCAAACAAACCCCTCCCGGGGCGCAACAACAGTTTCCCTTCCTCCTAGTACCCTAAGAAGTAAGAGGGACCCTCCTCCAGAGGACTGAATACTTCCAATGATATAAGGGAAAGATACTCTCATGACACAAGAGCACCGCACGTCCCTGCCAGGTTATAACGCATCCACTCCCTCCTTGTCGCTACTCCCTTCCCCACAAAGGGCTCCTTTCCCGACAGACCCGAGTAGCTCCCTTGATCCCCGATTTACTGGCAATCTGATGCCTCCTGGTCCCTATTTGCCCTCCTCTCCAAAGATTTCAGCCTAGCTTTGGGTGCATCACCACCTCATTTCCTAATCTGAGTCTAAACACTGAAAATTCTCATCCAAATGCTGCATGTGGTAGGTAGGTATCTGTTAGATGCAGATGTGTGTGCCCAGAAATGTTTGCAATGTTCATAAGATTCTTCCCAATCTTCACTCAAAATCGACTGCCAAGCTGATATAAATTGACAAATAATTTTGATAAATATACTGCGATAAATCACTCAGTGTCTGCTGTTTTTGCTCTTATCGCTTATCATGAATGTCACGAGTCTCTGCTTCCACAGACCCTCTCAGGTTCACAAAAAGAAAAGACGATAATTTCCTGACTGTTGGATAAAGAGTTACAAGTGAGGAGGCTCTTTACTCTACACAACCCTTCCCCCTAAAAACCGATTTTATTCCATCTCTGCCCGAAATTTTGAATATTTGAATGACACAGTTCAATGAAACCATACAAACTTTTATACTATTAGAAATTCTGATAAAATCCATGTTTGTGTAGTTTTATTGGGAAGTGAACAGTTACTTTGGACCTCGGGTCAGAGTGGGAGTTATTTCTAGTCACTTGTTTTGTTTTGCTGGGTAAAGGGTTAAAAGTAAGGAGGCTGACTACTCCGCAAAACCCATGGAATTAACGATATCATTCCATTTCACCTTTGGTCGTTTGGTACCTAGTGATTTGGACGTTCCGTGTGTCGTGTTCTCAGCGTTTCGCTCTCCCCGCCCCAAGATAATGATGCGAACAAAAAGTATTGTTGGTACGAACTGTCTAGGTACGAAACGACCTCTGGGCGAAACGTCAAGACAAATCAAATACCCGCGACTTGACAACATCTAATATCCGTGACTTGACATTTTGAATTGTTAACTGCTGTTTTCTGACTTCACACTTCGAATTGCTAACTGCTAACTGACTTGACATTCTGAATTGTGAACTGCTTACTGACTTTTTTTCTGAGTACCGAAAGAACAAGCGGGGAAGGCAAATCCTTCTCATGTTTACAAAAAGTATTGTTGGTACGAAATGTCTAGGTACGAAACGTCCTCTGGGTGAATCGTCAAGACACATCTAATATCCGCGACTTGACATTTTGAATTTCTAACTGCTAACTGCTTGCTGACTTCACATTTCGAATTGCTAACTAACTGCTTGCTGACTTCACATTTCGAATTGTTAACTGCTAACTGCCTGCTGACTTCACGGACCCAAAATAAGGAATAAATTACAGAATGTTATCATTGACAGCACCAGATGGGCACAGCGGAGATGGAGTAGTAATTTCAGGGAAAGAGGATTCAACAATGTATCTTCTTTCAAGATTAAGTATAAGGGGGAAAAAATCAATCAACGATCACAATTAATAGGATGTAATGTAATTGGATTTGATTGCAAGGATGGTCAATGCAGTGAATATTTGTTTTAAATGTAAAAAATTGTAATAGCCATGTTTTGACGTAAGGCGGCTGTGACTCCACTCGTGTTAGGAAAGGCGGTTGTGACTTCACTTCTTCTTAAGTCAATTACCCTGTACCGCAACGGTAGTCCAAATTGGACATGATTGATCCCCCAACAGCCTCCCGAATCGGGTACTAAAGACATTCCATTGTACGACCGACTGTATGACATAACTCCAAGTATCAGTTCCAGTCTTTGAAGAAAGTACGTGATTACTGGAAGGAGACAATTGTAATCTAAGACTCTAATCTTGACGAAAATGCCCTGAAAACTTTTTGGATATGCCCCCCCCCCCCCCCCCGATATCGCGAACCGGTACTGTGAAGTGCCTTCTTCCATGAATAGATTGCGTCTATCCTGTAGTTTTTGCAACCAACTCTCCACCACCAATTTGTATACTTTGGGGGGGGGGGGGGGGCGGATGCGGCCGATTCGTTAAGTAAAAGGTTAATTGTAATTTTTTACAGTGTATGCACGTCGCTGTGTTCATTTACAATTATAACGTCAGATATAAGTACATTATAAGCCAATAGGGTCGTGACAGCTTACAACACGGTTATCTTATTAACATCGATAAGCAAGCATATGCTGTTTCCCCACCAACAAACTATGGACCACCAGACAAACAAAAAAATCTCCACCATTTTGCCGTTCGCGGAAATGTGAACGTTACGTATATATTACCGTTGTACTTCCTCGTCTCGACTGTTTTTTTGAATCTAGGGATTGTTCATATAAGGTTTGTTGTAAATAGACGCTACCCGGCTTATTGGTTGTTGTGGAACATTATGCACGTGTGAGGGCAGAATATTTTGGGCAATGACAATTCAAAGAATTGTATTAGTATTGCCCAAATAATCTGCAAAATCCACAAAACGTACCACATGGTGCTTTTTTCAAAAAGACGTTTCAGTCTAAATACTTTACCTTACGAACAGATCGAAGTTTGATTGCAAAACCGGGTAGGAAAATGACATCTGCAAAAATTTGATCACTGATCACTAGCAAATTTGTACGCTAGTGGGGACATGGAGTCCAGACCCAAGATTTTGTTTTTCATAATTTTCAATGCTATTCATTTGAGTTGACTGGGTCTGGGGTCTGGACCCACAGGCGAGAGTCTAAACCCGAGGCAATAGAGTACACTAACCATGGGGGAAGTGAAAGAAACTTATTCCCAACGTCAGTCACTATACAGTCTGCAGACATATTGGGAATTTCCTTTGGAGAAAAATCTAAAAAAAATGATAGAGACGACTGATGGCCAAGTAACAAATCACTGCACGTAAAGTAAATTGAACTACAGCCTTAACATTTATCACGTGCAACTAAACTATTGGAACACTACTCAGGCCTCGGGTCAAAATAAGAAACGATATATGCACTTTCCTAAACTCACAGACTGGATCCCGGTATTCTAAGAAAGTTTCGGTAGAAAGAGAAATACTCGGCTTGAACACAAATGTCATTGGAAATTCCACCATAATCACAAATAAATCAACCGTTCTCCTGAAACCATCGTTGTTTTCCTTTGTAGGATATCAGTAGTATGCCATGCACCCGGACAGTACACATTTGCAGGATCTCATGCAGGATCTCAAGCGTGATGTCATGTTACGTGACCCAGTGGCGCCATTTTCGGTTGTCATGGTAACCCGTGTGAGTGGCCATGTTATGACGGCATTACCATAGTGATACGTGGTCTCAGTGCGCATGCACAGTGCGTTTGGTTAGGGTCATACGTGTTTTCGTCGTCCATTTCTTTAATAGAGGCCGCCATCTTGGCGGCACGTGGTTGCCATGTGACCTAAAACCCTTCAATTGAACTGGGTTATGTTCAGAGGGTGTATTCGATTAAATGGTAGTGTATCTAATTACCCAAACAGATCCGACAATCACTCTAAATCACCAAACACTATCTAAAATCACTTTATTTGGTACTGATTCCTCCAGAATACTCCTTTTCCAATAATAAGCGCGTTCCTTTGTAAAAGAGTAAATCTAATTGCCCAGAATCCTCGTTTACTTCGTAAAACTACCCGAATAGACCCGTACTATACGGAATCCCCGCTTTGCCTAACCTGGTCTATTCTGTAGTTTATCCCCTCTATTCTTTGGCCTGTCGTGTCTATGTTATGACTTCCCCGGCCTACCTATAAAGTGTTCTGACTTCCCAAGATGTATGCTAGTGCACAATATGCACACATCACATGTAGCACATGGGCACATTGAGAATGTGCCGATATGTGCTTGTGTGCTAGTGCACCATGTGCGCACAACACATCTGACTGCGACTCATCTCGGTATTTGAGGATACTTGGATCCTGGCTCCTATAAGCTCTTCTGTAGAAGTCCTGCCATTGTCCTCCACCATGACTTAAACTATCTATCATATGATCACCCTCTATTGTAAACACCATTACTGTAGTCTTCTACCACCCTTTCAGCCTTGAACCATTACTGTTGACTTGTGGTTGTACTACAAGCTTGCTAACTATGTCTGACCCTGTTCCAATCTCTGCCCAAGGCCATGTCTTTAATGAATTCATTCAGATCGCTCCTTCATAAAAAAACTGCCTCAGCCTATACAGTTGCTTGGCATATATAGTGTTCCTTACATATAAGCAACCTCTGTTGATCTATATCGAAATGTGCTTGTATACATATTACATGCCGCACATAGGCACATGCTGAATGTGCTGATATGTGCTTGTGTGCTAGTAATATGTCACAATGTGTACATTACATGCAGCACATAGGCACATTCTGAATGTGCTGATATGTACTTGTGTGCTAGTGCACAATATGTACGATGAAAAGGGGATTCTAGAAGTGAAGTCAGAATGGAATTCCACGGAACGTGGGACTGATGTTTGGCGCAATGTGCTTGTGTGCTAGTACACATTGGTATCACAATGTGTACACATCGCATGCAGCACATAAATACAGACTGGATATGCCGATATGTGCCTGTGTGTTTATTTCACAACGCGCACACAACACATGCCGCACGTAGGCTCATAAGGGTGTTTGAGGATACTTAAAACGTGGCGATATACTGTCGGCGGATACCTTTTGAAGATACCTTGTTGGACTTCTTCATCCGGGTACTTCTGTTGGGTAGTTGATAAAAAACATCATAATAATATCTAAAATTTCATTCATTTTTATTCCGTTCATAGTATGCAATCACTTTGTTCGGTTGCAGTTTCAATTACTCAAGGCATCTTTTCGCAGAATCTTTGTAGTTCTTCTTCTCTCTTCTTCCTGCATCATGTGATAACAATCTTATCACAGACGTCTTGCTGGTCTCCAATGAAGCTTTTTCCCGTTGTTTGACTCTGTCTTTATTCTTGATAAAACACGTTCTCTCATTGAACTCTTGTAGCATGGTTTTGGTGGTTGCTTTGATTTCTTGTGCTCGGTTTGCATCTTTCTGTTGGTGCCGGATGTATCAATCTATCTCTGTGTAACAGCCCCCCCCCCTCTCTCTCTCTCCTCCCCTCTCTCTCTCCTCCCCTCTCTCTCTCTCTCTCTCTCTCTCTCTCTCTCTCTCTCTCTCTCTCTCGAGTATAAGTATAAAGTGTGTCGAGTGCAATGAAGTTCAGTAAAAAAAGAAGGGTCAGGTGTGTGCAAAAGAAGGAAAACAAGAAGACAGAAGAAATGACAAGATGCGCATACGTTAACAACAGCTGGGGTGGTTACAGTTTCTCATGATTGGTTTGGGATTTGTTTGGGAAAATGAAAAACATTCAACATTATCAAAAGTCTGTTTTGGTAGAAAATGGTAGAAATCTGAATATTTGTCAAGGAAATGCGGTGTTGAAATTTTCCTGGGGGTTTGAGCATTATGCATTATCATGCTGCGTAGATCTCGATTGCTGCACAACAAACAAGAGAGGTAGACTGATACGCCCAAAAGGTCGGCATCAGATCACATCTGATCTCGTGAACGATCCCAGTCCAGGCTTACAAAACATTTAGGTAATACTAATCTGTCATTCTGTGTTGAATACTTGAGTACCAAGTTAGTGTCCATCCAGGTGTTCTACGGTAAACTCCTTCAAGTTTGCATGTGTTATCACCTGTGACTCCAGATATATGTCAGCCATTCAGGTTTTGATCAGACCAGGACCTTTTAAGCTGCTTTTCTAATGTGATATTGTAGCCTTATTACCTTTACATACTCGATAGATATGCCCGCGTTTTAAGGCACTCTTACCAATGTTATGATTCCAAGTAATTCTTCAGGCCATCAATACATTTGGCGCCATTAACACTTACGCTGCCGAAAGCGACTATTGACGCCTATTTTATGATGATTATCTGTACGTTCTGGCATGCGCAGACCACATCTACTATCTGATTAATTGTTGGAAAGGGTTGAGAGAGCCCTTTTAAGCAATTAATCAGATGATAGAGTTTCAAGGATGTCATAAATTCTATTAAATTTTCTCGCATACAGGCGTACATAGAGGTCCTCCAAAAATGGTTGAAGTGGGCGTGGCAGTAAAAGTGTTAACGTCGGAAGACCAGTAGGATTCTACCTTTTTAGCAATCGGTAATGTATGATGTAAGATTTTTTCTCGGTCACTCCTTTTCTTCTTGTTCTGTTTTTTTTATTTCATTTTCTTCACATACTAACTTTTTTATCTTTTTTTTATTCTTCCAGTGATCTTTCTCTTGACGCTTTACCCATCGTTGACGATATCAAATCTATCGTTTCGGCGATGTCAGGAAGACACCCATACTGAATATGCCATTGCTCAACGATGCACTTAACATATTTGTATTATGTAAAAAAATCACTTTTGTTTTACTGTTCAACTTTGTGTATTGTTTATAAAATTTATCTTATCTTATCTTATCTTCTGTCTTCTGAGCACTTCCTTGTCCGCACGATTACTTGAAAATGAATTATCCTTTCTCATTGAGTTTTGGCATACTGACCGATAGTCACAAGTCCTCGGCACCTGATGTTTTTCAGATTCCTGAGACATTAGGCGTGTCCATAGGGGTGTTTTGAATGTGGGTCACATCCATATCTCAGGCGTGGTGTAAGCTATGGACCTGGGACCAACACCAAATGAGTCGACACTCGATGGAGGTTCAAAATATGGGTCAAGATCACAGAGGTCACGTAGGGGTCATTGAGTGCATTTTTCAGAATTGTTGGAAATCACATTTTTGGACCCCCTAATAATGCATTCTCGAAGTTCGTACATGCATTTTTAAACTAAAACAAGTGGGTGTGGCCAAACATTTTGAAAGTGGGACACGCTCATATCTCAAGCATGGTATGCTGTATGGTGCTGGGACCAACACCAAACGAGTCCAAACTCGATGTTGGTTCAAAATATGGGTCATGGTCTCTGAGGTCACCCAGGGGTCATTGAGAGCATTTTTCAGAATTGCTGGAAATCATATTTTTGGACCCCTTAATGCATTCCCTTGATCGAAACCTTTGAATGATGCGCACATACATGCTTTTCTGGTTTCTTGGAAAAATGTATCAGATTCCTGAATAAATATCTTTAAATACTGTTAACGAAAACCACCTATTTCTGATTTCTTTAAAACTATTTTATCCCCGAAAATAAGCCTTCAAAGTATTCCAATTTCATTCATAGATGTAGAGGTGCAGGCTGCAAGCCGAGAGGTCCTCAGTGCGAATCCCACCTGCGGCAACCGCGTTGTGTCCTTGGGCAAGACACTTTACCCCACTGCCCACGTGGGGGAACGGTGGCGTTGTGTACTAAGGCGTACAGCACGTCGACGATGCACTTGTCTGACACCTGGCTGTCAAAAGTGTCATTAAACCCTAATAAATAAATATCATTCATAGAAGGCATGCCTTGATGGTGTAGTTGGAATATGTCTGTCTTCTATGCACTGTTTGTCAACACGATAACCCGAATACAACCAATCCTATCCCAATATATTTTGTTATAGTGATAGAGTGCCATTAGTACTCGGTCATCGATTCACTATTGGAGGCTAAAAGATGTTCATAACTTCAACATGTACTGGCAAATGAGTTCACTGAAGCAATAGTCATTACTTAAAACAGGAGAGAAACAAAGCGGTCAGAGAGAAAGTTGTAACTGTTACATAGAATAACATTGTATATTTATTTATTTAATATCATGTTACAAAATTCATTCTCAAACCATGTTGAACAAAGAAGCTTTCACTTTTCAAAGCATTTTTAAAATTTATTTATTCTCAATCATAACTCAGGATCAACAGGTTTCGGGGTGGAATGGTGTGAAGCTTTCTCGAAGCACTTATCACAATTATAAAGTATTGAAATGGAATATTTGAATGGTCTGTTTTTAACCCTCTTAATACTTCAGTGTGAGTACAAGCTTTCATACAACTCATAGCTACAGAATGTTTTACGCTCTCTTTTCTGTAACATTTAATTCTATGTGGAATGGGACACCTTTTTAGTGTGCCTTCCAATGTAAGGCATTCTTAACCCTTTAAGCAACATGATGGCGAAAACCGACCAGCGTTATTCACAGAAATTTATATTCGGTTTTCATTATTTTTTCATTTTGCTTGAAAAACATAGCTTATGACCCCCTCATTGGAACAAACTCATTTTTAAAGGGTTAAAATGGAGTATTTAAAGGGAATATTTTAACCCTCTCAAGATCTTATTATGGGTCCCCAAAATTTTATTTTATGCAACGCAAGAATAAGTGAAAACTCTTCCCGTTCTCACAATGTTGCTTAAAACACACATGGGCATCGATGGGACCTCGGTATTTTGCCAATGCCAATAATTTTTCAGATAGGCTCTTGGGGGACATTTAAGGCCTTTTTACGTCTAGATTCGAACATTACTGAATTCATTTACACGCAATATATTTTCCAGAGGTACCATGTACCTTAACATTTTCTAGCTAATATGAATATTTACTGTCAACTACAAACAAGGCAGATCTGGTGTTGGTGGAGCCAATATTTTTAAAGTGTTTTATGCTCATACTTCAGGCTTGGTATGACCTATAGACATGGGACCTACACCGAATGAGTTGAAACTTGCTGAAGGTTCAAAAGGTGGTTCACCTCAATGCGGTCAACAGAGGTCATTAAGTGCATATTTTTCAGATCTATTAGGAATTGCTGCAGTTCTGAAGATTATGCATGTATCTCATCATTCAAATAAGTGTCAGAGCCAGTAATGTTAATTTCTGATTCCTTGATCGAACCCTTTAAATGCGGTGCACATATATGCCTTTTCTCGTTTCTTAGAAAAATTGTTCTGATTCCTGTATAAATATCTGTAAATACTTATTATTTATTTATTTATTTATTTGTTATAGTTTAACGACACTTTAACAGCCAGGGTCATATCATGTCGGTGACAGTTTTACGGGTGGAGGAAGCCGTAGTACCCGGAGAGAACCACCGAACAACGACGAGCAACTGTCAGCTCTCCAACAACGTAACTCTGAAGTCTGCACGGCGGCACAGGTAGGGTCAGATTGGTTGAAGACATGCGCACCATCGACGTGCAGTGCGCCTTAGTACACAATGTCATCGTGCCCTCATGTAGGCAATCGGGATTAAGTGCCTTGCACAAGGACACAACACGGGAGCACGAATTAGTCGCCGAAATGGTCACCCATCCAACTACTAACCGCGCTCGACGTTGCTAAACTTCGGTGATATGACGAGAACCGGTTACCGCGACGCCACCGCGCCCCATCTGTAAATACTGTTAACGAAAATCCATTTCTGATTTGTTTAAAAACATTTTACTCCCGAAAATAAGCCTCCATAAATTCTCTTTCTATGTAGTTTTTTCCTGACACTTTAACCCTTTTCACGCAGACCTGAATTTACTGGATGCAGTAAATTCTGTTTCTCCAGTTTTAAATATCATTTTTTAAATTTTCATTTTTCCAAAAAAAAACTTCAAACAATTTCAACAAAACCATATCAAGCACTTTGCAATGAGGGGACCCATGATGTGATTTTGTTGAAGTTTTTTTGAAAAATAATTTTTTTTTCAACTGCTGGGTTTGCATATTACTCGGGTGTATTGGCCCGATTCGTTTGGTAAAGGGTTATCTTTCTTCCTTTTGTTAATTTGACCATATTAGAATATTACTTCATTGTTTGGAACTTTGTTTTTATTATTGCTAAAGAGGAGTCAACTCGGCACTCCAGTGAGTCAAATTCCATAACCCCTTCGCTTCTTCCAGGTTTCAACAGTCGGTGTCCTTTTGAACATTGTTTGAAGTGATCAAGGGCAAATAACTAACCTCCAGCTATTATGTTTAGCGGTTATTTATGAGGCCGAGGAAAAGAAAAAAAAAATGAATCAACGGTCCTTAGGTTACCCCAGACGTTTTACTCTTACACCATATGAAACAATTTCCCGTGATTGCCTTTGTTAACACTCATTCTAAAGTCCAACAGTTCAGGTAGATATTTGGGAACAGCTGATCATTCAAGGTTATAATCTCAATGTGCTCATTATTCCTGGACACAGGAACGTGACGACCGGGAGTGGGGGGATGTCACCCCCCCCCTCCCCCCCCCCCCCTTCAATCCTGGCCAAAATATCCTATAGTTGGAAATTCGGAGGGCAAGTCATGTGTAGTTGGAAATTCCATCTTTCTGGAGTTTAGAGCTTCTTTGGCGATGCTGATGTCTCCTTTACTTCCCAAAATTCCAACTGGGTTTCAAATCGGCAAAAATTCCAACTGTTACTATTTACAACTGTTGTGTACGCAAGATCGAGCTTCATAAGTATGCATGATGTCAATCGGTACGAGATTTCTATAGTACGTTTACTTATCATTATAAAACAAATCCTCGAAATGCACTTCTAGAAAATATAAAATCGTTATCCTGAGTTAATTCCATCATTCACACTAACAAAATGATGAAACATCGAAAATTGATCATTCCTGCATAAGATCTGATTTAATGTTAGGTCAGTATGAATTGCTCAAAGTTCTCAGCTTAGGCATTTGTTTATCACATATTCAACTCCCAGAATAATACAAAATAATAATAACAACCTGATAATTCTATTATAAATGTGTTGGCATTTCAGTTACTAGAATCAATTTTATGCCCCCTTTCATGGCTTCATTTTCAATTTTTTTCTCGGCTGTGAATTTCCAACTGGGGGAGGGACCGGGAGGAGTTTATCCCCTCCCGGTCCCTCCGCCTAGTTGGAAATTCACAACCCTACACCCCACCCCCAATCGGACACCTCTAGCCACGTCCCTGCCTGGACATGTTAAGAGATATGTCACAGTTCTTTGCCACCCGACCTCCTCCCCCAAGAAAAAATAATTCTATGATAAAAAGGTATCTTGCATCTTCAGCGTGTCTGCACAACACCCCCCACCAAGTTTGAAGGGCAAGGTAAAGATGTTTAGAACGCTTCCCAAAGTAAGCGCTGAAATGTAAGGAACGGGCCGACGGATGGTTGGATGAATATATGTGAAGATATATATTTGGTTTAATCGTCCTCTGAAGAAGAAAAAAGCGATTTGCCACATGATTGTGCTCACGGTAAATCCTTCTTCGCAACTTTACAACTTTTTGTCGTTAATAAAACACCAGTCGATTTATGGGTCGACTTTATCAGATATTATGATTTCATCGTGGGCAAGGAATATGGTAGTTTTCGGTATTTTAGTTATCTTTGAATTTTCGAAGATACACACTAAAAACTAAAGTGTTAAAACTGACACTTTCAAGGTGATAAACACATTCTAACTCTTAGGGTATGATTTTAACACTCAAAATGCAATGCTTTAAGCACTTAGACATTACAGTCGTCAGACATCTGAAACTTGAATGGATGGCACTTCCCATGTGTCTAGCATTGGTGGTTCTTCCAGAATCGTCCATAATTTGATTTGCGCTTGGTGGGTACATCGTTAAAAGGACACAACGCAGATGACGCGGATTAGGCTCGAGAGTTCGAGTCTGATCCGCGTCATCTGCGTTGTTTACTTTTTAGTGTCGCGACATTACACTTGTCAAGTGGTATTATTGTAAAACCTGTCAAGTTCTGGGATATCTACACTTTAACAAAGTGCTAGTTCGGCACTTAGTAAGTGTTAAATACAGCACTTCAAGTGTAGTTTTTAACACTTTAGTTTTTAGCGTGTAGGAAACTGTGACAGGATTGCAAGACGTTGTGTACATTTGATTTGTTTCGGACAGAAATTTAAAACTTGTTTGAATTTGATATCGTCTGAGATATCCCATTTTTCATAAATACATTTAATTTTTTTAATCCTTTTCACTAAACCGAATGGCCGACGACATTTTCCAAAAAAGTTCTTGATAACTAAAAATGTTAAATTTTCCCCTGAAAAACACAGCTTAAATCACACACTCATTGTTGACCTCGATGGATTCGTTCCAATTGGAAGTCTGTGAGGTCATACCCCACGATATATGTTTTGAAGGCCAAAAAAGCAATACAATTCCGGGATCCTTTTGAGTGTCTACAAGGGTCGAATATGGGAGCATTCCCAATGGCGATCGGGCATGACTTTTCACAATTTCAATCCAAAATTTCAAAATCTCAGCCCTCACTTTAATACACGTTTGCTGTCCTGAACTGAGGTGTCATAAGTCCTCAGAATACCAGTAGTTAAAAACCCAACGAAGCGTAGAAATTGTCTGAATTCATAGGCGAACAGCAAGTCCTTCTTGAATCCCTCAGGGCTTGATTCTGACTTTGATAATCCTGTAGTTCAACAAAACAGATGCTCCAGCAGACGGTCTTTAGTAATACTTCACTTGCAAAAAACATTCTAAAAACCTCGTCATTTGTTTCTAGGCAAGTCTTGGCTGCCTCTATAAGCAGCCAAGACATGCCTAGAAACAACTGCAAAGCTATATAATGTAGACTAACAAAATGCAGCAAAAGAGCACGTATATCTTGAAACCTTTAAAGTGTTAATAGTGTAAGAACAGTTTATTAGAGATTGTGCAGACTGGATTGATCAAGATTTTATGTGACTGTTTGTCAACAAACATACTACATGTAGCAGTGTGGCAGCTACTGTATTAATGTATACGGGTCATTTCGTAGGTAATATTTCTTATTCTTTGTGTTTCTTCTCCTCCAAAACAAACTCTCCCCTGAAGTCTTCATGATGCAAATTTTGCCAATGACATGGGCGGCGGACCCATTCCCAAAGATGGCAGAAGAACCCCTGAAATTTGAATGCCGATTTTTTATGAATAGCGCTGGACTGATATGTTCGATAAAAGGTTTAGCCAGGGTTTGACATCCAGTTCTGCAGTGTTCTTGTTTTCTATCACACAGCGGGTCATAATTTATATTTTTGGTTGTTTGCTTCTTCTTTTCCAGAGGGCGGGGCGGAAATAGTAAGATCCCCATTCGCCAATATGTCCGTCCAAAAAAACGTTTAGCTCTGTAATGCTAGCACAGCAACTTGGATTTGAATGTCTTTTGGTACCACGAAAGATTAGATTATGGGGAAAGGATACCCACAAACAGCTGGTTCGATTGCATTTTTATGTTATATTTTATATATTGAGTTATTGCCCCTTTTAACCTCTCTGTTACCATACATGCAGAAGTAACGAAGATTGGGAATTTGCGGTGATAATTTCAGTTTTTATAAACTGGCATTAAATAATACTTGAATACACTCCAAAATCAGTTGGGTTAAAAATCAACCCAAATCATATTCACTCAACCCCGTTAATTTGGATTAATTTTTTGGATTGGAGTGTAGTTTGTTGGTGTGGAGACATATTATGATTATGTGGTTATTTATTTATTTATTGCTGTTTAAGGTCGCATACTTATGCACAATGGCTAATCGTGACCGTGACAGTTTTACGGGTGGAGGAAGCCGAAGCACCCGGAGAGAACCACCGAGCATCGACGAGCAACTGTCAGCTCCTCAACATTCTAACTCTGTTCAAGCTCAGCTCAAGCAGGGTTACAGTGGTTGAAGACATGTGCACAATCGACGTGCAGCACGCCTTAGTACACGGCGTCATCGTGCCCCCATGTCGGCAACCGGGATAAAGTGTCTTGCCCAAGGACACAACGCGGGTCGTGCCCGACGGGGATCGAACTCGGGACCTCTAGCATAGAAAAGTCCAACAGTCTACCACTGAGCCACCGCGCTTCCGATTATGTGGTTGACGCGTTCATTTTCGATTGAGCGATAGATGTATGTTGACTTAGAAGGTGCCAAGATTTCAAAGTTCTGGATGACATCTATACGTCCGTGTAAATGGGGCGTATTATATTACAGCGTTGTCCTTTTGCATTTCCGTCCGCTCGTCCGTCGGACCGGGCTTAGATTTAGTACCTCAATTATAGGAGGCGTGTCCTAACTCAAAAAGTTCCATTTTCTCCCTAACTGGTACTGTTGAGTGGTAATTCGTTTGTCTTTTAACCCTTTACCTAACACGGAAAGCAGACGACACTTGCAAATAAAATTCTTGAAGCACTAATGTTTTGGATATTTTGTGTCAAAAACATAGCCTATCACCCCTCATTGGAACAAGCTCGTTCCAATGAAGGGTCATAAGCTATGTTTTTGTGACAAAAAAATGAAAAGGTAATAAAAATTGAATGGAGAATTTTGTGAATAGCGCTGGTCGTTTTTGGCAGTTACGTTGGGTAAAGGGTTATTTATTTATTGGTGTTTGAGGTCACATACTTTTGCACACTGGCTAATTATGACCACAACATGGAAATAAAGTCAAGGTCAGTCTATCGCCTATACCCCATGTTGCCTATTTTAAAGGACTCGCACCCCAAGCATTAGTGACTGGGTCCTATTTTACCAGTGAAAAAGAGCTTGTTTACCATAGTAAGCAAGCACTGCTTCAGTTCTAGGGGTTCCCACGGGTGGGGGGGGGGGGGGCAAGGGTTAATTTTACTGTCCATCTGCAGGGGGCGTGCATTCATACATCCGTTCACGTTTAGATACATGATGCTCATACAAAACTTGTGACATTCCATCAAATTTGTAGAGGGCCACGTCTGTAGAACACACAGGTCAACTTCGATCTCGACGTTTGTTTGACATTCCGTTATGGTGTCATCGCACTCCTCTCAATAATGTTCGATTTTCGGATGATAACTGAAGCTGTACTCACCACAACCAATCCTCATTTGGTATGTGGACTAATTCACAAAAAGTTCTATTCTGATGTTTATTCGACATTACAATGAGACGTCATTGCTCTTTATTGTAGAATTACCGAGATTCTATGTTTCCGAAAAGGTGCGCGATGGTTCAGTGGTTACTGAATACTACTTCAAACCGAAAGATCCATAGTTCGGTCCCAGTCAGGGGTAACCGCGTTTTGTTCTTGGGCAGGGCACTTAATCGCGTTGCCCACGGGGAGGGGGGTGGGGGCACGATGGCGCTCTGTACCAAAGCATACTGCACGTCGATGGTGCACTAACGTGCGGTGTTAGTACGATGAGGAGTCTGATAGTTACTCACCGCTGCTCGATGGATCTCGCTGGCTCCCTCAACCCGTAAAACTGCCCGATACAAGAATGATAGAGTCTGGTTTCTTCATCACAAGTAATCCATATTTTTTGTGTGGCCTCATCCACAGAAATGTAGATCAAGATCGCTTTCTTCACGTTTGCCCGACGTCATTTTATGGATTGAGTTATCACTCTTTATTGTCTTAGAATTTCGAAGACTTTGTGTTTTTAAATGATAACTTCAACACAACCATTCTATATTTGGCACAGGTCATCACTCACAAAAAAATGTGGGACAGCGCAGGAGAAGGCCACCAAAAATTTGCAAGACGTGACGTGGGGGTGGGTGGGTCTCTTGAGTGCGCCAAAATGTGCATTTCCTACCAATATACCATCATTTGTGTTTCAAACCTTAAAGATGATGTTGTACATCACACTCTTAACATAAATACAACACCAGGAGGCTTTATATGTGAGAATATTGGGCTTAAACTGGGAAAATGTCACACGTTAGTAGGGGTGGGTGTCTTGTTCGAAATGTAGAAAATGTGCAGACAATATTTTGGGAACAATTCAAATCCCTGTTCCTGTATATGTACACCTGCTCTGGCCAAACCTGATAATGAACAGCTTGTCATTTGTAGATTGGGGCCCACAGCAGCCCACAGAGGTTTAAATTGGTGGTACCAGTTTAACCCTTTACCTAACATGAAAAGCAGACGACACTTGCCAAAAAGTGATTGAATAACTAATGTTTTTCATTTTTTGTCTCAAAAACATAGGTTATGACCCCTCATTGGAACGAGCTCGACGAGCTCGTTCCACTGAGGGGTCATAACCTATGTTTTTGAGACAAAAAATGAAAAAATAATAAAAATTAATTGGCGATTTTTGAGAATAGCGCTGGCCTGTTTTGGCCGTTACGTTGGGTAAAGGGTTAAGAACAATATGAAAACCCCCTAAAGACAGCGGCACCTGCTAAGTTTATGTTTATTTTGGATTTTAATGGGAGAGTGGGGGGTGGGTGTCTGAGAACGGTAGTAGAAAATTTGCACGTAGTGGGTGTAAAAAGGAGCCGAATAAAAAAATAGGACGTCACGTCTTGCAAATTTTTAGTGCCCCCCCCCCCCCCCACCCCGGACAGCACTGATTGTTACATTTGCCCGACTTTACTCTATGGAGTAAGGCCCCGCGAAGCTTCAGGATTAGATTCGATTTCGAATCTTAAGTTCAAATTCGATTCGATGCCACCAGTCCACCCATGCTAATTCCAGTCTCTGTTGCCACTACCACTGTTGAAAGCAAATGTAAAGTTTCCAAACAAGGCCGATGATGAGCTGTGGCTATCGGCTAGACACAAGTAGTGACTAGCCATCTATAATGCCTATTTCCCGTAATTCGCGCACCTGTTCCTGTTTTTGAACTATAATCCTTACCGGGTAATATTCGACGAAGGCATGCTCAATTACGTAGTTGGAATAGCTTGTCAGTCGGACCAAGAGCCACCACAGTCGTAACAAATCAGGTTTACTGTCCGCCCCTTCTGATCGTTTCGATTCGATTACGAATAATAGACTCGATTCAATTCGAATCGAAAATGTGTGATTCGCAAGGTCCTACTTTGGAGCTATTACCTTTATTGCCGTAGAATTTTCAAGATGTATGTTTATGGGTGATAACTTTTGGTTTATTCAACACAACCATTCCACATCTGATATGTCAATACAGATTTTTATACCATGATTACATATTATACATGAAAAGCCTATGACATAAATTTTAGCTTTATACACCAACCGTGATGAACACGCCAGCAATGGGATTTCAATAGTAAAAATTTACACCTGCAGTAGAACTACATCCCAGTTGACCTTTGGTGACGTCGACCTGAATGCAAACTTGTCTAAATTTATCGCACGTCGCCTCGCGAAGAGTGAAATGGAAGTGGCAATTATTTATTACGTTTATAAACGGGTTTACCTCATAAGATGCCCAAAATTAACAAACATGCATTGTCTCATATTAATAAAGCATGCATAACTCGAAATAGTAGGTTATTATGTTATTAAAACGAAAAAGGCTCAGTTTCTTTTTTTTCATTTCGTTTCGGCGATAAAATTGACAGCGGAAGTACCGTCCACCGATGCACTTGTAAACAAAAACAGATTCGCTCGTATGTACGTCTGGTGCTCAGTTAAATTGAGAAAAAATAATAGCGGCTCTTAATAATCTGACGATCATGGTATAAATAAAATATACCCAAAGTAGCTTGGTGTACCAAATGTTCACCAATCGGGGTGAACATTTGGTACACCAAGCTACTATGGGTATATTCCATATGTATTCGGTCTAGATGTTTTTATTTGTATTGAGGAAACTACGTTCTTTTTGTAAGAAAAATATGTGTTGTGTGCAAATCATGCTTGTACAAAATCTTTTTTCGCGACTAGACTCGTTTTGGGGACGAGTAGCTATACCTTCCTCAAAACGAGTCGAGTCGTGATGGAAGATACCGTATAAGCATAATGAGCGCATAACACTTTTTTCTATCCTTCAGTCAACAAAACCCATAACCATGGCTTCTCAGAAATAATTGTTAAACAAAAAGCCAGACCCAACTGATCAAAATAATGGGTCTCCATTTTCAGTTCTCTCAACCCAACGGCAAGTGAAGAAATTCCTTCAACCTGCATGGAATTGTACATTGTGAAAAAAAATCACACTCCGCCCAAATATGCTTTTTCCGTCGAGCAATGATATTTCTAACCAAATTAAATTCATTTCATGAGGTGCCCCAAGGCATAGATGGCTGGTTTGCAAAGAGAACTAGGCAATTTGTAGACGCATCGCTTTAAATACGTGACGTCTCTACATTCATAAAATTTTAGAAGCGATCAAATCACAATAGGATTGGCGCTACGTTTCGGAATTTTCTCGCTAGGACTTTCATTTTTTGTTATTCACACCCATCTTTTTTGTTTGGTGTTTTGCATGGTGGATTGCTTATGTTTATGTCGTGCAATTCCTTACAACATGGAATGTAGCTTGAGGCAAACTTGATGCATCGTTCATTGCAGCATTACAAATTTTTGAAGAAAATGACTTGTGATTGCCAGTACCACTGGAATCGTCAGTCAGGCGGGCGTGTGTTCTTTTCTCGCGGGCGTGTGTTTTTTTTTTCTCGCGGGCGTGTGTTCTTTTCTCGCGTTCTTTTGTCATCTGACTTTTTAAGCTACTGCAAGAACGAACAAGAACTATTATCGCCGAATTGTATCGCTACTGTTGTTGCTGTTTGCGATTGCGGGTTTTTTTTATTGGTAAATGATAGATATATAGAATATACCCATAGTAGCTTGGTGTACCAAATGTTCACCACGAGTGGTGAACATTTGGTACACCAAGCTACTTTAGGTATATTTTATTTATACCCTGATCGTCAGATTATTAAGAGTCGCTATTATTTTTTCTCGATTTTACTGAGCACCAGACGTACATACGCGCGACTCTATTTTTGTTTACACGAGCATCGGTGGGCGGTACTTCCGCTGTCAATTTTATCGCCGAAACGAAATGGAAAAATGAAACGGGGCTTTTTTCAATTTAATAGCATAGTAAAATTCCATTTCGGGTTATGGATGCTTTATTAACATGAGACAATGCATGTTTGTTAAGTTTTGGTGTCTTATGGAGTAAACTGATTTAAAAACGTAATAAATAATTGTCACTTTCATTTCACTCTTCGCGAGGCGACGTGCGATAAATTTAGACAAGTTGCATTCAGGTCGACGTCACCAAAGATCAGCTTGGATGTAGTTCCACTGTAGGTGTAAATTTTAACTATTGAAATCCCATTGCTGGAGTGTTCACCACGGTTGGTGTATAAAGCTAACATTTATGTCATAGACTTTTCATATATTGTAGAATAGGTAACCATGGTATAAAAAATGCGAATACATGAAAAACTGTATTCCAATACGACTGAATACTGATTACGATTGCCCCAACCCAGCAATACAGTATGTATTTATTTATTTATTGGTGTTTAAGGTCACATATTTTTGCACAATGGCTAATCATGACCGCAACATGAGTATCAACTCAAGACCAGGGGTGAGCGTTAATAAGCCATGTTGCCCATTTTAGAGAGGGTTTGCACCTCCCAAGCATTGGTGACTGGGTCCAATTTTACCAGTAAACCAAATCCTGTTTACCGCAGTGAATATAGTATGTAAGAGGGGTGGGAGTTTTATGATTCAGGATGAAGTGTTTCTATATCATCTTAGTCATAGGTTATTCAAGCAGACCATGGGCCAATACTATAAAACATTTACAATTGTATTTTCTAGAATTCTATTTTCTAGTTATGACTTTTAATGGATTGAAATGAACTATTATTATTTTCAAAGATCCCGCAATTTTCCAGCTGGCAAATTGCCATATCTTTTACAATGTTAATGGATCATTTTAGTCAGTTATATTGATAAGCAGAAAATACAATTCTAGAAAATACAATTGTAAAAGTTTTATAGTATTGGCTCCTGGCCCTCTTTTGTTATTTGCCATCTTGATTGGTGAATAAACATAAAACAAGATAAGAGAACTATCCTTAAAACAAGTACGAACAGGGACTAATGGGGGTGGATAATATTAGAAGTAAAAAAGTTTTGAATTTTCTATAAAAAAATTAATTTATATTCAAATATTCAGTTTGCATAGGCGCAAAAATATTTACTGAAAAAATACATATATTATTACATATTTACACAATATAACTTTTCAAGTAGATAGCAATATGATATATATATATGTTCATAAATTTAGAATAAATGAAATGTCATGTACTCTCACACATTCACAAAGTAATATTCATAAATTCTACAGTCATTCTGAGTAAAGATACAAATGAATTCGTTTATGCGTAACAAATAGTGACCTTTTTTCTGTGTCATTCAAAAATTCGTCGGTGGGATTTTCTTTTGAGATGGAGGCGGGACTGGATGTCGAAATACAGCATAAACTTGGGCTGGCCCAAAACTTCTAAGTTGTACGTTTTGGGGCTTAAGGCGTTTTGATTTGAACCCGAATGTCCACTCTTCGAGTCCAGCCATTCGGTAAGTCCGAATTTTATAACGTAAATGACAGCTCATTGAATTTGTGTGATAGACCAATCAACGTTTTCAACGTGCGGCCTCAAGGCTGCACGTTGAAAATGTTAATTGGTCAACACACAAATAATGAATAAGGCCTCTTCCAACTGATTGCACTGAACTGACATGGAAGATTCCACCAGGACTCACAGGAGTTAATTTTACTTTCAGTACCAATGGGTATATTGTGATCGCAAAAGAATTATAAAGAAACTTTTGCAAATCTCTCATTTTTATGGGAAGTCTGATTCTTTCCGTTTCCGGGTCCTCGTCTAGATGAAAATTCAGGCTTTGATTATCTCTCTTGATATACAGAGAAACTGGATTTTTTTGTCATCTGGGCGGGACAACCCGTCCAGGGGTGGATTGGTCCGCTAGTTGTTTATAATTGCTAGCCACTGACAAGAATTCTCATCCGTGACATCCGTTCGGTAAAGCAAACGCTGTCTACCACAATAAATAGGCACTGTTCCACTTCTTGAGGTTGTATGAAAAGAAATCTGAGAGTAATTGAGAGGGTGGCATCACGAACTGCAAATAGTTGTTGATGTTTGTTGGTGTTCAAGGTCATTTGCAGCATTTACGACGCCATCATGATCGCAACAGTATAGTCATGTACAACCAATCATTTATACAATTAACCACACCCCCACTTTTAAATATTCCCACCCTAGACGTTGGTTACCGAATTCCAAGTTACCGGTTAAAAAGAGATTGTTTACAACTATGAACAACCATCTTCACGTCCTGGAGACAAATAGTAAAGGATGATCGGTAAAAATTTAATCCTACAGCACCTCGATGTTTTATAATTGAATTTATACTACTCCTCTCTATAAATACCAAATAGATTGGCCCATTTGAAATAAATCATTATTGTACATGACAAAACTCCCGCAACATAAATTTGAAGTTATGTTTAGACGACTGGTTATACCTACTCTGCCAACTCACGTCAGGCATTGATTACAACGTCCTATCTCATACCATTACAACAGAACCGAAGGACCACACTAATTAAGTTCCGCTAAACATTCTGAGTTCCCGCAGGTGGAGATGAGTGAAGAGTCGGCTTCTCTGAAAAGTTAAACAGTACTAAATGGCCCCTCGAGAACACCAAGGCACCATCTGTATTGCTTCAGCATTGCAAATGGTGCCTGGGTGAACTCAAGAGACGAAGTAACCTTGCCCGCATTGTGCATCATGTGAAGACGAATTTTGATGGTCAAGAAACCTATTGCAAATACACGTAGCAATACTTATTAATAATTACTGGCATATTCATTCATTTATTTATTAATGTTTAAAGTAACTTTCAGCATCCATGGCTATATTATGGCCACGACATATGTATGGAATCTTATCGGTGGTTCTTGTGTTGCCCACTTTAGAGAAATTCTGCCCCAGAAGTTTGTTAGAGAGCCTTTTTTTTACCAAAAAACAGAACTTGTTTTCCACAGTAAACAAGAACTGAAACTCTACACGGGGTTCCCACGGGGAATAACTGGCATAATGACACTTCTTATTAATATATTTATATGAGGCTTTTCATTTTGTTTCACAAAAAAGATAAATGAAACACCTTGTGAAGACAGCATTCCTTAACCCCTGAACGCTGAAGATATATCCCATGCCATTTCAGAGCCATCAACTTGTAGAGTTTATTTGTTACTTGAGGATGCATGTTGAAAATCTTGATTTACTGAGCAACTATCTACTTTATGAATTCAGGTCGTATCACATTCCCGGGCCGGAAAAAAAAGTGTTCTTTCGGGTCAAAGGGCTAAAAGGTATTATTATGCCTCACTCTTGTAACATCAGCCGTGATTGGTTAATTCGACACCTTCTAAAAATCATAGTACTGGAGTTTTGGGACAAAACACGGGTACTATCGGAACGTTTTCCCCTGGAGACAAGAGAACGAAGAAAATGTAAGCTCCACTTCCATTGATCAGCGTCGATTGGAATTTCTCAATACCAAACGCTGGCTCCGTGTTCGTTTAACTTTTTCGTCACCGATAGACACAAACTTACCAACAAATATATCATCTTCAGTGGGTGTGTTTTCAATTTTAACTGCAAACAATGAATTCAAAAGAATCAGAAATATTAAAAACTCACGTGTTGTTCACCACCTCCTCAGTGAATCCTGAATATGAGTTATGACCTCAATCAATTATATTTCCACAGTAATCCCCGTTCTCACCGAGCCTCCGCCTCAAGTTCAAAATAAATTGTTTCACTCCGCTTAATTCTATCAATTGCCGTCGTCCGAGAAACATGAATTTATATTCCATTAATTTATACCACTTATCACACAAGCATTAACAATGAATTATAACATGAACAGCTGTAAACACTGGCATTTGTTGATATGGAAACTCCCAAAGCGACGGCACTTGTGACAAGTCATTTTCGAAGAGACGTCATTCGTTCGAAATGACGTCATGTTTTGGATTCGACTACATTGTTGTTACAAGACTGATGGCATGCTGCAGTTAACGCTTAACATTATAACAATGAACGTACTTTTGTTCGGCATAATAAAATAATTAGAACGTTTCTTTTCATGTTCTATCGGTCGATAGTACCTGAGTTTGTTTGATTTCTGAAATAAAACATTCAGCAGCTGCTGAAGGTTTTATTTCAGAAATCACACAAACTCAGGTACTATCGACCGATAGAACATGAAAAGAAACGTTCTAATATTATAACATAGTGGGTGAACCGGATTTTCGACGACATTCGATAGAAAAGAATGCGAAAAAAAGAAAAAAACGAGTAAGTTCTATCGGGATTTTAGATGAAAACACTTTCCAAACGGTACATAAATAATACAAACATAACAATTTTATCAATTCAGTTCTCATATTCTTCTTTGGTGTATACGAACTTTCTAAGATATTATTTTCTCCATATTTCAAATATTAGCATTTCAAAATATAACTGGGCTCATGAAGTTATAGTTTTTGTGCTGAAACAGTGACTTCAGTCATGGATAAATTTGTTAGAGTAGAAACAAGTCGGAGACGCTACGTACACACGCGAAGATGTGAATGTAAAAACTTTTCTGTCTAACAAATAATAATGGTTAAAAAAAGGGTTTTTGTTATTGGTCCAAAAGACTACCTTATCTTTCATCGACCGCATTTGAGATACTAACAAAAGACATTTTCAAGGATGAAAAAACCTTTTTACATATATTGTAAGCATATCACATCTAGTCTGAAACATTAGAGAAACAGTCACTGCTTAACTTCCCGATGTTCCCACGGGAGGAGTGTACAGTAAAGCCCTTCACGTTGGTAGTAGGTGACACTGCAGCATGGGTGAGAATATTCCCTTTACCATATATTCGCCTCTGTTTTCGATGCTGAGCAGGATGAAAGATTTCGGAACATTTGCCTTCATGGCCAAAGGGTTAGAAACCAGTATGTGGTTTACCTGGGGTCGAAAGGTTGAATAAATACACTTAGTTAAATCCTTCGCATGCTGATAACACAGTACTTGATTGATATTGAATCATTTATGTGGGCAGTATATAAATAAACGTACAAATTCTTAACCCTTCAAATTCGATGTGCAAAGATTTTGCAGTAAAGCACAAGTGGGCGGTTTGTGGGTAGGCAACACAACAATGAACGGGAGATCAGTGATAATATTAAATCCAACAGCCCCAAGGCTGAAAGATTAAATTATTACTGAGTCTCCCCACAAACGCAACACTTTGGAATAGCCCAGTACAAAAAAAATGTTCTTGAATGTTGTTGGCACATGCTAGGTAAAGCAGAACGCAATCGTTGGGGAATTTCTACAAGAACATAAAACAAACCGAACCACAGAAAATTCCATAACAGAAAAAGAAAAATGTTGGAATGAAAAATGTTGGAATGAATATGAAAAGTGAAAGACAGGACTCAACGGACTGTACTGAATTCGGATTGCATGATTTAAATAACGCGAGATTTGTAAGTTTCCCTTACTTCCTGCCAGCGGAAGTACTTATGTAACAGAACCAGCTATTACAGACAGCAGTAGGTTGTAAGTTTTATTTGGATTGCTTTCTCTGACCCATTTTGAGATAAAGTCATCCTCGGGATTTATAACTATGGCAAAAGCAAAATAAAATATAACATTTGAATTCAGATAAGGGTGCTTCATATCTGCCAAAATCCCTTTTTGTATCCAAATTAAGAGATAATCACTGAATCAGTTTTAAGCCTTTACCCAGCGTAACGGCCAAAAATCGCCAATTAATTTTCATTATTGTTTTCATTTTTTGTCTCAAAAACATAGGTTATGACCCCTCATTGGAACGAGCTCGTCGAGCTCGTTCCAATGAGGGGTCATAACCTACGTTTTTTGAGACAAAAATGAGAAAAAAAATGAGTTATTCAAGATTTATTTTGCAAGTGTCGTCTGCTTTCCGTGTTAGGTAAAGGGCTAATAGTATTGTGGAAGAATAATAATACAAGGTCCAATCAGGTTTCGTTGGTGATTAAAACTAGAAAGTGAAGCGCTACAAAATTTATTTATTTATTGGTGTTTAAGGTCACATATTTCTGCACTATGGCTAACCGTGTGCGTAACACACAAGTCTGGACAAGCCAGTTGTTTATACCCATGTTGCCCATTTTAGAGAACTTCCACCACAGGCATTGGTTACTGGATCCAATATATATTGGTGTTTAAGGTCACATATCTCTACACACTGGCTAAGCATGACCGCAACGTGGATATAAAGTCACGGCCAACCAATCATTTATACCAATGTTGCTCATTTTAGAGAACTTCCACCCCAGGCATTGGTGAATGGGTCCCATTTTACCAGTAAGACATCTGGGTTACAACAGAAAACAAGCACTGCTTCACTTCCAGAGGTTCCCATGAGGACCACAAAATTAAGACCATAAAATTTCAGGATCAGATGTCAAAAACGAAATTTGTATCTAACGGTCTTAAACTAATCATTTATTTATTTGTTGGTGTTTTAGGTCACGTATTTTCTGCACAATGGCTGAGCATGACCGCAACGTGGATACAAAGTCAAGCCCAGCCAATTTTATATATCTATGTTGCCCATTTTAGAGGACTTCTGCCCCAGATATTGTTTACCTGGCTCTATTTTACCGGTAAAACCTAGTTTGTTTACCACAGAAAACAAACAATGCTTCACTTTCCATGCTTCACTTTCCGGGCTTCCCACGGGGAGACTGATAATTAGGAAAAAACATTTATGACATATTTGGAACAACAATCCTAAAACAGGGGCGGCTGGTGATAACAACAAATATTGCCCCGTGTTGGTGCTTTAACGACACGCATTGACTGAAATCACATCATTCACTTCCATAACGCTTGTGCGCCTATTATAAGAGATTCGCGAATTATATCTCTTCTTGAGACCCTTTGCCTTCCTAACTCTCACTCGTGACTGTTCATCTTAGCCCTCTGCACACTGAAATCATGGAACTCTAAGAAGCACATCTTCCCATTATGCAGCCAGGAATTTAACCAAATTCAGTTTTGGTTGAGAGAGTTCAGTGAACGCTATCAAACAAGAACCCTTTTCCCAACATAATGGTACAAAACCGGCCAGCGCTATTCACAAAAATCACTATTTTTCATTATTTTTTTTCATTTTGTCTCAAAAACATAGCTTTTGACCCCTCTTTGGAACGAGCTCGTTGAGCTCGTTCCAATAATGGGTCATAAGCTATGTTTTTGTTGCAAAAAATGAAAAAACATTAGTCATTCAAGAATTTTATTTGCAAGTGTCGTCTGCTTTTCATATTAGGTAAAGAGAATTTCGTTTCGCATTATGGGAAAAATTTTGATACTTCAGCATCCGTGTGGATAGAGTTAACAGCGAGAGATGTCAATATTTGACTATTACCACGCGGCTCAGTGAGCAGTGATTCAATTTTGAGTTCACCGAACTTCCTTCACCCTTTCAAACCCACTTCCAATCCGTGATCCGTGTTAGCCATTTACTTAACTCGCCAAATTTCCTATTCTTCAAGACATGGCTTACATCTACTCACTGGGATGGGAAGTTCCAGTGAGGCGATGATAAGTATGTTTCGATGGCAAAGATGGAAACACAATCTGAATGTCGACTTTTTTGTGCACAAGGCTGTCAGGAACTCACTGGCTCCTTTGCCAAATGGTTGATTAATAGTTCCGAGCAGTATTCCTGTGACTCAAGATCGAAAATATTAATGCATCTTCCCCGCGTACTCACTGAGCTGTAACATAACTTATATGAAGGCCAATCAGGGTGGTTGAGCACAAAAATGCCCCTCCCCCCCCCCCCCCCCCCAACTTCAATGCTTTCAAACAGTCAATAGAGGAGGATGAAAGGTATTTGACAAAACAATTAGGCTTTATGCACAACATGGTGTCTGGGAATGGCAATGTCTCTCGAAACTTCCCTCTGTCGACGAGCGAGAAAAATATATCTGATACAACCAAGCTCAATAAGTAATGTTGTGTCCATCATCAGGTTCTGAACCTCGCTATAAGCCTAGTTGTTTGGAAATGATTTCTAGATAAGCCATGGCTGCAAGTGCAGCCATGGCTTAGCTGGAAACCACTATCAGGAAATGTCACCAAATCAGGAGGACTTTCCAATGATTACAAAGTAGAGAACCTATTTTGAACTCAGAGTTCGTTAATGTTTGATTTTAGCCCTTTAAACATATTATCAGAATTTATTTTAATTGTTTTTTAAAACCTTTTCCAAAATTCCAACGAAGCTATTATGTGGCCCATCATTGAAACGAGCTCCACGAGCCCGTTCCAATGATGGGTCATATATGATTTTATGAAAAATATATTTTTTTCAGCTGTAAAATTTGTAAATGACGAGAGCGGATGAACAGGGGAGAGGGAGGGGGAGGTTAGGATGGGTACAAATCTTTGTGTATTCTTATTTTGGTGCAAGGCCGAACAGCCGTCCATTCTTGAAAAAGAATAGCAAAGTTATCGATTGTCGGTTGTCTATGCATACCAAACACATGGAAACCCCAGAGCTGCATTCGCGAAATTATGATTCCACAACTGACGACAGGCGTACTTGAAAATTCTCTTTTTCAGTTTGTTTGTTTGCTCGCTTCGCAGGTATTACATGCATATCATAAGTCCTGTTGCTGTTTGTCCCCCTGGTTGATCACGAATCTTGACTATTAGAAACTAAACGTGACACTTGGACTATTCATGGCTAACATGACAAATTTCCAGGCATTCTGATGAGTTGACATGACAAACATCGATAAAATAAGTTTATGGATCTTTAAACTATACACGTAAACACAAATATACTCTACCGGATGCCCCTTGAAAAAAATCTCTCAAATACACATACACACAACACAGACA
This sequence comes from Pictodentalium vernedei, assembly GCA_031216915.1. Lineage (NCBI taxonomy): Eukaryota > Metazoa > Mollusca > Scaphopoda > Dentaliida > Dentaliidae > Pictodentalium > Pictodentalium vernedei. The sequence continues at coordinate 266,992,541 of CM062292.1, read as the reverse complement.
ACTGTCTGATCAACTTTGAACAAAATCACATTGTTTTCACAAAACATAAATTACTAAAAATGAGTCTCCCATCTCTCTGTTTTGTTATCATAGGAACTCCACAATTTTCCATAATTATTAGCAATCATGCGACGAGGCACCTGATCCATTTCATCTCCTATATGTCCATTGGCCTGTAGAAAAAAATAAAAAGGCTAAAATATCAAAAGAACATTTTATAGGGTAAAAGCGGAGGTGTTTCGCGCATCGAATTAGCGATGTAATACATAGAGAGTTATCGCTTGACTGGACTGGTTAGGTGAAATAATTCATGAGAGGTTAGGGACGTTGTACAAACACGAGAGCGCGAATGCGCACGAGTGTTTTACAATATAGTCCCTCGCCTTGAATGAATTATTTCACGTAACCAGTCCAGTCAAGCTATTACTCTGTTTATTACTTTTCATTATTAACGATAATTATATTATTTAACCCTTTACCTAACGTAACGGCCAAACCCGGCTAGCACTATTCTCAAAAATCGCCAATTAATTTTCATTATTTTTTTTTCATTTTTTGTCTCTAAAACATAGGTTATGACCCCTCATTGGAACAAGCTCATCGAGCTCGTTCCAATGAGGGGTCATAACCTATGTTTTTGAGACAAAAAATGAAAAAAAGAGTTATTCAAGAATTTTTTTTTGCTAGTGTCGTCTGCTATTCATGTTAGGTAAAGGGTTAAAAAACAACAACAAAAAAAAACAAAAAAACAAAAAAACAATGAAGTATCCATTTCACCCACGGCAAAGCGTCTTCATTTGCGCGCACGGATACATGACCCAATTGTTGATTGCATAATTCACTTTTGAAGTTTATAATCAAACCCGGAAATCCCAGTAAATCACACTTTGGAAAGTAATAAACATTTATTTTCAACATCAACTGTACACTGAATGTCGGAAAAGAAGAAATCTCGGCTTATATTATATCTCTCATGATTTTCCTTTCCTTTGGTTCGCTAAGAGGAGCAAAACTCTTTCTGTCGGGGCTTCGAAAAATAAAAATAACCATGCACTATTCCAATGCGGTATACACTTTCTAAAAATAACCGTGGAATATTCCAAGGGCCAATACTATAAACTTGTACAATTGTATTTTCTAGAATTGTATTTTCTAGTTATGGCATTAAATTGGCTGAAATGAACTAGTGGTATTTTCAAAGATGCGACAATTTACCAGTTGGAAAATTGTCATATCTTTTAAAATGCAAAATGATTCATTTTAGTCTATTATATTAATAGGTAGAAAATACAATTCTAGAAAATACAATTGTAAAAGTTTTATAGTATTGGCTCCAGGGGCCAGTGCTATAAAACTTTTAAACTGTATTTTCTAGAACTGTATTGTCTAGTTATGACTTTAAATGGGTTGAAATGAACCATTAGCGCTTTCAAAGATCTGCCAATTTGCCAGTTGGCAAATTACCATATCTTTTAAAATCCTGATAATTCATATTAGTCAGTTACTTTAACAGGTAAAAAATACAATTCAAGAAAATACAATTGTAAAAGTTTTATAGTATTGACTCCTGGACGCTAGACTGACGGAATTCCGGGGAATTGTTCGGAATTCTATTTCATTATTTCTATGTTCCAAAATGAAAATGATTGTGTTTCCTAACTTTTCTGAAGATTCTCCCTCAGTTTGTTCGATAAAATATAATAAATATTGCATGGCACGTCTTTGTCTCAGCCAAAGGAGTGGTCCTCGGAGAACAGTCCACTCGTCTCCGGTGCGTAGACTACTCTTCCTCGTGGACCGCTTCTTCGGCATATTTATAACTTATCTAACAATCATATAGATTTTGGCCTGAACCCCACAAGAAACGGTACGTATCACATAATGTGTTTCGATTCCGTATCATATAGACGACTCATTCTGATTCCGTATCATATAGATTCAACTTCCGGTAAACACCGCGCTATGACAAATAATATCATTATATGCATTGTTATTACGCACTAAAATATGCAATTCAAAATTTTGACCAATTTCAACCCAATTTAAATTGAAAAACGGGGGAAACGGGCTTCATGTAACGGGATTTTTAGATAAATATATTATCATGACCAAATGCATGTCCTGTAATTTGTATCAGACTCTCGGTCGTGTTTACAATCGGATCACAACTCGCCCTGACGGGCTCGTTGCGATCTGATTGTAAACACGACCTCGAATCTGATACAAATTACAGGACATGCACATGGTCGTGATAATATATACATATACAATGCGACTTACAGAAGCAACAACACATTTACTGTTCATGGACCACCGGGTAGATTAACTCGTTTCTACTGAACAAGTAAGTAGGAGTATGGATGTCCATCACTGGAACAAGACCAACATGTGTATGTATACATAAAACATCTGAACCACCATACGGTATGAAACCCTAAGATTCCAGAAGTATATCGCGAATACAGTTAACTGGTTGAGGGCTAAATTGTTTTTGGTAGTCTGAATTTGTCATAAAACAAATATATATAAACAAAATATTACTTGAGTTTGATTGAGTATGCAACATGGGCACGGAAAGTGTTGGTACCCTCATTTTTCTGAAAGCCCTGATGGTGGCTTCTTGCACTCAACCAGTTAAGTAATGCTCTTCGATAGTTTTCTAAACTATAAAAAAGTAGCTGGCGGGGTCGGTCTCCACCGCCTTGGTATCCGCACAACAGTGTACACCACAACTTGCCACATGCACGAGATAAAACAACTATTACCGGGAAAATAGGCTAACGCTCAAAATGGGCCGAGTTTGGTGGTTATGCCATTTTAACGGGTATGCCATGGTGACAGTGAAATCATTATTTCTCAATGGCTCTTTTGGCTTTTGAAGGTTAGTTGGTAATCATCATGCAATACATGATAGAACAATAGAAAGTATCGTCATTTTAAAATGGCAGATCAAATGGAGTAGAAGAAAGACGTTTCTCGGTTGGAAATGGTGCTGTTGTGTACGTTAACCTTTTACTTAACATGAAAAGCAGACGACACTTGCAAACAAAATTCTTAAATAACTATTTTTTTTCATTTTTTGTCTCAAAAACATAGATTATGACCCCTCTTTGGAACGAGCTCGACGAGCTCGTTCCAAAGAGGGGTCATAACCTATGTTTTTGAGACAACAATGAAAATAATAATGAAAATTAATTGGCGATTTTTGTGAATAGCGCTGGCCGGTTTTGGCCGTTACGTTGGGTAAAGGGTTAAGATGCCCAGATTCTTCCCATTTCTATCCCATTCTTTTTTCGTGAGATTGTGTGATCGACTTGAACACAAATGAGTACATGTCGCCGCCAAATAACAGTTTTCGACGCGTTTTAATGCGCGCGAAGGTCACGTCGATTATTCATGTTTTCATCTCAAATGTTTATTTCTAAGTACGGCATAGCATCTCAGTATAGTGCATCGTAAAGTACGTCCGATACTTGTCATTTTGACATCAACCACACAAGTGTACTGCAATTAGTTAAAAAGTTACAGCTGATTTGATCTTTTTACACCCCCCCCCCCCCCCCCCCCGGGTAGACCTCATCCACGGGTGATGGACGTATGGGACTTCGCATACAACGTAATACGGTATGGCAAAAGGACACAATTTCTCACTTTCAAATAAAAAAGTTATAAGTATCCACAAAGATGAATTAAAATCTGGTCCAATTCCCAAGTATAGGTAACAGGATTTTAAAATGTTTATTTACAAATTCCAAGTGTGGTATCACGTCCTCAAATGATGATCTGACAATAAGCTCCATGGCTGTTATAGTTATACCAACTGCACCTCTTGATTACGCTTGTTTTAAATGCTGCAGGTAATTCTCCCCCGCCCCCACCTAACCCATTGCACAAACGCCTGTAGAGCTGAAGTTTACAAAACGCGCTGCCATTTGTTCTTCCAAATTGAAAGAAAATGCTAAAGAAAAACTGAGAATTCAAATGTTCAGTAATAAGTATTGAATCAACTGATTCAGATATACATGTAAAGAACGGGTATTAAAATGTCAACATGACAGCTAAATTTATGAAATATCAGCAAAGTTAATAAATAGAGGATATGGAATGAGTGTTTTTCTCATATAATATTTATGAAACGAGACTAAGAATTTTCCGTTTTGGCGAGCCTCTGGCGAGCCCAAACGGAAAATTCGGACAAGTTTCATAAATATTATATGATAAAAACACTAATTTCATATTCTATTTATCATATGACACACACGCGCACAAATTAGCCACTTAGTATGACCCTTTTAACCCATAACCTAACTTGAGTTGCAGACGGCACTTGGAAAAAACATCCTCGTATAACTAAAAAATTTCAATTTTTGCTTCCAAAACATAGGTTATGACTCCTCATTGGAACGAGCTCGTCGAGCTCGTTCCAATGAGAAGTCATAACCTATGTTTTGGAAGCAAAAAGTGAAAATATAAAAAAATGAATGGCGTTTTTCTTGTAGGTAAAAGATTAAAACTACAATATAACCCACCCCAAATAGGACAGATAACGTAAATTATCCCTACTGAAATTATGCAAATATGACCCAGTTGTATTTTGTTTAGCCAATCAAATTGTACAGTTTTGAAATTGACCAGTGAAAGCTCCCAACTCTAATTATGCAAATTATGAAATTGTGTCCCAGTTGTACTTTGTTCAGCCAATCAATGACATTGACGGAAGGCTTTATTTATCACTGATTAATGTGAAAACAAAATATCAAATGTTTTAAAGTGAACAAAACGGACGAGTCATATGATAAATGCACTCAACTGAATATGAATGCATCTAGAGAGTAGATTGTCACAAAAACTCTTGCAGAATAGACTTTCAACGCACACTGCGGTGCCCATTGAGCAGTATAAAAACGTTTCAAACGCAGGGAGTAGAAATTGTGCTGCTGTGCATGTTAAAATGACCAGATCTTGCCCATTTCTGTCCCAATCTTTTTCAGAGAGATTGTGTGATCGACTTTGAACAAAAATGAGTGCATGTCACCGCCAAATAACAGCATTCGAAGTGTTTTAATGTCCGAGAGTCACGTCGATTATTCATGTTTCGATCTCAAATGTTTATTTCTGCGCGCGGCATAGCATCCCAACATAGTGAATTTTAGATTTTTTCGCCAGACGATTATGATATGTTTAGTGATGTGTATTGGAAATTCTTGTTCACATCTCCACGATCTTATGCGTATCAAATTAATAAAAAACATATATAGTACTTTGATCATGGGAAATTGGTGGATGAAATTGTAATATTTTGAGTTATACTTTTGTTCATGTTACTTATAGATTATCGTATACTATCCTGTATAGGATGTTTTATGCTAATAAATGTTATGTTATGTTATGTTAGTGTGCCGTAAACAACGTCCGACACCCGTCATTTTGACACCAATTACACCTCGGTGCCGCAAAAGTTACAGCTGATTTTATCTTTCCGACCCCTACACCCCGGCGTATGCCTCACCCACGGACAATGTAAATGTACAATGTGATATGGTATGGCAAAATAACACAATTTCTCATTTTAAAATAAAAAAGTTATAAATGTCGACACAGACGATCGAAAATCCCGGTCTAATTCCCAAGCACAGGTAACAGGATTTTCAAATGTTTATTTCCAAATTCCAGGTGTGGTATCACGTCCTCACATGATGGATCTGAAAATAAGATTCATGCCTATTATGGTAATACCAACTGCACCACTTGGTCGCACTTCGTTTATATGCTGCAGGTCCCCCCCCCCCAAAAAAAAAAAAAACACCCTCGCCCCACCCAACCCATTGCACACACACCTGTCGAGTGTTAGTTTACAAAACGTGCTGCCATTTATTATTCCAAGTTGAAGGAAAATATACGAAATAAAGAACCAGGAATTCAAAGTTTCAGTAATATGTTTTTTAGCTTATTCAGATATACACGTCAAGAACAGGTACTAAAATTTAATGTCAACCTGACATTCACAGATCCGATAAAAATGAATGTAACATGCAGTTCACAAAAATATAAATACCCATTTATAAAAAGCAAAAGCTAAATAGTATTCATAACATATCCATATCAGCAAAGTTAATAAATGCACTCAACTAAACCCAAATGTATCTGGTGAGTGGATTGTCACTAAAACACTTGCAGAGTGCATTCCAACAAAGACTTTACATTCATTTTTATCGAATCGGTGAATGTCAGGTTGATATTTTAATACCTGTTCTTCACACAGTGGCGGCGCCACGGTTTCAATTTAGGGCGGGGCGGGGGGCTAAGTAAGATATTGGGGGCGGAAGGTGGGGGGGGGGGGGTCAAGGTCGAGATGCCGAAGGCATGTCCCAAAGGCCGCAGACCTTAGCTGGAGGAGGGAAGGGGAGGGGTGTCCCTCTCGCTTGTGTGGGGGGTCTGATCTCCCCCATGAACATTTTTCATACTTGTACGCCCTAGGAGCGATATCTGAGCATTTCTACCACACCTGACATGATGTGTATTGTTGTGTGCCGTTTGCGGGTTTGATATTGGGTGGGAAAACCACTGTCGGATAGCAATTTGAAGTTTGATTGGAGTGCGAAGGAAAAGTGTGTGGGGGCGGGGGCGGCAAGGCCCTCTAGGCCGCCACCATGGCGCCGCCACTGTCTTCACATGTATACCTGAATAAATTGAAAAAAATATTATATTACTGAACATTTAAATTCCTCGTTCTTTCTTTTGTATATTTTCTTTCTACCAAGGGTGCAGTTGAAATCACTTTAATAGCCACGGGCCTTATTTTCAGATGCATCATGTACTGAGGACGCGATACCACACCTGGAATTTGGAAATAAACATTTGAAAATCATGTTACCTGTACTTGGGAATTAGACCGAGATTTTAATTCATCGTTGCCGATACGAATGACTTTTTTATTTTAAAGTGAGAAATTGTGTCCTTTCGTCATACCGTATCACGTTGTACACAAAGTTCCATACGTCCATCGCCTGTGGGTGAGGTCTACCCTCCAGGGGGGGGGGGGGGGGAGGGTCCAAAAAGATCAAATCAGCTGTAACTTTTGAACTCATTGCAGCACAGTAGTGTGGTTGGTGTAAAAATGACGGGTATCGGGCGTACTTTACGATACACTATAGGGAGATGCTATGCCAAACTTAGAAATAAAAAATTGAGATTAAAACATGCATAATCGATGTGCGACTCTCGCGCATTAAAACGCGTCGAAAACTGTTGTTTGGCGGTGACATGCACTCATTTTCTTTGAAGTCGATCACAAACCCCCACAAAAATATTGGGGCAGAAATGGGAAAGATCTGGGCATTTTAAAGTACACAACAGCACAATTTCTACTCCATACCGTAAAACGTCTTTATTCTACTCTATTTTAAAATGGCTGAAGCTGATAGCAGACCTCTATCTAGATGAACACCTAGTGAGATGCGCAGGAGACTATCATTTTTTTTTAAATTGTCAACAACGCGACGGACACATCAAGGGGAATAACTTTCTGCGTACTTGTGGAATTATTTTCAAAACACCAGTCACATTCTGAAAGGATTCGACGCTGTTATGATCTGGGACCAGTGTAGCTCGTAAACATTCCCTTGCCTATGTTTATAATTCAATCGTCTGGACTATTTCAGTTGGTCGGAAAAGCGAACCTTTGGTTCACTTTTCCGAACAACTGAAATAGTCCATCCATTAAATCTAAAAAGTAGCCCAAACTTGGCCCCTTACAGAGGATGATATAAGTTTCGACCCATTTCCTCCTTTAGGTCCAACATTTTCGATAACAGTGCAATATGGGATTTAATATCGATGTGTATTCCGTGGGCAAGTCACTCATCGCTTCCCATAGAAACAAATAAACAGGCAGAGTGGAATTCTGTTTTCGATGATGAAGCTGGAATTAAAAACTTAGTCCTATCGTTTAAGAAATAATAACGAGGAGACCGATGGCTTTTGATTTCAAATTTGAGACTTATAATTATACCCTTTTTGATCACATACAGTACCTGGAGAGTGTATTATCACTAAATCACCCGCGGAGTGGAGATTCCACCCAAGCAATAATTGCAAGTTTGTTGCAAAGCATAACAAGCACAAGCAAAGTTCCAGCCAATGGACCTCCGGGTTAAACCCGGAGGTCCATTGGCTGAAACATTGCTTGTGTTTTTTGTCCATATGTACAGAATTTGAAAGGAATACTTTGGGTGATAACTCCACTCCACGGGTGATTTAGTTACAATCCACTCTCCACGTACTGTAGCGTAGGGATGAGTTGTATTGTTCTGAATAAAATGAACCATGAGAGAGGATAGTCGTCGGTATCAAATCGATATCAAATCTCGCCTTGCTCAGAAAACGAAATTGTTGGGCCCAAAGGAGGAAATGGGTCGAAGATTATATATAACCTCCTGTATGATCCACGTTTGGGACTATCTAAAAACTATAACATTTGATATGTGATTTGACCGAATCTTTAGTAACTTCAACAATCCGATCACACATGTTTGTTTATTAAATAATGACGAATGAAGACTCGCCACAACTGTAGTGGTGAATTAAATACTTATTGATAGGAATATTTATAACCAGCCCTGAAAATAAGCAGTCTGATATTTGTAGAATGCGGTCCCCAGAGGTGAATTTGATGAGGCTATCCCATACAGTGGGCCAATTTATCCTCTGGGTACCTCTTTCTGTTTAGTTTTGAGACCCTGATGCAGACTGAGGTTCACAGAGGGTAACTTTAGTGATGCTACCCCTGCTATGCAGGGCAGCGTTACTAAATTCACCCTCTGCTTATTTTCTGGCTTGTTCATAACTGGTGCACGAAAGAACATCTGTTTATGTTTGGGGAGAAAAGGGCAACACATTACATTAACGGTAGTTTGCGCACAAACTTCCTGAAACATAGGGAAACAAATAGCACATATAAACCGCGTTAAATTACTCAGAGAATTAGACTTGCGGCCTGAAAGCTTCCATATTTGCATGTAATTGGAGAAATATCAGCTCAGAATTAATACACCAAAATTTGAAGTGGGAGAAAAACAAAACGGTTGACAGAAAACAAATTGACATCGGAGATCTAATATTACATTCCATTCAGCACCTTAAACGTAATAGGTCTCAGTCCTCTGGCTATAGATCAGACCACTGATCTGTTAACCTCGATAAATTTATTTATCTTACAATCAACATGTATTTTGTCTGTATTAACTCTGCAACTGTCGTGTATCCGACCCCCTGATACAGATGTTTGTATCAGGGGGCGGATACAAGCACGTTCCTTTCGCGTGAGTTCCATCTTTTTTCTTTTTGTTCATCCGCACGAATAAATAGTTCGTTATATATTCGTTTACATTCTTGACTTATCCCCAATATATTGTAAGATAAAATGATTATTCCCATTATGAGGATGTAGAAAATATGTATCCGAGTCTCGTTCCGGGTTCTAAGGGTAGATCACGACTCGTCTTCGACTCGTCGTGAACTGCTCTTAGAATCCGCCGGAGCTCGACTCGGATACATATTTTCTACATCCACATAATGGTAATAATCTCTATAGATTATTACTTGGTTAGTTCGGCCTCAGGCTGCTATGAAGTTACCTCAAGCTGATACTCCGGCCGATATGAAACTAAACAAGTAATAACCCGTTTATTTATTAACCCTTTACCCAACGTAACGGCCAAAACCGGCCAGCGCTATTCTCAAAAATCGCCAATTAATTGGTTTAACCCTTTACCTAACGTGAAAAGCAGACGACACTTGCAAAAAAAATTCTTGAATAACTAATTTTTTTTCATTTTTTGTCTCAAAAACATAGGTTATGACACCTCGTTGGAACGAGCTCGTTGAGCTTGTTCCAACGAGGGGTCATAACCTATGTTTTTGAGACAAAAAATGAAAAAAATTAGTTATTCAAGAATTTTTTTTGCAAGTGTCGTCTGCTTTTCACGTTAGGTAAAGGGTTAAACCAAAAACAAATAATTTCAAACAATCTCAGATCTGTTACAGTTTTGTGACAGTATTGTTGTGTCTCATTCTTTTCACAAAGTCCGAATTTTTCTCTTCTCCCAGGTCAGCTATCCAACGTCTCGGCTTCCCCGCTTGAGAAGCCACGACGTTCGGATATTTCAACTACCTCTACTCCGCTTTCGACTCTTTTTTAGTATGAGATGAATTTTCTGTACATCTCTCTTCTTCCTTCTCTTCATCTTCCAAATCATTACTTATTGTCATCATTCATTCCTCACTGGACAAAACTCTGCTTCAAAGCACTCCACGAATCCTATTAACGCCAATTTTCCTAATTGCGTTCTTCGAATAACTGAACATTTCGATGTAAACAAAATGGTTGCGCCTAGTACGCATTAAGGGTGTCAACTCTAGGTTAGTTCATATCGGCCAAGATCGGCGTCATATCAACCGAATTTGAAGCCAAATCAGCTGAGTTTGATAATGGGAAATTGTGGGAAAGAAAGTCATAACCCAATAAATAAAGCCTAATACCATTGGTTACATAATTTGTTAGTGGCCTGATATATGCCTTTATCTAACAATGAACTTCATTTGCACCCCAAAAAACTCGGAAAACACGTTTGTGTCAGTCCCCGCCTCCATTCCGATTCCGTATCAGGCAGATTCAAATTCGGAAAACACCGCTCTATCACATATATGCATTGTTATTACGCATTAAAATATACTTCCTGAAATTCGGGATTTTGACCAATTTCAACAAAATTTAAACTGAAAAATGGGGAAAACCTAACATGAAAAGCAGACGACACTTCCAAACAAAATTCTTGAATAACTATTTTTTTTTTCATTTTTTGTCTCAAAAACATAGGTTATGACCCCTCTTTGGAACGAGCTCGATGAGCTCGTTCCAAAGAGGGGTCATAACCTATGTTTTTGAGACAAACAAATTTAAAAATAATGAAAATTAATTGGCGATTTTAATGAATAGCGCTGGTCGGTTTTTGCCGTTACGATGGGTAAAGGGTTAATCATGGCCGGCTTTGTTATAGATCAACTGAATTAACAGTGTATCCATTTAATCTGATTCTTATAAAACATTTCTTTATTACTTAATTTTTTTTTGTTTTGGTCAATCTTTTTATGGACCTTCTGGAAGATAATAAATTATTTACTATTATAGTTTACTTGGACTGAATAAACAGTGAGTAAATAATAATAATGAAATTATTTTATAAACGTTAATAATAGCCTGCTTAGTTTATTTATTTATTGTTTTATTTATTATCTACATTTTTTTATCTATATTTTTATCATCTGAGTTTTTTTATTGCAACTAAATATTTAAAAGAACCAGGTCTGTTGCTGGTTAACGTCACATATTTATGCACCATGGCTAATCGTGACACAACATGGAGATGAAGTCAAGTGTAGTCAATCGTTGATCTACATGTTGCCCATTTTAGAGGACTTGCACCCCAAGCATTGGTGACTGGGTCCTATTTTACTAGTAAAGCAGAACTGGTTTACCACAGTAAACAAGTGCTGCTTACTTCCCGGGGTTCCCACGGGGAAAAAGAACCAGGTAATACTAAATTAAAATATCGTGCTTTGAATGCAACAAGGCGTTATTTGCAATGCTTCAGCATTTCAGATGGCATCTTGTCGCACTCAAAGGAAGATACATGGTTAATTTGTTCTGATCTGCAATCAGATTCCATTTGGCACTAAAATATTTCAGTTGACACCAAAAATGTCATTTGGAATCACAGAAATATTCCATTTGTTATTAAAGAATTTCTGGCAAACGTGAATACTGACTGATAAGCTATGTTTCTGATGGGAAACATTCTGGTTGTTCCATAATTTTGTGGTTGTTGCAAATTCTGTCTTCTAGTCCAGTTATGTAAAGAGTTACCAGACCTGGCACCTTCAGTACATTCTCAGCTTCATATACACAATTCATAGCATATAGTAAAAACCACAACCAAGTTATGCACCCATAGTAATAAATATAAAAATAAATATAACGAAACTTTCAGTGCCAGACCAGTTTCAGTTTAATTTAGTGTACCGAGCAATCTGAATTCCCTGTCACCATGAATTGTAAGAAAATACCGTTAAAATACAGTAAAGGTACTGATGACCATCTTCCAGTACCTCTACCGTGGAATATTACGGCGAAAATACCGCATTAAACTAATTTTTGTTCGATCTGGGAGCAAAATACGGAGGAACTGGTACTTTGTTTTTGTTCTTTAGCAACTGCCCGACTTCCCAACCTACTAACTCCACACAAGCAGGATTTCCAATGGTTGAAGACAAGTCCACCATTGGCGTGCAGACGCCTTAGTACACAGCGCCACCGTGCACCCCACGTTGGCAATCGGGATTAAGTGCCTTACCCATGGACAGAACTACAGGCTACGATAAAGCATGACAACATAACTTTTTAAAATTACTAATCTCTCATGTTTTACCAAAAAAAAACTTTACAATCTTTCGAAACTATCTCGACTCAAAGGCTGAATATTGCATTGAGTATTGCATCCACATATGAATAAAGTGGCGTGCTGATTCAATCTTAAGAATTCCCGCTAAATAAATATCAACAACTAACGTGCAATCTCGCTTCGGCGAGATCGCACGTTAGTTGTTGATATTAAAAAAGGTGGAAATTCCATTAAGACGTAAAAAACCATGACTTGCGCAGTTAACACAGCGAAGGCGGAGAGGCACCACAACGCGTCTCTTCCCCAAGGGTTACCGCCATGCAAAATAGCGTAACCTGCCAACAGGATACGATTTTGACCATTTATTTCCAAGCCTGGAAGAAACATTTTGCATGCGCTGATGAGTTATCTTGAGTAGTGCGTTACGTAACTGATGGTTTTCAATCAATTATAGTTTACACATCATTGGTTCAAGATTTTTGAAAATACTGAATTGTGATGAATGGGACGTGGAGTCCAATCCGTATCGGCAAAAGAGTGCAAGGCCTCTAGTGCACATCGAAAGTCGACCGATACTGTGTACCCCGTATAGAAAAGATGCACGGTACAACATTCTATTAACCCAAAATACACCGACAAAACTAGGATATTTTGGGACAATACACGGTGTAATTGTACACTTTTATAAGGCGATCTCTGCTACATTTGTGGCGATTATGCGCATAGTAGGTACTTGCATGGGAGAAATAGGTCTAAAATAAGTTTGTAAAAATAAAGGCTGGGTTTATTATGCGCACTGCGCAGGTTATTAAAAAAGGCAAAATACGTGAAACCGACACTGCCCCAAATGTTTAGAAGTCCTGAAATAATTTTTAAATATTTATTTATTATTATTATTTATTGGGGTTTAACGATTTTAAGTATTTATAGTCTTTATTAGGAAGTATAGATACCACAACTTAAAGGCTTCATATCCCATGGATGTGCTTCATATTATCTTTGAACAAATTTAGATTACCAAAACAAACTCCACCTGTTAAAAGTTAGGCGGTTTATCGTTCCGGATTCGTCTAATACTATTCCATGGCACTGGAAGTGTTAATAAGCAGTTAAAAATATATAAATATTAAAACAGCAGAAACTTTACAAAAGAATTAGACTAAACTACAAAATGAACACTACTAAATTATGGTTGAGTGTTAAAAATAGTTTCTAGTAGGAAACCACAACGCATTAAAGTAATGTTAACATAAACACAAGAAACATCACAGTTTGACATAATACCAAGAACTTTCAACGAGTCGATTTATCGGAGATGTAACGCTATATTCTGTCAGACGACTGTGAATTGTTTTCAGGCTAAGTTGTTACACTCTCTGACAGCGATGGGCAATATATTGAAAAAACGAGCTGATACAGGTACCATGGGGATGCCGAAAAACTGAACCGAACCAATAATTGAATATCGAAACCGTTTCTATTATCAATTTCTCATACGTTTGTTATTCAAAAGAATTTATTGAGGTTTGGTAACAGTTGAAGGGTTGATTTTCATGAAAGAAGTGACTGGTTTTCTTTTTAGTTTTGTTCGACCTTAAGGACCTGGGCAACTGTCCTGAATTCTTAACTGGTAGAGTGCTGGAAGCCCATATTTGGGCTTCATTCTCAAGTGCAGGTACTGCCACATAAAGGCTTCAAATTCAATGGATATGCCTCATATTATCTTTGAAGTGATATTATTTAGTCAGTTAGGATTTGCCTTGTTACAATTTATGGGAGAGTGCCCACTGGCACTCTCCCATAAATTGTAGCAAGGCAAAGATATGTGAACAAATTTTGATTGCCAAAAATAATTCAGCACCCTACTAGTTAATAGACTACTTACTACCTGTGCATGTGCAGTTGCTCAAAAGTGATTTCTGATCAAGTCTTGGCTGCCTGTTAAGGCAGCCAAGACTTGATTACAAATCATTGCCCATGTGCTTTTATCTTTTGTTAGCGGGGCATCAAAGTGATGGTATGCTGAGGGCACATTCACGGTGATCGCAAATGTCTGAAATAGCCATTTAAAGGTTAAGGTGTGTTTAGAACATGTCACAAAATTGCTATTGATACGATTTGTGTTGGCAAAGGAATGCCAATGTTGAGCTCATTGGCAGTGACATTTATGGCTCTGTGGTAGAACGATACAAGAACACCTTATTATTTTCCTGATGTCAGTTCCCCTTTGGTACTATTATCACCAGCGCATCTCAAGTCACGCCAGACGCCGAATAACGAACCGTTACCGTATATCCCCTAAAAATACTGAACCCGATACTGAAATCAAAATTCCAATACCGCCCATCTCGACCCTTTCACTGAGATTTTCTATCTAAAGAGGGCAAGTTGTTCGACACGTTGACAGATTTTCATGCTAAGGGAAGTGTTTACAAGTACAGTTACAACATACAAACAACAAATGCGGAATGATTGCAAAACAGGAAATGTCATCTAATTTACCCAGGAGGTCCCATACTTGACCTTGGTCTTTAAAAGGGTTCTGTGGGGGACTTTTTTAAGAACCAGTATCAGAGTCGATGACTTCAGTGAAAAACAAACAGAGTATCAGTTTGATTATCCTGCAACGTTTTCAACAGCAGCTTATGTTGTATAAAAACACCTTGTATAAAAGAATGTCGAAGGCTGAATGTATAACAGCAAAATCTACACACATCCCTAACTTTTGACAGAGTCTTGAGACAAACCTAAGGATCAGACGAGGTGGAATTCTAACCCTCTTCACAGTGATATCGAATTATCAAAACGTAACCCTGCATTTTTTCTCCCGGGAATTGAACGAATTCAGTCTTCTTTGACAGACTCATTGAGCTCTATCAAATAAGACAGAATTGTTTAAATTCCTACTCGCATTATGTGAAAAGGATGCCATCTGAAATTTGGCTATTTCGACATTTGTGTGTAGAGGGTTAATGTCTTGGTAGGGCCCAGCCCAACAACTTTAGAAACTGGTAGGATATGGTACATTTTAGCCCTAGTACTTCTGGGCAACAGTGGACACACAGGATAGGGACATATTCATTCTTTAATTAATCGTCGATTCGTTGTGTATGGACGATTCAAATCACAGAGAAAAATTTCAAATTATTGGCAGACACGGCGTAGCCATTTCCGAAACGGGGGTGGGGATGTTAGGAACTCTGCATCACTAACCCCCGGAAGAAATTTTAAACTCGTGATATCCCCACTCCATTCCTATATTTAGGAAGGTAAACCCACCTAATTTTTTCTGAGTATGGGTGCCTAAAACATATATTCCCTTCAAGTTTTATTGACAAATGACCACAGCTTTTAGCGCAAAGGAGCCAATCGAAAAACAGAACAGGAAATGGTGACCGCTTCCAATATATAGAAACAGAACTAGTCAATGTATTTATTTGTTTATTTATTGGTGTTCAAGGCCACATATTTCTGCACAATGGCTAATCGTGACTGCAACATGGAAATAAAGTGAAATTTAGTTAATCATTTATACCCCTTGTTGCCAATTTTAGAGAACTTTCACTCCAAGCATTGGTGGCTGGGTCCTATTTTACCAGTAAAACAAAGCTTGTTTACCACAGTAAACAAGCACTGCTTCATTTCCCGGGATTCCCACGATGAGAATAGTTGAAGGCAATAGAAATGGAATGTATACAGTTGCATGGGAACCTACGAGGAAATACTTTTAAAACTTTGAATCTGTATTACAAAGGACAATAAAGAGTAGCGCTTCATTGTCCGGAGACTCCGGAAGACAGGAGTGGAAAGATCACGGGTTGGTTCCATCTCTTCCAGATGAAATTTTAGGCTTAAAAGACGCGGTTTCCTCGGCTTCCTACATCAATCTACCAAATGCATCTCAAATTGACTGCAAGAAAAATTCACTCACCTCTTTTTTATTTACCCCTCCCTATTTGGTTTAAGGGAGATCCCACTCCTATAAATCAGTATACATGACATGTGCATGGATTAAAATTTGGTTTGACTTCCTGTTTAAGAAAGTCACATGCATTTTTTTCAGAAAATGTAGCATGTTTTCCGAAAAAAATGAATGGTGTTTAGGATTTCAAAGCTTTTGTTAAGAAAAAAAGGCAGAAAGTGTAGTAAATTAAAGCATATTGAAAGCCTGAAACTGAAAACTGGTACTCCAACATCTCTCTAAATACCTGTATTGTACTATCTTAGTTGTAATTGAGGGCCTCGACCATGTCAGGCGAGTGGATATCTATGTTACCCCAGAGGTTCAGTGTCGTACTGACATTGCAGTTAAATCTTTGAATCCAAAAGGCCGCTTTTCCGGTTCGGGATCGTGATAGGACCAAAATCATAAAATAGATAGTTGATCAACGAATTTGTGTCGTAAACCAATTAGTATTTTCAACGTGCAGCCCTAAGGCTGCACGTTGAAAATATTGATTGGTCTTCCCCCAAGTAACGAATGTAGACTCTACCAGATGATGGCTCTGAACTGGCATGGAAAAACACATAAGAGGTCAAAGGGTTAAGAAATAACGTTAAGCAAACAATATCACACGATATGATGGCACGAATTGGGGGGTAAATTCAGGTCGTGATGTTAAGAGTACGACAGTGTTGCCTTGCATGTGGAATCTGTGATGTTCTTATATTCTTTATCAGCATCTTCCATATTAGTGACATATGTCCCCACGTGACTGTTATTTACAAAACAATAACCTATAAACAACGTGTGAAGCAAAATAGAGAGAAAACAATGAACATTATTGTCCGTCGCTTCATATTTCCCTTATTTCCGAACGCATTACTAAACTTCGCAAACTCTTTGACTGTTATTGACTTCTTGATTTTGATATGAATATTATTAGTTATCCTTGTGTTTTCCGGGGTGTATGGGAATTTACACCGGTTTGGGAACTCATACACCCTGAGGCGAAGCCGAAGGGTGCATGAGTTCCCAGACTGGTGTAAACTCCCATACATCCTGGAAAATACAAGGATAACGGATTTATTTCCAAGAATTTGTGTGTACTTAATACTTTAACCTACATTGTTGGCAAAAACTGACAGAAAATTTGTACTTTGTATGTTTCTTAATAAAACTAGACAAATATGGATGTCATTGGAACTGGCTCAATGAGCCAGTTCCAAAGATATCCATATCTGTACTATTTTATTGCTCATAAATATCAAATTTCTTGTATTTTTATTTTACATAACCTACAGAAGGTATGAATTAATAATTAAAAATTTTGGTACTTTATTAGCCATATAGCCTGCTGTTGTGTATTCTTGTTTTTTAACTTGCAATCCACAGTAGCTTTTTTTTACACCGTGGCTAACCACGGTGTAAAAAAGCTACTGTGGATTGCAAGTTGCACTGTACCTCTCAGCCAATCAAAATGCAGTATTTTGTTTCATTTGGAAATAACAAACAATATTCATTGCTTTTATCAACTGTCTATCATATTTGCAAAGTAACGAAAATACGCAACTTGATTTAGACCATACACAGTCACATTTTCATGTGTTCTTGACCAAAAGTTTCCTTTTCAACACAGGTTTACCTGGTTATTAATATTACAATTGATACTTAGTATAGAAGTTAATTTGAACATAATTGGTCAAGTGCTTAATATACTAACTGTTTTCTGACAAGGCGTCTGTACTGCCAATAACCGACGTGTGATTTATTTTCTAAACGAATGTCCCGTGATGGGGAGGGAGGCATACCAAGCTATTAGACGACCGGTCTAATTCCGACTGAAATTCGAGGCTGTTATGGGCTGCTGTTTGTTTACTCATTTTTTGTGAAACTTTGCGCCCAGGCCACCGTTGATGCAATGTCATGCACCGCCGCTTACAGAGATATATGCTATCCTGCACCAGTCAGAGATATTCCAATCAGTAAGTATTTAATTCGCCTTGAAAATATCAAAATATTACATAATTTGTAGAACTATCTGCGGAGTAATCATAAAACTACGGCTGTGGTGAGTTTTCATTTCTGACTGTAATGCCAAAATGTTGATCAAATTAAGTCTTGACTGAACAATATTTCTAGCTTTGATTCACACAAAATGAATCTTTGTGAAATGTCTCAGATCCAGTCATCCGAAATATATCAGTTGGCCGGAAAAACAAACCGTAGGTTCGCTTTTTCAACCAACTCGAATATTCCAGACGAGTGAATCTAAACACATGTGATGACCTATATGGGGGTTAGACTGATTCCAGGCCATAACAGCATCTATTTTCTCAAAAAAGTAGACTGGTGGCTTGAGTGCTTTAAGGCATACGTCATCAAAATGGAAGATGCTGATATCCTCTATTAAAATGGTTAGTAAAAACTGGTACAATATTAACTTTGGCTCCGTTACTTACAATGATACAAGCTCCCACGTGGCAAACAACCTTACATGCACCTATCATAATACTGTGGTCGTTTGCTGAATAAAATAAAGTGAATTAAACATATATATGTGAACATGTACACAATTAATGAATGATGAATGAATGAATGAGTGAATTGAATGAATGAATGAATGAATGAATGAATGAATGAATGAACTGAATGAATGAATGAATGAATGAATGAATGAATGATGAATGAATGAATGAATGAATGACAGGGCTTAAAACTTGATTCTTGCAAATGATTATCGCAAAGAAAACAATGACAATCAACACTGACGTTCGTAAAATGTTCATTGGATTCTTGTCACAGATCATGATGATTCTTGTCATAGATTATGAAAGCGTCCTGAAAGGCTTTGAGAATTCTAGTTATTTTCACTCCCTCATAATAATGACTTGGCTACAGAGAGTACTGTTTATTGGGGTAAGTTGTTTTAAAACATAAATGTTCTCGTTTGCATGTAGTTTCTGTAAAACGCCTGGTCACAACTTTGATGGTTTTTTTTTTATAGCCTCGGCCATAAAAAAGTATCAATGTGCCTCTACGTGTCACAAAAACTTGTTGCATGGTTCTGGTGTTACTGGCCCTATGTGTTAAACCAGGCTTATCGCTGTTTAATTTCTGCCAGAATCACATATTAACAGAATTACATGTATAGGTATTATATATACACTGAACATAAAATATGGCTATCAACTTTACATTTCTATTTTGTATTTAATTTTTCACATACAACAATGCAAAAGTGCTTATATTTTAGATCCAAAATTGCACTTAACTTTTTTCCAGATACTACCTAGAATTCCATTTGATACTATTATAACCCTTTGAACTCTAGTGGTATATTCCACGCCAGTTCAATGGCAGCAATTAGAAGAGTCCATATTCATTATTTGGGATAGACCAAACAATATTTTCAACATGCAGCCTCGGGGCTGCACGTTGAAAATATTGATTGGTCTACCCCTCACATTTACTGAACAGACGTCCTATTTAATGACGTCATAAAGTATCATGTTCCTGACCGGAAAAGCAGCCGCTCGGGTTCAAAGGTTAAAAAAATTTCTCCGCCGGGACGGACTATGGCAGAAGCTGACTCGCCTTATCGTCCACCGGGGAAATTCGCGCTTGATGCAGTCTAACACGTCTTGATGCATGAAATTTTGTGAAAATGACCAACAAGTGAAATGGATCTGATTGCATAGACTGTCAGTATACCGAAATGCTGACTAAGTGGGCTGCCATTGTCAGTCTACATAGAGATATTTCGGTTTTCCAGCAGTCTAGGTCTGCATTTGATAGCGCAGGTACAGGGGAGCAACGTTCTTTCAGTTCGAAAAATCTTTTTTTTCCGGGTCCAGGACCCTCCTTGGTGCATTTCCAGGTAACTTTTCTTGGCCCAGTCCGCCCCTAGATTATGGTCGCCCAGGCGCAGCCTGTGATCTTCGATCGCCACTTATCGCACCTCAGCAACAAAATTCCTCGCTGCGCGTCCGAACTGTACTGCTTATCAAGAATCATAAGCGCTCCGTGAGTTCAGTCAATCTGCTTTATTTGAAAGAAAATGTACCATCAACGTGATTTAGGTGACCACGCTGCAATAAACTCTAAGTAAATCCGACCTCACCACCTTTCGATCATAAGCTCAACATGTCATTAGCAACTTATTTCGATTTGTACTTTCATCCATGTCAATAAAATTATTGGGGAAAGGCACAATAAAGTCGAAGAGACTAATAAAAATGTCATTCGCACTTGACGCGTGATGAGAAAATAAAACTCAATGTTCTTTTTATATTATATGATTATCTGCATTGTATGAGAACTTAATTTTTGTAACACTTTACCTAACGTATCGTCCAATCGGTTCAGTCGCAAAGCTTGTTGGATTGTACGCAAGTGCAGCGTGATCTTACAGTGCGACTCGTGCGGTGAACAAAGTTTTTGTAGCTCATCTCTACTGCCTACCCGTTTCCACTCTGGTGTGGCTGTATGTGTGTGTTCGAAACTTTCTGGAGTTGTCGCGAGAGTTCGCGAATGTTGTGCGATTTTGCAGTGTGATTCTCATAATAATTTTATAGCGTTGAATCAACACATGGTGCTATACGGCTGTACACAATTCCTTATAGAAAACGAACGTTTTAATATCCGACTTGAATGATTCTAGAGAATCCATTTCTTTAACCGGTGATCTCACGTGTAGCATAAGTTTGGATGTGCTCAGAGGCGGACCGGCCATTTGGTCCACCGGGAAAATTCCCGGTGGCCCCCCCCCCCCCCTATTGGGAGTTCCCCTGGGGCCTCAAAATTGATGCAGCTTAAAACGTATTGGTGCATGAAATTTTGTGAAAATGGCGAAATGGATCGGGATTGATAGACTGCCGGTACACGGAAATGCTTTTTCTGCCATTGGCAGTCCACATAGAGATAGTTCGATATACCAGCAGTCCAGTCTGCATTTAATCGCTCAGATGCAAGGAAACAGCGTTCTGTCAGTTTGAAAAATCAAAATTTTCTCCCATTTTGCGGGAACTATGGTCGGCTCGATGGGTCCAAAAAGCCCCACTCCCCACCTCTGTGCAACCAATTTTCCGAATGAGCGACGAAGATGACATAAATATGCCACTGAAATGTCCTCTAACCCTTTACCCAACGAATCGGCCACATCCGCCGCGTAATATGCAAATTCAGCAGTTGAAAAAATATTATTTTTCAAAAAATTTCAACAAAACCATATCATGTGACCCCCCGTTGGAACGAGCTCGTCGAGCTCGTTCCAACGAGGGGTCACATGATATGGTTTTGTGGGAATTTTTTGAAAAATTAAAAAAAATGATATTTAAAATAATAAATTTTGATATCGTCTGCGTTGGGTAAAGGGCTAAGTGGACTGCAATTGATCGCTCAGATGAGGAAAGCACCGTTCTTTTAGTTCAAAAAATGAAAAAAAGTTTCTCCGCCTAAATAACCCCCCCCCCCCCCACCCCGGTGCATTTCCCAGTAACTTTTCTTGGCCCAGTCCATACCTGGATGTGTTGTAGCATTTCAAGAGTGGAGTTTGTAGAACCTATCTAAAGAGAGTTACAATAGTCGAGGCGGCTAGTAAGAAAGGCGTGATCTGATGTTTTGTGTCAATGAAAGATCGAATTTTACTGACATATCATAAATGAAAAAATAAACCCAGACAAATGTGCAAATATATATATATATATATAAGCATTGGTGACTGGGTCCTATTTTACCAGTAAAACGGAGCCTGTTTACCGCAGTGAACAGGCACTGCTTCACTTCCGGAGGTTCCCGCGGGGAATGAATACCGGATAAACACAACTGACGAATGGATAGGTTTTTCGCCTCACAATGTAAAAGCTGGATAAGAAATGAACACATGGTCTGGAAGGGTGGTACAGCTATGTGAATAGAAATTTGAGCAAGTAAATTATTCGCTGTTTCACGGTGTGTTGAAAAAAACCAGACATGTGAAGTGTCATACCTTGAGTTTCTTTAATGTTGATAATGTAATAAATATTTTATTGAATATGTTAAATTCTGATCATACGATAGTCACCCGAGTTCCAAACAACATAAAGTGAAAGCTGGACCAGTTCTCAAACTACTCGAGAAATGCTTCGTTATCTATCTGATTGGTTGAATAGGCTGACTCAATGAGAAATATACCCTATGATGCCGTCACGCGTCTTACCAAAATGCCGTTTTAAACATTATTTTCTTCCGTTTTTCATTAATTTAAACAAATACAGACAACTGCCAGCTGATACTTAAAAATTCCCATCTTCAGCATTTTAGCTGTTTTTTAGAGGAAAAAATTCAAGCATGTATGTCTAACTTTTGCGTTAGACAACGGCAATCCTTCACTCTCTAATCCTATAACTTTTTAACACTTTGAGCCCCGATGGCCCTTTTTCGGGCAAAGCCCGCGAAACACACCATTTTCCTTGACAAAATAATGTTAAATTAATAAATAGTGCAGACCAACCACTGTTTCCAACGTGTGGCCCCAAGGCTCCTCGTTGGAAATATTGGTCAGCTCTAAAATATGGAAAATAGACCCTTCCAGCTAATTCTACTGAATTGATTTGGAAGATATCACCGGAGCTCAAAACGGTTAAATCCTTATCTATCTAAATCTTCAAATCTTCAACCCTTTAGCTGATGCCTACGCTAATTCTTATTATTTCTATATTGTATATAATTGTGCCGCAAATGTTTAATTATTCTTGTCTAAGGAGAGGAGTTTTTGTAAGTTGTGATAACTTGTTCTCCGATCCTTTTTGCTGTATATTGTGGCAAATAAAATATGTTTAAACTAAACTGAACTTTTGCTTTTATGTTAACCAAAAAGGTCTATTTTAAGTAATATTTAAATCATTTATTATTGTTTAAGGTCATTTCCAGCAGCTATAGCTATATGACCGCAAAACTAGTAGGTAGTCAAATTTAGTAATAAAAATACTCAATTGGAAACGGATAACAACTATCGATACTTTGTTCACATGCTCCATGCTTTTTTCATTACACATGCAATACGATTAGTAGCCATTATGTTATTCATAGAGAATACGAAAGACAACTCAAATTCAACTAAATATATAAGCAGGAGAGTGTATATGCGTGTTTGATGTATTTCCTTCTTTTGATCGCAGAGTTCATATTCCCACTTGCCAATGAATGTAACACAAAAGTTATAGAAAAAATGCAATTAAAATAAAAATAAACAATGCACCTTGGAGTATATCCCTCTAAAAACATCAATGCTTTAATCCTTTTACCCAACGTAACAGCCAAAATCGCCCAGTGCTATTCACAACAATTTCCATTCAATTTTTTGTTTGTTTTTTGTCTCAAGACCTAGCTTATGACATCTCATTGGAACGAGCTCGTTGAGCTCGTTCCAATTACAGTCATAAGCTATGTTGTTGATTGAAAAAATGAAAATATTTCATTATTTAAGAATTTTGTGTGCCAGCCTTCTTTTCGTGTTAGGTGAAGGGTTAATTGTATTTCCAAATTTGAAATGATACTTCACCTAGTGTAAGATATAAGGATACTGACATAGGTTCAAGCAACAGTATTTTTCAAAGTTTGAATTAAAACTGCAGCCGTGTAAAATCTGAGGATACAGACATAGATTCTTGGAAAGCAATTGTATTTCAAAGTTTAAAATGGTAGTGCACACGTGTAAAATACAAGCATAGTGACATAGGAAGCAACTGTATTTCAAAGTTTTAAATCATACATTACAACAATACTGACATCGGTTCTCGGAAAGCAATTGTATTTCTCAAAATTTGAAATGACATTGTACCTGTGTAAATTGTACCAACCCGCATTGTAACGATTGTACTCTGGTAATGTGATGTCCACAAATGGTGGGCGCAGCCTCGTGCTACCGGAAGATAAACTGGGTACAAGCATGCAGATTCACGGAATTATGATAATGTGTTCACTTGAGCTCTTGAACGAAGAGTCGTGACCAGTGCCTTTATTCACTAATCGACTTTCCTCCGGCCTTGGTACTTATAATCACTGGCTACCTTAGTCTTTGTCTTC
Source organism: Pictodentalium vernedei (assembly GCA_031216915.1). NCBI lineage: Eukaryota > Metazoa > Mollusca > Scaphopoda > Dentaliida > Dentaliidae > Pictodentalium > Pictodentalium vernedei. The sequence goes on along the minus strand of CM062292.1, from coordinate 266,968,076 downwards.
ACAAACTGAATCTCATATCCCACAACTTGACCCCCTATGAGACCTAATACTTACACATCTATTAGTCTAGTTAATCATAGATGTTTACGTCTCTTGTATCCTTCTAAGCCCACGGCAAGCTCATTACGAGCTGTCGTTATCGTATACCAGGTTAAGTATCCCAGATTATACCAAGAACGTGTTGGGATACAGACCCAACATTTGCGGAAAATGGGAATGGAAAAAACAACAAAATTAATTATATCTTGAAAGGTTTGTTGTAGTGTCCGTTACTAAAATAAGGCACTTGAATACCGACGGAGATGGCTCCGTACTTTAGAGCGCACCTTGAAAGATGACTGTCGCAATTCCCAGGCTGGCGCATGTGGGAATTGACAGGAAGACAGCCGTTGTGGCTATGCCTCTTTCCAGCCATACATTCCATATACAATAGGGGGACAATAAACTACAAACTACATGTATAAAAAAAACTTGTAACTGTATTTTCTTTCTACTGTTGTATTGTATATGTACTGTATATGGCAAATAAATCATTCATTCATTCAACACAAGGATACTGAAAGTTTGGTTCTGGGAAGGCTATTGTAATTCAAAGTTTGAAATGATACTTCAACAGTGTAAAATTCAAGGATATCGACATAGGTTCTTGAAACGTAATTTTATCTCTGTTTGAAATGATAGTACTCTAGTAATACTATACCGGTGTAAAGTGCAAGGGTAATTGACGGCATAGGTGCTTTGAGCGCTCGATATGAGTGTTTTCCTTTTCGTGATTTAATATCAAGTGCTGGTATTATCGGTGAAAAAGGCGAATTTTTGTTTTTCTTGGGGTGAGGGGACTTGCATGTCAACATATCGCTGCTCTCGTATGTCACAGGTCCCGAATAAGGGAAACTACTGGAAAGGATTGCAGATGAATGAACACAACGATAGCATCAAATGTGAAATTAATGTTGAAAAAACGTACTGTTCTATCTGTACGGAACGAAAACAGTCCACCTGGACTAAATACGGCACATATACCCCCAACAGGGGTATCTGAGTATAGGAATGCAGCACAGTTGGTATAACTACTCCGGAGGTCATACTAAATAATTCTGCTTTATGGTCAAGTACAGGCGTCAACTTGTTACAAAACGAAACGGAAAAAATTAGCTCGCAATTTAATGGTCATTCAAGTTTTTTTTTTATTTTCACTTTCAAAACATAGCTTATAACACCGGAATGGAAGAAGCTAGTCGAACTTGGTCCAACCAGATATTACAAGCTATGGTAAGCAAACAAGGATATCGTTTAGTCACTGAAGAAAAGGACACACATGTGACTAACGTTTGTGAATCGTGTTGAGTGAAGTGTTAAGCTGAAATAAGACGTAGAGATTGCTCGCCTATCTTGCAAAACAGAAACAGTCTCCAAAAACCAAAATATTCCCATTGGAGAGTAAATCGAATTTCAGTCTTAGGTGAGGTGTTTTGAAAATTCGTTCAATTTTTAATCCGCTGATTATTTTCAAAATATTTTTCATCAAATCTAGTCATGGCTGCTGTGCAGCAGCCATGACTAGATTTGATGAAAAATTAATCCAGATATAAATAAGAAATCATTGGTGAAAAAATCCATTCAATATCTGGGGTGAAAATTTTAATATATATGCCCAAATTATACTTTTTGCGGTGACAAGAGAAACCCTGTGCTGGGCAGGAATATCTGCCAGCAACATGCAAGGAGTTAATCACAAGTTAACCTTTTATAAACACGAATTGCAAAACGGACTCTTAAAAGAGTGAACAAATTATTTGTTTGACTAAACCATAGCTTATGACCCCACATTGGAACGAACTCGTTACAGTGAGAACTCATAAGCTATGTGTTTGAGAATAAATGAAAAAAAACCCAAACATTTGGAAGGCGATTTATGTGAATAGCGCTGGGCTATTGTGGACGTTACCCGAACGTAAAAGAGATAACGCTTCAAGAAATATTATTAATGAGTTAAAAAGGTTTTATTATTGAGTGTCATAATATAACAAATACTCACTGATTTCTTATTAGGTGTACTAGGTCTACTGGAACTACCATCTGAATTATTTAAATCCTTTAAATCTTCATCTGATAATTTATAAAAGTCTCCTGAAGATCTATTTGTCTCTTCCACTAATGCTAGCTCCGCATTATTACCCTCTTTATCATTATACTCCAAATCATCATCACGAGCCATATTCTCGTAAGCGAAATCATGTTTGGTATGACTATCTCCGCCATCCGAGGACCCAGCCCAGCTACGTTTATATTCAATATAATCAGGATCCTCTGCTAAATTGTACATTTTTCTGTTGGAATGTCTTCTAGAACACTGGAAGAAAGAAAGAATAATTGCAGTGTCGCATATATATTTGATAATTAATATCTGGTTGGTGCAGTGTACGCAAACCGTCCGTAACTATATTCATAGTGAGGTATGGCCCATGTTTGTCCGACCGTTCTTATATACACATACCTTTGTTTTTCGATGAGCTATTAGGACGCTGATTCTATAATCACCATAATGAGCCACAATAATGGAGAATTGTACAATGGGCTTTCTCAACGACTCCGAGTTTTGTCGAGATATGGGCATCAGGTCAGGGTCTGTGTTTTGACAGTCTCGGTTGACTAAGGTGAGGCATGCATTAGCTGGGCGCTACTCTAGCGCATCAATAATTTGCGTAAGTGTCGTTTCTTGTGACTCCATGTTAGAGTATGTTCACGTGAGTATTCGCACTGGAGTTCGTGGTTGTCGGTCGAAAACAGGCTGGCAGAGTGTGTTAAAACACAAACAAGTTTTGTCTGCGTCTCACAGCAATCGTATTTTTTCCTATATTCATGTATGAAGCAGCCTCACTATTTATCAAGATCTAATCGCCGCAGTACTTGGTAGGCCTAAGTCTGCTGTCAAGGCATCTATCTCTGCTATTGGGAAATTGATTGACAGGAAGATAGCCTGCCGGGCTATGCCATTTCCATACAGTACATATCTTATTGCTACATTTGTATTAATTTTTTGTAACCCAAATACAGCCAATAATTTTTATTTTCATTATCATTATGATTATCACAAGCGGCAATGTCGTTTTAACCCTTTGACTAACGGACGGTCGCGCACTCTCGAGTAATATTCAAATTTAAGTAGATGAAAAAAAATATATTTTTTAAAAACATTCAACAAAACCATATTATGTGACATCTTGTCGGAACAAGCTCAATGAGGTCGTTCCAACAAGGGTCACGTGGTATGGTTTTCTTGAAATGTTTTGAAAAATTGAAAAAAAACAGTAATTAAATATTTTTTGATATAGTGTGCGTTGGTTAAAGGGTCAAAAGACATAACAGACTCGTATTTCTAGTGCTAGTCGAGCTCACTCACCAAATAAATTATGGGCAACAGTACTCCTTCTGTCCGACGAAACATTTTTTAAAAAATCTTGGTTGGAGAGGGGATAGAGTAACTCCATTGAATAACTTGGTGGGTGTCAGCTGATAAGTTAATTTACAAATTAGTATTCAAGTGGGCGTTCACACTAGTCTACCTTTGGTTATTATAGACAGCATGTATTAATCGATGTTGGAAAGTTAAAAAATTTATAGTAATTTATATATTTTTTATACTTACCACAATAATAGCTGGTGCTAACTCTTAAAATATAGGGCCAAACACAAATTTTGCCCCCCAATCCCCAAAATTTGCACCTAAAACTAAAGAAAACATGTCCTGAAAGGCCCTCCACACTTCGCCCCTACTGCGCATGCGCAGTGTCAAGGACGTTCCGAAATTGGCGCCATTAATCATTCTAATAACCAGTGCCTGGTAAGCGCTATGTACTCAGCGGGGAGGCAAGAGTTCCCAACTCCTGGGAGGGCCATCCCCGTCTGGGTCATTGGTAATTATAAAAAATATATAAATTACTATAAATTTTTTAACATTTTTATACTGTACCAATGACCCAGACATAGCTGAATAGTAAAAAGGCTGGAGGGCCAAGGACATAGAGCAAAATGGAATACGCTCAATAAAATAAAATAGAGTCATCCCCTGTAGGGAAAAAGAAGTAATAGGCCTTACATGTATCTTTCTTATTTATGATAAATTAAAAAGATACAACACCTTCCAAAATTGAGCTTCATACATCCATGTACTCTATTAATATCCAATATAATCCTTATACTAATAATTTTTAAAGTAAGCCAATAAATAAAGTAAGTCTAGAGAATAGAGACTCTTATACTCCTAAAAGTGTCTGAGGATTGCATAATCATGTCCGTTGACATATGCAGTATTCAAAAGCTATACTTTAAAAACTAAGACTTGAATGAATTTTAAAAACCTAAACTTCTCACTAAACAACCATCCCAATAACAGCTCAGAATTACTAACTCCGGAGGAGGTATCCTCCTTGTTTTCATAGTAAAACAGGTGACCCAAGGGAACACCCTCCCCCCCCCCTTTTTCTTGCCCTGGGTCAAATAGCCCATTGCGAAGAGGGCAGCCGAACGGAGACACTGCCGAAACAGACAGCCTACCTAGCTATAGTAGCAACTGTTAAGTGAATGACATTCTGAGCAGTAGATAATAGACCTAACAATAAAGGCCTCCAGAAATGGACTCGATATTTCTGAGATAAAATTCATGAATGTGGATGGCTGAGCGCAATGAGCGGCCTTCAAAAATCTATAATAGCGACACTATTAATGTAAGCCCAAGAAGTAGAAGAACTCTTACTTCATGAGCCGAAATCTTAAGCACAACTGCTAAGTCAATGATATACCATAAGCAGTACCGATAGTTAATAGAATCCATTAACAATAAAATGGAGCGTAACGTCCTTCTACTAGACATCAAAGACAGAAGAAGCTTACGCCCATAGTAATAAACAGATATTTGTTTATAAATACATAAACTGTACCCGGAAAGAGTAAAGGCCTATGCCCATACGAAGACGGAAGGACCTTAAAATAATAGGTTCCGGATAATAGGAGCCTAACTCTTATGCAACAATCCAACCTAAATAGTAACGGAAGTATAGATTCCGAAACTATGAAAGTGAAAATCATCCATCGATAGTGCATGAAACTCACTGACTCTACAGTAAAAGAGAAACCAACAGAATTACTGTCTAAAAGGTCAGAATTTGAAAACTACTGTTTCCAGAGGCTCAAATGATTACTTAGCTAAATAATAACCGAAGTTAAAATCCGTATAGGAATTTAATCTAAAGATTCTAAGTCTATTTATCAAAAAGTTACTAACTGACTTAGATAAAGAGACAAAAGACTCAATTGTAAACTATCGTAGAGTGCATAGGTATGAGGTAACATAAACCTATAGCCTAAATAATAACAGGATGCAGTAGATCTTGTGAAACAAGTATACTAAAAAATAGCAATGAGTAGTATGGAGGGATCAACAATATGAACATAATGATCCCTACACCACGACGGAAGAGCCTCCACTTTAGCCGCATAGAATAGCGAAGAAGAGGATCTCCTATAGTAAGAAATCGCGTCCAAAGCTCGTCCAGTACAGTGCTTACAATGCAAAACGGACCACACAACGGAATACATGAAGGTTGCGACCTTGCTGGTTGTGATAAAGATGACACGATTTACCCAGTGAAAAAGATCCTCACATAGAGGAAGATTTCACGTTAAGACCCACAGTAGACAAGAGAGTAAATTACTCATGATCTCTGTGAAGATAGAGATGCTATCAACAGAAATGTATTGTGGTTGTTTATCTTAGCAATACCTGCTAAAACAACAGCGCCGGAGGATACGCGTATCCTATCATTCCGTCCTATAGATCACTAGAGCGTTAACAATATTAGCTCAGAGATCTGGACAAGCCAACACATACGTCTGCAATTGATTAGCAAGCTGTGTCATGAATAAATCATCATTGGGCGCTCCCATAGATAGCAAATCTGATTGAATACTTGTTTGTTGAGAGTCCATTCTGACAGCAACAAGCGACCCGTAAGAGAACGGGAGTCCGATAAAACAATCAGACGACCCGGAATATGACGGACCAAAACTGAACTTGGTGTACTATAACCAACAGACGGATTCTTTCCATTAAATTGAATAACGGAAACGAAAGAGTGCCTCCCTGGTTCCGGAGATACGCCACTACTGTCGAATTAAAGGACAGGAATTTGGGCATGCGTTTCTGAATAATGTTCATGCAATGACATAAAGCAAGCCTAAAAAACATTATTCCGCGGAAGAAAACTGATTGCTAAAAGACTGCGGAACCCAAAGACCCTGGCACTTCGAATCCGTAGGGATCAGTATTATATCCCAATCTGTTTGACTGGCAACCGCCATAACAGCCACACTCGGGTCCGGCAACTGCGGCGGCACTCTCTGAGTCAACCACCGAATGTTTGCCCCAGTCTGAATCTCTTGTAACACTAGATCGACAAGAGAACGTGTAAATCGAGCAATTCATGGATTGCCGAAAAGTTGCCGTCGAAGAGAAGCTCCTCCGAGAACGAAGCGACTCTGAGAGAGTTCTTAACCTTACTATCCACGTGTGGATGTAGCTAGGGCTGCGTCACGTCTAACTAACTCCAATCAGCCACTGAAGGGCGGAGTTATACGTGAACAAACTACTGCCCTCAAAAGAAATTACATTGAGAATAATATCCCGTAAATCTTTTCTTGAAGACGTAATGATAACGCCTCAGTAAGGCGGATTACGTATAATAAAGCGTCTAAGTTAAGTCTACTATACATAATGTCGTTCCCAACATTGAAATTGGAAAAGACATAAACGGCGAAAAAGAATATATGCAGTCTTTAATCACACCGTCTAGACGCATATGAACTCTCGGTATGCCCTGCTCTGCCAAAATAAACTATTTGTATAAATGATAAAATGGCAGAAATGAGCAACGCGGACAAGAAACTAAACTATCATGCTTAGTAGCAGGCTTGTATATATATATATATATAGCGTCGAAAAATAAAACACATGTTGCAATGACAATATTGCACTGCGTCGGTAAGTCAGGGACAATGTCCCTGAACCAATCGAAAAATCCGAGTCCAATGACGCTATAAGTCTCTTATCCAAGATCGCAGCACTGAAGTCCGAAATAATAATCACTGGAAGATAATGCCAGAAGATATGAAAGGCATCTTCCGATACTACTAAAGGGAAAACTCGAAATCTTTCGAATCCCTTTCGCCATCCTGTCGGACCCTATAAAGCGTTCGGTCGTCCGTACCTGATGCAACCGCGGACCGCACCGACCTAGCGCCGTCGGATAATTCCTGATTCGACCGAGAAACTGTCAATTGCTGGGATGCTGCGAAACAACTGTGCTAACTCGGATAGCACGTCCGTCACTGAGGCCTGAGGAGAAGCGGTCTTACGATGCATTGCCGCTGTAAGCTCCGTGATCGTTACCCCGTGCATACTACCAATATGCGACCGAACGGAGTGTATAGGCCTCGTGTCCCTTGGCTACCGGATGGCGCGACCTATTCGCCGTGGAATCACTGAATGCCGAAACTGATCGGATACTCGAGGTCACGTAGCCAATGTGCGGTCGTGTGCCCTGCTGTGAGGATGAGGAAGCATTAAAGACAGTCTCTCGGACTGTCAATATAACGGAGCGTCCCGACCAACGGACATATGCTCCGAATGTAAAATATCTGAACCACAACATGCGGTCCCCTATGTTGTTGGGCGAGAGAGGGACCTCTCTCGCTCACAGCCCGGACGGACCTGGACAAGCCAGGAACCGGACTAACAGGCTTCCTCCGATCTGTCCTCAATCTGCCGTCACTGGGTGAGTACTAAAGTAATTAAAGTGCTCGCATCACCCAAATCTCCTTCCTAGACCGCAACGGACGAACCCGGCAGCCGAACCATTCGATGAATGTACGCTACACCGGGTGAGCTAGCGAATGTCACTCCGTAGGCGATAGACATATTCCATGAGCACTTATTGCCGCTAACTCTTCATTAACTATGACGACAGAGGCACACTTTTGAAAGACATCTCCATAACTCTTCGAACAAGAAACCAGAAATGCTTGGTTAGCAAGCATAAAATAATAATATCTATAGCGTCGTTCAATAATTCGAAAGTTTGTGTGACATTATTGGACTATGTCGGAACTGAGGGACGATGTCCCTGAACCGAACCAAAAATTTCTAAGTCCACCGACGCTATCAGTTTCTTATCCGGCATCGCAGCATTCTGGTCCGACGAAAGAAGCTGTAGAAGACCAAGTCAGATGACATACACAACAGCATATGTTATTCCGAAAGGGAAAGCTCGAAATCCTCCGAATCCCTTTCGGTATCCCGTCGGACCGGATGAAACTTTCGGACGTCCGTACCCGCTTCCGCGGAGCGTCCCGACCCAGCATCGTCGGATAAAATATATGCGACAGATTCAGTTGATGCTGGGATGCTGCGATAAACTGTGCTATTAAGGAAAGCACGTCCGTTCCCGAGGCCTGTGCAGTAGCGGTCTTACGATGCATTGCCGCCGGAAGCTCCGTGTACGTTGACTCCCGCACACTTTCTATGCGAACGTCCGGAGTCTGCAGGCCTCGTGTCCCTGGCTACCGGATGGTGTGACCTGGTCACCGAAGAATCCTTGATCGGCGAAGCTGGTAATATATCGGCGGTCACGCAGCCAAGGTGCGGTCGTGTGCGCTGACGAGAAGAGGAAGCCTTAGCAGTCTCAGCGGACTGCCTATACAACGGAGCGTCCCGAGCGACGGACGTATGCTCCGCTTACGACACATTTTGTACCACAACATCTGGGGCCAGATGTTGTTGAACGAGAGAGGGGCCTCTCTCGCTTGCCGTCCAGATGGACCGGAACGAGCTATGAACCGGACTAAAAGGCTTCCTCAGTTCTCCCTCCGATCTGCCGTCACTGGGTGTGCATTAGGTTAATTTATATTGCTCGCACCACCCCAAAATTCCTTCTAGACCGCCACGGACGAACCCGGCTGCCGAACCATTCGGTGAATGGACGCTACACCGGGCGAGCTAGCGGACGTCAAAGGCCGTCGAACCTACTAGGGTCCTCTTAGGCAATTGGCGTATTTACATGAGCACTTTTCCGCTAGCCCTTCATTAATAGTGACGACGGAGGCACACTGTTGGAAGACATCACAGATACATCACCCTAATCTTGATCGTCTGAAATAGAAATTGATAAAGTAGAGTGACCCTGCGGGGAAAGGACCGGAGTGTCCAAATCCCCAACAACATACCGTGACATACGCTTCCCATATTGTCATCGAAATCATACGATACAGAACAGGAGTTAATGCGAGTACACTGACCACATATAGAATGATAATAAAGTCAGAGGAAGACTTCCTCTTAAAACAATTGATCAATATCCTTTCAATGTGAAAAGAAAACAAGTCCTGGTACTCGCACTAACCCCTGGCAATCAAAATACATAATAATAATATGATCCATTAATATAGAAAAAATAATTGAAATCAAAATATTTTGAAAAAATATTTTTTCAGAACAGCCCAAGTTTCTGAAAAGTAACGTTGAGCCCCAATGGATCCCAAGCCTAAGTGTGGACAAAAATTTTAAAAATATTTTAAACAATTTATTCAACACTTACGAACAATAATAATGTATCTAGTTATGATTAAAATAACATCAAGATATTATTTTTTAGAAATCCCCCCCTCACACAGAGGGCTGTTGTAAATGTAAACAATGAGTGTAAAAACACTAAAATAAGACTCCAGGCACCCAGGCCCGAAATCAGTTACCAAAAATACACTATCTGATGCAAAACAGAGACTTCCAGGGAAGAAACTGCAGAACATCAGATGGTAGATGCAGAACACAACGCCTAACCACCCGTAGGTGAAGACGTAAACATGGGGAAAGAACAGAATTCATTCTGTTATTCAGCTAAAACTCCCAAGAAAATTTAGTAATAATAATTACAAAAACTATGCCAAAAGCATGGGAGAATAGCAAGGGGGACTTAAAGGACAGGGAGAGAGGAAAACACTTAAAAAAACAGTGTAACTAAATAATCAGAATGACAACAAAATGGCTGCTGCCTTGAAAATAGGTAACTTAACATAATTTCATTAAAAATTTTTAAGTTACAGCCCTGATAATATTCTGTCACACATTCTTTTCCTCTCCTCCTTCTCTATCCTCCTTAGAATCACCATTTCACTAATATTTATGTGTCTGGCATCATTTAAACTGAGATTTATAAGCACAAAGATCAGTCAGATGTTAACTGATGAAGGGCCAAACTTAGAATGATTAATGGCGCCAATTTCGGAACGTCCTTGACACTGCGCATGCGCAGTAGGGGCGAAGTGTGCAGGGCCTTTCAGGACATGTTTTCTTTAGTTTTAGATGCAAATTTTGGGGAATGGGGGCAAAATTTGTGTTTGGCCCTATATTTTAAGAGTTAGCACCAGCTATGTCTGGGTCATTGGTACAGTATAAAAATCTGTTTTTTGTTCAAAAGCTGATCCGATTGATTCGATGTCAATAAATATACATCATCGCTGGTTTATAGTAAAAGTAACTACTCCAAATTATATTATAAGAAATGAAATGATTCATCTGACTCATTATTTGAGGATGGATATAGGATGGGCCTGTTAGGTTTTGTATGAAGCGCATAGAACTTCATTCAAAACATAACAAACCCATCCTAACATTAACACGTCAATCCTGCATCAATATTCCATAAATAGACGAGTAATTCATTTCAATTCTTATATTTAAAATACATAAATCCTGTTTTTATACTTACCAGCACACATATCAAACATATCAGGAAAATCAAAACAGCACCACCACACGCAATCACTGCTATTGCCCAGTTGGGCAACACTGGCTCGGTTGGAGTAGTTTTCGTTGTTGCAACTGGAGTCGTTGTTTTTGGGGTTGATGTAGTTGGTGGCAAATCTGAAAATAAGATGAATGAATGAATAACTTTATTTGCAGAAAACATTATAGTACAGGTATATGGTCATATAATTACACAATATTAAATATATTTTAATTTTATACCGCAGGTTTAAATAGCGTTGTCAAACTAAATACTTGTTTTCTGCAGGGGGGTGACTTAGCCAACTGGCTGTATTATTGTCACCCACCTTAGTAAAGAAGAAAGGAAAAAAAATGCGAGAGAGGAAAGTAGCAGAAGTAAGAAGTGAGAAACAAAGAGAGAAAGAGGGGAGAAACAGAGAGAAGAGTTAGCTGGAGGATGAGGCAACTGAAAAAATATTTTAAAAGTATTTATTCTCAAAAATTAAAAAATCATTTCGGAACAGTTTTTGCTAAATTCGGGATATGTGGCGCATGCATTATGTCAGTTAAACTGTAATTAGGTTCTTGCACAGTGTACAGTTGATATATTAGATGTGTGGTGTTATCCAGAGCCAGTTTAGTATAGAAAATTAAATACGTTGTTGACAGTATATATTCTGGGCTAATCCCATAGTTAAAGAAATAAAACAAGAAAATAACACCTACATTCATAATTATAAATAATTTGGTAATTTCGAACTCCTGGTAGCATAGCCCATGACACCCACTGGAGCATACTCAGGCTTTCAATCCCAATGATGGGTCATAGATTTTCTTTGGGAGAATGTGAGTGAGACAGTTGCATACTTTGAGAGATATGTAATTTCGAACTCCTGGTAGCATAGCCCATGACACCCACTGGAGCATACTCAGGCTGTCAATCCCAATGATGGGTCATAGATTTTCTTTGGGAGAATATGAGTGAGACAGTTGCATACTTTGAGAGATATGTAATAATTACTAACCAAGCTGGGGGCATTCATGAACTTTTACAACCTACCAATCTGCGGTGACTGACAGCACCCGGCAGGCTGTTCAAATTCAGGAACGCCGACAGCAAGGTCAGTACATTACTTGTACACCAATTGACAAAATGCACGGACCGGGTATAGTACACGTAAGTGAGTACAGGTATTCAAGTGTCGTGAACCTAATTCGGTGGGTCAGTTCTTGTTACAGACGTGCGGCCACTTCTCTGCATTCCTGACATGCCATATTGTTGCATCTGACGGACGTTTCATATGAGTCAAGAAACATATTAGTCATCACCTTTTTAAAGGAATTTCTCGGATATCTTTGAACATCTGGGTCAATGTCATTCCACAGTTTTGGAAACGTATGAAGGGGAAGATTTGATGTGAACTGTGTTCGGGGCTTAAGTCTTTTTATCAGGCCTGTCTGTCTAGTGAGTCTGTCTGTTTCGGTTGTGTTAATGGTTGTGTTAATTGTATAGAGTCTATTTAGCGATTGTGGTAGTTTGTTATGGGCCCAGTCGTGCATAAATAGCAGAATATGTAGCTTGTGCAGATCCGCGAATTTAAGAATTTTATTTTTCTTAAATAACGCCTCGGTGTGAGTGTTGTACTTTTTATTGTTTATTATTCTAATAGCGCGTTTTTGTAAGATACTCAGTTTGTTTGCTGCTGGTGCGTGTCCCCATGCGTGTATTGCGTACATCAAATGGCTTTGCACTAACGTAAAATAGAGAAGTTTTAGCGTATTGAGGGGCAAATGTTTTTTAACCCCATTAATAGCCCAAATAGACTTAGCTATTTTTGAGCTCACATTAGAGATGTGGTGCTTGAAGTTTAATTTTCATCTATATCAACACCTAAGAATTTGACCGTTCTGGCTTCGTGATTTTTTCCTACTTGTATTATATGTTTATTGTTTATAGATATGAGACTATCATCTAACTTCCAAGTATCATTTGGGGGGTGTAGTAAGATGCATTTGGATTTAGTAGCATTAAGTGATAGTTTATTGGCTGAGCACCACTCTGCAATTTTTCCTAATTCTGTATTTACTGTTTCTATCAATGCATCCAGGCTATGGTTTGCCGTGGATGTCGTAGCATCGTCGGCAAAAGACAAGAGGTTTAAAGTTGTCGATTTACTGATGTCATTGACATATAATAAAAAAAGAAGAGGTCCTAGAATTGAGCCTTGCGGAACCCCACATGTTATGTTCTGGGGGGTCGATGTGCAGTCTTTGTACTGAACATACTGCTTTCTTCCAGACAGATAACTTCTAAACCATGAGTTCGGTTTTCCTCTTATACCATGGTATTCCAGTTTGCTTAAAAGTATAGAGTGGTCTATAGTATCAAAAGCTTTAGAGAAATCAAGGAAAACTGACAATGTACGATCCTTGGTAGGTTTGTCGTTGCTTAAGGCAACATTATGCAAAAGTTGTATTATTGGATGTAGAGTGGAGTGTTTTTTCCTGAACCCAAACTGAAATTGATATAGAATGTCATGTTCTGCTAAGAAATGAGATAAGCGGTTGTACATAATCTTTTCCAGAACTTTGGAGAATGCTGGAAGTAGACTAATGGGCCTGTAGTTATTTAAAATTCTGGCATCTCCGGCTTTGTAAACAGGAACGACCTTTGGTATCTTCAGTTCGTCAGGTATTATCCCAGACGAGAAGGTTTATTATATGTGTTAAGGGTTCGGCTATCTCTGTTATAGTTTCTTTGAGCAGTTTAGTGGATATATTAGTATAGTCTCTGCTTGTTTTACTATGGAAGGTTTTAACTGTAAGGATTACTTCCTGTATATTTGTAGGGTAAACGAAAAAGGACGTCGAATGATTATTATTGTTATTATTGCTATTAGTATTGTTGGAATTGTAGTTACTGTTATTGTTCGTGTTATTATAGTTGTTGTTGTTGTTGTTGTTGTTGTTGTTGTTGTTGTTGTTGTTGTTGTTGTTGTTGTTGCTGCTGCTGCTGCTGTTGTTGTTGTTGTTGTTGTTGTTGTTGTTGTTGTTGTTGTTGTTGCTGTTGTTGTTGTTGTTGTTGTTGTTGTTGAGGGTGTCATTGGTGTTTACCAAATTGTTGTTGTTACTCGTTAGAAGGTCCATGAAGTTTTTGCTTGAAGGAGGTATCTGTTCACTCGTGACTTTGCCGATACCGGCAAAAAATGAATTGAATTTATTTGCAATTGACCTATTATCGATTAGCTGATTATTGATGTGTGCGAATGTACCAAGAATAGTTAACCCTTCGAGTAGAGTGAACGAATATGTTTCTACAGATGGAAATGTTAAAATCAATAATCGGGGACCAAGTAAGCTTTTGTCTGTGTCGATTTAACAAATATTCCTGAAGGCGTTTTCAATAACATCCCTGGCTTAACCCTTTACATAAAGCACATGATATCAGAATTTGTAATTTTGATATTTTTTCAAAATTTTCAGAAAACTTCAACAAACACAAATCATGCGACACTTTATTATGTTTTTGAAAAGTTTTTCAACTTCTGAGTTTGTAAATTACGCAGATGGATGTTGCGGATTCATTGGTAACGGGTTAAGTTTCAAGTAAATAATTTAGCCACTCAGATTATTGTTCTGTTTCCGACATCAAGTCACCATCGAGTACCTGGTGGGAGAAAGAACACAAGATGGTTCTTCTCTTAATACAATAAACGAACGGATTATTTCCAATGCATAAATTCATCACATATAACAGATTGCACCACTAAGGGCTAATGACGAAAATAAACAATAAAGAACGAGGAGAACGAGGAGATTAGAACCTGGGTGGATTTCCACTCAAGCAATAAATAATAACCCGCAGGGAGCATGTAAAGCAGAAGCAAAATTTCCGCTAATAGACCCCTCCTTCAACGAACCCAGGAAAAGTGTCTATTGGTTGAAAAAATATTACCAAAGTTCTGTAGATCCATTGAGTTAAACATTGCTTGTACTTCTTACACATATTGGGAGTTAATGTCAGCGTGATCAACCTAATAGGTACATGTTCTAGTGCTAATCCACTTTGAACAAATAGTACAGTTATTTCCAGAAATACAGTACCTAGAAAAGTAGACAATAGTTCGCTGCTCGGATTCGGGTACGATTTTTATCCTAGAGTGATGCGCGCGGAGGATTATGTCACGTTAACCGAGTGAAATAATTCGCACAGCCCACAGTACTCGAATCCGAGCAGTGAACTTTAGTATTAATTTTATTTTCTCCTTACTTGTTTTCCCAAAACAATACCTTATAATTGATTCAACTCAACCGATTTGTAAACAATAAAAAGTCCGTCATCGCGGAGAGTGGAATACGATGCTAGGAGTGGAATACCATTTTCGGAGAGAGGGGATGGGAATACGATTTGTGTTATAATAATATTATAATATTCAAATCCTAAGAAAAAGCATAAGGCACTTAATCCCGATTGCCCACGTGGGGGGCCAGGTTGCACTGTATACTAAGGCGAACAAAACGTTGATGTTGCACTTGTCTTCAACCAATGCTAACCCTGCTTATGTGGAGTTAGTACGTTGGGGAGTCTGTCAGTTGCTCGCCAATGCTTGGTGGTTCTCTCTGGGTATTCCGGCTTCCTCCACCCGTAAACTGTCCGTCAGTGTCGTTAAATCCCAATAAATAAATAAATATGAAAAAGTGTATGAAACAAAGTAAAATTTCAGTCACTGGACGTCTAGGGTAAACCGGAGGTTCATTGATAGAAGTTATGCTTGTAGTCAATATGATTATCATAGGTCCGGATTATTATCGCTGTAAAAATTCGCCCATGCTGGGGTTTTTGTGTCAATCCACTCACAGTATACCATGATGCGACCAAATACAAAACAAATGAATCGCAAACATCCACTCACCTGAATGCGAGACGGTACTAGGGTTTATAGTAAGGTTTCCAAAGGTTCCATCAGCTATGGCCGTCTTGAATTCCTCCTGGAGAGCTGTAGTGTTAACTGGTTCTGTACCGTTGTATTTAATCTCGAAGTGGACAACCACACTTCCTTCACTAAAATGTGGAAAATATACATTACACCACGATTGTTGTGTGTATTCAACGTTATACAATACCATGCAGCTATTGAGAAATGCGCTAGATATTAAACGCGAAGAATCCAATCGACGTGTAAGAACGTCAGATAACAACACACCCGTTTGGTGGTTAGGTTACGTATCTGATGGCCGTTATTACTCGGGTTGTTGATTCCTGTCCCCCGTTACCCACCAGAGTTGTGTTCTGTCTTAATATTCAGAAAAAATTGAAAGTTTCGTCTTCAGATATTTGTTTAATCCTGGCCTTGAAACGCCCACTTTTACCATATGAGGAGGAACTTTATATGCTTTTATTTGAGGAAGTTTAATACAATTTACAACACGCTCATAACTCGATCATCTGAAGAATTGTTGGGGAATCTCTCCCAACTCTTTGCATTAATTAATCAGATGACTGTTGATCAGAGCATGCTAGAATATACGAAAAATCAGAAATCTAAAATAATTTCTATATTTATCATACCTCCCACTGTCCCAGTCCCAGTCCCAGATATTGCTAAGCTAGCTCAATCGAAGAATCAGAACAAGCACTTAATATAGACACCTCCATCCAAAACAATTAAGCCAAATAACATAAAATAATATTGAACGTCGGTGCATGCGCAGAGACCCAAGAAGTGCCGTCCAATCCCGCAGTTAGCCATTATTTTGTAGAAATTAGGGAACCTCTATCTTTCTCCAGCAAAGTAAATTTACAAGCAAGTAACAACTAACGGTACGAAATTGAAACAACTTGCTTTGCAGATAAAATTCTTTTTAAACAAGTGCAACGCCAAGGGTGGCTATGTCCCGTTCCCACTGCCAAGCATGAGTTTCTTTCCAGTCATTTATCTTTGTTGATATTGAATTAATAAATATCTTATCTTATCTCCATTAAACATTTACCCAATGCAGACGATAACAAAATTTATTATTTTAAATATAATTTTTTAAACATTTTTTCAAAAAATTTCAACAAAACCATATCATGTGAGCCTCGTTGGAACGGGCTCGTCGAGCTCGTTCCAACGAGGGGTCACATGATATGGTTTTGTTGAAATTTTTTGAAAAATAATATTTTTACAACTGCTGAATTTGCACATTACGCGGGTGGATGCGGCCGATTCGTTGGGTAAAGGGTTAAACCATAGAACCAATACAGCAGGCCACCAAATGTGTCCATGGGACACAAACGCCCACCCTTTATGATAAACTTTTGTAACTATAAACAATAAATCTTTGTAAATATAAACAAAGTCCAAAAAGGTGCCATAACTCAGATAAAAATTATCGTACCACACCCAAAATCAAACCCGTCTTGTATAATTGTCTACAGTAAGCTATATTCCAAGTCTGATTGAAATCGGACTTCTATAACTCAAGTTACCATCCGGGTTAATGGGACACTAACGCCCCCGCTTTATGATAAACCTTTGTAAATATAAACAAAGTCCAAAAAGGGCCATAACTCAGATAAAAATTATCACACCACACCCAAAATCAAACATGTTTTGTATAATTGTCTACAGTAAGCTATATTCCAAGTCTAATTGAAATCGGACTTCCTTTACTCAAGTTACCATCCGGAAACCAATATCAACATGTCTTCTAAGTCGGAAAAGGGCCATAACTCCAAAAAATATCGGACCAAGCCACTATCAATCCAGACTTGTACTGTGCGGTTATAAACCTATGTATAAAATTTTGTTTAATTTCGCTCAGTCAGACTAAAGTTATCGTACGGAAAACAAGTCAAATGCAGTAAAAGAATTGATCTGGGACCAAAAAGTTTCGTTTTACTTGTGAAGGAAAGCTGTTGTGGCAGTGACGAACTCGATCGTCGACTAAACAAAAAAATATTACTACTTTTGTCAGTAGAGGGGTTAATAAGGGGAAAGAATAGTGTTCGGACAAATTTTCACGGGTAATTGTCAGTGAGTGGTAATGATGCATTGTTTTTTCGTCATTGTGCAAAAGGCAGCATTTAATTAGATAAATACTTCACACCGTCGCGAGTCACTCGCGACGGTATGAAATATTTACCTAATTAAATACTGTTTATTGTAAAGCCGAGTGGACTAACAGTAATTGATTGATTAATCTGTTATTATCTAAGTGCAACCATAAGTATTTATTCAGACATCGTTCAGTCTGGCCATTAATTAAACAAGCGGCATATATATATAAGCTTAGGTGACCGTCCTTTTCGCCTACCGACAATTTTGTAAGAACTTTCGAGTTCTGTTGAATTTTTCCGCTTCCAATTGTCCGTTCACTCTTGAAATAATTGCTGGTTCATTCTTTAAAACTCGATTCATTTATCTGGATCAGATAGCGAAGTACACGCACCACCCGCACCCCCCCCCCCCCCCCCCCCATTAGCGTTTTGGCACCAAAGTATCCAAAATGGCTAAAACTGTGGTACCTGGCAGTTTCGGGCAACCGTGAACACTGGGCGCAGTGCTTTTTCGTTTACCTTCTGAATGTTGGTTAATCTGTTCAGAGATGATGAACCCCATTATATTTTCAACCCCAAGCCCATTTAATTGTATATTATATGCAGAGCCGTGTTAATGATTGCACATTATGGCACATACACATCCTATGTGCTGCGTCCTGAGAAAACACCCATCATTGACAAAACATATATTAGTTTTCTGGAAATTTTGACTTATTGTTAGAATCTGTGAACAACAAAAGGATAAAGTAAAGATTACCGACCCTTTATTAACATGCTGCCACTTTTAGAGGGCACTCACAAACACAGTCACGTTCAGCAACTATGCTTATATAGTGACATCAAAATAAGCATGAAGTTAAGTTTAGCCACTCGTTTATACCTATCCATGCTGCCAGCTTTAGAAGACTCTCGCTGGGATCGTATTATACCACAAAGCACAATTTGTGTACCGCAGTAACGAAGCCCTGTTCCAATTTCCGTGGTTCCCACGAGGAAAGACAGGGAGTTGGTTACCAGAACCAATTTTATCAGGAGAACTGATCAAGCAAAGCAAACAATCACTGCTACACGTCCCGAATTTCCCACCGGGAGAGCGATGATGTTTTAATTTTCTATCATACATGTTATAATACCTGAATCCTGTCACGTGTACAGCGCTGAATCTTCCGCCATAAGCTCCTTTGCCATAAATACCCTCAAACTGAAAGAAGAAGAAAAAATTACGGATTGTACAATTAACTATTTAATTCAGACATTTCTACTAATCTCAATACAGGTGGGTTTCTGGGATGTCATAGAAAAACGTCGCAACTTAAATTTCCTTCCCCCCTCTGAAGATGGCGTCAAGCCAATCAATGGGATGACGCCTACCATCGATGACGTGTGATGAAGTGAAAGCTGTTACGCTGTGACTGTAGTCACAGCGTAACAGCTTTCACTTCATCAGACGTCATGGTGCTTATCTGACAGGAAAGATATTAACAGTGTATCAACTTTACAATCTCGGCACTTGTTTGTTATCAGTAATAACTATTTATTATTTAATTAGTGGTGTTTAAGGTCATATACTTATGCACGCTGGCTAATCGAGACCGCGACAGTTTTACGGATGGAGCAAGCCGGAGTACCATAGAGAACCACCGAGCATCGACGAGCAACTGTCAGCCCCTCAACATTCTAACTCTGTTCAAGATCCGCTCAAGCAAGGTGAAAGCGGCTGAAGACATGTGCACCATCGACGCACAGTACGCCTTAGTACACGGCGTCATCGTACACCCATGTAGGTAACCGGGATAAAGTGCCTTGCCCAAGGACAAAACGCGGGTCTATCAGTAGTAATTAAATTAAGCTGTAAATATTCAATTTGTATTGCTTTTAAAAATGTGCACATCGTCAACAGATTTGTTTTTCACCTACATCAAAGGATATATGCTTAAAAAAATCGATAATTGCGAAAAAACTGAAAATCTCGAGAACATTTATTTTGTTGATCATTGTTTATTTATAACAACTTCCGCCTACACTAAGATGGCTATGGTTGATACCTTTTTCGATATAACCAATGAGCGTTCCAGTAAAACAGTTGGATAAAGATCATTGGATATCACTTGAGGAAATCACCGCTTCATTTTAATTTGTGCAATAGCACTGGTGCACCTAAGATGCATCTAATTGCTATTTGAGGTACACTTTTTTCGCTCTTCAAAATTATCATCAATAGGATATATCTAATAATGTCTTAGTCGTACGTATTATTTATTTATTTATTGGTGTTTGATGTCACATACTTGTGCACAATGGCTGATCGGGACCGTGACAGTTTTACGGGTGGAGGAAGCCGGAGTATCCGGAGAGAACCACGGAACATCGACGAGCAACTGTCAGCTCCTCAACATTCTAACTCTGTTCAAGCTCCGCTCAAGCAGGGTTGCAGCGGCTGAAGACGTGCACCATCGACGTGCAGTACGCCTTAGTACACTGCGTCATCGTGCCCACATGTAGGCAACCGGGATAAAGTTCCTTGCCCAATGACACAACGCGGGTCGTCCCGGACGGGGATCGAACTCGGGGATCGAACTTCGTTCAAAGATGAACGTAGTACTCCATTTCCGTCGACCATTTTTTCGTGTGCGAAAATCAATTTCAGTTTTCACTTGCGGCATCGGACTGGCCATATGTGCTATAGGGAATCATTCCTGCGGTCCCTCTTTGAAGAGGGGTGGCTCTGATAACCCACTAAGAACACGAAGGGTAGTATAGTCCGCTCTGTAGTGTGCCCACGGCTTTTGAACTATATTGGTGATTGCATTAGCACGGTGCTGCTGAGGCTAACTGGGTTTTTTAATATATAATAAAAATAGGGGTGTCGCGACGATGGCCTTCTAGGGTGGTGGGGGGGGGGGGGGGGGGGTGTACACCCAATTTTCCCAGACTGTGATGGCTCAAGTCTCGACTGATAATATTCCAGCTACATCGTCGAAGGCATGGCTTGATGATGTAGTTGGAATATTAGTCGGGATTATAGTTCAAGGCTTCTTGGAAATTAATTTCTGGAAGAACAGAATATGAACGTAGTAGTGGTGACACAACTTATTTAATTAACACTTTACCGTACTCGCAATTGATCGTTGTGGGCCTGTACAGTACAGCCATAGCGGACTGGTCGTCATCAACGCGTGGGCAGAGTAATAAAATTCATCAGCAGCAAAATTTTAATTAATGAAGCACCGGGTTGTACCCGGTGCTTCATTAATTAAATTTGTGATGATTATTCCTATACTTAGCGTTTGGAATCTAATATTATTGCGCCCGTGGAAATATTGCTCACCCGTGGAAAGTGACCAATCAAGGGCGGCCGTACTGTAACTGTCATAATAGGGCACCACAGCTATAAATTTGTATGACCGATTGTGCGTACGACATAAGCCTAAGTATCATATCTAGTCTCATTTAAAAAGTACTTGATTACAAGCAAGAACGAATTGATATATTTGATATATAAGACACAAATCCGACGAAAATGTCCCAATTTAAAAATAATTATTGAAGACACACCCACCCCCACTTCGTACGACCATGTACTTAACGCCGGCCAAATGAGCTGGATTGTAATGCGTCACTGTGAATGCTTTCGTTTTATTCTTTGTAGCGATACTTCGGGCAAGACCGTCCGCTCAGGCACTTATTGATCGTGAATCGAATTAAAATAAATCGAAGCATGAATCAGAACGCTTCGGAATTATTGATAGAATTAACTGATCACCGCGAGCCTTGTTTTGGTTTTTGTAATTAATATTTGAATATTGAAAGGGACTTTTCTTTGAGCGCTTTCAAACAGTGTTTCATAAAACAATATATCACTGGAGGAATGAAAACAATTCCACAACTGATCTGTCTTATCTCATACAGATCATATCGACGTTGGCATAAAAGGAGTTCAAACATGTTAAAGAGTGTTACTTACATGTTTATTGAGTGTTTCCAAAAGTTCCTTATAATCGTCGGTATTTGGTTCTTTATAGTTCTCAGACCAATTTAGGCTTGTGATGCTGCATACACCATATATGATGGTAACCTGGGGCCTGGTGGACGTTTCGGCTGTAGTCGTTGATTCTGGTGGTGTTGTAGTAATAACTGCTGATGATGAAGGTGTGGTGACAACAGACGTTGGGGTTATTTCTGTTGTTGACGATGTTGGAATCACTGTTGGCGATGATGTTGGAATCACTGTTGGCGATGATGTTGGAATCACTGTTGGCGATGATGTTGGAATCACTGTTGACGATGATGTTGGAATCACTGGTGGCGATGATGTTGCAATCACTGTTGATGATGATGTTGGAATCACTGTTGGCGATGATGTTGGAATCACTGTTGGCGATGATGTTGGAGTCACTGTTGACGATTCTGAGATGGGTAACGTGATGACTGTTGTCGACACAGACGGAACAATCACTGATGATGATGATGTCGTTTCCGTTGAGGTTGGGTCAATCTCGACGGATGATGATATTTCTGATGTTTGTGCCACTTCTGATGTTAATAGCGTAACACTTGGGGATGGCATGGTTATCACTTCGGTTGTAGAAGATTCAACTGGCGAGGACGATGAAGGTATTGTTGTAGAAGATTCAACTAACGAGAACGATGAAGGTATTTCAGATGTTGTTACAAGCTCGGATGTCGTTGGGACATGGCTTATGGAGGGTGTTGTAATTTGAGATGATGGTAATACTTCAGTTGCTGATGGAATAATCGATGTTATCGGCGTAGACATCTCAGATGTAGCAACCAATTCCAACGAAGATGGAACCACGCTAGTTGAAGACTGTACTTCGGAAAATGTTGACGTGATTTCTGTCGCGGACGATGCAAAGAAAGAAGATGGCATTGGTGTTTCAGGTGTAACTTCCACTGTGGATTGAACAACACTGGAAGGTGATACTAATTGATATGTGGATGTAGTAAAACTCACTGGTGAAGTTGGTAGTTCTGAAGTCGACATCACCCCTGTTGTGTATTCTATTCCAACTGACGTTGTTATTACTTCTGTTATGGGCGTCTCTGTTGAAGCTTGCACTTCTGATGTAGGGAGAACTATAGTTGTTGGAGGGACAATAAATATAGATGACGTTGACGACGATACTTCGGGTGTTGATACAGCACCGGTCGTCGAAGGACTAACACTTTCAGAAGTCGATACTTCAGATGTTGATGCTACTCCGGATGGCGAGGTAACAACAATTGCCGTTGTTAATTCTGTAGATGACGAAAACAGTCGAGCCGTTGATGAAACAAAAACCGCAGACGATCCCGATATTTCAGATGTTGGCGTCACCTCTGGTGTTGACTGACCAATGGCCACGGATGAAGAAACTACTTCAGATGTTGAAGCCACACTAGTTTCCGGTACCATAGATGACATCAGATCGGTTGCTGATGCAACAGCACTTTCAGATAATAACATTGTTTCAGACGTGGATGCCAATCCATCTGTTGGTGATACACTAAGTATAGATGACGAGGATACCACAGACGAAGATATCACCTGAGTTGCTGTCTGAACAACACTCTCAGAGGAAGTCAGTAATTCAGATGCCGTTGAAGGAATGGCTGTTACCGATGATACTCTGGAAGAAGAGATCATGTCACTTGTTGCCGTCGTTGGAAGTATCACCGTGGAATACGAACTGGTCATCGGTTTTGCTGTCATTTCTTCGGTGACAGATGAAGCTGCTACGGGAGTTGAAGTCAAAGCCGCGGAAGAGGAAACCTTCTCACTTGCTACTACTGAACTGGAGGCTTGTTCCAATGGCGTCGAAGCAGAGTGGGAAATAGGAACTGTAAAAGTTAATACTATTCCACTTGAGGATACTTCTGTAATCGCTGATGAAGCTGTAACTATTATTGATGAAGTTTCTGATGTAACCGATATAGCTGTAGACGGTACAGTAGAAGACGTCGTTCTTCTGGATTCTGGTATGGTAACACCCGATGATGATGTTACCTGAGTAGAAGAACGAGGAATGACTTCCGACGAGGACGGCTGAATAACAGGAGAGCTAACCACAGTAGACGGTTGCTGGACAGAAGATGACAGGGGAATGGCTGTGGACGGCATGATTATAGTCGTGTCAGACGGTGAAGTCGTTGAGACTGAAGACGAATCTGGTGTGTAGGAAGAAGACATCTGCTGTGTGATCCCGGTTTCCAGGCCAGCTGTTGTTGTGGGTGAAACAGAAATCTGTGTTGCGACTGTAAAAAGAAAAAGCCAATTTGAACATTTGAAATTGTTGCCTTTTCAAACAATTCTGCATCAACTTGTGTTCGCGAAGGAAACGTTGGCGTCCATGAGTAGGCAACACAATAAACATCCAACTTGGCAGGAAGATCGGTTATAATTTAACCATTTGAACACCAGAGGCCGTTTTCTGGCCGGGTCATAAGCTACGTCAAAATGTCATTAAGGGGGGTGGCTACAAGCGGTGTTGACCAATCAATATTTTCAACGTGCAGCTCTAAGGCTGCACGTTGAAAATATTAATTGGTCTAACCCCAAATAAATATGAACTCTTCCAATTGCTGCCAATGAACTGACATGGAAGAAACCACCGGGGTTAAAAGGGTTAATCCCACAGTCCTGTAGGGCTGTCGGATTAAATTGTTACTTAACCTCCCTACAAGTACGAAATAGACTCCCACATTTCGCTCTATGCCGTAGTGTATAAGACATAACAATTCATGATGTCAGGGTTTGAAAAGGCTAACACACCAAATAGATTCGTATTTCTTTTGGTTACTTAGACTGCTTCGTCGTCTAAATCAATTGATTGGCTGATTTAATATACTTAAACTGTTAACAGCATATTCTTTAATCTTCTGAAATTATTATGCGATAAAAAATAAAAACAAAAATTTCATGTTTAAGATTTCTCACACTTGTCAAGATCCAGACTACAAAAAGTGTATGTTTAAGTTTATTAGTGTTTAAGGACTCGGCATCTATGGCTCGATTGTAATTCAATATTTTAATTCCAACTTCTACCAGTGAAATATGGAATTCTATTCGTCACTGGCAAAATATGGAATCATTTATTTAAAAACTATAAGGCAAGGGCGAAAGAGAAATATATGCTGAAAACAACAATAATTGTTCTGAAAGAAATTCCCTAAATTCTCTTACTGTGCAAATGAGAAGAAAATAGTATATGAAATATGTTTCGGACTCGTTTTGGTTTCTTTTTTTATCATAGTTATACAGTTATGTCATTGAGTCCATAAACTAAACAGCAACCAGATAAATCCGTTTTAGACATATCGCAGCTAATATTCGGTATTCTAAAAGGAAATTCGATTCGAAATAAATATTCGTGTCGAATTCAAGTCAAAATCGGAGAGCCGAATATGGAATTTCGATTATGTTAATGTTTTTTAATTAACTTATATTCCAATTACATTATCAAGACATGCCTTCGACGAATACATGCCTTGATGGTGTAGCTGGGATATTTTATGAGTTGGGACTTGAGCCATCACAGTCGAGACAAATCAGGTTTACACCCTACCCCACCGTCGCGACGACCCTTTTCCAATATGCCACATAAGCCACGAACAGAAAAAAATGTGCGATTGTCAAATTTTATGTTCGATTCGAAATTTTGAGGTGCATATTCGATTCGAATTTTTTAGGTGCATATCCGATTAGATAATCGATTCGAGTGGAATCTTTCCTGCGCAAGACACCAGTTAAAATTGAAAGTCGGAAATTCGGAATCCAATCTTCTGTCAGTAGAATCTGAGATTCTACTAATGGAAATTGGAATTTCAACTTCTTCGCTGTACAACTTGGAATTCAAAGTTCTACTGGTAGAGTTACGTACTGGCGGGTGAATCTCAGATTGTGGTAGATATTCCAGACTACCACGATATATTCTGGCATCAACCAGAAAACTTACCTGAAAGGTTTACAGAATTGACATCGACAGTTAAGTTTTTGAAACCTCCTTGATTTATAGTGTTTTGTAGTTCATTCTTTAACTGATCGGTTGAAATGCCCGACGAACCGCTAAACTCCACATCAAACTCTACTACAATACTGCCTTTTCTGAAATGCAGAACAAAATAACAGAATTATTTATTTATTTATTTATTTATTTATTTATTTATTTATTTATTTATTGGTGTTTAAGGTCACATATTTCTTCACAATGGCTAATCATGACCGCAACGTAGAGATAAAGTCAAGTATAGTCATGCCAGAAAATAAGCAGACTGTCATCTGTAAAATGAGGTCCCCAGAGGGTGAATTTAGTGATGCTACCTGCATAGCAGGGTAGCATCACTAAATTTACCCTCTGTGAACCTCAGTCTGAATCAGGGTCTTCAAACTAAACAGAAAGAGGTACCCGGAGGATAAATTGGCCCACTGCATGGGATAGCATCATCAAATTCTTATTTTCAGGCCTGAGTATAGTCAATCGTTTCTACCCATATTGCCCATTTTACAGGACTTCCACCCCGAGCATTGGTGATTGGGTCCTATTTTACCAGCAAAACGGAGCTTTTTCACCACTGGAAAAGGCAATGCAAAACTACCCGGGGTTTCCACGGGGGTCTTCATTCAAATATATCAACTCACCTGTAACCAGTAATGGTGACACTCAGAAATCTGTCATTTAAGGAGCCATTTCTAAAAGTAATCTCTAACTGAAAAATAAAATTTAATTTCCATATAACCAAAATTTGTCCCTCAGCAGTGATTGTTCTTATTGAACTTTCTAAAGTAAGAAACACCAAACGACATTTTTGATGTGAACAAGTTATCAATAAATTTCATTCTTATGTCATCTTGCAGAAATCCTGTACAAGATTCTATTGACAATAGCATCATGGCAGCTTTACAATAAGAGATTTCCCACGAAGCTTGGTCTGATCATAGAAAATCCCAAACTTTTCACAATCATAGTATAATGTTTTGAAAGTCACTGACATTGTTCGTTGAAATCATTAAAACTCAATGAAAGTTTTTAAGAAATTTATGAGCACGTTACTAAATATACTGCTAGACTGAATTTACTGAGCAGAATGCCGTGGAAGTTTTCTTATTCCAATATTTTCATGAACCCTTTACCTAACCTGAAAAGCAGACGACACTTGCAAAACAAAAATTCTTAAATAACTATTTTTTTCATTATTTGTCTCAAAAACATAGGTTATGACCCCTCATTGGAACGAGCTCGTCGAGCTCGTTCCAATGAGGGGTCATAACCTATGTTTTCGAGACAAAAAATGAAAGTAATGAAAATTAATTGGCGATTTTTGAGAATAGCGCTGGCCGTTTTTGGCCGTTACGTTGGGTAAAGGGTTAAAAAAAAACATTTCGATTGGGCGCGATCTGTTCGGAATTCTCAACCTACTTTTCTACTCACTGTAGAATATCATCTGTCGACGAAGAAACGCGACTACATTGCATTTCAGATGCCGTATTCTTTTTGTTGAGATCGTGATTTTGCAGTATTTTATTTATGACATTTCGACCCACCGGTGTAAATGATTTGCGACCTGATAGCAATCTAATCACAAAAGCCACAACTTTGCTATCACAGCACTCAGCGATGCTTTCCGAAATTAAGATGTTGGGATACGACCCGCGTCAAGTGTGGGAACTCGTTGCGCGTGTAGAGCACGTTCCCAGCGAGCGCTCGACGCGCGTCGATGGCAGACACGCGACGCGTCGTTGGGTGAGAGCCCGCCAAGGGGTGTCCTCCTCTCTGAGCAGCTGGTTTGGAAGTCTATCTCAGGGAAAATAGTGAAATTTAGTCCAAACGCTCTTCAAAAAATGGGCACTGTTGTCTGGGGGAGGCTGCGCGAGTTATATACACAGCTAAAATGGATTTGATGCGACTAGTAAGACATTTGAGCGCTCGCTGTGTTAGATATTCGTGAGAATCAAGTCATTACTGACATTGAAATTGAAGGACAAAGGCATACCCATTTAGACAAAGATAAGGGAACGTCATCCCCCGCGATCCCTCAGGAATGCAGCACTGCAGTACAGAAATCCTCCATCTGCGTGTTAAACTACCGCAATTCAGCGACCTGGCCATTCAATTCATTTTCAACATCTTTGGCTGCATCATGACCGCAACATAGATATGAAGGCAAGTGTAGCCAATCGTGAATACCCATGCTGCCCACTTCAGGACATCCAGACCAGGCGTTGCTTCTATGTCCTAGTTTACCAGTAAAGCCGAACCTGTTTGCTGCAGCCAACAAGTACGGGAACTAGTTTTTTGAGCGGACGCTCTACCAAATGTCACCACGTAATTCAAGTTATTCAAGAAAGCGTTCTTTGTTTCTCAATCTATGTAGGCATCTTTTATCGGCAATCTGATCAAATAATAAAGGGAAGCAACTTGTCTGCTGTTTCTGGTGTAATTTACGGAACACGTCTAGAAAATTACGTCTGGGTTTTGCCAATGGCTAAGTTAACCCTTTACCCAAAGTAACGGTAAAAAGGCCAGCGCTATTCTAAAAAAATCGCCAATTAATTTTCATTATTTTTTTCTTTTTTTGTCTCAAAAACATAGGTTATGATCCCTCGTTGGAACGAGCTCGTCGAGCTCGTTCCAACGAGGGGTCATAACCTATGTTTTTGAGACAAAAAATGAAAAAATAGTTATTCAAGAAGTTTTTTTGCAAGTGTCGTCTGCTTTTCATGTCAGGTAAAGGGTTAAGGCCTAATTTACTGAACTCGTGTCGCAAATATCACTACAAACTCTGGGACTGATTGGAGATATTTTATTTATCTATTTTAGTCAGCAAGTAACACAATTCCAGAAATAGTAAAGCGAATTTCAAATTTCGGGTTGGTCAGAAAACCGAATAGAATGAGAAGATTTCAAATGGAATTGAATCTCAGAGCTTTTTAAATTAAAGATATTGCACTTTTTTACAACCGTAAACATTATCAGTCTCATATGCAACTCTTATGGTTTGGGGAAATCAAACAAAAAAGCGGACAATTTATTTATTTATTGGAGTTTATTTAACGACACTTTCGAAAGCCAGGGTCACCTCGTGTAGGACAGTTTTACGGGTGGAGAAAGCCGGAGTACACAGAGAGAACCACCGAGCAACAGCGAGCAACTGTCAGACTCCCCAACGTACTAACTCCACACAAGCAGGGTTAGCACTGGTTGAAGACAGGTGCAACATCGACGTGCATTACGCCTTAGTACACAGCTCCACCGTGCCCCCACGTGGGGAATCGGGATTAAGTGCCTTGCCCAATGACACAATGCAGTTACCCCTGGCGTGGATCGTACCGTGGACCTCTCGGTTTGAACTTCAACGCCGTAACCACTGAGCTACCGCCTCTCAAAGCGGACAATCGAAGCAACGAATGAAATTAGCTTTTGAAGTGGAATCTCCTTGAACTCGCCTTCTCCTTGAACTCGCCTTCCATCATCAGGTCTCCTGAACAGGAGACCTGATGATGGAAGGAGAGTGAACGGGAAGACACTTTTGAAAACGTCTCGATGCTTAAAAAATCTCCGAATCAAAACGATAGAAATCGAATCGAATCGAATCATCGGGGCGATTTCGAATCGAATCTAATTTTTGAGCTTCACAGGACTCTACGTCAGATAGAAATTACTCCAAGCGCCAAGTAGCAATAAACCAGAGAATCGGAAAAAGAGGGTCTATAGCAAGTTTCCAGGGTGGTAGAAATTAGAGCTGAAACGGTTAACCGATTAATCGATTAATCAATGATCAATATCCCAAAAGTAATTAAAGATTAATCGTTACTTTTGAACTACTGTATATTGTATGGGTTACCAAAGGAACAAACTTGCTCCAAAACAGGCAAACATTGTCACACTGACTCACATCAATTATATGAGACAGAGTAAAGCATGCAAGTTAATTGCTGGCATACTTTTTTTACTTGTATGATCATCATACTGTATCAGTAGCTGGAAATGGTCATTCTTACCCTTTACCCATTGCGGGTAGCAGACGATACTTGCAAAATAAATTCACGAATTACCGAATTACTAAAAAAAAAATTAAATTTTTGTCTCAAAAACATAGCTTATGACCCCTCATTGGAACGAGGGGTCATAAGCTATGTTTTTGAGACAAACATTGAAAACATAATAAATTTGAATGGAGATTTTTCTATATAGGCCTAGTCGGTTTTGTTTGTTACGTTGGGTAAAGGGTTCATGCTGTAAATCATCAACGGTATGGCAATTATTCAGATATCTGTTTGGACAAGTGATTAATCGGTTAATCAAGGTTAATCCACGTGATTAATCGATCAAACAACCCCCTTAGCCGTTTCAGCTCTAGTAGAAATAAAACAGAAAAAAAGAAACGAGCTAAACTTACCACAGGTTTAATCGCATTCTCCAGATTCTTATGTTCTGCACTATTTTTGTCATTCAATTTACCGGTCCATTTTGCTCCATCTGTGATAGTAAATTCGCCGTTTATTGTAGTCGTTGGCGCTGGTGTGGTCGAACCGATGACACTTGAAGACATAAACACCGCTGATGACGATTCAGCTACTGGAGCCGGAGAGGTGGGTGATGCTTCTACAGTTGGAGTGACGCTGAAAGATGCTGACTGCGATGTGGATTGGGCAACAGATGCAGTTTCAGAGGACACTGAAGCAACCTGTGAAGAGACTAAAACGGAAGAGTATTGTTGGGAACTGTATGATGTCTGAATATAATACGATGTTGATACTTCTGTGACAGTGGGTGATAGTTTTGCGGACGGTGATGTTGCTAGATTTTCAAATGGTGAAGAGGCAACAACTTCTGGTGTCGATATAAGTCCACTTACTAGAGTTCCAGCACTTTCCATTCCCCCATCTACAGTTGAATCCACAAATATAGGTGATGATGTGACTTCCATCGACGATAATCTACTAACCATTGGAGATGAAGATAATTCTCCAACTCCTGATGATGAGATTATAATTGATGACGATTCATCAATTACTGGTGTTGGTGTGATCTTTGATAGTGATTCACTAACCAGTGGTACTGATGTTGGGTTTCGTGATGAAACACCCACGCCAGCCTCCGTTGAAGCAATTAGATTTGAAGACACGGAAACCACTTGGGACAAAGAGACTACTTGTGACGAATCGATACCCGTTAATGTTGTGGAGACTTGATTTGATGAAGAATCGGCGACAACGGACGAGACCTCTCGTGATGAAGAGTCTGTGAAAGCTGGTGTTGACAAGACGTCTCCCGATGCCAACTCAGTAATTACTGGTATTGACGACACTGTCGCTGATAATGATTCAGCAGTCAATGGTGTTGATGGAACGTCCTGTGATGAAGACTCAGTTTTGAATGTTGACGCGACGTCTAGTGTTAAAGTTTCGCTGATTACCGACGAAGATCTCACTTGCATTGGCGAACTCTCTGAAGCTGTTGGTGTGGTCAGAATTACTCTCGATGATGACTCAACAAGGGTGGAAGTTGACGAAACTTCTCCAGACGAAGGTGCAATTATTGCTGTTGAAATCGAATCGATGGATGCTGGACTTGATGATACCGATTCTGTAAAAGATTCCATAACTGCTGCTGTTGATGATGTGTCCACATTTGATGAAGATCTGACAGCCGATATTGTAGACGTGACTTCAATGGTAGATGAAGCAGCTGTTGTCATAGCCTGACTTGCTGACTCGCTTAGGGTAGGTGTTGACGCCAGTCCCTGTGATAAAGTTCCAGAAACGATACCTGTTGACTCAAATATCACTGATGAAGCTTCTGAAGTGACATCTTTTGAAGAAGATTCTATAGCCGTTTCTGTGGACACTACATCATGTGACGAAGACGAAGTTGCTACTATGCTTGATGTAATGTGTCCTGCTTCAGCAAATTTCGAATCGGCAAGAGATGATGTCGGGCCAAACGTTTGTGATGTTGATTCAGCTGTGATTTGTGTTGAGTCTACAACTTCGGATGAAAGTCTAACAATTGTCTCTGAGGAGTCGATAATGGCTGTTGTTGACTTAAGTTTGTTTGATACATTAGAATCAAGTGTCGATGAAGCACCTAAGTATTGTGATGACCACGTCGTCGGGTTAACCGAATGTGTATTAATTATTCCAGATGTACCTAACATATTTTCACCAGATGGTGATGATATTGTATCCGACAGAACGGAACTGGAAACAATATTTTGAGTATCTGAAATAGAGAAAGAGAATTCCAGAGGTCAATACTATAAACTTTTACAATTGTATTTTCTAGATTTGTATTTTCTAGTTTTGACTTTAAATGAGTTGAAATGAACCATCAGCATTTTCAGAGATGTGACAATTTGTCAGTTGGCAAATTGCCATATCTTTCAAAATACTAATGCTGTAGTCAGTTATATTAACAGGTAGAAAATAAAATTCTAGAAGATACAATTATAAAAGATTTAGTATATGCTGCAGGTCTGTAAAACAAATGATTACTGGGGACAAAATATAAAAACTTTCACAGTTGGATTTTGAGAAAATGCATTTTCTCTCTATGACTATAAACGGATGAAGTGAATCATATGCGTTTAAAAACATGTCAACTTTGCGATATAGGTAAATCGTCACAGACGAAAAAAATGTTCGCTTCAGGTTGCATTCAGCAGGAAAGTAGGGTCGCTTGGTAGCTTATGAGCCCATTACCAGACTGAATCTGTATGACATTTGTCAATCTATTAGCAGAAAATAATATTTGAACGGATACTATATGGCACTCGATCTTACAATAACAATGTATGGGTCAGTTATTACCCGAATACAGTGTGTGTCAGGGTATCAGCCCTTGATACAAAATTTGTATCTTGCAACTGCATAATACATCCGCGTACTTTGTTACTATTTTTTTGCGTTACTTTTTACAGAATATTACATGTTTGCAAGGGATTTTGTGCGTTTTCCATGCGGGAGAGAGAGAGAGAGACAGAAAGACAGAGAGAGAGACAGAGAGAGGTGGGAGAAACAAAAGAATAATTATTAAATTATGGAACCCTTTCTTGGAGTTTCTTTTGATTTTGTAACGGATTCACCGGAAGCATTCAATTTTATCGGAGGATCACAAAAAATCAAGGCAGCCGCAGATTCAACTGAGACGATACGCATTTTTATCAATCTGAAAATGAATGTATTTTACAAACATTTCAACAAAACCATATCATGGTACCCCCTCAATGAACTGAGCTTGACAAATGTTTTAGGAAAATAACGCTTTTTCGACTGCGCTATTTTAACTTACGTGAGCAGATGCGAAGTGTTAATCAAGCTACTATAGTTGAGAATTGAAGAAAAATAAATTTACTATCACCATTATATTTATGGACAAAATGTTGTATCGAAGTCTCGATCTTGTTTCTAAGGCTGTATCTCGACTTATCGAAATATGGCCTTAATCCTTTACCCAACGCAGACGGTATTAAAATGTATTATTCTGAATATCATTTT
This sequence comes from Pictodentalium vernedei, assembly GCA_031216915.1. Classification (NCBI taxonomy): domain Eukaryota; kingdom Metazoa; phylum Mollusca; class Scaphopoda; order Dentaliida; family Dentaliidae; genus Pictodentalium; species Pictodentalium vernedei. The sequence goes on along the minus strand of CM062292.1, from coordinate 266,934,716 downwards.
TTACAATTTTTAAAAAAATTCAACAAAACCATATCATGCGACCCCTCATTGGAACGAGCTCGACGAGCTCGTTCCAAAGAGGGGTCACATGATATGGTTTTGTTGAAATTTAATATTTTTTCAGCTGCTAAATTTGCATATTACGCGGGCGGATGTGGCTGATTCGTTGGGTAAAGTGTTAAAAACAAGAGCTCGACTCTGATACAACATTTTGTACATAAACATAATGGTGATAACATATATGTATCAAAGAAAGTAATAATTTTCTAAATTATCAAACAAACATTTTTGTCCATTTGCCAGACACGAATAGAACACCTGCATCCGGGATCGTAGGAGACATTTTTGGGGTGGATGGGGCGCACGGCAACATAAGGGCACCCACATACTGATATATATCTCATGACTCACGTGCCTAAGTGGTTTGGTACGAACGCATTTTTACATTGAGAGAAAGGCATATTTCAAGGTAGATATTTATTAAATTTCCCCACAGGACAGTAATTTGTTAAATGTGAAGCCACAATTGTGCACTTTTCTCAACTTTAAAGGCCGAAGAAGAGAAAATCATACGAGGTAATTTCCGATCACATCTTGAGAGTAACGAGTTTATTAATTCCATTCACTGCTAATTCTCAATAAAATTGCAAGACATGATCCCAAAAGAGAAATACAAGTTTGAGGTGACTACATTTCAGTCTCAAAAGAACTCCACCCTGATTCTCTGATGGTGATATTACGATGTAAAAATATATTGGTGAAGATAATGTTGGCCTTCCCCCTCTCCCTCTGGCTCTGTCCCTCGGCCTCTCCCACGCGTGGCTGCATCTTAATGATGAATGGTTGTTTTATGACACAGTGCTGGAGCTCTCAAAGCCTACCTCAACAGTGTGTCATCAAACAGCACATCATCTGATTGGTGAAAGAATCTCGCGCAATAATATGGGCTATGACCCGGAGCCATAACTTGTTACAATTGTATTTTCTAGAATTGTATTTTGTACCTATTAACTGGTAGAGTGCGAGAAGCCCATATTTGGGCTTTATTCTGAACTGCAGGTACATAAAGTTAAAGGCTTCATATTCTGTGGATGTCCTTCATATTATCTTGTAAGTAAAATTACTTCATCTCCATCGATTTTCATTGTTACAATTTATGGGAGAATAGCTATAGGCACTTTCCCATGAATTGTAACAAGACAAAAGTGTGTGAGCAAATCTTGAGGCTGAGAAAAATTTAACACTCTACCAGTTAATATAACTGACTAAAATGAACCATTAGCATTTTCAAAGATGTGGCAATTTGCCAACTGGCAAATTGCCGCATCTTTAAAAATGCTAATGGTCCATTTCAACCCATTTAAAGTCATAACTAGAAAATACAATTCCAGAAATGACAATCGTAAAAGTTTTATAGTATTGGCCTCCGATCAGATTCGCGCTGGAACTGAAACATTTGAATGGGTAGCTGTGTTTCTTATTATCGCTTTACCGCTCCAATTTCCTGAATGGACTTCTCGTAAGCGATTTCTTCAAATGCAAATTAACGATTCCTTTCTGAATTTGAATAAAATATTTGTAATTATTAAAACCTTTAAAGTCAGAGAATGGACTAGGGGGCTGCAATACCATCGGCTCAAAGCCGCCCGGACATTAAATCGAGTAGTCTATACCTTTTCGCCCATTCTCCTTGATATAACGCAAGGTATTCACACATTTTCAGATCTAAAAGCTGGAACGAATTTTATCCCGGGAAGAATAAAAACTTGCAAATTACTGTAAAAGCACATTCGCTAAACAAAGAGTCAAAGTGGACGGGGTTCTGAGTTATTTCTAATTAGCTTGCCATAAAAAGTCAACTTTCCTTTTGTAACTTTTAATAAAAAACAACAACAACAGACAGCTCCAGAAACTGTCTGTTGTTTTCGTTTATTAACAGTAACAAAAGGAAACTTCACTTTTATTTTATACTAATGTCAAGTTTTCTCAACAATTCCTCGTTTCTTAATTGGAACTTCCTTGCGAGTCTAATAATTTCAGCGGAGATAACTTTACCGAAAGTCGATTTTCATGACGAGATAAGACAGGGATGTTTGAAACCTCATCTTACAGTTCTGTTAGAGGGCTACCGCTCCTCTAGCTTCCACATGAACTGTGCGCTTGGTGATTTTATCAAAACGAAACAATGTTCTTCCCATGCAAGTATGGAATGCGGCATTAACACTGTAACTTATACGCCAAGCCGACGATACTTGAAAACAATTTCCTGGTTAAATAAACAATCTTTTTCCCCCAAAACATAGTAGTGGATTTTTAAAGGGTTATTACAAAATGATTAGGGCTGCACGACATTCAAAACCGAATACCGGTATCGGTATTCAAAAAATACAGCGATAAACCGGTATATCGAAAACTGTTCAGATATATGAACACATGTACCACAATCGAGACTCGAGGCATCACAGTCAGAACGAATTAGCATGCTTTGATGATGCGGTTCGAAAAACCTTTACCCAACGCAGACGATATCAAAATTTATTATTTTCAAAATTAATTTATCAGATTTTCCCCACAGATTTCAACAAAACTATATCATGTGACCCCTCATTGGAACGAGCTCAACGAGCTCGTTCCAATGAGGCGTCACATGATATAGTTTTGTTGATATTTTTGAAAATTATTTTTTCAACTGCTCAATTTGTATATTACGAGGGCACAAGCAGACGATTCCTTGGATAGAGGGATAATATTATTTATTCGGGGCTACAGTTAAAAAATCAAGACGTCTTAAAAATTAAATTGTGGGTAAATAAATAATAATGACGATAAACCGATATTTTTGTAATTACACCGGTATTCAATCGATATTGGTTTGAATACCGGTATATATCGGTTTATCGATATACCGTGCAGTCCTAAAAATGATTCGATGACGGAATATTGCTTAGTATAAGCTATAACTTCCGATGGATACTCAAGTGATCTGGTACTGAATCAGTGGTGAGCTGGTGAATATCACGACGACCGTTAGACGCCAGAGGAAGGAGTTTGTCGCGTGTGTGGTTGAGAGGGTACGGTTGTACCTTCTGCTTAATTACTAAATCGATTTTTCCCTTTTATTGATGCTTAAGGTCACATAATTTCTGCACAATGGATAATCATGACCGCAACATGCTCATAAAGTCGAGCCTAGACAATCGTTTATACCCATGTTGCCCATTTTAGAGGACTTTCACCCCAAGCGTTGGTTACGGAGTCCTATTTTACAAGTGAAAAGAGGCTGTTTACCACAGTAAACCAGCACCGCTTTACTTCCCGGGGTAAATATAGGTGATCAGGATCACAATCAGCATCCATGGCGCGATCATGGCCGCAACATAGGTATGAAGTCTAGTTTAGCCAATCGTTCATGTCTTTCCTACCACCTAAAGAGGACTTCCACCACAGGCGTTGGTTACAGTGTCCTGTTTTACCAGTAAAGCAGAACTTATAAACACCTATAGTAAACAAGCACTGTCACACTTCCTGGGGTACACGCCGGGAAACCGGTAGTTATCCTGTTAATGTTTTGTGATTCGGCATGTCAATTAACAATTTGCACTCTGATGTCAAGATAAAGAAATTTCAAGCAGCAAGTTTTCCCATGATGCATGTTTGACAGAGCTCAACGAGTTCTGTCAAACAAAACTTAATTGATTAAATTCCAAGTTGTATTATGAGAAACGCTACAATTTTGATATTTCGACGTCAAACCACAGAAGGCAGTGCAGAAGTAGGATATTAAAGTTTATCTAACAATCAAAGAGATTTTGGCCTGAAAACCACGAGAAACGGTACGTATCAGAAATGTGTTCCAATTCCGTATCATACAGACGACTCATTCTGATTCTGTATCATATATTCGACGCGTTTCCGGTAGGGCTACGGGCTATCATAACAGGCCCATAAATACAGTCTATGTGCGTTTCAGTGGTCGACCAAACATTATGTCCCAAAAATGTTTGAAAATAATTTAACCCTTTACCTATCATGAAAAGCAGACGACACTTGCGAAAAAAATTCTTGAATAACTATTTTTTTTTCATTTTTTGTCTCAAAAACATAGGCTATGACCCCTCGTTGGAACGAGCTCGTTCCAATGACGGGTCATAACCTACGTTTTTGAGACAAACAAATAAAAATTAATTGGCGATTTTTTTAAAATAGCATGGGCCGGTTTTGAGCGTTACGATGGGTGAAGGGTTAAAATTTAATCTGTTTATGTGACAGAATTGTTAGATAAATGAATTATCATGATAATGTGCATGTCCTGTGATTTGTATCAGATTCTCGGTGGTGTCCAAAAATGGGATCACAACTCGCCGGCAAAGCCGGCTCGTTGAGATCTCATTCTGGACACCACCTCGAATCTGATACAAATCACAGGACATGCACATTATCAGGATAATCTGTATGTATTAAAACATAACCTGGACCATAGCGAAATTCGAATACTTCCCTGTCAGCGAAGGTGCTACGAAAAAGAAATATTGAAATAGTTGTAAAGGTAACGAGAGGATGACAGAACGCCCCTAAAAGTGTTTGATGTTTTTAATCATATTTGTTTTGTGATAACACTTCAGCCACGTATGTTCTCAACTCTGTGATTACATGACAAAAGCTATTAACCTTTCATTTGATTTTTTAAGCTTGAAAACAATATTTTGAAGTGAGTAATCCTTTGCACAATATTTTTATTTACCTCGCGTTCGTTTGATTCCGAGTAAATCAAACTACCCCTTCTTACAACACACCAGAATGTAGCTTTTTTTTAATCAGCTTTGATACAGATCAACCTATCATCGCTAGCATTCAGAACTGGCTCTCGCGTGACAGGAACCTTGTACAGTGTATCGCATGTTCATTATTTATTGCTTGTGGGGTTTAAGATCACCGTCATCCATGGTATTTAAAACGGGCTCTCAAGTGTTGGGGGCCTTGTAAAGAGTGTCGTATGTTTATTATTTATTGCTGGTTAGTATATAACCCATGGTTTCACAAACAGCTACAAACTGTCACTTTTATATCGTTTGAAAAAGTGTATTTTTCCTTGAGAACTCAGGTCATCCACACTTATCTTTTGCATTTTTTTTACATCACATACAGGCAGCCAATAATGAAGTAGGAACACTGTTAATCATCTGCTGCTGGGTACAAGTATATACGGTAGTTATTTTGGTAAAATTAATCTGAGAATTTAAGGGTTAAGATCAATCTCTCTATCCGTCACTACATCATGGTCAGCCACGTTCAGTCAACCGTTTAAACGGCAGCTTTTTAGGAGTACCTGGATGGATGTTTTGGGTTTTTTGGGGTTGGGGGGAGGGGGGGGGTCATTGTTGTTCAAAGTGAGATCCAAGCCACTGGAGTTGAGGGGAGAATCGGGAAAGGAGAGGAAAGAGTTTGCAAAATGTGTAACTTAGGTGTAACCTTGACTCTGGAGCATTTCATTTTAAAATTCTACCAAATATTTGCCAAGTGTAATAAAACTCCTTGGGAAACTAATGGAAAAATGGGATGAAAATATGATGGATTAGTGCACGAAGAATGACATGAGGAAAAGGGTTAATATTATAGTTTGGGAGATCGAGAAGGTGCCAGTGAGGGGAATTATGAAACAGTTTTTGACTGAATGCTTGGATATTAGGAAAGAGAGTAGCGAGGGATACCTCCGCGGGGCACTGGGTTAATAATGTAGGCCTCCTCGTTAGAGGACAGTGACAAATCAGCGGAAAGCAGAAGATTTATTATTATACAGTAGCCTTACTCCCTTTAGAGGACTATGGACGGGGGATTTGTCAAGAAGATACTTTGTACCGGGAATTTAACTTCAGAAATTACTGGGGCCTAGAGTCTTTACATTATGTAACAAATTTATTAGATGAGGTCCAGCGTACATGTAACAAAAAGGACGCCAACGCCCTATAGCTCACCAACATTCCTCTTTGATAGTAACTTTGGCAAACACATGAACTGTATCAAACAGGCACATAACATGCGACAAAGCTGACCTAAACACAACCTCTTAAAAGTAAAACACAGAAACTGACATAAACACTAAGTTAAACATGAAATTCCGAGCTAAACAGAAAATTAAACGCAACTAAAAATGTCAAGAAAAATGTTTAAAATGCAGGGTATGAGGGGTTAATCATGGAACAATGATACTGAGGAACATGTATGATGAATATAAGTGCCATGGGAAGAGAAGGAGCACAGCAGCTGACCTAAACACAAAGCTAAACATGAAATTCCGAAAACTAAACGCAACTAAAAATGTCAAGAAAAATGTTTAAATTGCAGAGTATGAGGGGTTAATCATGGAACAATGATACTGAGGAACATGTATAATGAATATAAGTGCCATGGGAAGGGAAAGAGCACAGCAGCTGACCCAAATACTTAGTTAAACATGACATTCTGAGCTAAACAGAAAACTAAATGCAACTAAAAATGTCAAGAAAAATGTTTAAAATGCAGGGTATGAGGGGTTAAATCATGGTAGAATGATAATAATCGTCATATAGCAGCATGAAAAGGCCATGATATGGCGAGTAAGTAGCCTAAACAGAAGTTTTAACATTATTGGACACGTACGCCGACCGATCGAGCCATGCCATAAGCTCACACAACTGAAGTTGGTGAGCTAATAAACAGTATTGACGCGAAAGGTGACCGAACTCTCCGTCAGACGTTATTGAAGCAGGCTATCCGAATTATAATTTACAAAAGTTAACAGAATTTTTGTGTCTACAATTTCTAAGCAGCGAATTGAAATGAAAACAATACATGTAAGTGGCTCTGACATTTACATGCACAAACTTGCGTTAAGTAAACCTTGTAAATTATTTCTAGTGAGCAATATATCCCATTGCGTTAATCAATCTATTTATTAACCTGCCCTTATGAAAGTACCTTACACAACCATTGTTTTAACACTCATGAATTTTACCCGTTCTCTCTCATCAAAGGATTTAACAGGCCAAGTGGTGGAAGCCAGTATCCGGGCTTTGAAAAAACCTAAGGGTATCTTGCAAAAGCCAGCATTTTCTTAGCTGATGGATCATAATAAGTAAAGAGTAAATAACATTTTGTTCATATTATTAAAAAAATAATGGAGAGTACATTTTGGCACTCTCCAATAATTCATAATAAAACAACATTTGAGGAACAAATGCCGTTCAACAGAAATAATCTAGCCCTCAACCAGTTAGTTATAGGTTCATACTATACTAGTAAAGCACTGTTCCTTGTTGTAGGGTCCACACGGGGATTGCTGTATGTTTAGCTACTTGACAGTTCTCAGGTTAGGACGTGTGAAATAGTTCAGTGTGTGTATTAATTTGAAAACCCCGGTGCATTCAGGATACTGTAGCATTTGAGAATGCAACGGTGAGACACACACCATAATGTTTTACTGCCGGTACGCAGTACATATATAAAAGGGAAATAGAAAACAACTATAGTTGTATTGCGCACTTAAGAACACAACTACAATAATTTTCTGTGTGTCTTTGCATGCACAAGCGCCGCGTGTCTGGTGCTTTCGCACTGAAATACACGATAACCACCCCTTGATAACGATATGACGTTTTGATTTTAACGGAATGAGGGTATTCATACTTTTTTCAACAGTTTACTATGTCCTGTCTTTGAAAGAAATTCTGTAGTGTACGTAAGTTGGAGGTAATAAACTATAGTCACGCGAAGTTCAATGAATGATATTCCGGGCAAACAGTCGATATCTGGTAAAATGAGATGGAGAAAATATAGGGTATATAATATTAACACCCTTTGAACTAAATTTTTCTATGCAATTCTTTCAATGGGAAAGGGGAATACCCACAAGAATTTATGTTAAAACACGGAATCCCACTTACAAAATCCCTCATATAGCCAGTTTATAAATGTAAAACAGGGGGTTTGAACGGTGTATAAAATGGAACATAATGGGGGAAATGAAGCAATCTGATTGAACCATGACCGAGGGTACAGTCGAGACAGAGATAGGTATAGCTAGGAACTTAGTGTTACAAGTCAGTGGTAATGGTACAAGAGTGATGGAAGACCATAGTATTAGGTGACTGTTGTATATTATCCATTACTATCTTCAAATAGATATCCTCAGATAAGTATCATATAAAGGGTATCATCCAATAGTACAATACCATAAGTATCCTCAAATACCGAGATGAGGCTAAGAGAGATGGTAAAATAGACCTCACTGAGGATTTTCTTATGGCCTCATACCACAAAAAAGGGATTCTCCAAAAGGTATCCTCAAAAGGTATCCACAAATGATATATTGCCATGTCATAGGTATCCTTAAATACCGACATGGGGCTGAGAGAGATGGTAAATTAGACCTCAGTGAGGGGTCTTCTCATGGCCCTCATACGAAAAAAGGGGATTCTCCAAAGGGTATCCTCGAAAAGTATCCTCAAATGATATATTGCCACGTCTTAGGTGTCCTCAAATACCGAGATGAGGCAAAGAGGGATGGAAAATTAGACCCCAGTGAGGGATTTTCTCATGACGACAAAAGGAGATTCTCAAAAAGGTATCCTCGAAATGTATCCTCAAATGATGTATTGCCATGTTTTAGGTATTCTCAAATACCGAGATGAGGCTAAGAGGGGCGGTAAATTAGACCTCAGTGAGGAATTTTCTCATGGCCCTCATACGACAAAAAGGGGATTCTCCAAAAGGTATCCTCGAAATGTATCCTCAAATAATATATTGCCATGTCTTAGGTATCCTCAAATGGCGAGATGAGGGTAAGAGGGATGGTACATTAGACCTTATTTATTGCTGGTTAGTATATAACGCTTGGTTCCACAAACAGCTACAAACTGTCACTTTTGTATCATTTGATTCTCCAATATCGGGGATTCTCCAAAAGGTATCCTCGAAATGTCTTAGGTATCCTCAAATGCCGAGATGAGGGTAAGGATGATAAATAGACCTCAGTGGGGGATTTTCTCATGGCACTCATACGACAAAAAGGGGATTTTCCAAAAGGTAACCTCGAAATGTATCCTCAAATGATATATTGCCATGTCTTGGGTATCCTCAAATACCGAGATGAGGCAAAGAGGGATGGTAAATTAGACCTCATTGAGGGATTTTCTCATGGCATCATACGACATAAAAGAGATTCTATAGGTATAAACGTTTTCCAAAAAGGGATTCTCAAAAAGGGATTCCACGGAACATGGTGGTAAAGTAAAGTGAACTGATTGGATTCAGATTCAGATTCAGATTCTTTATTCACGGCACACACACGTGTAAAATGGTTACAAATAAACACATTGCACAAATGTAACAAGTAGTATACTGTGAGAAGTGGAATAGCCAGATTGGCTGTCTACCTGCCACCCCCTGGAAGAAGATGGGGTGATTGCAAACAGACTGTGACGAAAAGAATAAACTCAGAACCAATTATGTGAAACATGATGGAGAATGACGATCGAATCATTACTTTTCTGGGATTAGGGGTTTGGTGGTTCATATACGCCAGCGGAAAGATGGTGCTTCAAGGTTGGCAAGAAGCAACCTGTTTATAAGACTCCCTCCACTACTCATCAAACACCTGAGTGCGGTAACAAGTCCCATCGTGAAGTTCGTATCGTTTAGACTGCGACAAAGGGGTTGGTCATGATGTTTGGGCGTGGGGTCTACGTTAGCTGCATCATCATTGTAGGATGACGAATGTTATGATTTATTTGTTTAGATTATTGTTTGCAAGCTCTTAATTGTGTCCATATAGTATTTTACATAGACCACTGTAAGGGGAAAGCGCAACAGGTTGCACAAGACGAGGATTCCAGATTTAAATGATCTAGATAAATGAAACAAGAGAACAAGAGTACTTGGAATAGGGTAAGAACTAGCCTGAACAGGCCAGATAAGCTAAATATAGTACGCTACTGGAGTATACTCCAGAACAAACGATCAGGGTTGGACACTATAGCATAGGTAAAAGCAGAGGATTCAGAAGGAATTCGATCAAGAAAACTCCCCCCATTGAATTGAACCTACCCTATACCACTACGTTCTACTCTTATGAGACCACAAAACGGGGCTTCGTCAAGTCCGTTTCGATAGTTTTGGATGGAGGTTGGTGATTGTGAAGGATTGTCGGGTCTATTTGGGTAATTAGACTTACTCCTATTCAATCGTACTTACACCCATGAGCCCTCTAGGTACTACAGCACTATGTCCTACTCTTGCAAGACCAAAATGGACGAATCCGTAACAAATGAAGTCGTTTGTGGTGTTAAAATGGAGGAATCCGTAGCAAATGAAGTCGTTTGTAGTGATTTGGAGGGGTTGTTCGGGTTGTTCGTGGTAATTATATTTACTCTTGTATAAAGGAACACACCCTCCAACATACCATCGACCTATTGTAAGCCTTTGAGTAACATAACAACCACGTGCTACCATACAACCAAGAGGGCGACCTGAGCCAGTATACAAAATGGATGGCGGAAACACATATGCTAATAACACGCGCTGCATAAGCATAAGCACCGAGACCACGTATCACCATGGTAATGACGTCACGCAAGGTACCATGACAACCCAACATGGCGTCGCTGGGGTCACGTGACATGACGTCACTTCGGGTGTCCTGTCCTGGTTCCTGCAGAAGGGGAGGGGGTGAAACATTCGAGACATACTACTGTTATCGGGTCCTTTTAAACCAGTGAATCGGAATTCATTTTCAACGGTAATCAAGGACAGCACTCGTTCGAATTTGACCTCGCAGGGCGTTATATCATTTTGGAGCGTGGGGCCAAGTGTGGACAACACTACATCCGTGATTCCAGAGGCAACAGATAAATTACAACAGTGATTTCTGTAACTGATGTTGGTTCGCAAAATTTCAGCTTTTGAATTCAAATCTGACAACGTGTGCCCTCGGCAGGTGATATATAAATGAGAATTCTATCTTTATGAATAAATGTACGTCCTTCCCAATGGACGTGCGTCTGTGTGAGGGTGTGTGCGTGCGCTGACAAAAATTATTTGGCTTTCTATATCTTTCGTTAAAGGTAAGATCCGAATGTAATTCGGCACTGAAGTCGATATGCAAGGATTGTGGGAATTATAACCGAATGGCACATGTTTACTCATTTTTTAAACAGAAATAAAATACATGTTGAATGGCGATTTTTGAGAATTATTTATTTATTTATTGGTGTTTAAATTCACATATGGCTAATTAATCGTGGCCGCAACATGGGTATACTGTCAAGTCCAGCCAATCGTTTATACCTATGCGACCCATTTTAGAGGATTTTCAACCAGGAATTGGTTACCGCGACCTATTTTATTTTATTAGTAAAACGGAGCTCGTTTACCAAGTAAACAAGTATTGCTTCACTGCCCTGTGGTCCCGGGGAGATTCTTGTGAATAACGCTGATCGAATATGGGCGTCACTTTAGGAAAAGGTTGAATAGAAGAATCTTACAGTTTAGATTATCCTTTCTGAGCTTTACAACTACACGTGACACTACACGTGACAGGTTGATTTTGCTGAAATACTGAAACCTGCAATACAAATTTGCCCCTCTGTAATCAAACTTTTGTGGATTTTGCCTCACGGGTAGACGACACGAGCCTAAATTTGTTTCGTTTTTTGTATCAAAAATATAGGTTAGGACCCCTCGACAAGCTCGTTCCAATGAGGGGTTATAACCTATGTTTTTGAGACAAAAAACGAAACAAATTTAGTTATTCAAGAATTTTGTTTGAAAGTGTCGTCTGCTTTTCGGGTTAGGTAAAGGGTTAAATATAAGGTACTAAAAATGGCGTGCCGTTTATGGAATAGAGTTTGTTTAGTCGGGTTTATAGACACTTTCAGCAAACAGCCAGGGTCACATTGTGTAGACAGTTTTGCAGTTGAGGAAAGACAGAGTAGAAGAATCGACCGACTGAGCAGCGGTGAACAACTGCCAGACTCTCCAACTTACTAACCCGGCACAGACTTAGCAGCGGTTGAATACAAGCACCCCATCGACGTTCACGACGCCTTAGTACACAGCGAAACCGTGCCCCAACATGGATAATAGGGATTAAGTGTTTTGACAAAGGGTACCTGACCGTTACCGCCTGTCAGGATCGAACCGTCGATCGTTCGGTTTAAAGTCTAGCGCTCTAGCCATTGCGCCACAGCGCCCCCGCCATTGCGCGGCTGCGCTCTCAGGGAACAGAGATGGTCTGTACAGATACCACAGCAATTGGCCTTGGTCATCGTATTTCGTCGAGTTGACAAGACTTGGTCGGCAGATGAAACAAGGCGCCGGCCTGGCCGCCCTGGTCTCGTCAACGAGACAAACTATGCCAGATTTACTGTTGCAATATAATTTGTTTATTATATGACAATGGGTATTTAAAAATTGAAATGTAAACAGAAAAAAATAAATTATATTAACCCTTTACCTAACGTAACGATCAAAACCGGCTAGGGCTATTCTTAAAAATCGCCAATTAATTTTCATTATTTTTTTCATTTTTTGTCTCAAAAACATAGGTTATGACCCCTCGTTGGAACGAGCTCTTGACATTAGAAATACACATCCTATAGTAATATCTTACAATTCCGGGAGGTCTATACATATCGAGTGTCTGGTCTGGCCAGAGACTTCAGAGAACAGGAAGGTGATGTAAGCCTCGTTTGAGGCAGCATGAATTCTGCATGATATCAATTTGTAAAAGTAGAAGCCCTTGTGTTCCAGTGAGCCAAAATTAATGGGTAAACTGCTATTATAATAAATTCTTATTCTTTTAATATAAGGAAATGGCTAATTGGATATGTAATAAATGCTATGTCGTATTTCAATACCTGTCTACCTTAATGCAAGGACGGAACCTTCAAAATCACAATTTTCCAGCTATCTCTCTGAACTGGGTAGGAATATAAATTAAAAGAAACAAAATAAAAAAGACTCAGAACAGAACAGAACGAAGCAATGCTATAGTAACGTACATTCTTAACCATCACCAAACAACCACCAAACAACTTCGTTAGTACAAGAAGGACCACCACCATTACTCAGTGTTGTGAAAATTAAATTAAAAAGAAAATTGTACTTGAATTTCACAAGCTCTAACCGATTCGGTGTTGAAAGAATTCGTTGAGAATGAATTACACCAATAACACCACAGAGCGGATTTTCAACCCGACAAGCGCATGAAACGTCAGTACATTTTCCTTCCAGGTAAGGACCAGCAGGTGAAATTGTAAATAACTGTTCCGCAAGAAAATCCACCCGGCGGAGTTTAATCCTTTACTAGACATAGATTGCAGACGACACTGACTAAAAAAAAATCTACTAAAACTTTTCATTGTTTTGCCTCAAAGACACAGCTTATGGCCCACTCATCGGAACGAGCTCATCGAGCTCCTACCAATGGGGGGGGGGGGGTTAAGCTATGTCATTTGGAGGCAAACATTTAATCAAAAATACGATTTGAATTGAGAATTGTGTGAATAGCACTGGTCAGATCTCGAGGTTACATTACGCAAAAGGTCGAGTAATTCAGTTGTCTGCAAATTTATGTTCATTTAAATTATATATGTTTTCAATAAAACACAGCAAACCAACACCAGGAATGGTTACCCTTAACTTCAAATTTTAGTCCTTCATAAAAAAACATTCCTTGTAATTTACGGATGAGTACCAACAAATTGCAGGAATATTATTTTTCTAAAAAGACACACGTAATCAAGCGAAAATCAAATAAATGGTAATGCCATGAAGGTCTCGTTCGAGTTCGAAACACTGAACAAGTTATTACAAGGTAAAAGTACTAGGGTAGCCAATTAAATTTTGGAAAGTCTTCTATGGGGGTTTAGTGATTCAGCATTTTGAGTTAGTAGAAACTACCTTAATCATCCAGTTCCCAATAAGACGGGACCGCCAAGGTGAGATGAAACAGTGAAATGAGAAGTGAAGAATAAAATGGGTGAAAATATGAATCCAACACATGCTTCCACTGCCACCGAAAACATGAACGCCTGAACTTTGTTTCATGCAAATGACCGAATTAACTCACATGAACTCGTCTGTCCTGGTGTAGTTTCTGCTGAGCTTACACTTTGGGCAGTTATGTTTTCCAATGCGGATACTGAAGAACTTATTGGTTCGCTGTAATGGCTTGAAATACTTCTTATTACTATTTCGCTCATATCAGTTGCTGGCGTACTGGGATGTAAGTCTATAGCAGACTGCGCTGTTTCTTCAGAGAGTGTAACGATTGAGTTTTTTGTAGTTGTTAGCAATATACTGGAACTAATCTTCGATGGTTGAGCGGTAGCAGTTCTTGTAAGTATATCTACTTGAGAGCTGGAAAACAGTACATAATTAGTACCGTGTGAAGACTCAGTGTTCGACAAATCAGAAGGTTGCAGTCTTTCAGAAAGTGAAAGTTTATCGAGACTTAGGAGCGGAGCTCTGGTCACCGTGGATTCCAAGCTCAATGGCAGCACACTGAGAGTCGGTGATGATGATGGCATAACAACTATCGGACTGTACATGTCTGCTGTCCTACTAGATGCAACATGATCACTAAATTCCAATGATTCCTCGACGATAGTTGTTCCGTTAACCACAGCCACTGTAACTAGTTGATCAATTGTACTAGCAGTTGATATTACTCTTGTAGTTCCTTTGTGAGTATCATATATACTTGTTGGAAACTCGCTTCGAGATGAATCTGATTTAACACCAATTGACTCACTTCTCTGATATTCTTCGCTTCCAGAGGCAGACACTGTATTAGATAGTAGTGGCGACAAAGCTTCGTGGGAGGATATGCTTACTCTGCCCTCAGTACTAGGCTGTATGGTTGTGAGTTCCAGTGACTTTATAGTTCTAGCCATGTGAATGTCAGATGATGGCGGCGAGTAGCCGCTATTGGGTTCTCTTATGGTTGTCGCCAATGACATATCAGACATTGTAATGACACCCACGCTCGTGTCCAGAAAAGATACTGCTGTCGTCATTGTGTTTTGTTTTTGTTTTGTTGTAGATGAATCTATATCATCAGTAAAAGAAACCATATGTCTTATACTTTCTGTTTGAGGTGTATGGCTGTTATCACTAGAATCCATATCGGTGATATAGTGGCCTGTATCATAAATCGATGTGAAAAAATCCACAAGGGAAGAGGAAACAGAATGTGATCTCTCATCAACTGAAACCTTTGTCGACTGGACTACAGAATGTTGTGGTACAATGACAGTGGTAGAGGCATAACTTGTAGTGTGGCTTGGCGAAATATCTAAATGTTCAAAGGACGATTCATAGGGCGGCATGTCAGTAACAAGAGACATAATCAGAAAGTTGGAAGATGAATATGCAGATCTCATCTGTGTGGAAGAAACAGTGGCGTGAATGCGAGCCGTTGTTTTGAGTGGAGCTGAGCTTCCTGCGCTCGAAATGAGAAGAGCAGTGTTTGCCGCGTCAGAGACGTTGTGCTGTTCGGACGAACTTTGAGGTGAGGAATGAATATTAGCATCAGAAATAGAGGAATGAAGGCTTATTATGTTAGTAAACACACTATTTTCTGGGCGGGTATGATTTAGTGTTGTAGTTGGGCTGACTGTATTAGAGATAATATCTACAGAAGCTGTGTGGTTAGTTGAGAAACTTGTTGACTGAAGATATAGAGGTGGGGAGACAATCACTGTGTTAGACACAATATTCTCTGCGGTTGGCGTATAGTTTAAAGAGGTAAAGAATACATTCTGAGTGCTTGAATGCCTCTCTGAAAAGAAAGTTGAGTTCGTTTCAGAATTGATAATTAATGTGTCTCTCTTACTTGTATCATGTTTGAAAGATGTTTGCATGTTATTGATGGTATGTGTAGCAGATATACTATCGGACACTACACTGCTTTCTACTGGTCTGCTATTGATGACTTGTGATGCATCGTTCTGACGCGTTGATGTGGCTGCAGGAACGGATTGTGTGGTGAAAACTGACATCGATTCATTACTTGCCGTTGCACCTGTAAACAAAAAAAGCAGACATATTTCTTTTAACCCTTTTCTGACACCACAATTTGCAACAACAAAAATTTCTTGTGCAAATAAACATTTTCATTTTTTGCTTGGAAAACAACTTATGGCTAAGATCTCGGTGCAATGGGAGTAATAAGCTATGTTTTGTGGATAAAAATAAAAATATAATGAAAGTTCAATGGCGATTTCTGTGAATAGCGACGGCTTGATATTGTGGTTCCGTTAGACAAAGGGCCAATGGACTGCCGGTTTAACCCTTTGAATGCCAAAGGAAGCATTTCCAGGTTCACGAACATGATACGTCATAATTTCGCCAAGTAGGATGACTGTTTAGTGCATGTGTGGGGTAACCAATCAACATTTTCAACGTGCAGCCCACGGGCTGCACGTTGAAAATATCGAAAGGTCTACCCTAGATAATGAATATGGACTCTTCCAATTGCTGTCATTGAACTGACTTAGAAGACGCCATCACCGTACAAATGGGTTAACTAAATTTTTCTCCGCTTTGTGCTTTTAGATACTTTTGTAAATAATGTGTTATACCGTTCAACCAAATTAACAGAATTCATATTTGTTTAATTCCTGTTAAAAGATGATACACCGGGGTGGATCAAAACAACATCATTCGCGAATTTAACTGCCAGAACTATTCAGAGACGAAAGTTCCTTGGGACAAAAATTCCCGATAACCCTTTATCGAGAGCCAAAAACTTTCGCATCGTTCCAAAGGCACAAGCTGGTGGAGCATGCGAGGCACCACATGTCAGTGTTTGTTCCAATATACGGAGATTTTAGTGTGCTAAGACAAAACAAACCTTCTAAAAATGCTGGACGAAGCCAGTCTTCATGGAAAATCAAAATACCTGAAAGGATACAACCTTTATCGCAAATCCCTGAGTTCAGAAATCCCTGTAAGCTTTCACCCCAGGATCTATCACCATTTAGCCAATCGTTTATACTTAAAGTTCGACTCCTACCGAGGCGTTGGTTACGAGGTCCATTTATACCAGCTAAAAGCAGAGCACGTCTGCTCGTCAACAGGCGTGTCAGCTCGACTTGACACGGTTCTCACGGAAAATGAAACGAGTTGTGTTTCAAACCTCAACTTTCAAATTAACTTCGCGCATTTTAGTTTAGCTTTGGGAAAAATATTAAAATTATTTACGTGAGTCAGACATAACAGAAGAATTAGACCGTTTCATCTGTATCAGTCTCACAATCGTACGGGACATGAAACCACTGCTGCATTTACCCAGGTTGAACTTTTGGAACTACCTACATTATGTCGACCCCAGAAAATCATAACCCTGCTCATTTTGCCGTTGTGAAAAGTATGGAAGACGCATTCAGACTGGGGAATCGGTAATAATTTAATTCTATAGTCTTTAGGGATTTAGTATTAAATAGTCATAGGACCCTTCCAATGCGGTGTACCTGAATGATATTATTGTATGAAATACTGTCTACAGGAAATGAGCGAATCAATTTTCAGTTGGGAACAGGCCCGACTTTTCGCTGTGAAGAGGAGCAGGAGGAAGATTCTTCCCCTATCCCAACAAACCAGGAACATTGTCGAAAGAAAAAGTAGTGGCATATAGGAATTTCCATGCACACAGTACCATCTGAAATAGGTTACACAAATATCACAAAGCAAATATTCATTCCATTTCCACTTTTATATTCCCATACTTTGACATCATTTTGGAGGAAGGTTCTCCCTGGGAGTTTCCAGCGGAATAATGTTAAGGATTGGAAATTACAAAGTTTATTGTGGCTATCCCAATACCTTATTCAGCTGGCGCTGTAGCTTGACGCGGGATATTTCTCCAAGGTGTGTTGCAAAAGGAAGACAAAGGGGCCCAGGCCCAGGATGGCTCCAGATAGTACCCTTTGTGTCTGGTTTTTTGGGGTACACTCCCAGACCCCCTCAATGGAAAGCGCTGTCTCTCACAACTAATGTTTTGCATTTCACTGTATGCCCTAAAACTTTCACTTTCCAGTCATCTGCTGATGTTGGTCATCCAAGCTTCGACCCTGATCTGAGGGGAGAGAGGGTAATTTGATCCTACACCTCTCTAGAGATGCAGGATTAAATTATACCAGACCTGATGTTCCTGAATTTTTCTCATTTGTCATTCCGCGGGTCCCTCACTCATTCAACGCACTCGAAGATGTTTTTGTAGTGACCAAGCAAACATTACCCAGATTATCAAACACGTTGAATGTTCAGTTGTCTGTTCTCAAGTTTTTTTTATATTTTTGTTCGTTCGTTTTTCCTGACAGCACACAGCAAATTTTATTGGGAAACTTTTAAAGAACAGATGTTTCGAACAAAAAATTGTTCATGCGCCGGGGGCTTTATCTACTTTATAAACACGAATAACAAACGACAGAAAATGTATTTATTTTTAACCCTTTACCCAACATGAAAAGCAGACGACACTTGCAAACAAAATTCTTGAATAACTAATTTTTTCTATTTTTTGTCTCAAAAACATAGGTTATGACCCCTCATTGGAACGAGCTCGACGAGCTCGTTCCAAAGAGGGGTCATAACCTATGTTTTTGAGACAAAAAATGAAAAAAAAGATGAAAATTAATTGGCGATTTTTGTGAATAGCGCTGGCCGGTTTGGACCGTTACGTTGGGTAAAGGGTTAACTGCGATCAAAAATGAACATGTTACTAAGAAATGGTGTTTGGTCACGAATGGACAAACTAAATAACTTACACTAGTACTTCTTGTGTTACTGAACTTTGCTATACAGCTAGAACTGTACAAAACTTGTGTAGCTTGGTTCGAATACATTTATTTGAAAATTTAGAGACGAAGGGTTGCTGTGTGTTTTACAACTTCATAAACTAAAAAACAAAGACATTTGAGTACTTGTCAAGTACAAAATGATGAAACGAACAGAACATAATAAAAATGTTAAAACCGTTTACAACATGGACCGTGTAATATATATCCGGGAGTATAAACAAATGTTCTTTGAGAGTAAGTAAAAACACAACGTATATTAATAAACCTTTCACCGGAATGCAGTGGGGAATAAAAGCAAGAAAGGTCATTTATTTATTTTATTTTAATTTATTTATTTATTTTTATTAATTAATTAATTTATTTATTTGTTTGTGTTTAATGCCACATATTTCTACACAGTGGCTAATCATGGCCGCAACATTGATATAAACTAAAGTCCAGCCAATCATTTATACCAATGTTGCCCATTTTAGAGGACTTCCACCCCGGGCAATGGTGAACGGGTCCAATCTTAACGGATTGTTTACCACAGTAGACAAGCACTGCTTCATTTCCTGTGCTTCTCATGTAGAAACAAGAAAGGTTAAGTACTACTTTCGTACAATGAAAATGTGTGTCTCCCATCATTTACTGAAATGTTTCAACGCTAAACCGAGACAACCTCAAGACGTAATGTCAGTCTTGCTTATGGGGACGTGACAACCGTTACTTATTCCTAGTTCCTTATTCGACATTCATTATCAATCGATAAAATCGGTTGATAACGAATGTCGAATAAGGAACTGGCAATAAGTAGCAGTTGCCACGTCCATCTTGCTCATTAGTTTTCGCGGGCACACGCCTCGGCGTACATTTTAAAACACGCAGTTAACTGGTAGATTGCTAAATTATTTCCATAGATCAAAATATATTCCTCTGGGAATGTTTTAACAGCTAAGAGGAGAGTGCCTTTGGGCACATCCCAATAAATAGTAAAAAAATGTTCATATGAAATGAACATCATTGCAATGGAGCCTACGCATGTATGGGCTTCCAACACTCATCCAGTTAAGCAAGAAGATCCGACTTTAAGTGCAACCTATTTCTATTAACTGCTCACTACAGACAGTAATCAAGCACTGATCCACTTCCTGACGAGCAGTATCAGACTCTAAAGTCTAATCAGGGGCGCATTGGTGAATTTGAAGAAATAAAGATTCCCACAACACGCACGGTCGGTAGGTTTGTGGACCAGTAGGTCCTCAACGAAAGGTTCGGTAAAGATGAAAAACTTCAGAAACAAGAACCAGTCGAGAAATTTCAGTGATACTTTAACTTACAGCCTTAACAATCTCCGGAATTAAGTAACTTATCAGACTAAAACAGATTGTATTATATAGGGTGGTGGCTTTCAGAAACACGGGGTTAAAATGGTTCAATTTGTCCAGGAAGGCTCCAACTAACCCGTTCTCACTACACATAGCGGGCCATCCTGGCAAATGAAAACAAAATATTGAATAACCGAAAAATTGCATTTTTTGTCCAAAGGCGTTGCTTATAGCCTTCATTGGAACGAACTCATCAAGCCCGTTCCAATGAGGGATCATAAGCTATGTTTTTGAGGCAAAAATAAAAATTTGTAATAAAAGTCTGAACAGAAATTGTTGTGAATGTGCAAAACGTAATATCACAACATTTCTGCTCTTTGAATAGAATCAAAATCGATCGGTTGAGGGCAACAACGGGGCATCCACAGTGTAACTCTATTTTCAGTCTGAAAGAGCATGTAATGCAATGCTGACCGAACGCTGATCCGCCCAGGCTTAACGGGTTATTTATCTATAAGGTCTCTTTCAGCATCTATGCCTATATCATGTCCTCAGCACAAGTATGAAGTCAAGTTTAGCCAATTAATCGTTTATACGCATGATGGTCACTTTAGAGCATTTCCTCCACAGGCGTTGGGCATGGCCACGGGACCGAATTTTACTAGAGAAGCAGGACTTGTTTACTACAGAATGCCTAAACAAACACTGCTCGACTGAATTTCCTGGGTTCCAATAGGGTTACCATGGGTTGCCATGGGATTCCACGGTGTTCCCATGGGTTCCCACGAGGATATTTCCAGTGATTCTTCCAGTCAAATAGATTTTGTACTGCATTAATTTAACCCACGGGCTCACGACTATGCAATTAGTTACTTGCTCATGGGGCAGGGTGCAATTCGGCACTTCCTTAGGGCACTTCCTCCCAAGACGTTGGCTATGGTCATCGGGTCGCAGCTTACCAGTACAGCATGAATTGTTCACCACAGTCTGTCTAAACAAGCACTGCTCGATTTCCTGGGGTTCTCAAAGAGTTATCATTGGATTCCAGTGAAGTTCCCATGGGTTACCCAGAGATTCCCACGGGGATGCTTCCTGTGATTCTTAAGTGACTGCGATTATGTACTGCATCAACCCTCAGACTCACAACCACGCAAACAGTTACTTGCAAACAGAACAGTCTGTAATTCAGGACATGTAAAGCAAATCTGAAGTCCATGGCCCATGGAGTGGTCGAGACGGTAGCCTACGAATTCCATATTTATCCGCTGGTTCCTCGTATTTCTACGCGTGTATGTACATCCGCTGTGCGCCCAAGTTTCAAACAACATTGTATATTGCATCAATTAATGCTACATAACTAACTATTGCACTTCACTGGAAATCAACGAGAAATTATGTTTTTCAAATGACCCTAGCGCTGTAGAACAAAGAAAGGATACTGTTTATATATATATATATTGCAAATGACATAGCGGCTATTTGACCCCACCCGAGCGGGTTTTCTTCGGCGCCAACCACCTAGCGAAACTATACTGTACCACGCACACCACTCGATCACAGAGTGGTGTAGTACAGTTTCTCTAGAAACCTGCGCCAAGCGATTTCCTATCGCAACCAACCGCCTTGCGAAACGAAACTAACCACGCACACCACTCGGCTACCGAAACTCTCTGCGTGAGTTCGCCCCCACCCTCCCACATGCCATTTGCACTTTGTATTCAACCATTTGCTGACAAAATAGATTCCGATAGTTATTGGAATCATTTATCACTTTATCAAACACAGCTAGAGGTCAATATTTTCGAAAACATTTCTCATACAACTTAAAATTGTCATTTTTTACCTCAAAAACTTATAACTCCTCACTGGAAGGCGGTCGACAAGCTTGTAACTTGAGGGTTTATAAGCTGTGTTCTAGAGGCAAAAGTTGAAAAAATAATAACATTGAAGGGCGATTTTTATGTATAGCGTGAGGGAAGGTGTATTTGTTTATTTTATTATTGGTGTTTAAGGTCAAATATTTCTGCACAATTGCTAATCGTGATCGAGCCCTTACGTTAGATATGCATCTTTCCCTTTATATGAAACATACCCTTGTTATCGAAGACGAGACACAATCGGTTGACGTTCATTATTTGCTAGGGTTTATAGCCACTTTGAACAGAAATAAGATAATCGCGATGACGGCGCAAGCTGGCAGCTCAACTTTACAGGCAGGCTGAGTCAATCATTAAACTTTAGGTCGTTGCCCCCCTCCTCCCACTTCTAAGGAAGTGGGAGGAGGGGGGCAACGACCGAAGGAAGCTAGTTAGGACTAGCCCCCCCCCCCCCCCAAACACACACACACCCGCACACACACATCCAAGACAATTTTGCAAAAATGCGTGCTCTAAGAACAATCTTCGTAGTAGGTGTTCGTAGCGTGTGTAGCCTCTAAATTGGAGATCATTTCGGGCTCTATGTTGTGTGAAACTTGCACTGGGTCAATGTTTTGGAGAGAGGAGGGGGGAGCGAAAATTTTAGTGGGCTAGGCCCCTAGACCATCCCGTAGCTGCGCGACTGCTACTTGAGATGTCTCGCACTGCGTGCGTTCTTTATCGAGTTCTCTTTCACCAGTGAATTAATACTTCCTTTCCACAGTGAAGAAACACAACCACGCCTTTCCATGATTACCACAGGGGAAATGACTATTGTTGAAGGCTTCAATAATGGTTAACATTACAATATTTTGTGACTGGATCTTACACATATATAATCTTCCCGCGCAAAAGACGACCCGCCATTTGAATATCTTTTGTACACGATACAAAACATTTATTAAAAGCATAAATACAAGTGTATACATTCACTATAAGTTCAAGACTCCAATACAAATTGCCTTTCGTCTCACAGAAAGTAAACAAAATTCATTTTCTTCTGTCTATAGTTGTGCATGTGGTTACTTGACCTACGGTTAAGTAGCCATTCAATACTGGAAAATCAATCACCACAATTAATGTGAAATGCGTAAATAAAATTAAACAAAATGACGTACGCTGGAATGCTCAGTATTGTGAAGGGTGCAGTGTGTTTTGTAATCCACACCAATCCCGCCACATTCCTTCTAATATCCGAATGATAATCTGTTGAATTCTTAAGGTAAGCAATGGAGTGCGGTGACTTAATGGTTACGGCATTGAACTTTTAACCGAAAGGTCCACGGTTCGATCCACAACAGGGTTAATGGAGTTGTGTACTTGGGCAAGGCACTTCATCCCGATTGCCCACGTGTGGGGCACGGTGGCGCTGTGTACTAAGGAGTACTGCGCGTCAATGATGTACTTGTCTTCAACCAGTGCTAACCCTGCATGTGCGGAGTACGCTGGGGGAGTCTGACACTTGCACACCGATGTTCGGTGGTTCTATCCGGGTAGTCCGGCTCCCTCCGTAAAACTGTCCGACAAGAAATGACCCTGGCCGTCGAAATTGTCATTAAACTCCAGTACAAAAATAACAACAAGCAAGGCAACCCTTTCCCCATAAAAAGATTTGTGAATTTAATTCTTTACCTAACACAGCTAGGCACGATAGTTTTAAAAAAGTTAAATATCTGAAAATTTTGATTGTTTGCCTCCAAAACAAATCTTATCACACCTCACTGGAACGAGCTCATGGAGATCGTTCCACTTAGGGAGTCATAAACTAGGATTTGCTGGGGGAAAATCGAACAATGCATGAAGTTTGAATCGCTATTTTAGTGAATAACTCCTGTCTGATATGGTCGTTATGTAAGGCAAAGAGCTGAGGTTACTTTCAGCATGTATGGCTATATCTTGACCATGACAAAAAGTCAGTGGTGGTTAATTTAGGTAAATAGTTTAGCTTACTGTTAATAATTGTGTTGCTCACGTTTGAGAGCTCTGGCGAGCCCCCCACCCCTCCCCCTCTGTATTGGCTCAATGGTGGCTTCGGGGTAGGAAATAGGGTGGGAAGTGGGGGCAACACCCTCCTATCGAGTCTAACCCTTCCACCGGGGGAAACTGCCACCTTTATTGTGGGCTTGTCGGAGAAAAAACACCCATCCCGTCGGGGAGCACAAACCCCAATATCGAGAAAATCCCGACGTCACCACTCTATTGATTCCTGTCAACTTCCTGGCCAAGCACTGCTCGAGTTCTCAATCGCAATAAAATGAACACTAGTAAGCCCACGACACACACGGGGTGATCTCATTTTAGCTTCCTCTGTGAGTGAGTTTTGGCATGAACTTTCCGACACATATAACACACGGCTATGATCTGTACCCCAAATTTATATCGGATTTTTTTTGTTTTGTTTTTTTGTCTTTACTCTTTAAAAACGTTGTGTATATTTTTGCGTCAAGAAACTAGAAGTATTTCATGAGAAGTGGGCACAATACACAGCAAATCGGTCAGTAGGATCAGACATAATTTAATCCAATAGCCCAGGAGTGTTGTAGGATTAAATTATTACTGAACCCTAATGAAAACAAAATAGACTCGCCTACTTCGCTGTAAATTGTATTCTTTGGGACTATTCCATTCAGAATTCATAAGCTCGGTGTTCAGAGAGTCGAGTATTGGGTACACCGTTCTATTTCATTCTGTGCAGGACAGGGGGTGTTTTACAGACTAACGCTTGCTGGGTGGTGTTTTCACCTTAATGACTCTCAAATCTCGGCGGGAAATGCATAAGAAACACAAATAAAATTTCAGCTAATGGACTTCCGGATTCAATATAGGGGTGCCTTGGCTGAAACTTTACTCGTTTTTGCTTTTCCAGATATGTCAAGACATGATAAGGGTAGAGACACATCTCATTCAGTGTTTTGGAATAACTGACTTTCTCTGCATTAAATGTTCTCATTTGTTTCTTTATAGGAGGTTAAGGTTACTTTCAGCATCACACAACACGGCACAAGTATAAATTGTATAAATTGAAGTTCAGCCAATCGCCTTCAAGTTGTCCACTTTTAAGGTTTAAACACAGGCGTTGGCTATCGAGTCCAATAATACCAGTAAAAGCATTTCCACTGCAGGCACAAAGTTGGCATTGCGTGGGCGTTGTGTGGGCATTGCGTCTGATGCGATAGAATGATAATTAACATTTTTTCTTAGTTTTTATTTCCGAAAACGCTATGGTACCTCAAGTTTGAATCTTGTAATACTGTACCGCAAACACAAATACAAATATTGACTACACTCAAACCAATGTCCAAACTGAAACATAAAATCACTGAGTACAATTTTGATGCGAAGATTGAACTTTGTTTGATTTTTGTCTTTATTCGACAGAAAGGCTCAAATTGTAAGCAAGACAATATGCAGAAATCCTAAACCAAGGAGAAACATCGTTAACCATTTACCTTACGAATAGAAGACGCCATTAGCCAAAATATTTCTTGAATGACTAAATATTTCTTATTTTGGGCAGAAATAAACATAGCTTATATCCCCCATTGGAACGAGTTCAAAGAGCTCATTCCAATGAACAGTCATAATCAACTTTTTAGACGAAAAAAAATTAAAAATATAAAATTTGAAAGGCGATTTTTGTGAATAAAACTGTGCCCATTTTCCCGTTACCTTACGTAAACAAGGTTATCTACTATTTAATCGCACCGTGCGCTATGCTGTCATCACGCCCATTGTATAAAGGAGGTTATTAATTTACTTTGTGCGTTTAACCCTTTGAACCCGAGCGGCCCTTTTTCCGGTCAGGAACATCTACATCATAACGTTATTATACAGGATGGCTGTTCAGTAAATGTGTGGGGTAGACCAATCAATATTTTTAACGTGCAGCCCCGAGGCTGCACGTTGAAAATATTGATTGGTCTACCCCAAATAATGAATATGGACTCTTCTAATTGCTGCCATTGAACTGGCATGGCAGATACCACTAGGGTTCAAAGGGTTAAGGTCACTTTCAGAATATATGGCTATATAATGACTACATCATAGGCATGAAGTCAAGCAAGTTTTGACAATCGTTTATACCTCTACTGTCCACTTTTGAGGACTTCCACTCCAAGCATTGGTTACCAGATCCTATTTCCCATAAATTGAAACTCGTTTACCACAGTAAACAAACACTGCTCCACTTCACATGATTTCCTCGGGGTGGGTGATAAAGGTGTTAAAGAAGGATGAGTCTAGCACAGTGAACACGTACTGCCCCGGTTTCCTGGGGTCCAAGGGTACTGAAGATGCATTTGCCATTCATGATTGAACAGTGTATTCTAACACTGCCAAAAAAAGCCTCAATAAAACGGAAGCCCATTCATAATCGGGACACCCTCAAAAGACAAAAAAATCCTCATGAACATGGCAGTAAAACAGATGCAATAAATAACACTGATGTATTCTCCTGAGGCAAATTACATTAAATAAGATGGAAGCATTATACTATCACCCAGTACATTAGCAACCGTATATATTTTATGGGTGATTTGATTTAGTACCGAATGAGATCATTTTATGACTGTCCCAGGGACACGCATTCCTCTTTATAACAAAATGATTTTGCCGCGAACACGTTGTGACATATTATGACACTAATAAAAATAAATTTAAACAGGTTAATCAGATGTCTGGGTATTATTTTTTTTTCTCATTTATCAAATAATAGATTTGCATTTTTCTCCACAACGGGCCTAACATTCGAAATCAATATAATCTCTCTCTTTCAGTCTCTCTGAAGAAAAAAGTAAGAAAAAAATGTGAAGCGATCATGACACGAGGATGAAATATTCAAGGAAAATTAAATATCGCGAAATCGCGATCGTGTCGCGACACGCTAATATCCCACTGGGTCGAAATTTAATAAATAAAATATTTCGGAATCAAAAGGGAATCGCAAAAGAATAAACGAAAATAGCAGTTCAGGTTCAATAATGTTGTCGCGTTTCTTTTTCTGGCGGGGGGAGTTTCTTCAGTCTAGTAGGGGGAAAGAGGAAAATAATTTCTACCGCATCCTGACTGTGTCGCGATTCGATCGAAATTATCTGTCCGCTTTTGTGATCGTACAATACTGTATATCTGCGGATACGATTTAAGTATCAAAGGATTTTTCGTTTTCAGCATCTAAGGTTATATCCCAACACAAATCATTACTTGTTAATCGTTTACGATTATGATCCCCACATTTGAGGACTGTCCACCAGGAGTTGTTTATTGGTTCATATGGTATACCAGAAATTTTCTACCCAAGTGAACAAACACAGAAACAGTTCTCGATATTACGGGTACATCAGTCTCGACTTTTTTTTACAAAGCATAATTATTTATCCGTTCGACAATTTCGAAAATACATTTTAACCCTTTACCCAACATGAAAAGCAGACGACACTGGCCAAAAAAATTCTTGAATAACTAATTTTTTTTTCATTTTTTTCTCAAAAACACAGGCCATGACCCCTCATTAGAACGAGCTCGACGAGCTCGTTCCAACGAGGGGTCATAACCTATGTTTTTCAGTCAAAAAATGAAAAAATAATGAAAATTAATTGGCGATTTTTGAGAATAGCGCTGTCCGGTTTTTGCCGTTACGTTGGGTAAAGGGTGCAACATTTAGAAGTTATTTTCTCCTTTGAGGTCCGATAACCTAATGTCTAACAATATGGTTTTCATCAAAAGTGTTCTGCACAAGCAGAGAAATTTAAAAATAATATTTGGTTACATTTTTGGACCGCTTGTGTACAGAATCTATTCAAAAAATGTTATCAAGAATCCATTATTTATTATTTGTCTTAATTTCTCGGCTTGTGCCGCACAACTGTGATTACAAAGCGGGGAAACATCCAGGCGAGCGAGGACCTGTGCCCTTTGGGAGCGTCATGGAATTTAGCGTTCAAACAAAGTAATATTATCAAATAGATGGACGAGAGTATTTGTCACCCACCTTTGGTAATCATAACAACTGTTGACTCTTCAAATCACACATGTTTGTGAATAAGATTACAAATACCAGACAACGATAAACAGACTTGAAGTCTTGTCAGTATTGTCCAAACAATGGAACTAATAGTTTTCAGAAGTCCTGTCATGAACTGTGCGCTTATCTGGGCTTAATTGCGCGTAGGAATTGCGCGCAATTGCCATATCGAATGGCATCCAAAGCACAGCGGGTTCTCCTGGTTACTCATAGCAAACACAGGCAATGTTTCTGCCAATGGACCTCCGGGTTACCCAGGGGTCCATTGGCTGAAACATTACTCGTGCACAGACCATATGTACAGAATTCGATAGCCTTACTATGGCCATAACGCGTAGATTAACGCGCAGATCGACGGGCTATTTGTGAACATTTCATGACAGGACTTCTAGTTTTAACTGTTTTCACCAGTAATACTGAATTTTTTCACTAGACAAAACAAGCACTGATCCACTTCCACGAGGCTCAAATTGCGAACGGGAAATTATGAACGTTTAAAAGAGACATTTATTTATTTATGTTTAAGGCCGCACAATGGCTAATAGGTTAATAGGCTAACATGGAGATAAAATCAAGTTTAGTCAATCTTTTATACCCATATTGCCCATTTTTGACGACTTCCATCCCAAGCATTGGTGACTTGGTCCTTTTTTACCAGTAAAACAATCTTGTTCACCACAGTAAACACACACTGCTTTACTTCCCGGGGTTGCCACGTAGGTACAAGAAACATTGCTCTGGACTTTGTCCTTGAAGTTTGTCTTATCAGAGAGCACTAGCTTTTGAATTTCCTTTGTGGATGGCTCGTTTAACCCTTTACCTAACCTGAAAAGCAGACGACACTTGCAAACAAAATTACTGAATAACTATTTTTTTTCTCAAAAACATAGGTTATGACCCCTCATTGGAACGAGCTCGTCGAGCTCGTTCCAATGAGGGGTCATAACCTATGTTTTTGAGACAAAAAATGAAAAATAGTGAAAATTAATTGGCGATTTTTGTGAACAGCGCTGGCCGGTTTTCTCCGTTACGTTGGGTAAAGGGTTAATAACTATCTCAAACTACAAGACCCGGATAGTTATGTACTTTAATAGTGTCTCTCTTTGTCAGTTTTGAAAAGTGCAAACTGTAGAACTGATAGGGCTCTATAAGTATCGGGCGAGAAACCGGTATACAAACACAGGTACTCCGTACAAGCTGGGTTGTGTGAATCAAATTTAAGGGGAGTATAACGAAGATGTGTGCTATCGTTTTCGAAAAGTGAGTTGTATACCTTGTTAATATTTATATACCATTATAGGGGCACGTCAGCATCGATTCAAAAATGGTATCAAATATCATTTTTCTTTCGATTTCCCATCTTGTGCCGAGTACCTGTGTATACAAATAGAGAGATTCAAACTATATACTTAGACGTTATTACTTGGTTAGTGTCATATCGGCCGATATATCATCCCGAAGTAACTTCATATCAGCCTGAGACCGAAGGTCAAAGGCTGATATGAAGTTACAGAGGGCTGATATATCGGCCGATAAATAACTAACCAAGTAATAACCTCTTTATTTATAAAACAAAACAAATAATTACAAAATGTTCTCAGACCTGTTCCAGTTTTCTCCGGGTACTCCAGCCTTGCTCCACTCGTAAAACTGTCCCCGACACGATATGACCTTGGCTGCTAAAGTGTCGTTAAACCTTAATAAATAAATAAATAACTATCGGCACAGTTCCCTTCTTTCTTCTCCTTATCCACACAATCATTACTTGTTGCCATCAAAAATTACTCATCAAACACAGACTCGGCTTCAGAGGACTCCATCATGCTTGGGAACGCTAATTTTTCTGATCTCGTCCGATGAATAACTGAACGAGTCCGATTTAATCAAATTAGTTGCGCGCAGTTATGCACCAAGTGGGGAAACTTTAGCTTGGTTCATTTCGACCGAGATCGGCGTCATATCAGCCTAGTTGGGGGCCACAACTACCGAATTTGATAATGGGAAAGAAAATGATATTTAATAAATATTGTTGAATATTAAAACTGCCGGCATGTGGAGGCCAGTGGTAATTAGCGTTGGTGGCTGTCTCAGCAGTTTCAATCTAATACAGTTAAGAGTGCAAATATCTTATCGCCCCCTAAACGTTTCGAGTTCTTGAGCACTAAAACCCGCGTTTCTGCTTCAACGGGATGTTATTTTACCCTTTACCCAACGAATCGGCCAAATCCGCCCGCCTAATATGCAAATTTAGCAGCTGAAAAAAAAATTTCAAAAAATTCAACAAAACCATATCATGTGACCCCTCTTGGGAACGAGCTCGTAGAGCTCGTTCCAGTGAGGGGTCACATGATAAGGTTTTGTTGATTTTTTTGGAAAAAGTTTAAAAAAGTTAAATTTAAAATAATAAATTTTGATATCGTCTACGTTGGGTAAAGGGTTCAACATAACCTAATTTTGGAGTTACCAAACGATTGATCCAAGTTTCTTTATGTTTTGATAAACTCCAACTGCAAAAATGAAACTATTCTGCAGTTCAGGGGATCGCGCCCACGCATACAGCTTCAACATCCGGCTACCATGAAGTACGTCGAACATTTAAAAACTGCTCGACGCTAGGCGAATTAGATTCAGTTTCCACCCAGACCGCATGCAGGTTCCAGGATGTTAAGATACTGCACGTTGTTGACAATTCATCTTTGTTATTTGAACTAGGGATATGTGAACTAACAGCTGCCTGTCATCTTCCAAGTTTTTGTTTGTGAACTCTTTGAAGAACTGCATTGGACTTCCGGTCTCACGACGGGTACTTCAGGATCGTTTTATGTACAAGACTTGAATGTTTTGACTTGTACGAGTGCATGACTTCTGGACCACATAAGTCCAAAAAGCTCATAACATGACCCTCGAAAAATACTCACTTCAAAACACGGGTGTACATCCTGCGGAGATGTAGGAATACAGGTAACCCCCAAGAAGTTGTTTCCGTTTATAAAATTCAGTAGACACAGCTATAAGTACCCGGGCTATTTATATCTAAATTTAGATTTATTTACTCATTGGTGTGTAAGGTCACACAAATCTGCACAGTGGTTAATCGTAACATGGATATAAAGTCAAGTTTAACCAACCGTTTATACCCATGTTGCTCATTTGAAGGAACGCCCACACCAAGCACTGTTTGCTGAGTCATATTTTAGCAGTAAACAGAGCTTTACAGTTGAACAACATGTAACCCAAGTTCTCAGGCTATCAACTTAATTCCGAGAGGAATCCGATGCTGTTATGGGCGCTTTATTTCCCCATTTTTTGTGGAGTTTGCGCGCAGTCTACTGTTCATTTAATGTGATGTTCCTTTATCAACAAAGATAAACAGATAATCTTTTTTGCTCCAGTTATAGAGATTCTATTCAATAAATATTTACTTCGTCTTCAGGACATCAAGAAATCAACATACCGTACGGCTGCCGCGGAGTGGTCACTTTCCAAAGTATGGGCAGTATTTCTACGGACACTATAATATTAGATTGCAAAAACTAATTATAGCAATAATCATTA
This sequence comes from Pictodentalium vernedei, assembly GCA_031216915.1. Classification (NCBI taxonomy): domain Eukaryota; kingdom Metazoa; phylum Mollusca; class Scaphopoda; order Dentaliida; family Dentaliidae; genus Pictodentalium; species Pictodentalium vernedei. The sequence goes on along the minus strand of CM062292.1, from coordinate 266,903,080 downwards.
AAATTTCTATTAACTGGTAGAGTGCTAAATTATTTTTGACCATCAAAATTTGTTCACAGGTCATTGCCTTGTTACAATTTATGGGAGAGTGCCTGTTGGCACTCCCCCATAAATTGTAACAAGGCAAATCTACACAGACTACATAATTTCACTTCGAGGATAATATAAAGCATATCCACTGAGTATAAGGCCCTTATATTACAGTCCCTGCACATCAGAGTAAAGCCCAAATGTGGGCTTTCAGCACTCTACCAGTTAATGAATCACGTGCTTTTTTAATTAAAATTTTGCTGCTGCTGATTTTTATTACCTGGTAAACGCATGCGTGGACATCATTGTCAACGCGTGGATTACGTCCAGTCCACAGCGACTGTACTGTAATTGGAACAACGCGACCTAATTATAAACTTACAGCAGTGGTGAGTATTCATTTATAAGCATTAGTTTACAAAAAACGTCTAACTGTATTGTAATGTCATTAAAGGTTCGATTAAATCAATTCTCGATTGAGAAACATTTCCTGCAGGGGCGCGGTGGCGTAGCGGTAACCGGTTCTGGTCAGATCACCGAAGTTAAGCAACGTCGAGCCCGGTTAGTCCCTGGATGGATGACCGTCTGAGCGATCGATTCGGACACCAGCGTTGTGTCTTTGAGCACTTAACCCCGATTTCCCACATGGGGGCACGATGACGGCGTGTACTAAGGTGTACTGCACGTCGATGGTGCGCATCTCTTCAACCAATCTAACCCTGCCTGTGCAGTCGTGCGGAGTTACGATGTTGGGGAGCTGGCAGCTGCTCGTCGTTGTTCGGGGGTTCTCTCCGGGTACTCCGGCTTCCTCCATCTGTAAAACTGTCACCTACACGATATGACCTTGGCTGTTAAAGTGTCGTTAAACCCTAATAAATAAACAATATTACAAAAATGTCTAACTGTATTGTAATGTCATTAAGATTCGATTAAATCAATTCTCGATTGAGAAACATTTCCTGCCCTGAATAAAACAAAATAAATGTTTGTTTTTTAAATTCAATCGACTGAAATATTTCAATTGGTCGGAAAAGCGTACCGTAGGTGCGCTTTTCCGACCAACTGGAATATTGCAGACTATCATTGAATCTACAATTTTGTCACTGACTATTTAAAGGTTAGACTGGTTCCGGGTTTAGCCTTGTCAATTGAGTCGCATTAAGGGAGACAACTGCCTACAGTTTTGGACATATTCCCCTGAACATTTGTGATGGCGGGATTTATATATTTATTGGGGTTTAACGACTCTTTCAACAGCCAGGGTCACTTCGTGTCGGCCAGTCTATCGGGTGGAGGATGCCGGAGTACCTGGAGATTTATTTATTTATTTATTGGTGTTTAAGGTCATATATTTATGCACAATGGCTAATCATGACCGTGACAATTTAACGGGTGGAGGAAGCCGGAGTACCCGGAGAGAACCACCGAGCAACGGCGAGCAACTGTCAGCTCCCCAACATACTAACTCCACACAAGCACGGTTAGCATTGGTTGAAGACAAGTGCATCATCGACGTGCAGTACGCTTTAGTACACAACGCCACCGTGCTCCCACGCGGGCAATGGAGATGAAGTGTCTTGCCCAAGGACACAACGCGGTTGCCGCAGGTGGGATTCGAACCGAGGACCTCTCGGCTTGCAGCCTGCACCTCTACCTACTGAGCCACCGCCCCCCCCCCCCCCCCCCCATTTAAGTTCACATAGCACGAAAAGAGTGAAAAAAGAAAAGATTTTGATCCATCTAGTGAATATATCTAATTCTAATAACATGTTGGTCTTATAATCCCTTTGTGAATCATCATGTACAGTGCTTACAGGGATTAAATTCTAATTTATTTATTTGTGTTTAACCCTTTACCTAACATGAAAAGCAGACGACACTTGCAAACAAAATTCTTGAATAACTATTTTTTTTTCATTTTTTGTCTCAAAAACACAGGTTATGACCTCTCATTGGAACGAGCTCGACGAGCTCGTTCCAAAGAGGGGTCATAACCTGTGTTTTTGAGACAAAAAATGAAAATATAATGAAAATTAATTGGCGATTTTTGAGAATAGCGCTGGCTGGTATTTGCCGTAACTTTGGGTAAAGGGTTAATTTATTTATTTATTTGTGTTTAACCCTTTACCTAACATGAAAAGCAGACGACACTTGCAAACAAAGTTCTTGAATAACTAATTTTTTTTCATTTTTTGTCTCAAAAACATAGGTTATGATCCTCATTGGAACGATCTCGACGAGCTCTTTCCAAAGAGGGGTCATAACCTATGTTTTTGAGACGAAAATTAATTGGCGATTTTTGAGAATAGCGCTGGCTGGTATTTGCCGTAACTTTGGGTAAAGGGTTAATTTATTTATTTATTTGTGTTTAACCCTTTACCTAACATGAAAAGCAGACGACACTTGCAAACAAAATTCTTGAATAACTAATTTTTTTTCATTTTTTGTCTCAAAAACATAGGTTATGATCCTCATTGGAACAATCTCGACGAGCTCTTTCCAAAGAGGGGTCATAACCTATGTTTTTGAGACGAAAATTCATTGGCGATTTTTGAGAATAGCGCTGGCCGGTATTAGCCGGTATTGGCCGTTAGGTTGGGTAAAGGGTTTTAAGGTCACATACTTCTGCACATTGGCTAATCGTGACGGCAACAAGGAGAAAAAGTCAAGTTCAGTCAACTGCTTATACCGATGTTGCCCATTTTAGAGGACTTCCAGACCAAGCACTGGTGATTAGATCCTATTTTACCAGTAAAACAAAGTTTCTTTACCGCAGGAAAAAACACTGTTTCACTTCCGTGGTTTCAACAGTGGGTAAATTCTGATATTTCGTATTGTTCGTAGAATATCTATGAATCTCAAAAATGAAAAACCTATCCCACCAACTATTAAGGGCCACTGTTTGGAACCCCAATACGCATATACGAATACAAACTCACATCTTGCCCAGTTCTAAACAGGGGGCGTGGAAGAGTTTTCTTTTCATCTTTATCATTCTTACCTGCCGTTAAAACTAGAAGTCCTGTCATGAAATGTGCACAAATAGCACGTCGATCTGCGCGTTAATCTACGCGTTATGACCATAGTAAGGCTATTAAATTCTGTACATATGGAATGTGCACAAGCAATGTTTCAGCCAATGGACCTCCGGGTAACCCAGAGGTCCATTGGCAGAAACACTGCCTGTGTTTGCTATGAGTAACCAGGAGAACCTGCCGTGCTTTGGGTGTCATTCGATATGGCAATTCCTACGCGTAATTAAACATAGATAAGCGCACAGTTCACGACAGGACTTCCAGTTTTAACTGTAATGAAATCATGGCAGGCAATTTTCGTCATTGGAAAAGATTGGCAGGGAAGTAAGCTCCTCTTAATTTTCCAAAGTTGTCAGTAAATTTAACACTAAGGATATGGGAATTTCATATAAAAAATTAAATTTCGAAATGTTAGCGAAATTGTATCATCGATGGGCGCATCATTTGACAAATCTGAGGCATTTTCCTGTAAAGTAGCATAAAAAATACAGAAGCTGGCTTTTTACAATTTTTCCCAATCGGTTTGAACGTTTGGCTATTATTCTGTTTAAAACCATTTGGAAATAAGAAAACGGCCCCTCCACCATCTTTCGATGTTCTGAAGCTTTCTTCTGTTCATTATATCAACAGTGTGTGCATCGTGACATATGATACGGACACTATCCTTTCCATTATTATAAATATTTATTTTTTTTTTTTATTTATTGGTGTTTAAGGTCACATACTTCAGCACAATGGCTTATCATGACCGCAACATGGAGATAAAGTCACGGCCAGTCAATCGTTTATACCCCATGCTGCCTATTTTAGAGAACTCGCACCCCAAGCATTAGTGACTGGGTCCTATTTTACCAGCGAAACAGAGCTTGTTTACCACAGTAAACAGGCACTGCTTCACTTCCCGGGGTTCCCGCGGGGGCATTATTATAAAAGTCTAGAAAGTAAGATTTGTTAATTGTTTTCCTGGAAAGAATTAAAACTTTCAAATTACTGTAAAAACACATTAGCTAAACAAAGAGGCAAAGTGGACGGTTACTTAGTTGCTTCTAATTAGATTCCCATAAAAAAGCCAAGTTTCCTTTTGTAACTTTTAATAAACGAAAACAACAGACTGCTCCGGGAGTTCTCTGTTATTTCGTTTATTAAAAGCAACAGAACGAAACTTCGCTCTACTTTCTACTGATGCCAAAGGTGTTTTTCCAACAATTACATGCCTCTTAACTGGACCGTCCTCACCCGTTTAATAATTTCAGGGGAGATAACTTTACCGAGGGTCGATTTTTATGACGAGATTAGTAAGGGATGAGACAAAATCGGTAGGCTTTATTCACAAAATCCCTATTTTTAAGTTTTATTTCTTTCAATTTTTGCCACAAATATAGTTTATGACCCCTCATTGGAACGAGCTGGTTGGACTCATACATTTTCTCCGGGGTGTCCGATTGAGATCAGTTTAACGAAATATATTATTAAAAACTGGCCTTGCATACGGAATGTCAACGGAATATCGCGGTATATCATAATGCAATTTTTATTATCAACAAATGCATATTTCAGACTGAACATGCAACTGCAGTAAACGTACCTTTACATTCCATTAACCACCCTTAATACGTTGTTATATGTTCCCATTCTCAAACAATTTATCTTATTTACTTTCCACCTACAGAAGCGATTAAAATCTTTCTGAAGATCTGTAACGATAACGAGACTAACAAGGCAAGAAGGGGAAAAAAGACCCAGGACAACAGGCTAAGCATATAAAAAAACCCACGAAATCAGTGATGGTGTTAAGAACTGTATTCTCCATACAGTTGCGAATCACCTGAGGCAATATTGTCAGTCATAAAACATTATTATATTCTCGTAACATTTGAGACGTCGTTAAACTATTAAAAATGTGCATTTGTCAGTGCATTAATTCTATTCTTGTACCCGTAGCCTAAAACTGAACGGCAAGGCAACTGTACGGAATTATTATTATTTATAGATATAACCCAACTCACAAATAGAAGATCAGGCGCGTAGCCCTGATTCTACAATAAGGGATGCTCTCACCAGTTATTGTTTTGTTTTGTTGTTGTTCTTTTTGTTTTTTTTGGGGGGGGGGGGGGGGGTGGAGGGGGAGGGGGTGGGGGGGGGGGCAAAGTTGATATTTGAAAAGCCGTCGTTTGGGGCTTCGAGGGCCTCCCCTTGTTCTAACTAAGACACTTTGGACGTTGCTCCTCCTCACATTTCCTTGAAAGGAAGTGAGAGAAGGGGGCAATGACCGGAGAGTCCTAGTTAGGACTAGCCCTCCCCCCCCCCCCCCACGCACACACACCCGAGAACATTTTTCAAAAGTTAGTGCATACTAAAAACGAAAGTGTTAAAACTGACACTTTCAAGGTGTTAAACCCATTCTAACGCTTAGGGTTTGATGTTAACACTCGAAGTGCAATGCTTTAAGCACTGAGACATTACAATCGTAAGATATCTGAAACTTTAATGGATGGCACTTCCCATGTGAATAGCATTGGTGGTTCTTCCAGAATCGTCCATAATTTGATTTGCGCTTGGTGGGTACATAATTAAAAGGACACAACGCAGATGACGCGGATCAGGCTCGAGAGTTCGAGCCTGATCCGCGTCATCTGCGTTGTTTTCTTTTAAGTGTCGCGACATTACACTTGTCAAGTGGTATTATTGTAACACCTGTCAGGTTCTGGGATATCTACTCTTGAACAAAGTGCTAATTCAGCACTTAGTAAGTGTTAAATACAGCACTTCAAGTGTAGTTTTCAACACTTTAGTTTTTAGCGTGTGCTTCAAGATCGAATCGAAGGCATTTGTAGCGTGTGTAGCCCCTATATTGGGGACCATACCGGGGCTCTATGTTGTGTGAAACTTGCATTGGGTCAATGTTTTGGGGGCCAGCCAAAATATTAGGGGGTGAGGGGAGAAGCCCACGTCCCCGCCCCCTCCCCGTCCACTCCCCACAGCTACGCCACTGTGAAATATTTGCAGGAAGGAACACTAGACATGGATGGAAGACAAGAAAGTTTTTTGTTTATAATCTTCCAGCGTATCTGGTGTTGAAACACTGGTTGACAGCAAGTTGGCTAATTGCATGTATGTTTTGTCCACCTTCGCACTATTTTGTTCGAAATGCCTTTGCTGTATAAGACCGGCGCTGAAAGCGTTGAATTTTTATACAATAATATATTCTTTATGTGTTCGGGGATATGAGCAGACTATTAATTCGAGTATCGCCGTGCGTTACGAGATATATTGTGCAAAAAGGCTTTGCAATGAGATTTAGTAACACTCGGCTGTTGCACGACTTGTTTAGCATTCTTTTATCACGTGGTGTGGCTGAAATGTATAGACTGTTATAGAGACAGCATAAGTGCTTGAGAATTTAGGGTTGGGGATAATAAGATGTGCCAACCTTCCCACCCACAATACAACTAGATCTTGTCATTAATTTTGTAAGCAAACACACAGTGACGTAGCCTGCATTTTCGGTTCACTTTTACTTAAAGACCTGTTTTTGCGTATTAATAAAGACAAATTAATACTATTCAAACATTGTTGTTGTAGTAAGAAAAATGACTGCAAGCAAAAGAAACACCTTTATCACAAAATCACCATCGAATAGCCCATTACGCAAAATATCGTACACAACATATCATATAACGACTCAGAGTCAATATTTTGGATAAGTTTGAGATTAAATGGACCACTTTCAAATAGCCACAGCACTCAGTGGGTATGTGTCAAACTCCTTTTGTCGGTCATTGAATTCGGACGACGCTATTGATATAAACCCTCTCCACCATTAATGATGGTTTTCTCGTGACATCAATAAAGGAACTTCAGTGAGACAGTTAAAAACAATTCATCAGACAATCTAGGGTCATGGAAAATCATGGAATCTCATCTGGAAAAGCAATGATTCTCCAGAAACAAAGTCTAGTAGTATTTACGTTTGTCATTCGGAATTAGTATTGTTTTATGTTTCTATTTATGTTGATGTTGCATATACAAAGCAATCTGCCGTTGTTCTGGTGTATTTGCTTAATAAATCGTATCTTATCTTATCTCATCTTACATGGGAATGACGTCAGAAGTCAATTTTTGTCGACGCGGTAAAGTTGTGAGTGAGTTGGTTTCGGACGCAGAATTGAATTAATCTTCTCTTATTTTTAATTACTGTCCACCCAAAACAAATAGCAGACGACATTAAATTTTGCAGAAAGCATTCCCTGAATAACTAAATATTTTCATTTTTGTTTCGAAAACACAGCATATGACCCTTCATTGGCAGTGGTGTAGCCAGGGGGAGGGACTGATTTTAGTCCCCCCCCCCAGGTGATGTGGCCTAATTATTAACTGGAAAAGTGCTGGAAGCCCACATTTGGGCTTTACTCCAGAGTGAAGTTACGGCAACTCAAAGGCTTCAAATTAACCCTTTAGCTAACCTGAAAAGCAGACGACACTTGCAAAAATAATTCTTGAATAACTGATTTTTTTCATTTTTTGTCTCAAAAACATAGGTTATGACCCCTCGTTGGAACGAGCTCGACGAGCTCGTTCCAACGAGGGGTCATAATCTATGTCTTTTTAGACAAAAAATGAAAAAAAGAATGAAAATTAATTGGCGATTTTTGAGAATAGCGCTGGCCGGTTTTGGCCGTTACGTTAGGTAAAGGGTTAAGTGAATGTCCTTCATATTATCTTTGAATCTAATTATTCAATCCATATGGATTTTCCTTGTTACAATTTATGGGAGAGTACCTATAGGCACTCTCCCATAAATTGTAACATGACAAAGACTTGTGAACAAATTTTGATGACTAAAAATAATTCAGCACTCTACCAGTTAATGCCTTTCACAACTTATAATTTATGGACACAAACGGACTCAGAGTCAAGGAAATTGCGTTTTTTGTTTCTCAAATTTCACATTTTTCCCGGCTTATCCAGTGAGAGGGGTGTCCCCCTCTTGTGCGCGCACTCATCTCGCCGCTACGTGGCTCGGATGATGCTGCGCATCCTATTCTGTATGCCCCTAGTAGTTCAGCCATATTGCACACAAAATTATTAAATAACTAATTTTTTTCCATTTTTAGGTCAAGAACATAGCTTACGACCCCTCATTGGAACCAGTTCAACGTGCTCGTTCCAATGAGGGGTAAATGAAAACATAATGAAATTTGAATGGCAATTTTTGTGAATGGCGCTGATCAGTTCTGGCCGTTGGGTAAAGGATTAAGCGTTTCGAATTATATACTCAAGGAGCATTTCGTCGGAAACAACGTCTCTAACGATAAAAGAGGCGCCACTGAAGCTACGGTGGTGGTGGTGGTGGTGGTAGGGGGGGGGGGTCGAATAAAAATTCCGCCACCATTATGCACCTACATTCCCCCACCAAAGCATACTTTAAACGTTTCGAAATGTATAGTAGGCCTGCATACACTAGGAACCAACATAGATCTGAGCATACTTCAACCCTTTACCTAACATGAAAAGCAGATGACACTTGCAAAAAATATTCTTGAATAACTACTTTTTTTCATTTTTTGTCTCAAAAACATAGGTTATGACCCCTCATTGGAACGAGCTCGTTCCAATGAGGGGTCATAACCTATTTTTTGAGACAAAAAATGAAAAAATAATGAAAATTAATTGGCGATTTTTTTAGAATAGCGCTGGCCGATTTTGGCGTTACGTTAGGTAAAGGGTTAAATGTTTCGAATTATGTACCCCAGGAGCCTTTCGCCGGAAGTCAAATCGCTAACAGGTGGAGCCACATGTGGTTGAATCAAAGTTTTGAAACCTTTATACACATCTAAAGAGTGTACTTGAACACGTGAGCATACATTAAACCTAATTATATACACTTGCAGCATTGCCCCTGAAATCAATTCTCTAACGACGGAAGTGGCGAAACTGGAGCCAGGTAGTTTCAAATCAAAATTCCAAAATCTTTATGCACATTTACGGACCCTACCTGAACATACCTTAAACATTTCAAATGATATATTCCGGGAGCCTTACGCCGAAAACCATTGTCTTAGCAATATATTCAAGTGGCGCCATGGTGACCACCTGGAGATAAAAATTCAAACCACTTGTGTTTTTCTCGTGTAAATGTCATACTTAAGTTGGGTGAGTTTCAAAATTATATCTCGGAAAAAAAATTCGTGCGGACATTTGTTGCAAGCATGCCCACAATTAACATGCAGTCAAGGTTTGTTATTTTTAAAAGCAGAGGTATGAACGCTGGTGTTGACAAGTGTACACAGACGTCGCTGTGTGTGCATTCTCCTGTATCGCAACAAATATGTACAGCAAAAATATTTTGTTGGCTCTTCACGAGACGCTCATGCAATCCATATTGACCAAAGAGATGCCAAAATCTACTTGTACCAACACAGCAAATATTTAGAATGAATTTAAATGTAAACACCCTATCATGCTAAACTTAAACATTATCTGACTCTTTTTCGTTAAGATTTTACACTGATGTTGGGTCATTCGGTTAGTGTTCCAACATTGAGACTAATCCAAATTAAGGTTGCATTTGTCAAACAAACATGTGCAAAGATGTTTGATGGCAGGGCTGCCAAGTGTGTTCAAACAACATCTCTTTGCACTCTCGGACAGTCTACCGCATTACGAATGTAATCTTTCATTGCATTTTCAGATGAGTATTAATTTAGCAATCGCGTCTTTCCTCGTTTATAATTCAAAGCATTTCTTGTTCAAACACAATAAAGCCAAACGATAGACACTGCAGTCACAACTGTAATGTGAGGGTTTCAAATTCGCATTATGGGAATAAAGTCACCTTTAGTCAATTGTTAACACCATGCATCCCATGCGTTGATTCCTAAAACGTTATATTCCACTAACCTCTTGAACTCTGATGGCGTCTTCCAAGACAGTTCAATGACAACAATTGGGAATAATCCATATTCATTATCTGGGGGTAAACCATTCAATATTTTCAACGTGCAGCCTCCAGGCTGCACGTTTAAAATATTGATTGGTTACCCCACACATTCACCGAGCAGCCATCCTACTTGGTGGAATTACGTCGTATCATGTTCCTGTGCCGGTTTGAAGGGGTTAAAAGTGAGCTTTTACCGCAGTAAATAAGCTCTGGGCCAGTTCCCAGGAAGAGGTGGGGATTTCAGATTACAACACTTTTATTATGTAACTTGTTTACACTTGTTCTAGCTCTTAGAACTCGGAAAATTTGGAATAATATGAATTTTAAGCCAGTTACACCAGTTATGTTGTGCATGAACTGGAATATCTCAGTTTTGTTTCCAGACGAGAGAGCGTTTTCTTTCAACAGCTAGGGTCACCTCGTGTCCACCAGTTTTACGGGTGAAGCAAGCCGTAGTACTTAGAGAGAACCATCGAGCATCGGCGAGCAACTCTCAGACTCTCCAACGTATTAACTCTGTACACCAGGGTTCGCATTGGTTGAAGTCAAATGCACCATCGACGTGCGTACGCCTCAGGAGAGCGCCACTGGGTGCCCTTTACGTGGACAATCGGAATCAAGTGTCCTGCCCAAGGACGCAACACAGTTACCCTGGTGAGGACCGAACCCTGGTGCTCTAGGACTGAAGTTCAGTGCTCTTATCACTCAGCCACCGCGCTAAAAAGCCATTACTGCACTAGAAACTCTGCTCCATTTTTCATGAGTGAGGTCTTTAATCATGTTTCTGGATAACAGTGTCGGGGCTGGGTATTTGTGAAGAAAATGGTGTGTTGAAGTTTCGCATGAGACTAGAGGTAGGACAAAGGCGGTTGTTTAAAATACTGTAATATGGTTTACGTAATGTAGAATTTAGTTTACACGTTTTCGAATATGTGAATATTTAGGAAAGAATGTTTTTGTTGGCACTCGGCTGATTTCAATATAAAGTAATGTAGACAGAGCCAGTGTCAAGAACGATCTGTGCTAATATTATGACATAAGTACATCAAACAACAGCAGAAGCAGATAACAAGTGAATCCAAATACATTTCGCGACAATATGAGGATGTCGGTTTGACATGTATGTATAGTTCTGTGACAGAAAACTTTGGTCTCTTTCTTGGTCCGATCCAGATCGGCCGCGACGCAGTTGAACCAGAGATTTCATAAAATAAAGAAATATTGCCGAATCAAGAAACATAATGAAAATAACATCTGAGATTCAAGGTTCTCGCATTCCGTTTTTTATTTCTCTCGAAATGTGAGACCCTACAGTGTTTTTGACAGGGAAGATTACATAATATTCGTTGCGAAAGAAGACCTTCTGCACACCAACAAGAACACCTTGTGTACACTTCTTAAATACATTGTTAAGGTACGAGCAATTAATTGTTGATTTGTCGGAATGTTGAACCTTTTTTCATAAGATTATTAACCCTTCAGCTGCCATACAGCCACAAACTGCCCCTTTTATATTGCTCTGAAAAAGTTTTCTAAAGTGTTTTCTACCTTGATTACTTTACTGGTAGGATGCATTTATCTTGACATCGTTTTTTCATCATTGTTGGCTTCCTGCACAGGAAGCCAACAATGATGTAAATACCCCGTTAAGTCATCCGCAGTCGTGTACATGTAAAAACGGTAACGTAAACTTAATTTGAGGACCACAGGGTTAAAAGTAGCAATATCCAACTTACAAACCAGGCATAAGCAAGAATTGGCCCCACCTTGAATTGATTGAACCCGTATACAGACTTTCAGACACTGGGAGCAATGTAAGCCATTGTCTTGGTCGACCCAGGCACGACGAAATCTTAGCCTACAAATAAACGTAGAGGGAGAGTCGTAGGGGTTGAGCGCAGCGTCAGACAAAATCATGGCCCTTCTAATATCCATTACCTCGTCAAATTATCCCTGGGTGCAAAATTTTGTCTTGTCGAGGCTATAGCCTACAAACAAACATTGAGAGAGGTAAAAATTCGTTTTTAAATGGAAAGAAAAGAATAAGAAGAAGTCTGATGTAAAAAAAATAATTGTATCAAGACGGAATCTTCATTCGGTATAATAAAAATAATGATTGAGCTTGAGGGAAACAATGTGGCTTGTCTACCCTTGGGACCATTATCTCCCGAGGCTAACGCCTCGAGAGATAATGGTCTCTCGGAGAGGCAATCCACATTGTTCTCCTCAAGCACAGTCATTTTTTTTTTTTCTTATTTGATTTTATATTGAGTTAGTCAGACTTATCAATACTCAGGTTTTACAATGAGGTTTGAATTGAGACATACCAAACGGAGTCGACATTACAAAATGAGAAGCAATATCGTGATGGTTTACTTTATCTACAATTTACCAAAAAAAACCCCCGTAATCGCAAACAGTAATATCAATAGCGATAAAACTTCGGGGATAAAATAACAAGTCACATGACGTCGCATGGCCGACCATTTCAGTGGTACTGGTGATCACAAGCCATCACATTGCGTTAAGTTTTCCTCACCATGCATTCTATTTTGTAGGGAATTGCTCGATCTAGTAGAAATAGACGATCAACCATGCAAAACACCAAAGCAAAATAAAAAATGAATGTAAATCGCCATATTATTGAATATGATGGCGCAAAAAATTTGAAACTTAACGTCAAACTCATTATGGTTTGCACGCTTCTAAAATTATGAATGAAGTGACGTCATGTATTTAAAGAGATTCTGCTGCACTGCAAAAACATAACTCTCTAGCTGTTTTCGAAAACCATCTACCCATCCCTTCGGTGACCTCATAAACTGAATTGAATTTGGGTTGAAATATTATTGCCCGACGGAAAAAGCAAACTTGGGCGGTGCTTTATTATTTTTTTTATCAATGTGTACAATTTCATTCTTGTTGAAGTAATTTCCTCACGTGCCGTTGGGTTGAGAGAATTGAAAATGGAGTCCCAGTATTTTGCTCAGCTGAGTGTGGCTTTTTGTATGTTAAGGGCTATTTTTGAGACGTTATGGTTATGGGTTTTGTTGACTGGGGTAGAAATGGAAGTGTCAATGACACTGTAGCTTAACTTGTCTGTGTGTTATGTTTGATGAAAAGGATAATGTTCAATGTTAATGAAAGGATTATGAAATAAGACGAGAATTGTGATAATTGGGAATATGTTAATTTCTGTTCCCTGTATGCTGTTTTCAATAAAAATAAAATGAGGTGTAGACTACACTAAATGGGTGGGTTAATGTGGCCCTCACAGTTAATGTATGTGGCCCTCACTGTTAATGTATATCAACGAAAGTTACCAATTTACAGTGAAATTATTCAAAAACGAGTCATCCAATCAAGTTACAATGAAATCCCTTCATAAATACGGCCTGTAGACTGTGCTAAGAGTTTTTGGGCTTCGGGCCTGTGTAGCCAGCACGGTTGACCGATTGCAACCAAAAGGGGACGTCCTCATCTAGACATTATACTTAGTTATCCTACCAAGTTACAATGAAATCCCTTCATAAGTATGACCGGTAGTCTGTGCTAAAGGTTTTTCGGGTTTTGGGCTCGGGCAGCCGTCATGGTTGAATGATCGCGACCAAAAGGGGATGTTCTCATCTAAGCATTATCTGGAGTCATCCTACCAAGTTACAATGAAATCCCTTCATAAATATGACCTGTGGAATATGCTAAAGGTTTTCAGGCTTCGGGCCCCTGTAGCCGTGACAGTTGACCAATCGCGACCAAAAGAGATGTTCTCATCTAGACATTATACGGAATCAACCTACCAAGTTACAATGAAATCCCTCCATAAATACGACATGTAGACTGTGCTAAAGGTTTTCGGGTTTTGGGCTCGGGCAGCTGTCACGGCTGAATGATCGCGACCAAAAGGGGGGCGTTCTCATCTAGACATTATCTGGAATCATCCTACCAAGTTACAATGAAATCCCTTCATAAATATGACCTATAGACTGTGCTGAAGGTTTTGGGGCTTCGGGCCCCTGTAGCCGTCACAGTTGACTAATCGCAACCAAAAGGGGATGTTCTCATCTAGACATTATATGGAGTCAACCTACCAAGTTACAATGAAATCCCTCCATAAATACGACCTGTAGACTGTGCTTAGGGTTTTGTGGTTTGGGGCTCGGGCAGTGGTCACGGTGGACAGATCGCAACCAAATGGGGAAGTTCTCATCTCGACATCATCCGGGTCATCCTACCAAGTTGCAATGAAATCCCTCCATATTAAATATGACCTGCAGACTGTGCTAAAAGTTTTGAGGTTTCGGGCTTGGGCAGCCGTCACGGTTGACAGATCATGGCCAAAAGGGGACGTTCTCATCTAGATATTATACAGAGGCATCCTACCAAGTTACAATGAAATTCCTTCATAAATACGACCTGTAGACTGTGCTAATGGTTTTCGGGTTTTGGGCTCGGGCAGCCACCACGGTTAACTGATCGCGGCCAAAAGGGGACGTTTTCATCAAGACATGACCTCAAACCTGCATATGAAATTTTGTGACGATCGGATAAGAACTACGGGGTGTAGCCTGTGCTGAAGGAAAATGGGAACAGACTCGCAGACTAACAGACTTCCGCACGCGTGATGGCAATAGCTTATCTTGACTTTGTCAAGTTAACCCTTTACCCAATGCAAACGATTTCAAAATTTATGATTTTTAATATCATTTTTTAAATTTTTTCAAAAAATTTCAACAAAACCATATCATGTGACCCCTCTTTGGAACGAGCTCGACGAGCTCGTTCCAAAGAGGGGTCACATGATACGGTTTTGTTGAAATTTTTCGAAAAATAATATTTTTTCAGCTGCTGAATCTGCATATTACGCGGGCGGATGCGAGCGATTTGCTGGGTAAAGGGTAAAGCTAAAAAATGTTATGCGCTCATTGTGCTTGTTTAGAATCTTTTATCGCGAGTCAACTGTTTTTGAGGAGATATGGCTACTCGTCGCTCAAGCGCGACTCGTACAGTACGGCCACCGTGGACTGGTCACTTTCAACGGGTGGGAAATATTTCCACGGTCACAATATTATTAAATTCCAAACATTAATTACAGGAGAACGCATCAAAAAATTAATTAACGAAGCACCGGCTTGTATAACCCGGTGGTTCATTAATTAAAATTTTGCTGATGATGATTTGTATTACCTGGTTACGCATGCGTGGACATCACTGTCCACGTGCGGGTTACGACCAGTCCACGGCGACTGTACTGCAGCTATACGTCCCCAAAACGAGTCTCATCGCGATAAAAGATTCTGTACAAGCACAATGTGCAGACAGGATATTTATTAAAGGTCGACCACGAATATCCCATCAATATCGCATTAGTTTGCCCATCAGTAGCAGCTCGCCAGAAACGAGAATCTCAGCTTTTCCAAATTCAAATCATGCCTGCTTCAAATGAGCGTCACGTGACCCCATTGAGAGGCAGAGGGGTGTCAAAGTGTCAGTTACTGATATCCAATCGTGATAAAGAGGCGTAAATCCTGGGGGTGGGGTGGATTAACACTATTCCCAAACTTCGTCTCAGCGACTAGCAACACTGGGGCCTCGTACTATTGTACGATATTTAGCTTGTTCAAAGACCTCCGCAGATGTATAAAACTGTCACAGCTGGTTGCTAGTCTATAAGCGAGTTGGACCAGCACTAGAAATTTGCCAAGGCGATCAGCAATGTCGTAATAAAAGCCGCGCCAGTCTTCCATGACATTGCAGATTGTGGTCGCTAATATGTGTGATGGTGTAGACTCTGCTCCCCGCGAAACATAGATGTACAGAGGAACCGTCGGGCAAATTCATTTCATGCCGGGCAAATTCATTCCATGGCCGGGCATATCCTGTGCATTCATCTTACACAAAACACAAATAAAACATTAGAAATCGAACACCTGTTTTTTCCACAAATGTCAATACTTCCTGATATCGCATGTTTCCATTCCTGTGCGAGAAGATACTGCAACGTCGAGCCAATAAAATGTTTCAACACAAAACAACAGCATCAGGCAAGAAAAAGTTGGGCAGCGCATAAGCCTGGTCGGTGTATTTTATGATAACCATTTACCTAACATGAAAAACAGACGACACTTGCAAAAAAAATTCTTGAATAACTAATTTTTTGCATTTTTTGTCTCAAAAACATAGGTTATGACCCCACGTTGGAACGAGCTCGACGAGCTCGTTCCAACGAGGGGTCATAACCTATGTTTTTGAAACAAAAAGTGAAAAAATAATGAAAATTAATTGGCGAATTTTGAGAATAGCGCTGACCGGTTTTGGCCGTTACGTTGGGTAAAGGGTTAATAACAATTTAACATAAAATACACCGACCAGGCTAATACGGTGCCGTAAACATTATCAGAACAACGAATGTCAAATTTTACTTAATAAATCTTAACGTAATTGAACTTAATTCAAACTTAATAAACATACAGAACACAGCTCGGGTGGATTACAGTGGACTACGGCGCTAGTGAATCACCTGGAAAACTCCGGGTCGTTAATTTCTGGTATATTTCACCTTCGTGTTCTGTCGTAATACACGCATGATACGGTTTGAGCGTTCCGTGTTGCGATTAAGTAATAAATAACGATTATTCAACATATTTTGCAATTTTGATACAATGTATTAGCTCTGATTTGTTATTTTCTATAGAACAAAGACAATAATCATCTGAACATAGTCCACTGACCGATATGGAATATTACAAAAACATGGTGTTGGAGGGCATTGTGGTTTATTAACGGCCCAACAGAAATGATTAATCATTTCTGGTGGTCCACTTAATAAACTGCAATGTACGACAAAGTCATATTATTACTCTTATTACCACAGTAAACAACAAATAACTGAAAATCGGCTAAAATAGAATAATGTACAGTGGAAATCAGATGACACAGCATTATTTTAACTACCTTAAATATGAATTCCAACCTTTAGTTCAGCTGTCTGTATGCAATGGCTGCCCCAGTAGATCTCAATCACATGTCATGTTGGCCTGTTATTGTGAGGCTAACTCATTAACGGCCCAACACGTCACGCGATCTGTCTCGAACTTTACAGTTTTAAAATTCGAGTATATTTCCATTAACACTTTCACTGCCACGCCCACTTTAACCATATATGGAAGACCTCTATGTACGCCTGTATGCGTGGGGGGTTTAATAAAATTTATGACATACTTGAAACTCTAGCATCTAATTAATTGTTGGAAAGGGCTCTCTAAGCCCTTTCCAGCAATTAATCAGATGGTAGGTTTGATCTTTGCATCCCAGAAAGTACAGATAATCATCCTAAAATAGGTGACAATAGTCGCTTTCGGCAACGTTAGTGTTAATGTACTAGGAACGCCCTGCAAAGTGGTAATAACATAAAACCACTGACTTCAGTTTTAAAGCAACGATTTGATGCGTCAAAATTATAATAAGTGATTTTGTATTTGAGTCATCATATTGATCTCATTGTTTTTTGTATTTGTGTTTATTGTATAGTGAGCTCACATTAGAGACATGACACCAGGGGCGGTGGAACCGGGGGGCTGGGGCTTCACCCCCCCCCTCACTTTTTTTGCCGGGCAATGTTTTTTTGTATGAATATATTTTAACACAACCAATGACTGGTGAAACAAGGGGCGGATCCAGAGCCTCCCCCATATTTTCGCCAGCTAAGTTTCTCTCGTACTGGTTTAATTTCGATGGATTTCGGATCATTTTATGCAGTAAGTGGCAGCAAACGCTAAAATGTATACAGTCTGTTACAAAATCGGTTTACTGAAGTAGATAGTTATCTTACAGACATGCAAGTACCAAATCCACCCCAGACAAGATAATCCACAGACAATATAATTGCTGTAAAAATCTGGTAAAGCATATAGGTGAGGTCTATTTATCAGCTTTGGTCGTTACGAATCTCAATTTATCCGCTCAGATGCATGGAAATGGGGGGTTTGGGACCTTGGAATTTAAATTTTTCGTACCACGCCCGAACCATGGTCGGCCCGTCATACCGACGAGCATCCATCGTCCGATCCAGCCCTCGCACTTTGAAAATCGATCCGCCGCCCCTGGACACTGTGCAGATATTGTAAAATGAGTTGAATATTTGATATTTGTTACTTTATCGAAATGCCCAAGTTTGCTATCGGGTACTTTTTACCAATTGAGCAGAACTTGTTTATCATAGTGAACAGGCAACGCTTCACTTCCTCAGTATGGTTCCCACGGGGATGAGAGTGCTCAGTGGAACCACAGTAATTCCAGACACATCGAAGAGTTTATTTATTTATTTATTTATTTATTTATTTATTTATTTAAAGATCACATATTTCTGCACAACAGCAATGTTTAATCAATATACGCTGTTAATTGTTTTGTTAGAATTTATTGTAAACTTCCGAGTGACCCTCTGATATATTTTAGTAGAACAGTTGTCACGATAAATCAAGATGAATCTATTACAATTAGCTTACAGTTTTTAAAAGCAAACTAACGCAACAAATTGTGTTTAAAATTAAATCAGCACAGCAGACATTAACCGTTTTCAAACAGGTCACGTTATTATTAACTTCGTGACGCAAGTTCATAGAAACAGATAAGAGCGAACGAGGGCGCCTGAAATGGTGGACGGGGGAAGCTGCCACCTGCCTTGAGAGTGGGGGAGGACAAGAGGAGCAGCGCGTGATATTTTTCGTCAGAAGTGCACTGGTAAAAAATACGTTATTTTCCTAGAACTGTTAGTGAGAAACTCTCGACTATTAGAGCTGGAAGTGGGGGGGGAGGGGGGGGGGGGGGGTTCATTTTCGCTTTCGGTTCAGTTTCAGAGGAAAAACCTCGGTAAATAACACTTCAGGTTCCTTATCTCTTTACCCAACGCAGACGATATCAAAATTTATTATTTTAAATATCATTTTTTAAAAATTTTTCAAACAATTTCATCAAAACCAAATCATGTGACCCCTCGTTGAAACGAGCTCGACAAGCTCGTTCCAACGAGGGGTCACATGATATGGTTTTGTTGAAATTTTTTGAAATATAATATTTTTTCAACTGCTGAATTTGCATATTACGCGGGCGGATGCGGCCGATTCGTTGGGTAAAGGGTTTTAGCTTGGTAAAATCCGCAATAGTTTGTACGACACCACTAACCACAAAAGCCCTCTCTGTATTGGGTTGTCAAATTTCCCTTTGGAGACTAGGGTATCAGTTGCAAGAAAATGTTATAACAATTTAACACAAAATACACCGACCAGGTTAATACGGTGCCGTAAACATGATCAGACCAACGGATGTCAGATTTTACTTAATAAATCTTAACTTCATTCACTTAATTCAAATTTAATAAAAATACAGAACACAGCTCGGTTGGATTACAGTGGACTACGGCGCTAGTGAATCACCTGAAAAACTCCGGGTCGTTGATTCTCCGTATTTCACCTTCCCGGTGTACAACATATGCATCCGCATATTAAATGCATTCAATTAGTACCTTAAAACAAACATGTCGACAACATGCCAAATACGCACCTACGATCTTGTTTTGCTGACGAAAAGACTAGGAAATGCATTAAATTAGATGATGCTGCCACCGCGCGGTTGTGCGGTCTGCATTATGCAAAAGGGATTTATACAAATCGTTGGGCTTGGTGGGCTGCGGCAGTGGTGTTCACAAATGTTCCGAGCTCCGCACGGCAATCGTGAAAGTCATGAAATAAAAATCCGTGAGGAGACCGCAAGGCACCATTTAACAAACTGCGAGACGCCCTCGCTGCGACTGCAAGGCAATCGCACGGCACCCGCACGGTTGTTTCGGCCACCGCAAGGGCGCGGAATGGAGACCTTGCGGACGCCTCACGGCGCCCTTGCGGTTTATTGCGGATGCATACGATTTTCTTGGCATCCCAGATATGGTAAAAACCGTGGGGTGACATTGAGGTTACCTCGCGGCCATCACATGGTCACCTCAATGCCACCGTACAGTGACCTTGCGATGATACCTGCGGTGGGGTTGCGTCCTCCGGTCTTGCGATTTCCGAAAAAAAGTTTAATGTCAAGTTAAAAAAATCGCAAGCCCCTGCGACGAGCACAAAACCTTGAGATCACCACACGGCTGCGTATTCTACCGTGCGGACACCGTACGGTTATGGCAGCTTTGGGGACTTACGGCCGCCGCCAACACACCGAAAGCCATTTGTGACTGACGCTTCAATGAGGGAGAAAATATGACCTGGACACGGAGTATTTGCCCGTTTGCCGGATAGACTTAGTGACGAGAGTCCATAGCGGTCACTAGTCCAGTTCCCTCCTAGTAAGATAGTTTGATAAGTTTATGCACAAACACAGTAAAATCGTTCGGCCGGTTTTTTGCTGGGTCTTGCGGTTCGGTTTTCCGGTTTCCAGCAAAAACCTAACCGAATCGGAAGACCAAAAACAACCCAGCCTTATCGAGTTTGTGCCTCTAAAGTATATTTCGTATGCCAATGGCAATGAGTGGGAGGGGGGGGGGGGGGTCAGGTGTAATGACGGAGGTGGGTCGATAATCATTAAACAAAGAAGCTACACAATCGGCGTGGCGAGTTCCGAAGCCTTATATCATCCCTTGACTATTATTTATTTATTAGGGTTTAACAACACTTTAACAGCCAAGGTCATATCGTGTCGGTGACAGTTTTACAGGTGGAGGAAGCCGGAGTACCCGGAGAGAACCACCTTGCAACGACGAGTAGCTGCCAGCTCCCCAACATCGTAACTCAACACTGCAGCACATGCTGGGTTAGATTGGTTGAAGACATGCGCACCATCAACGTGCAGTACGCCTTAGTACACGGCGTCATCGTGCCCCCAACGCCGGAGTCCGAATCGATCGCTCAGACGGTCACTCATCCAAGGACTAACCGGGCCGACTTCAGTGATCTGGCGAGAACCGGTTACCGCAATCCCCAACCCTTATCCCTTGAGTACAACGTATAATAAATTGTAATGTGACAAACGATAGTATTGATTGTAATGTGACATTACAATTTACGATACGTTGTAATCTCCCGATCTTACTTCATCCCCGAGTGGAATGCCCGTTTTGATGCCACTACCCCTTTTCTCTCGGATGCTTCCGATGCTCTCGAGTCGAAAGTGTTAAAGTCAGTACCAGAAGGTTTATGTGACAAATGTCTCGACTTCGTGAAACTGAAACAGACATAAAGCCAAAAAAAATTTAAAATGATTTAGTAGTCATACACTTCTTGCCAGCTTACATTGCATCATGAAGGAAACATTCGACTTCCTGGGTGAAAAAACATCTATACACCTGGAACTTGATTAAGCACCCCCTGAAATGTTTCGTGACAGTGAAGTTGCTGTTATTGATTATTATATTTTAATGATTGCCGTGTCTTGCAGTACATTTCATCTCATGAAACATGATGTTTCTGGTTGATAGCATACCCCAAACACACACCCTCGTCCACGTGAAGCATGTTACACACGAATGTCACAAAAAACACTATCATCCACATGCAATATCTCGGTATAAAATAAGAAAATTTGTCAATTCTTTTATCAATAAATGTTGACATGGCAAGGAGGAGACTGTCAGATGCACTAAGATGGCAAATCGTTGGCATGCATGCAACAGGCATGCCATTCAAAGCTATTGGAAAGCAACTTGGCAATAGTCATTCTGTCATCAGTAAACTTGTCCGAAAAAAATCAACAAACCAACGATTTTTAGGACCGACCAAGGTCTGGACAACCCCGAAAGACCTTTCCTCGGGAACCTCGGAGTCTGGCACGCCTCGTTAGGCGTGAACTCGTTGCTTCAAGTGGGGTTTTGAAACGCCTTTGGCTCCCCAACAGGCGTTGTGCAACAGAACTGTCCGAAACCATCTCAAAGAACTGGGTGTGAGGTCCAGAAGGGTCGTCAAGCGTCCAGCTCTGTCCGATCAGCATCAAAGATGACGTTTGGAGTGGTGTATGGCACGACAACATTGGAATCTCAGGACATGGAGGAGAGGCCATTGGTCAGATGAGAGTAGGTTCCTGCATGCTTCACGTCACAGATGGTCGCATAAGAGTGTCGAGGCATAGAAATACTGCTTACGTGCCCAGGAACATCAGACCCACTGTTCCTTATGGTGGAGGATCAGTAATGATCTGAGGATGCCTTTCTCATGATTGTAAACTTGATATGGTGAATTACGTGGGAATCTCAATTGTCATCGGTACATCCAGGACATTCTCAATCCGCTTGTCGTGCCTCATTTTGACAACTACCCGTTGGCTACTCGCCCTGTATTTATGGACGACAATGCAAGGCCAAATCGTTCCATGCTGTGAGAGCATTCCTTCAGAACAACGCTACCTTGGCCTGCAATGAGCCCCGATTTGAATCCCTCGGAACACATCTGGGACTTTCGTGAACGTCATGTGCAAACAAGGGATCGCCTGTACAAAATTTGGCCGATTTGGAAGCTGCACTGCATGAGGACTGGAAGCAGTTGCCTCTGAACCGTATCAGCAGGCTCACTGGTAGCATTAGGAGGAGGGTTCAGGCTGTCATCTGGGCACGTGGTAAATAACACTCGCTACTGATGTCAGACACTGCTACTGTGTTCAGGGGATCATAAGTTACATTTTTTTGTCAGTAATTACCGGCATTGTTTCATCATGGACGGTTCGAGCACCATGCATTTTTCCATCAAAAACATTAGTGTCAGATATGTGCAATTAGCGCCATTAAAATACTGCATATTTTCATCATTAAGTTGTCTTTCATTTGTCAACAGACCATTCTTTCCGCAAACAATCACTTTTGGCCATTTTGAGGACAGCACGAAAGTAATGACAGTTTCTATTAACAACACTGCGAAAAAACAGGGGGTGCTTAATTAAGTTTCCGGTGTATATATACAGTACGTGGAGAGTGTATTATCACTAAATCAACAGCTGAGTGGAGATTCCACCCAAGCAATAATTGCAAATTTGTTGCAAAGCATAACTAGTAGAAGCAAAGTTTCAGCCAATGGACCTCCGGGTTAAACCCGGAGGTCCATTGGCTGAAACATTGATTGTATTTGTGTCGATATGTACAAAGTTTTAAAGTTATAGCTTGGGTGATAACTCCACTGCGTGGGTGATTTAGTTACAGTCCACTCTCCACGTACTGTACACCCGCATATTAAATGCATTCATTAGTACCTTGAAACAACCATTTGTCGACAACATGCCAAATACGCACCACCGAACTTGTTTTGCAGACGGAAAGACTAGGAATTGGATTAAATCAGTGTTATACTGTATATGAGCCGCATAAATATGTTCGTCAAACAAAACATGTCAAGCGATGAACAGACATTACAAAGAAGTCAAAATAAAAAAAATCAACGATATTTAATTCCATATGCCCACCGAAAGAGGAAAGTCTCCACTGAACGACCTGAGAGTCCAAACCCGGACACTGAGGTCCATCAGCTGAAATTTTGCTTGTTCTGTTTACTTTCTTTCTCCTTTTAAATCGATTTATGTGAGTGAAACAAAGTGTGTGTTTTCTCAGCAAATTATCCTACACTACATGTATTGCATGTCTAACCAGTCCCATTTATCTCACAACACAGCAACAAAACTATGACTAACAAGCGATAGCCAACTGTAAAAAACACATTTGAAAAATATCACGTGTTTCGGGACGTGCCGAAACCACTGATAAGATGTGCATTTGTGGCAAAAGTTTTTAAAAAATCTTCTTGATTGAATAAAACCGCATGTACCGTCTTGCTAATCACATTTAGGGTTGAATAATAGTTCCCGAGATTTTTGCCCGTTATCTTTTCCAGTAAAACTGAGCAAACAATTATTATGGGGCAAAGAGAGCACACCCAAACCCCTCCGTGAAGATCAGCCCCGTTGTTTGTGAAATTTAATGGCATTCTTTCTTGGTGAGATAACCATATATATGAATGCGGACGTCTCTCTCTCTCTCTCTCTCTCTCTCTCTCTCTCTCTCTCTCTCTCTCTCTCTCTCTCTCTCTCTCTCTCTCTGTGCATTATGTATTTCTAAAGATTGTCGGGCAAATCTGGAATTCGGGGTAAATTTTGTCTAAGGAGTGACATGGGATGTGTTTCGACCCCATATAATTATACCTTCATGGGGTGTAGTGCAATATGAGTTTTTCCACCCGTCCGGTATTTCTGTTTATACGAACATCAACGACGTCAACTTATTTGAATACGATTCTCTTCATTCCTCATCGAAAACACGTCATTATGTTTTCTCTCCACTGATAACAAGAAGAAAAGGTCGCTGTTACCAACTTTAGCTCCTTCTTATCGAGTTCAGTATCTTCTAATCGGGACCAACGCCGAGTTGTTCAGCCTGTTTGTGGTTTTACAATGTTTAATGTGATCCGAGAAATCGAGGTAGTTTGGGCATCATTTTGATTTCGTTGCTCATAATCCACACACCTTTTCAAATCCAAACACGAAACTTTGAAAATACGTATCAGTGAATCGTATCATAACTCACGAATTTGAAGGGGAAGTATAACCGACCCATATCATCAACCTGGCGAAAATATGCAAACAATAGAGAGGACAGAGCCCCACCTCATGGCCTTCCCTGACTCATAGCCCTTTCCTCGTGGCCTCATCTTGCCCTCATAGACTTCTAGTGAACATCTCCCGTTTGAGGATAAAAGGCCTATGAGGTGAGGCCTCGGCGAGGCCTCACCTCAGACCCCTCTTATCCTCATCTCGGTTCGAGTGATCATTAGTAATCACCTATGGTGATCATTAATGATCGCCTGTGGTGATCACTAGTGATCATCTCCCCGTATGAGGATAAGAGGGGTGAGAGATGAGGCCAAGGGTCATTGGGTGGAGGATGGGGCTCCTGGAAGGAGAGAGAGAGAGAGAGAGAGAGAGAGAGAGAGAGAGAGAGAGAGAGAGAGAGAGTAACAGAGAGAGAGAGACAGAGAGAGAGAGAGTAACAATTATTTGTTTGTTTTATTGAGGTTTAACGACACTTTCAACAGCCAGGGAGTCAGATCATGTCCGACTTTTTACGGGGATGGGGGAACCCGGTAAGAATCACAAGCAATGGCGAGCAAATGCTAAGCTTCCCAAAGTGCATTATCGACCTGCAGTACGCCTTAGTACACAGGACCACCGTCCCATGTGTGAGCAATCGACATTAAGTGTCTTGCCCAAGAAAAAAACGCAGCTACCGCTGTTCAGGATCAAACAGTTGACCTTTCGGTCTGAATTGCAATGCTCTAACCACTGAATCCGAGAGCAACGATACCTCTACTCAAAATATTTACCTGTCCGATTAAAAATACTTAATGAAGAACCCGTGATGTTTATATATTAATCACAAGATAGGTGGTATAACCAAATTATAATATCAGTATCTTATCAGCAGGTACTTTCAAGCTGTTTGTAGGGGTTGACCCAGCAAACCATATTCCCAAGGTTAAGTGATGAAAAAGCAAACAGATTTGTGGTAATTCAAACGCCCACTCCATTCCGTTAATGAATTAAAATGCAACTCCCAGCGTTAGTTGGTTGATATGTATTGGATAAATGCAAACCGACATGGGCATCAGCAGAGAGAGAGAGAGACAAGAGGGGCACTTGTTCCCTCCTGTATTTGCAGATCAAATAATTGTTTTGGCGTGTACCTATCACCAGCAAAATCTCAATCCACCAGTCAAATTATATAAAGAATTCCGCGTTGTTAAGGCCTGGAACCAGTCTAGCTTTTAAATAGTTCATCGCCCAGGTTTCGATTCATTCGTCCGGAATATTCCTGTTGGTTGGCAAGCTACGTTTCGCTTTTCCTACCAACTGAAATACTCCAGACTATTGAATAAAAAAATACCATAAACATTCGATTTTTTACTCAACACAAGAATTGTTTCTCAACCAAGACTAGATTTGACAGAATCTTCAACTCTTTGAACCCCAGAGGCCGCTTTTCCGGCTCAGGAACATGATACGTCATACTTTCATTAAGGGCCTATATAAGTAATGAAATTTTGTTTATTTTGAAAAGTCTCACCCTGATATTCCTTCAATTCAAATTGAATATACACAAAATATACATCAAAATGAAGATTGAGACGTATAGAACACGAAACACATGTGTTATCAACTCATAGAGTCGACTGTAGACATCACGTGTTCCTGGAAGTCTGATGCCGTATTCGTACCAGAACTGATAATTGAATAATATTTCACGAAAACAACTCGTGGCCAAATGCGCTTTACATATCCAAGAACAAAGCTAGGGGATCAAAATTCTTCAAAACACGGTGACAGAGCTGCATGGGGGTAAATTCCAAAGCCTTTGCTTTTGTTTACGTATGAATATACCTTCGATTTCCGGTCGACGTCATCGGACGGAAAAAGCATGTAAAAACAACGCCGTCTAAAATCAAATTATCAAATAATGAAAAAGATCGCCTTCACACAATACACTGTTATTAGATAGAGATTGCACAGTCGCCATATTCAATGCAAGGTATCATGATACCTGTTGAAATTTCTTACACTTATGATTTTGTTTTTCGATGGAAATTCGTGGTATCGAGTGATTTGCGCATGTCTGTCGAGCATGGAAACCATCTTCAGTAAAAAATACAGACAGTGTTGTCCTTTTCCCAAATGCAGTCCTATCGCTGTATTCGAAAGTGTTTTGAATGCCTAGCTTTGTTCTTGGATGTATGAAGCACATTTGGCCACAAGTTGTTCTGATGAAATATTATTTTATTATCAGTTCTGGTACGAATACGGTAGCAGACTTTCAGGAACCAGTGGTGCCTGCTGTCAACTCTATGAGTTGATTACATATGTGTTTCGTTTTCTATACATCCCAACCTTCATTTTGATGTATAATTTGTGTATATTTAATCTGAATTTAAGGAATATGAGAGGTGAGAATTTCAAAATGAACAAAATTCCATTACTTATATTGCCCCTCAAGTAGGATGATTGCTGAGTTGATGAGTTGAGTCGACCAATCAATATTTTCAACGTGCAGCCCCAAGGCTGCACGTTGAAAGTATTAATTGGTCTACTCCCAAATAATAAGCATGGACTCTTCCAATTGCTTCCATTCAACTGACTTGGAAGATACCACCGGGGTTCAGAGTTAATAACTTTACCTTCAGCATCAGAGCCGTTTGGTAATTAATGGTGACCCGCCACAGCAATAAGTTCCTGACTAAGCCGTGCAGTTCCAGTAATTGTGTTAATGTCTTGAGTTCTGCAGCATGAATTAAGTACTTATTGATTGGAATATCCACCAAAGTAGCAGGAAAGAATATGCATCTATCTTTGTGAGTAAAAGGACACCACATTACAGTACAGTCGCCGTGGACTAGATGTTAGCCACACATGGGCAGTGATGTCCACGCATGCATGCGTTTACATGCGTCATACAAATCATCATCAGTACATTTTAATTGATGAAGCACCGGGTTAGAGCCAGTGCTTCATTAATGAAAATTGTTGTTGATTATTCCTATAATTAGTGTTTGCAATCCAATATTACTGTGTCCGTGGAAATACTGCCCACCCCGTGGAAAGTGACCAGCCCACGGCGGCCATACTGTACGTCACCGGTACTTACGCGTAAACAAATAGTCTGTAACGGCGTCAAATTCCTCACAGAATCGGACTGGTAGCGCGAGAGTTGATATCGCAACCTGTACACCTTACACATACACTGTCACGCTAGTCATTCATTAACATCTTATTACAGGTCATTTTAGTAACTGGTCAGGAGCGCGGTGGCTCAGTGGTTACGGTATTGGGGTTCAAACCGGAAGGTCCACGGTTCGATCCCCGCCAGGGGTAACTGCATTGTATTCTTGCGCGAAGCAATAAATCCGGATTGCCCTTGTGAGGCACGGTAGCGCTGTCTAAATGGTCGGGGAGAGGGTGGGACTCGGGGTAGTAACTTCCTAGGCCCGGAACTTTGGGGGCCAGGGTTTGGCCCAGTAGTCCAGGATTCTTGGTCAGGCCTGAGTCTCTCAAAGTTCTGACTCCTGTGCCAAGCCTGGGTCGCCGATCCCCGAGCGAGAATCAGCAAGATAAGCTACCCGTGGTATTGGAATACTAGTTGCCACTCGTGTGAAGAAAGTTGGAATGGGAGTGCCCCGTGGAGACGCTCAATCTGTTAATCCTTTATTTAACATGAAAAAAAGACGATACTTGCAAACAAAATTATTGAATATCTGTCTTTTTCTTTTTTCATCGCTTATGACCCCTCATTGGAAAGAGCTCAACCAGCTCGTTCCAATGAGGTGTCATATGCAATGTTTTTAGGCCAAAAAATGAAAGAAATAATGAAAATCGAATAGATTTTTTTGTAAATAAGGCTGGGTGGTTTTGGTCGTTACATTGGGTAAAGGGTTAATAGACTGTTACCTATATACATATGCACCAGACCCGGTGTTATCACTTCAAGAATTCTCTACTTCAAGAACTTCGGCATCTGCATCAGTATCCCGACACTTTCGAAAGGGGGCCCGTCACAGAATTTACGCTGGGGCCCGAATTTCCCCTCCCCGGCTCTGGCTGTGTACTAATAGCCCAAGAACATTAGGTTTCACTAGGGAAAAAAATCGGAGAAAGCTGATTTTTTCAGGGAATGTCGAGTACATGTCACTGAACGATTAGACAAAAGTCCCCTAAAATCCCAGTTGAGCTTTTTTTTCTACAGCCTTTTTTCGAAAACGCGTTTGAAAAAAATAAAAAAAAATCGCACGAACTTTGTAACCTCGAATTGATCCAACTGTATTTTTTGTTTACGCGTATTTCGAGCTACATAATGTCTGATATACATTTACCTAGAGGAAAATGTGCATTCTGTGACAATTTCTGCGAAAAATTATTGAAAATTCACAAAAAGTATCGGATTTACTCAAAAAATGACGATTTTCCTAACGGATTTGCCCAAAGGGTCGTAGTACAGAACGGGATGTTAGTTGGACAGACGATAAAAAATCCACCACCATTTGAAGACTTTTATCATTGCTTACAAAATAGACATTATGGAAGACCCCCTCTGCTTCTGGCCGAGTTCCCCTTTTGGCATAAAATTCGTCAGCTTGAGAACTCAACTATTTTCGGGCTTGGGACCGAACAGACACGTCTGTGTCTGGCAGCATTAAATCAATAAATAATATTTACAGAATGTACAAATCAATCAACATGGATTAAGTTACATTGACTATTATCAACGCTATATACAGAAATGACATGACCTATATACATATTATTCATCGAACTAAGAAATTTCCGACAGGACAGTGTTTCTGTGGTTGTTACAAGAATCCGAACTGCAATTACACAAACCTGAGCAAGAGAGTCCTGCCTTCTTACACCCACACCTTTTTGTACAAGCACTCTTGCAACCACAACTGATCAGATTCAATAGGTTATCGGGGGCACATGGCTTTGTGGCTGCAGTCGGTACAAGAAGTCCATTGTCTAGCGACCACCCCCAATCCGTCGGAGGAAGCGAAGTGCCCAGCCATTGCTGGACCCGGAGATAACATCTGTAGACATGTTGTTGTGCAGCATCGCTGCTTGGTGGGAGTGAGGCAAGGTCGATGGGTTTATTCAGTTTAGATTCTGCTACATAACGCTTGTAAGTGACATATCTATATTGGTCGAGAGAGGAAACAGTTTTACTCCCGTATAAGATCAGAAGTTGTTCCCCGGCAGCGGCTTCTGCACTTGGTGTACTGTCATCCGCCACAATTGTGTTGACATACTGTTGTGAGTCGCTAGTAACATCGGAGACAATTGTACTGAATACTTTCTTCTTACCAACTCGAAAGAGTGCAGAAGTAGTGTCACAACCACTTATAGAATGTGCTACAAGGAGGTTGCTTCTATGGTCACCCATTTTGGTTGCTATTTCACTAACTGAAACTAGTAAGTTTGGGGTAATGGAATACATCATGTGAATATTACATCCCGGTTGAACTCGAGAGGTAAGAATGACTAACAGGTCTGTGTCTGTTCCCACAACGACAACATTGTTGTCATCTTGAGCGATGTCAAGTGCAGTTTCGGCTATCAGTACATCAGCATCAGCCTCGGCCTGCTTGGACTGAATATTGATAGCAGATAGCTCCTGCATTAGAAGATCGATCAGTTGGGTTTTGTTCTTGGCATTTGCAAGGAAATCGGATTGGGGTGTGGTGGCTGGTAACTCGGGTGAGATATTGATATCAATGGAATACCTGTCTTTAGATCTACGGGCTTGTTCCATGCCCTTTGTCGACATTGTACAAGCATAACCATCAAAAACAACCACGACGTTCGCCCCAAAATGTCTCACTAGATAATTGGAATATGATGTACATATGTCCTTAAATGACGACTGTTTAGGCCATACAACTGCCCTCAATAAAAATCCACCATCTACAACAAAAAGAGAATGTTCTGGGATTTTAGTTTGCTCGGAACCGTATGTTTTGAGGATCTTACCGAGCGTGCTTTTCTGTGTCTTCCTCATTCCAGCAGAATCAAACAATGCTGGTGGTTTCGGGGCGAGTTCATATTTGAGATACTCTTCCATCTCTGCTTGTGACTGAATAACACATGTGATGCGGTTGAACAGAATTGTGGGGTCAATCACTACCTTACTTCTACGGACTTTGATGCTATTTGCCATCGATGCGAAAGACTTCACAGTGTCAACACGTCGTAGTTTGATGCTGTTGAACGTTTTGTTTACAACATTCGATACGCAACATTCACCAATTTTGCGAACTTGGTCACAGTTCACAGTTTCGTCTGCCACAAGCCCGGTCGCTATAGAGACTAATTGTAGTGGATCTCTATTCTGAAAGGGGGAATGCACTCTGAGCCAGTTCAATAATTTGGTGATATCATTGGCCTCAGTCAATTGTGAACTTTGACGGAGATCCCGATGTTGTTCGCCATGACCAGTGTGAACATGAACAAAATTTTCGAGAGCATTACATATCGGAAGGCAAAGAGGTAGTCCATGCACCCATTTCGCAACAGTGCTATCGGTTATTCCCCTGCCATGTGTGAGACCACCAGGGAGCTTGAACATTCTCATTAAACACTGCTCTATGGTCTGATCAGAATATATCCCGTCCCAGAATTTATCTGAGCGCCTTATGGTAAAGTAACCTTTCTCAGTGAACAACTTCAAATCATCCTGTTGCATTATTTCTGTTAGCTCATTCATCTGCTGCAAATAGAGATGAGAACTTTTTGCGTATGCAAAATGACCACCTGCGTGAAATACTGGAATCATATTGCGAACACAATATGTGTGGAGTTCCCAGTCGCCTGTGCGCTCTGCTCTCAAGAACAACTGGAGAAGACCTATTTGCTCGTAGTATTGTACCCAAAGCTTTCCTGTGCGTCCTACGGACGCATTCTGGAGCAGTTCGTGTAATTTTGACAGTAGATGGTTGACACTTTCTTGATTGACAGCGTCAGCTGTTGTACAGTCACCTCTGGCAAGTCCACAGAATATTTCATTGACTTCTGTGCAGTCTATGTTATCTAGTGTTCGGCTTTCTTCAAACACAAGTTTTGTAATGGCAATTTGTGTTAGCAAATGGGCACGAACTGCTCTTGAATATGCATGACCACTGATCAAATGATGGATTGACCCACCAGCATAAACAGTCCCCCAAAGTTCATCCAAACCGCTACCAGCCATGATCGAACCAATTGCCCCTAAATATGACATAATCATATGGAAGCCGCCGAGTCTAACGAAAACTTTTGTCAACTTATCTGACGAAGACACAATCTCCACTGCTTTGATATAAAGTGGTTGGTCAAACGTCACTGGACAAACACACATTATGTGATTTAATCGAACATGGAAATTGAAACAATGATGCTATAATACGGTATTTGAATGAGAAAAGTCGATGCCGTTTGAATTTGAGTTTAGGGGGTATGGTTAATATTTCACACGTTTCACCAGTTCATTATGGAATAAATGACTATTGTAATATATCATTATAAAGCCACTGCTTTTCTGCAATTTTTGATATATAATTTAACTCCCAAAGTAGTCGTAGATTTGATTTAATGGACGTTGTGTACCGTTGTGTGTATGAAAACAATAAATTTTTTTTCGTAATTTTGTACATTTTCGTGAATATTTCACCATTGAGTGTGAGGATTGGTACAAAGTTGGCATTTTCTGTTGGGGATATGTATTCTCAATATAATTCAGCACGATATTTATGATTCTCACCCTACTAAGGCGAATAAGAATGAGAAATATGGAGCTGGGTCGAATTTTTTTAAAATTTTTTTTTTTCATCAAAAAAACGCTATAACTAAAAAAAAGCTCAACTCGGATTCGCGGGGACTTTTCACACTTTATCCGCAATGTGTTTCCCGGAAACATATAAAAAAATCAGCTTTCTCCGATTTTTTTCCTTACTTTCTCATTTTTATGTCTAATGTGCCTGGACTATAAGGCGTACGATGGTGTACTTGTTCAACCAGTGCTAACATTGCTTGCGTGGAGTTAGTACGCTGGAGAGTTTGACAGTTGCTCGGCGCTGCTCGGTGGTTCTATCCGGGTACTTCAGCTTCCTCCACCCGTGAAAATGAACGACACAAGGTGACCCTGGCTGTTGAAAGTGTCGAGAAACACCAATAAATAAATAAATAAATAAATAAATAAATAAATAAATAAATAAATAAATAAATAAATAAATAAATAACTCGTCAGTTTGTTAAACCAATTAAAATTTGAACTATCCATATTTTATTTTTTATAAGGGAAAGTGGATTATTACTAAAACAATGGGGGAGGGGGGGGGGGGGCGGGCTGACAATTTTTTTTCGTTCAAATTCCCCCAAACCACAGGGAATATTAATAGTATTCCACCGAATGAATCAACGAGATAACCCGATGGTCAGTGATCTGAAAGAAAGCGAGAGATAAATATCCGTAGAGCAGAAAACCTTTCCGAAGTGTTTGTCTCCACTCTCCCTACGAACGCCCATACGCAGAGACAAACGGAACTTTGAGCGCACACAGGGTGTGAATGCCTTTCCAAATCGTCGCCTGAGTGCCAGAATGTTCTACGTCCCATATGGGACATAGAACATTCTAGCACTCAGGTGACGAAATGTCAGCATGTGGAGTACCAAGAAGGAGTCTGTGAAAAAAAATACGGAAATAATGCATTCGAACACGGCGTTGCACCAAAAACAAAAGCACCGTCCGACATACAAAAAAACATGTTTACTGGCTATATATACGGGTCCTTCCGGTATACATGATGCAGAATTTTGAACTGTTTTTCCAGAGAGCATTCCGGAATTATATGACAGAACAGATCCAGTGGTAAAAAACAAAACAACTGGGATAACTTTTTCTGGATGTCCTACAATGTAATTTTATCTAGTTTGCGCGTGTGCGTATTACTTGTGGAAATTCTCGACACAGTTAATGTGGCATTCAGTTCTCGGGAAGATTCAAGAGAATTGGGAGACAAAAAATGGAACCTTATATACACTGGCTCCACCAATATGCGGAATTCGTTATTACTTCATTACTTTAAACTGTTTCTGTATTGCGCAAGCATAATTAGCAGGCATAATCATTTCCGAATTTACGGTGTACTTCAGTATTTGCAAACATGTCTGTAATACATTCCGTTCAGAAATCCCATAGACACTTTTAGAAGAAAACGCGATGTCACTTGGGTTGTTTCTTTTTACCAAGTCACGATAAACTCATAAAAAAGGAAGATTCAGAAGAAGTACAGATACAAACAATCTATTTGATGTAATAACTTGTCCCGTTCACTCAAAAATTCAAATTGGCCTGTCTCTGATGTAACCACCATTGTCCCGGTTGGCGGTGTATATTTTGCAGATTTTTATTTTCAATATTGAACACATGATTTCAATTTCCAACCCATATTCACTGTAATATCTGTAATAATTGCGTGTTTGGGTGGGGGGAGGGGGGGGGTGAGGGGGTGAGATACTTTTCCAATTTTTTTCCGAATGGAGATCTGAACCCCCAAAGTGTACCCCCCCCCCCCCCCCACACACACACACACACACTTCACACCCCTGAAATTAAGCTTGAAATTCGACGTCCAAAAAGCTGATCTTTTTTAGTGGCCAGGGGGTGGGGGGGGGGGGGGTTCTATCAGAGGTTTTCGAATGAAGACGTTAACTACTGTAGTTTGGAACCATATCCAATAAACTTGAAATTATTTTAAAATAACTTTAGCGACAACAACGGTTGGCCACTTCCGGTTACGATATCTGTCATAGTGCAAAACGTGTAAGTTTATGAGCAGTAAATAGACCAAAATTCAACAAAGTACAGAAAACCTAAACAAAAGTTTGAGGAATAACATGTATATAAACTCACAGAAAGTGCTTAATACAAATTTAAGTGACTATAAGTTGATATTCTGTCGCCGATAAATGAATAATTTTTTGTTGGAATCGCGTCATGGGGGCCACCATTTTGAGATAAACAAATGACCCCATCGATTCCCATTGTGATTACGCAAACACTTAGACGATGAATACCTTGAAAACAAATAACTAACAATATATTTTAAACATCATTGTTTATTTTTTATTGGGTCATATTTCAGGGTTTGTGATTTTTATATTTGTATTGATCAATACAAATAGCCTATTTTCGTGCATGGAAAACGTCAACAAATATTCAATAACTCCCAATAACACACGAGCGATGTGATAGATAATTCCATTCCCTACATGGTGAATATATTTATTTCCATTTTGGTTTTCAATTTCATGGTGTTATGGCTCATCAAAAGCAACTACCCTGCCACAGTGGGATACATGGCGATTCGACCCCAGGTAGAATCTGTCCCAAAACGATGCTGCCCTGGAAGATTCGGCCCCACATTTCTAGCTGAAAGGTAGCAGTTTACCACAAGCCTACCAGAGTTAAAAATTTGCGCAACCTGGAGATAAGTCCTGCAAATTTAAGTGTGTAACCCATGTTCGTGTATTTAATCCACGGTCGGGGAGAGGTTCCGTATTGACCAAACACCCTCTGTCAGCATCAATTTCGGGATTGATGCTGCCACAGTGTACCGTCCTATCGGGTGGGGACGTAAAATGGCTAACCTCTGTGCAGGAAGAGACACACCCTGTGCATGCTAAAGATCTATCTGTGGTAGCCTAGAGGGGAGCTGAAGAGATTCATCCCACAACCCCCTGAATTCATTGCATAATCATCAACCTGTTGAAGGCAGCAATTATATGAAGAAAGAAAGAAAGAATGATACTATTTTAGCCATTATGTTAAGATGTACGCAGAGATGACGGAACGGCCCAACTGGTTGTTTTGAGACATTCTGCTAGGATGAAATGAGCTTTACATGGGGATTCCTGGGTTGAGATGCCGAAGGCATCTCCTGAAGGCCTGAGGAGGGGTTGGGTACGGGAGGGGGTGTACCCTCCCGTAGATGGGGGGGGGGGGGGGTCTGCACCCCCCCCCCCCACCGGAAAATATTTCATATTTCAGCGCTCTAGGAGCGATTTCCAAGCATTTTGTTAGCACCTGAGGGCATTTACAGGCACGCCAATCAGCCAAAATTCTCCTTCATTGTTCACGTCAACCATTTTTTTTTTGGGGGGGGGGGGCAACAAACTTTTGGGGGCTTGTCCCCAGTCCGCCCATAGCTACGCCCCTGGTAGAGGTTGTGACAAAAACTAATCATGCATGTTTGCAAGGGGAACGGGTTGACTTGCCACCGAGTCAACTCGTCACTCGGTCAACTCGCCACTGGGTCAGGTCGCCACGGGCCAAGTCGCCATGGATCAACTCGCCACACAAAAAAACTAATACAAGGGGGTCATACTGATTACCGACCAAAACAGTCCATAACTGTCCAAAAGTGCTAATTACCAACTAAAAGTCAATGAGTACCAACCAAAAAAATAAGATTTTTCAGAATCTCAAAGGTTTTTATCAGTGATTTGTGGGTGATGGAAAATAGTGGTAGCAGCCGACCTTCAGCTGTAGAGAATTTTCATGGAAGGGGGTATCGTAGGGGATAAGGTGAGTCGGGCAGACTACCACAATCTTATGGATGCTGCATGTTGAAATGTCTTTACTGAACTATGTTTAATTTGTATTTCTGATTCTTCCAGGAAACAGGCAAAAGAACTGAAGAATAACTTACTTATATATACTAATAGATTTCAATGTCATAAATCATCAACTCACACAAATCTGCTATGCTCATTTCCACTAATTTACTGTGTGCATGTGTTGGGGGGGGGACTAACTTTATCTTGGCCACTGAGCAATAAAAACAGCTAATCATGCTCATCAACAACTGATGTACATAAATAACTCTGCTTATTGACTAATGCTGATGTAATACCTTAACCAACTTGATGTACTGCTAACAAATACTGTGAATATATTTCATGTTGTGGAAAATAGTGCAGTCCCTTTAGTTATGGTGCATATATATATATATATATATATATATATATATATATATACAACAGAGTAGCATAATTTGTGTTGTTAACACATCAGATTGTGTGTGTGCATGTGTGGTGCACTTCAGTATGTCAGATGAAAGAGTACAGTTTGGTGTCTTTTCTGTCAGTTATTTATCTGAAGTCAAACTATTATAGATTTTGCAAACTTTCAAATATCTGCCTGCCGAACAACAATTCCATATGAACTCATATTTATATTGTTGTGTTATCAGAGCATTTTCGAACACTATTAGCTAAATATATTAATAAACCCATTTTTTCATCTCAAATTTTCTTCATTATCATTGAAAGTTTTGACACATGGTTGTGTTGTATTTGATTCAGAACATAAACCATATCCTCGTGAGTGAAAATAATGGTATATTTTCAGACACAAGCCTCACAACCACCCTGTTTCAATGGCAAAACAGTTTGCATAATGCTTTTGAGATATATGTTACTCTATATTCTCATTTACTTCAGGTTCCAGGATATCCAGACTGGTACAATATAAAATACTCAGGGGACATCGCTATATACACATACCAGCTGATGAAGGAATATCAGGCGGGTGATCTGAAGATACTTCTCTAATACAGGTAATATATATTGCAATATTAACTGTTACCACACTTGACACATCTCAAAGTATGAAATTTTGAGCAAAGAGTAACTGCATGACATCCATGTGTGGACTTAGTGATTTTGACAGACAAAAAAAGCTGCCGTCCCGACTCAAAAACATGGATTTTTTTTTCTTTTTTCCAGTTCCCCCCAAAAATGTTGGTTGT
This sequence comes from Pictodentalium vernedei, assembly GCA_031216915.1. Classification (NCBI taxonomy): domain Eukaryota; kingdom Metazoa; phylum Mollusca; class Scaphopoda; order Dentaliida; family Dentaliidae; genus Pictodentalium; species Pictodentalium vernedei. The sequence goes on along the minus strand of CM062292.1, from coordinate 266,865,731 downwards.
AGTTTTAACAGTGCTAGAGCTTTCCTAAAATACGTACATTGGTTAGTTTTCTGGAAAAAATGCAAAAACTTGTGTTGTCGCTAATAACTTCTTGTGAACCACTCCTTGAGATGCGATATTCATCTTCATTTAGTGAGAGGGATTAAAGTTTGTTAACGGAATGTTTCTTGTTTATGTTCTAATATGAAGAGATTGCATGATATATGTACAGAGTAAGAGTGCTTCGTGGTCATTTTTTCGCGCGCTTGTGCTTGCACAAACGTTATTGGATCAAATTAACAAAGGGGATTGATGGATTTTTCTGGATACAGAATCTCCTGAGGCGAGATTCTCTGTACCAGCTAAAACATAATCATTACTCCCATCAGGCCCACGAGAATTTTACAAAATGTGTAATGGACAAACTGATTAGTCTGTCTAACAGCTTCGTGAATATTCAAGTATCATAAAACCATCAACAAAACATGATTACATTATACAGTCAAGCCCATAACTACATTTAGATACTGGGGGACCCAAGGATGTCATCCGCGCGCGCGTGCGTGCGTGCGTGCGTGCGTGCGCGTGCGTGCGTGCGTGCGTGCGTGTGTGTGTGTGTGTGTGGGGGGGGGGGGGGGGGGGGTAGAGGCCCTTTGACCTCCCACAAATAATTTTTCCACTCTGGACATTTTCACCTGAATTGGAGTCAAAAAGGCAGATCCGCTCTTGCTTGTAATCATGCACTTTCTTACTAGAATGATACTTGGACTTGTCTCATGCACAAATATTTATTTATTTATTGGGGTTTAACAACTCTTTCGACAGCCAGAGTCACCTCGTGTAGGGCAGTTTTACGGCTGGAAAAAGCCGGAGTACCCAGAGAGAACCCCCGAGCAATGGCGAGCAACAGTCCGACTCTCCAACGTACTAACTCCATACAAGCATGAAAAGCATTGAGTGAAAGCAAGTGCACCATCGACGTACAGTTAAAAGTAGAAGTCCTGTCATGAAATGCGCACAAATAGCACATCGATCTGTGCGTTAATCTACGCGTTATGACCATAACAAGGCCATCAAATTCTGTACATATGGCCTGTGCACAAGCAATGTGTCAGCCAATGGACCTCCGGGTAACCCGGAGGTCCATTGGTAGAAACATTGCCTGTGTTTGCTCTGAGTAACCAGGAGAAACTGCCTTGCTTTAGATGCCATTCGATATGGCAATTGCGCGCAATTCCTACGCACAATTAAGCTTAGATAAGCGCACAGTTCGTGACAGGATTTCTATTTTCACTATACAGTACGCCTTAGTACACAGCAGCACGGCAGTCGGGATTAAATGCCTTGTCCAGGGACACAACGCAGTTACCCCTGGCGGGGATCGAACTCTGGACTTTTCGGTTTGAAGTCCAGTGACGTAACCACTGAGCCACAGCTCATACAAACGGTGAATGGTGGGGATGTGTACGTATATACATGAACATGTGGTATTTGTACATGTGGAGGGGTGAACGTGCGCACCACGGGATAATGGTGGAGGGGGAACATTTATTTGAATGGGAGTGTCCAAAGCTGGGGGTATAAAATTGAACTTTAATAAATACGCTGAGTTTTTGTGCACAACACAGAAGAAAAATGGGATATTGTGACATATAGGTCCATAGGGCCGGGTGCAATTATGTTACCATGTAATAACACTATAAACTATGTATGCACATGTCACAAAAATAAAGATCATGCCACTACTACTACTACAAATAGAAGTCTGTGATACTCAACTCGGGTTGATGGAGGCCCAGCATGGGGACCCAGCATGAGGGCCCTGCAGGACCAATTTAGAGTACCCGATAACTGAAGGCCAATAAATATCAGTCCAATAAATATCAGTTATCTGAAAGGGAAAACATTGCCCTTTCAGATAGCTGATATTTATTGGACCTGCCAGACGGAAATACCGGAAGGAGACTGGTGTTAGAAGTTGATAATGACAATAGAAGAAAAAATATTTTAATATTTCCATGCAGCCATCTCGGAACCTGTTTCAACAAAAAAAAAAATCATTTTTCAGCCCTTAACCTGACGTAACGGCCTAACTCGTTCAGGGCTTTTCAGAATAATTGACATTTAAGTTTTATTATTCTTTTTTCAGTTTTTGCATCCAAAACATATCTATGTTGCTCTCATTCGAACGAGCTCGGTCCATGGATGATTTTTTGGCTACATGTATATACAGGGGCGGTGGAGTCGGGGTGGGTGGGGCACGTGACCCCCCCCCCCCCCCACACACACACACACACATACACACACAAACTTTTTTCACCGATTATAGGTACCCGAACGGTATTTTCCGACACAACGGACACAACCCCTATGGTCACTACACATCACCAAAACAATTATGACCACATTGATTTTCAAGATTCAAGATTTTATTGAATAAAATAGAAAGCTCTAAATGGAATGTAATATTTTGAAGGGAGGTTTCTTCAAAGTTACGATTAGCCGGAGAGGCCTCTTTTCCGTTCCATGAACCTGATACTTTATAAATTGATTATGTAGGATACCTGGTAAGTGAATGTATGGGGAAAGCCAATCAATATTTTCATCGTACAGCCCTGAGGCTGGTCTACCCACAAATAATGAATATGGCCTCTTCCAATTGCTTCCACACAAGCCCGTGCCAGTCTTCGTCTGAGGCCATCCACTTTCGTCGTACTGTAGCCAGCGCGTTCCACACTTTCATGCTGCTGCCGAAAGGAAGATGAACCAAGTAATCATGAGGACTTCATCTAAAAAGCTAGATTCCAGCCATCGTTTTTTGACGGTGTGCAATGGTCTAGTGGTTTAGACGCTGGACTCCTGATTGCCAGGCGGTGTTGCCGAGGGTTCGAATCCCGGCGGGGGATCAGAAACCAACATTCAAAATTCCTCTAAAAAATGATTGTGTCATTTGAAAAAACACACACAAGCCCGTGCCAGTCTTCGTCTGAGGCCATCCACAGCACTTTCGTCGTACTGTAGCCAGCGCGTTCCACACTTTCATGCTGCTGCCGAAAGGAAGATGAACCAAGTAATCATGAGGACTTCATCTAAAAAGCTAGATTCCAGCCATCGTTTTTTGACGGTGTGCAATAGTCTAGTGGTTTAGACGCTGGACTCCTGATTGCCAGGCGGTGTTGCCGAGGGTTCGAATCCCGGCGGGGGATCAGAAACCAACATTCAAAATTCCTCTAAAACATGATTGTGTCATTTGAAAAAACACACACACACTCTCGCGCGAACACCACACATACACTCACACACTCCTGTACTGTATGCTTATGTATGAAAACGCACTCATAGGCATAAAAAAACAGCGCGGACACAGCGTGCTAATGACACCAAAGCCTATACGTGAGTATAAGAGAGGTTGCTGGCACATGGGGCGAGGGAAAAGGTTTCAGTATGGTGGAGAGTATTACGAAGGGTGCCGTAAAGAAAACGATCGTCTCGATAAAAAGAATTTCTCCAGTGGGAATTTATAAACAGAAGAAATTGTGCCTAATTATATTTTCCACACCACTCGTCTTTTGAATGGAAAACGGATAACATGAGAACAGATGGCGGGCATGTTCTTACTTGTGTTTAACGATACTTTAGAACTCGGGTCACCTCATGTCGAATAGTCTTACGGGCGGAGGAAGCTGAAGTACCCGGTGAGAACCACTAGCATCGGCAAGCAACTTTCAGACTTCCCAGAGTACGAATTCCGCACAAGCAGGGTTAGCATTGGTGGAAGGCAAGAGCACCATCGACGTGCAATACTCAAGAACATAACGCAGTTACCGCAGGGCCAGGATCGAACCGTGGACGTTTCGGTTTGAAGTCCAATGCCTTAATCACTGATCCACCGCGCACACAGATGACGCACATATCTTCAAAACCTTCTGAAGCATTTTATCTCAAATACAGTACTTTCTGGATATACACACATCGTTCAATGAGCTGTGAGTATTAACTCCTGCCCCACGCCCGGGCAAGTCGATCTTATTATCAGCCCTCTCTCTGAAAAAAATGAAAACTCAAACTGGGATAGAACAGGGGCGAATTCTCCTGGGTCAATGTTTTGGAATAGCTGCCAAACATCTTCCTACGAAATATCAGCGTTTTAGATTAAAACAGAGAAAAGGATGAATTTTTCCCTCACTAACAAAACGACTTAATTCGTCAAGAACAGTTCTTGGCGAATTAAGTCGTTGTGTTGGTAATAAATAAAAAATAGAAGGAAAGCTGAGCGGTTTGCAATATTATTATGTAACTGCATTACCTTATTGGCATCACGGCCACGACAGTAATTAACCGGAAATGTTCCTGTGGACATGACATATTAGCCGTAGACATATGAATATCCCCAGGCGACTTCGATGTACCAGGAAACATCCATTGTCTCCTGTTGATGTTCCTGTCAAAAAGGTATATTTTGTACGAAGTACATCAAATGCCGTCCGAGTGTAAATATGAACATGTTAAAAATCTTCATGACCACAAGTGCAATGATAGTCCCAACCAACCCTTTAGGATCGGAAGACGATTGGAATTGAGTGCGTGTGGTGATGGTGAATGGAGCAAAGGACACATTCTCCCTTAACCCAACATAACGGCCAAAACAGACCAGCGCTATTCACAAAAAACACCATTCAATTTTCATTATTTTTTCATTTTTTGTCTCAAAAACATAGCTTTTGACCCCCTCATTGGAACGAGCTCGTTGAGCTCGTTCCAATGAAGGGTTTTAAGCTATGTTTTTGATGCAAAAAATAAAAATGTTTAGTTATTCAAGAATTTTGTTTGCAAGTGTCGTCTACTTTTCATCTTAGGTAAAAGGTTAACCTCTAACCCTTTACCAAACGAATCGGCGGCAACAGTCTGTGTAACGAGGGAAATGAGCAGTTGGAAAAACTATTTTTCAAAAAATGTCATTAAAGCCATACCATGTGACCTGCTCAGACAGAGTTTCATGAACAAATAGTCTCAGTCATAACGTACTGCAACCCTTCTGAACAAACCTAGCATCAAAGCCGTGAAAGTTCAGGTATAAATTTTGTTGGTAGAGTTAAACTTAAAATTGAGTCAAACAAAGCACTGTTGAAGCAATTTTTATTTGGGGTTTAACGTTAAGACACTTTCGACACCCAGGGTCACGTCGTGTCGGACAGTTTTGCGGGTGGGGGAAGTCGGAGGGAACCACCGAGCAGCGGCGAGCAACTTTCCGACTCCCCACCGTACTACGCACCAGCGATGTTAACAGTGGTTGAAGACAAGTACACATTCGACGTGCAGTACGCCTTAGTACATACCACTACCGTGCCCCCCCCCCCCACCACACACACACACACTTTGGTAATCGGGATTAAGTACATTGCCCAAGGACACAACGCAGTAACCCTGATGGGGGTCGAACCATAGACCATTGGTTCGCCAGGCAGTTTTCTGGATGAAGGAAGCCGGAATATCCGGAATGAACCACCGAGCAGCGGCAAGTAACGGTCAAACTCCCCACCGTACTAACTCCGCATAAGCAGGTTTAGCAGTAGTTGAAGGCAGGTGCCCCATCGACATGCAGTACACCTTAGTACACAGCACCACCGTTCGCCCACGTGGATAATCAGGATTAAGTGCCTTGCCCAAGGACATAACGCAGTAACCACTGGTTGGGAATCGAACCGTGGACCTTTTGGTTTGAAGTCCAATGCCGCCATAACCAATGAGCCATCGTGCTCCCTGTTGGAGCGATTTGATAAGATATCGCCAATCTGTGCAAATCCCAGCAAATAAATAAAAAAAAAACCCAAAAACGGAAATGAAAAACGAAATGTCATCACTGCGTTGTCTTCACTTTCGGTCTTCTTTGTCCATCTTTCAGAGTAAAGCTAAAAGTCCCACAGCATCCACCTCTGATGGACAAACAAAATTTATTGTTGCTGGTTTTAAGCTGTATGGATACCAATTCACCTGCAAACAATAGATCAGCCGATACACATTAACAGAAATGTGAATGAGCGACTACAGGGCTCCTCGAACAAAAAACTAACACACCTTCAAAAAGATAGCAATGGTCGAATAAATACGGCGCCTTTTGTGTTGACTGACAACAAAGTCACCTACAGTTGGTGATGTAATTAAAGACATTTTAGTGATGGTCCTGGTTCTACAGTTGTCTACCCTTACTTCATGTGGTCGCTGTTTCCAGAAATTCACAAGCTTCTTGCAGATTATGTTTCGTGGAGTATGGATACCCTTAATTTTAATTTTCTTTCAATATATTTTAAATTGGTCTAAATAGTTACCCATCTACTTGAGTAAAAATTTAAACGCATCACAAAAGTCAAAGGAATTAACTCTTTACCCAACGCAGATGATATAAAAATTTGTAATTTTAATTTTTTCATATTTTTAAAAAAAATTCAACGAAACCATATCATGTGACCCCTCATTGGAACGAGCTCGCTGCGCTCGTTCCAATGAAGGGTCACATGATATGGTTTTGTCACACGATTTTGTTAAGTAAAGGGTTAAAGAAAATAAATATATTTCATGTACGAATGCCCTTATGGTTTATTTGGTGACCAATACCAACTGAATGTTCGAACTACTTTCCATTACAAAATAAATCCCCCCCCCCCCCCCCCCACACACACAAAAAGCAGATGCCGCCCAATGTGTCTGATCGACACGGTGTGCAATACGGCAGCCATGGACTGGTCGCCTTCCATGGTTTAGGCAGTATTTCCGCGGACACAAACATAACCCGGTGCTTGATTAATTAAATTTTTACTGATGATGATTTTTATTACGCATGTAAAGGCATGGGTTGGGCATCACTGCCCATGCGTGGATTACGTCTAGTCCACGGCGACTGTACTGTAATCGTTAGTCTTCCCGATGGACACGGAGAAGACATGGATAAACTACACCCTTGCTAGTCTACTCGCTGTTATCATGTGACCCTGTCATGTGACCCTGATTTTATTCAGTTGGACCCAATCGAAATGAAAACAAAAAGGACGCCAACGCCCTATAGCTCACCAACATTCCTCTTTGATAGTAACTTTGACAAACACAAGAACTGTATCAAACAGGCTCATAACATTCGACAAAGCTTACCTAAACACAACCTCTTAAAAGTAAAACGCAGAAACTGACATGAACACTAAGTTAAACATAAAATTGCGAGCTAAACAGAAAAATAAACTCAACTAAAAATGTCACGAAAAATGTTTAAAATGCAGTGTATGAGGGGTTAATCATGGAACAATGATACTGAGGAACGTGTACGATGAATATAAGTGCCATGGGAAGAGAAGGAGCACAGCAGCTGACCTAAACACTTAGTTAAACATGAAATTCTGAGCTGAACAGAAAACTAAACGCAACTAAAAATGCCAAGAAAAATGTCTAAAATGTAGGGTATGAGTGAGAGGTTAAATCATGGTAGAATGATAATAACCATTATATAGCAGCATTATAAAGGCCATGATATGGAAATAGGGCGAGCAAGTGACGGAAACAGAAGCTTTAACATTATTGGACACGTAAGCCAACGCCGACGCCGACCGATCGAGCCATGCCGTAAGCTCACACAACTGAAGTTGGTGAGCTAAAAACAGTTGACGTGACTTATCAGCTGGCGAGAAGAAAGAATGGGCGACTATAATTACATCGTGTTTAGTAAGTCGTTTATGCATGTGTTTTTTTCACTTGGAAGAACAAACACCTTAAGTGTCGGCTGTCGTATTCAAATTTCCTGAATTGCTAAACAGGAGAAAAAAAAACAACAACAGAAAGGCGTCGTCAGGGGTATAACATATATTAACTCGTGTTGCGTGCATTAAAATACATGGTGCGGCACTTTAAAAGACAGAAACTATTAACTTCAATGACAGGAGAATCACAATGGATACTAATTCTCTTTATAATTACGACGACGAGGGTAATTGCAAACTAGCTCTCAAAAGATGAATAGAACAGAATTTTGAGATTAATAGATAGATATACAATAATGATATAATTACATGTACATGTAATTACATTTGTAAAGTCAATTAGAAAGTTCTTGTTGAAACGGTAATTTTGCACAGTTGTCTGTACAATGGAAATAGGGTGCTCGATGGCCCGTACATTACAATCGCCGTGGACTGTTCGTAATCCACAGGTGGACAATGATGTCCACGCACATGTTTACCAGGTAATAAAAATCATCATCAGCAAAATGTTAACCCTTTACCTAACGTAACGACCAAAACCGGCCAGCGCTATTATCAAAAATCGCCAATTAATTTTCATTATTTTTTTCATTTTTTTTTGTCTCAAAAACATAGGTTATGACCCCTCGTTGGAACGAGCTCGTCGAGCTCGTTCCAACGAGGGGTCATAACCTATGTTTTTGAGACAAAAGATGAAAAAAAATAGTTATTCAAGAATTATTTTTGCAAGTGTCGTCTGCTTTTCAGGTTAGGTAAAGGGTTAATTAATGAAGCACCGGGTACAACCCGGTGCTTCATTAATTATTTTTTTTTATAATTAATCTTATTATTAGTGTTTGAAATCTGATAATATTGCGTCCGTGGGAGTATTGCCCACCAGTGGAAAATGACCAGTCCACGGGGCCGTACTGTAGGTTAGAGCATTGGACTTTAAACCGAAATTTTGACGGATCGATTCTGACCCGAGCCATCTGTGCCATGTCCTTGGACAAGACCCTTAATCACGATTACTCACATAGGACACGATAGCGTTATGTACTAAGGCGATCTGCACTTCGGTGGAACTCTACTACCCTTGCCTTCTAACGCTGCTGACTCTCGTTGTGCCGAGATAAACTGAGTCTGACAATTACTGGCCGCTGCTCGATGTTTCTGCCTGTTTACTCCGGCTTCTGCTATCCGTAAAACTGTCAAACACGATATAACCACTTGAAAGTGTCGATAAACCCCAAACACACAAAAACCCAACAAATAAGCAAAGAGAAAACCCAAACTAAAAAAGACTTCTCTCAAAGTCTTTGGCTCAGTTGTTGCACGATAGCCGTTACCTTTATTTATCTGCGAACATGCTGCTGAAAACCAGGGGCTCTTGAGGTTGAACTGTTGATGTGACATAGATCATCGGACACAAAGACAGTGTCGAGCCAATAATGAACCTGGAGCTCATACACTGGTCAAACGAATACAGATTTTGGGTATGGCCTTGCAACTGAAATAGATTCGAAATTGTCCCAATGATTCGATTCGAGTCGCGCCGCACTCCTGACTCATGTCGCCATGAAAAGAGACTTTCGATAAAGTTATCTCCATTGGAATTATCAGACGCACGAGGAAGGCCCAAAATGAGCAAGTAATTGTTTGGGAAACGCCTGTGACATCAATAGAAAATAAAGCCAGCTGAGCTGTCGGAGCTGTCTGTTGTTTTCGTTTATTGAAAGTAACAAAAAGAAACTTGGCTTTTGTGGCAAGCAAATAAGAAGCAACCAGTTTCACAGATAATCCGCCTTTTAGAATATCTATCAGTTTCACACCGAGGAACACTATGAGCCCACTTTGGCCCGTTGTTTAACCCTTTACCCAACGTAACGGCCAAAACCGGCCAGCGCTATTCTCAAAAATCGCCAATTAATTTTCAAAATATTTTCATTTTTTGTCTCAAAAACATAGGTTATGACCCCTCGTTGGAACGAGCTCGTCGAGCTCGTTCCAACGAGGGGTCATAACCTATGTTTTTGAGACAAAAAATGAAAAAAATTAGTTATTCAAGAATTTTTTTTGCAAGTGTCGTCTGCTTTTCATGCTAGGTAAAGGGTTAACAAATGTGTTTTTACAGTAATTTGTAAGATTTTTTAATTCTTCCCAGGAAAAAAACAAATTAGCAAATGTCACCTCCCAGACGTTTATATTAATGGAAAGAGCAGTGTCTGCATTATATGTCACGATGCGCACACATAACATCAATACAAAAATATCTGCTACCAACTCGACCGCGTCCAGTCCACAGATTCTAAGGCATATTGGAATATTATTAATCTTCTGAGAGAATAAAAGAGTCCTCAGGGATCCGGATGTAAAAGTTGATTTTTTAAAGGATTTATTATGTAAATCTGTGCCAGAAAATAATAATTATCAGTGCAAGAGTAAACCGGTGAACATTGAATTCTCTCTTAACACTGATAAAATCACAGCGGACGAAGTATACAGCTCGCATCGCAAGCTGAAAAACAATACATCTACTGGCCGCGACGGGGTGTGGAATGAACTTTTGAAATTAATAATCCCATACATTATAGACGAAGTGATGAAATTATTTAACCAGGTTCTAGAGTCACGACATTATCCTATCAGTTGAAGTAGATCAGTTCTCACAACACGATACAAAAAAGGTGATAGACACGACGCGAATAACTATCGCTCTATACCCCAGAGCAATACCATTGGTAAACTGTTTAATAAGGTAATTTATTCCAGAATTAACAGCTTTCTTGAAGATAATAATATAATAAGTGAAAACCAGTTTGGCTTCCGGAAGGGTTACAGAGCGATCTACAGTATATTTGTTCTGAAAACTGCAGTAAATAAATACAGGAGGATTAAACAGTCGCTGTATACTGTTATGGTAGATTTCAGAAAGCATTTTTTGATACTGCAGATAGGACAATGCTTTTTCAGAAACTACAACACATTGGTACAAATGGACCGATTCTAGAAACATTGATTTCAATGTATAAGTCGAGTGTTTACATTTCGAAAACAAACGACGGACTAGGTCCGCCTCAACTATCAACCATTGGGGTCATGCAGGGGTGTAACCTCTCGCCGACCCTCTTTAAAATATTTATTGATGATGTTAAGACACATTTGATGATACATCGTCGCCTGAGTGCTAGAATGTCCTATGTCCCATTGAGGACATAGGACATTCTAGCACTCAGGCGACGACATGTCAACCAGTCTATCTAAATAATTATTCATTGAATCATTTACTTTTCGCAGATGATCTTGCGTTACTATCGGAATCGCCACAAGGCCTGTATAAATGTCTAAATCAATTGGTAAATTTCACTAGAGAAAACAATCAGCATATAAATATAGATAAAACAAAAACATCGTATTCCTGGCTCACAAATCACCTGTCTCCCTCAATTTTTACCCAGACTCACAATAGCTCGAGCACACAAGTAATTTCAATTGCTTAGGATTAACAATCTCGCAGAATGGTAAATTGCAAGACGGCCAAAAAGACTAGAGCATGAAAGGCTTGAGGGCATTATACTCACTAAATAATTGTCTTAATCAGAAATATCGCCCGACGTACAAGTTTGTTCAAGTCTTTTCGATAAGTTGATCAAACCCATCTTACTCCATGGGAGTGAAATATGGTCGTTAGGACTTAATCACAAAAATGTAAATCGCCCCGCTTGCGAAAACGTACATATTAAATTTTGCAGACTGTTACTCGGGGCAAATAAGAACGCGTCAAATACTGCAGTACGACCAGAGCTAGGGCGATATCCCTTGTTTATCGATGCAATATTACAACAAATCAAATATTCCTGCAAATTAACTTCCCAGGATTCTACAACATTGCTTGGTGAAGCATGTTGTGAAACAAAGAAACGTGACCTCGATTATTTAAAGAAAATTCTGCATGAATACTTGGGTATATCAGACATCGAACAACTGTGTCGCGAAAATGCAATAAAATGATTTTAACATGGAAAGGTAAAACAAGATAGGAAGAAGAATGGTATAATACCATCTATGATGACAATAAAAACAGAGTAAAAATAAACTAAGAACGTATCGTAAGTTCAAGATTGAATATATTTTAGAACCGTATTTAGTATACACTACATCTTTGGAGGCCAGGAAAATCTTCACTTGTCTTAGAATAAGCAACCAAAGTTTACTGATCGAAACGGGGAGGCATTCACAGCCTGCCGTTCCGGTCAGTGAACGAATGTGCACCAGGTGCGACTCGGGGGCGGTTGAGAACGCATTTTATTTTATATATAGCATCCATTATATGATCAGTTGCGTGATGAACTGATCAAACTGTTCAAAGATCATACACCAAACATAAAATTGGATATATTACACTCTTCCAACACATTATGAGAAACAAAGTTCCAGAACTGTACAATCCGACCTGTAACATAATCCGGCGCTACTTCATATAACGGGAATCTGAAGATCCGAAGTCATTTCATTTATAATTTATAGTAATCATTGCGGTACCAACTTAATGTCTGTCTGTTTGATTATATATCTAAACATCGATGTATCTGCCGTTTTTCCCTTGTCTAAATTACTTTTTCATTCATTTCATTTTATATTATTTCATTGTATTGCTATAATAATGTTGTTGTAAAATTGTCAATCTGCCTCAACAAGGTGTTTATTGCTTCAATAAAAATTCTAAATTCTAAAATTCCAATGAACAGAAAAAAAGATGAAGAACATCGAAAACGGGTTTCAATGGAAAATAATTGTCAAATGTTCAAACTGATTAGACAAAAATGTAAAATCCAGCTTCTGTATTTTTATACCGCTCCACAGAAAAATGCATGGAGTTCATAAAATGATGCGCACACCAAAGATGCAAATTCGCTAACATTTCGAAACTTCAATCTTTATTTGAAATTCCCTTACCCTTAGTATTAAATGCACTGGCATCTTTAGGGAAGGGGACTAACTTTCCCGTAAATCTCTTCTAGCCTTCTATCTATTGGTGTTTAAGGTCACATATTTTTGCACAATGGCTAATCATGCCCACAACATGAGAATCAACTCAAGACCAGGAGTGAGCGTTAATAAGCCATGTTGCCCATTTTAGAGAGGGTTTGCACCTCCTAAGCATTGGTGACTGGGTCCTATTTTACCAGTACAACAGAGCCTGTTTACCGCAGTGAACAGGCACTGCTTCACTTCCGGGGTTCCCGCGGGAATCTCTTCTAGTGACGAAAATCGTCAGGCATGATTCGGAAATTTTCGGATCTTTGAGATGTTCTCAAAATCATACCAAATGTTCTCTCTTGAACTCTGCTTCTATCGTCAGATCTCCAGTACAGGAGAGTTCAAGGTGGTTTCGCATCCGACACGTCTAGTTTGATTTCGTTCTGAAAAATTCTGCTGTTTTGATTAATTTGCCTCACCAGACGAGTCGCCGTTGGGGGCGGTATGTCCGGTTGTAAGGCTGTGCAAAATCCATAAGGGCGTTAAGATTAAATTCCTTACATGCTGCTGGAAGATATTCCCACCAGGACATGAATGCTCTTGCCAATAGAAAAGGGTATAATTTGACGTCAGTTCACCAAAATGCATCACTGTAAAATGGACCAATCATACCACGAATGATAGCTGGGCTTCATTTGTTCATATTTTTTTTTATCAAATCCAGTCATGGCTGCTTAACAGCAGCCATGATAAGATTTCATGAAAAATTCAAGAAAACACTCAGCAGGTTAAGAGTTAATTCAAAATCCCATACGATTTCTTTCGGGATTCGATTTGACCCTAAATCTGAGATTCGCGGCCTCCTAATTTTGAGAAATTGCCCGCTCTGGACTGCCATTTGTTTCCCAGCTTGCATTTGTTCTCATTACACGGAATGATGCAGATCAAATGCAATCTGAAAAAAACACATTGGTTGTAAAATATGAAATATCGTTTCTTTATTGGTGTTTCAGCACATATGGCTGTACCATGATCGCAACATATAAATGAAAGCAAGTTTAGCCAATCATTTGAGACATATCATTGAAATCGGCCCAATGAACTGATTCCAGTGATACATCTGTCACAACCGGGTGTGCTTTAAAACATAGAATATGGTATGGTATAAAATACTGAAGGACAGTTTAGAGTTCAGAAAAATAACAGCCATTTCAATTTCTTAAATTAAACATTTGTATTGTATATATTTACGAAAAACACAACGCCAAGAAGTTCAAAACCTAGCATATGTGATCGAAGTCAAGGCTGCAAGCACGTTTGGGGAGAGTATCTTTTTCTGATCGTGTCACGTGACACTAATAACACTGCCCATGTTTGCAACTGAAAATGTTAAACATCATACACACTTCCGGGGATTCACACGGAACACCCCCGGTAATTATCAATATCCTGGATAACAGAATATATATATTATTAACCCTTTACCTAACATGAATAGCAGACGACACTTGCAAACAAAATTTTTGAATAACTAATTTTTTTCATTTTTTCTCTCAAAAACATAGGTTATGACCCCCTCATTGGAACGAGCTCGACGAGCTCGTCCCAAAGAGGGGTCATAACCTATGTTTTTGAGACAAAAATGAAAATATAATGAAAATTAATTGGCGATTTTTGAGAACAGCGCTGACCGGTTTTGACCGTTACGTTAGGTAAATGGTTACAATATATTTATCTGACAAAGTTTATGTTCGAGTAAAAAGATTCAACAGTCTTGAAACCATTCTCTCAGTACATGCATCACTTCGGCAGTTGGATGTATATTAAAAAAGAATTGCACTCAGCCACGACAAGAAATATTTATTTAGTTCATAATATATTAGTTTCGAATGGCGTGTTTACCTGATCGATATGAGACCGGCAGTTATCTTGTTTGTTTTGCAATGCAACGGAGATATAACGGCAATTTACTTCTCATAAAACCGACACAACTCAAGTTTATGACAAGAGAAAATCTTTCTGTTTTCCTTTCAGTTTATCTTTCAGTTTCACATCAATATAATTATTGTCATATTAAAGTTAGCCCACAATGACAGTTCTTTACTTACTGGTGCTTAATGTCACTCAGCATCTATGGCTATATTATGACCCAACACAACCATAATATTAAGTGTAACCGTTTGTTTATACCCATGGAGTCCACTTTAGAGAACTGCCACCTGAGTGTGGGCAACCAGTAACTATTATACAAGCGAAGCATAACTTATTTGTCAGAGTGAACACACTGCTCCAACTACCGAGATTCCCACGGCGACACGATGAGAATTACATTAGTATTTTTTACAATATTAACCCTTTACCCAACGTAACGGCCAAAACCGGCTTGCGCTATTCTCAAAAATCGCCAGTTAATTTTCATTATTTTTTTCATTTTTTGTCTCAAAAACATAGGATATGACCCCTCATTGGAACGAGCTCGTCGAGCTCGTTCCATTGAGGGTCCATAACCTATGTTTTTGAGACAAAAAATTAGTTGTTCAGGAATTTTTTTTTTTGCAAGTGTCGTCTGCTTTTCATGTTAGGTAAAGGGTTAAAACCCCCAGAACTTTCTAATACACGACGTTTGTGGAGCAACCCAAACATATAGGAGAAGCGAGTGGGTCTATAATTTTTCCAAACCTCTTATTTCCGATAGTACTTAATCACACCGCATAAAATACCTTTGGGGTATAATCGTCTTGGGGGTGGGGTTGAGCTGCTGTAGACATATCTCTTGAGGTTAAATCGTCCCTTGAGTCAAATGCAGCTCATTTAAAGGACCCACACACCAGACGTTGGTTACAGGGTCCTATTTACTTATTTAATTATTGGTGTCTAACTAACGTCATTTTCAGCATCTTTGGCTACATCGTGGCCGCAACATAGGTACGAACTGAAGTTTAGCCAATTGTTTATACCTACATTACGACCGCCGTGGACTGGTGACGTTCCACGGGTGGGCAACTTATCTACGGACGCAATAATATTAGGTTCCAAACGCTAATTATAGGAATAAATATCAAACATTTAATTAATGAAGCACCGGGTACAACCCGATGTTTCGTTAATTACAATTTTGCTGCTGATGATTTTTATGTCCTGGTCGGTTACCACCAGTCTACGGCGGCTGTACTGTATGCTGCCCAATTTAGAGGACATCCATCCAAGGGTTCGACCAATAAAACTGAACTTAATTACCTCAGTAAACAAACACTGTTCCACCACCGAGAGTTTTCCAATTCATCCGTTTGACACCTTCGAGTATCATATCATATCATATCTGACAGTTTTACGGGCGGGAGCAGTCGGAGTATCCAGAAAGAACCACAGAACAACGGCTAACAACTGTGGGTCTCTCCAACTTACGTACTGCAGCACAAGAAGGGTCAGCATTGGCTGAAGGAACGTGTACCATCATCTCGTTTTACACCGCAGTTCATAGCAGCATCACGTTCCCACTTTGGGTAATCGGGATGAAGTGTTTTGTCCAAGGACAGAATGCAGATGCACGGTCAGGGTCGAACCGGCGATCACAAGTCCAATGCGTCAACCAATTAGCCACGACACTTCTTTTTATTCGCCCTGAACCAAACTTCGATCCACCAACTGTTCACAAACAAGTGCTAAGTTCAACAAAGCTGTATCCTATTTGACCGCCATTCCACCAAACCCAAAGGGTAGTCGGGTTAACTCATTATAGCTCACGTCTCTCTCCATAATTTTTCCCGTGCTCAGTAACATTATTCTCAAACAAGTGAGACATGCTACCCAGCAAAAAATCATTCGTAAGACGCAAGTAGTGTCGCTTGATGATCGAGTTCACTCCTTTGTTGCTATAACAAATCTCGAAGCATTTTCCCGTGGAGCACTTTAAAATAAGGAGATGTCTGGATTATCAAAACCACAATTGTATCATGTCGTTCCATTCACGAAGGATGTATGAACACAAACATGAACACAAAAATTTACTTAAGTCAAATCAGATAATGTGGAGATATAAAAAAAATCTTTCACGCGCAATCGTCCGTGTGGGGAAAAAAGGTTTTGAAATCTTCATGGTACATGAGTATGAATATAGAAGCATTTTTTTTATCAACCTTGAATCTCCTGCACAATTATCAGATTTGTTTTATTATCGACATATGCATGGATAGGTAAACCAGTGGAGGGTTTTAAAAGGTGAGAACCCGGGGCAAGACCTCGCTAAAAGTTTCCTGAAGTCTGATCAAAATGCCTACATCTTGGCATGATCAACTTTTATGCTTATGAGTTTGTTCTCAGTAAACTTCGTAATAACTTCATAATCGTGACATTTTTTTTTCAAACAAGTGTTTAATCCAATAATAGTAAACGGAATGTCATTAAACCCATGGCCAATGATTTGGTCCAAGGCCTCGCTAAGACAACCGAATGGGACGTAGGAAGGGACTTCATTTGCCCCGACTCTGATGGCTCAAGTCCCGACTAATATTCCAGTTACATCCTCAAGGCATGCCTTCGTCGAAGGAATGCCTTGATAATGTAGTTGGAATATTAGTGAGTCTGGATTTTGTCTATACACCCTGTTATTTATTTATTTATTTATTTATTTATTTATTTATTTATTTATTTATTTATTTATTGAGGTTTATCGACACTTTCGACAGGAAGGGTCACCTCGTGTCGTTCAGTTTCACGGGTGGAGGAAGCCGAAGTACACGGATAGAACCACCGAGCAGCGGCGAGCAACTGTCAAACTCTCCAGCGTACTAACTCCACACAACCAAGGTTAGCACTGGTTGAACAAGTGCACCATCCACGTGCAGTACGCCTTAGTATACAGCCAGAGCCGGGGAGATGAAATTCGAGCCCCAGGGTTAATTCTGTTCTTTATTTGTGTTTTAGGTCACATACTTCTGCACAAATGTTAACCGTGACCTAAAACATGGATATAAAGTCAAGTACAGCCAATCTTTTATACCCATGTTCCTCATTTTAGAAGACTTCCACCTCAGGCATTGGTGACCGGGTCCCACTTTATCAGTAAAGCAGAGCTTGTTGACCACGGTAAAGAAACACCGTTTCACTTCCCGAAGTTCACACGAGGATACAACACACGAAACTTCTTGTAAATTTATTAGTGACGAAATAGATCATACATGAAGTAGTTGTGACGCAACTTTTTAATTCACACGTACCTAATCAGTACTCCAAATTCGTGATGTTGAGTTACTAACAGTCCGAATCGGGAACTGTGGGCCTCCGTTTGTTTTACCGACTGTTTGTGTGACACAAGTCCAAGTTTCAA
This sequence comes from Pictodentalium vernedei, assembly GCA_031216915.1. Lineage (NCBI taxonomy): Eukaryota > Metazoa > Mollusca > Scaphopoda > Dentaliida > Dentaliidae > Pictodentalium > Pictodentalium vernedei. The sequence goes on along the minus strand of CM062292.1, from coordinate 266,847,725 downwards.
ATCTTGTCTTTATACGAATGTGCAGTAATATTACTAACAAGGGAAAATTGATATCTTAGATTCTAATCCCGACTGGCAAAATTACTGGGGTGTCACACACCATTAACCCCCTTAGCGACGCCCCTAGACTTTGCTATGAATGAAACAAAGAGCTCTTATAAAAGAAAACCATGGCGCGCCGTACATTACCCCCAAAATACCATGGTACAGTACGTGGAGAGTGTATTGTCACTAAATCACCCGCAGAGTGGAGATTCCACCCAAGCAACAATTGCAAGTTTGTTGCAAAGCATAACCAGCACAAGCAAAGTTTCAGCCAATGGACCTCCGGGTTAAACCCGGAGGTCCTTTGGCTGAAATATTGCTTGTTTTTTTTGTCGATATGTACAAAATTTGAAAGTCATAGCTTGGGTGATAACTCCACTTCGCGGGTGATTCAGTTACAATCCACTCTCCACGTACTGTATACCAGGATATTTTGGTCCAATACCGTGGTTGTCATACTGCTTTTCTCCAATTTGTCTTGACGCGATTCAAGTCCCTATAATAATAATTCCTGGGTCTACCGTAGCACAACCTAAAAATCGTCTTAAGCATTAGTATTCGACTAACATGTTTTTATGATTTCCTGATAGGATCCAAGTCCTTCGATCAGAGAACAGTCCATATATTTCAAGGGGACACTATTAAGTATAGAGTCTATCTGAAAGTAAGTTGTCGTTCTTGAACAAACAACTATTGGTTGGTATTTGCGGCATTGTAAACACCACAACTTGATGTGATAGCACATTTTCAATTTTTACCTGGGGAAAACACCCCGGGACACCCTCCATCAACCCACCCCAGTCGGGTTGAGTTAGTGGAGGGAGTCCCGGGATGCTCTCCACTAGTGACATGACAATCAATATCGGCCTACACACTGCACATCTCACAAAGCGACGACATAGACGTTGACAACTTTGTCTGTGCAAGTATGACACACAATTACGCACGCAGCGGTCGGCTTTTTTCAATTTTTATGGTCGCAGGTTTGACAAAGTTATTCAATAGCATTACAGATGCATTCCGCATACCAACCAAAGTTATTCATATAAGTCTCTACGATTTAGAAAAGGAGATAACATATTTATCGATACAGCCTATAGCCAATCGTTTATATCTACCCTCTCCATTTTAGAGGACTCCCCCCCCCCCCCCCCCCCCCCCCACACACACCATTACAACATACCTTGTTTACCACAGTAAACAAGCGCTGCCTCACTTCCGGTGGTTCTCATGGGAAGCTCTGATAGCTAATACTAGAAGTAATCGAGAAGGCAAGATGGGAAATTATTGTAGAAAGCAATCCATGTTGGTAAAGTCTAGAAATAAGAACTCATTCTGCAGAGAAAAATTTTCATAGACAATACAAGACATATCGCCCATTGAGTCGGACAAGGTGCCATCTGCAATGCTAAAGCATTGCAGATGGCACCTTGTTCCACTCAAGGGACGATAGGATTGTTTTCTGACCGTGCCACTTGACACTATTTATTTAGTTAATTATTGGTGTTTAAGGTCACATACTTCTCCACAATGGCTAATCATGACCGTGACCTTTTTACGGGTGGAGGAGTACCCGGAGAGAACCTCAGAGCATCGACGAGCAACTGTCAGCTCCTCAATATTCTAACTCTGTTCAAGCTCCGCTCAAGCAGGGTTACAGCGGTTGAAGACATGTGTATCATTGAAGTGCGGTACACCTTAGTACACGGAGTCATCGTGCCCCCATGCAGGCTGCCGGGATAAAATGCCTTGCCTAAGGACACAGCGCGGGTCATCTCGGACGGGGATCGAACTCGGGACCTCTAGCATAGAAGTCCAACAGTCTATCGATGAGCCACCGCGCTCCATCGCGTGACACTGATAACGCTGTTGAAATCAGCCACTGACCATCCTTCTCAAAGAAGCAAATATGTTTTTAAAAACAATTTGTCATGTGATGATGAATTTATTGAATTGTGTTTTTATTTCCAAAGCAAGTTGTAAACAAGAATTGCTGGATTCACCTTTAATTTGTAATCAATAGTAATACGTTCACACACTATTTTATAAAAGCTGTCGCAAATATGTGCAAACGCCCATCAGAAAAATCAATTTTCACTGATTTGCGATACTAGATGAGCACACCGCGCAGATTAACTAATCTTTTACGTTCAGTTGGTTACCACGGGAACTCTGATGTCTGTATATCTGATTCTTGCAAAATATACACGGAAAGCAATCGTTAACCAACTAATTACGACTGATAGAGTGAGTTCACTGGGTTGCTCTCTGCTGATCTGCTGAACAACGTGCCGAGATGGATGTAAGGGGAATAATGGGTGACTGGTCAGGCTAGTTAAAATGGCACTTAAGAAATGAAGCTTTTTATCCCCGTAAGGAAGGAATATAGGATAGGTCGATTTTCCTCCTGACGTTTAAGCAATAATGTGAAAGAAAATTATTGAATTTAAATGAATTTTGATGTGCTGCTTAAAAGTAACAGTGTCTTGGACAAGTTCAAAAAACACTATTAATCGATGGAAGTTATTGCCCTTCGTTTCTTGCATTTTGTCCAAAAGTTCATTGTTTATGCAATAACTTGAACAGTGGATCTTAAAATGTGATAGACTACATCATATTAACAATGTCTTGGACGATTTTGAAAATCATAGTGTTTTCTCAAACATTGGGAGAGTGATTGCCCTTTGTTTGTTGAATTTTGATCAAAGTGTCATTGTTTATACAGTAAATTAACCCTTTACCCAACGCAGACGATATCAAAATTTATTATTTTAAATATCATTTTTTTCAATTTTTTCAAGAAATTTCAACAAAACTATATCATGTGACCCCTCGTTGGAACGAGCTCGATGAGCTCGTTCCAACGAGGGGTCACATGATATGGTTTTGTTGAAATTTTATGAAAAAATAATATTTTTTCGACTGCTAAATTTACATATTACGCTGGCGGATGCGGCCGATTTGTTGGGTAAAGGGTTAAACAGTAAACCTCAGATTTCAATAAATTTTGACATCCTGCTTTATAATAAAACTGTCTTGAGCAAGTTGAAAAATTACGATGACAAAGATGAAAATTGGGAAAGTTATTGCCCTTTGCTGGTTTCATTGTACTTAAAATTTTAAATTGTGATGTGAATATACTTGACAAGTGAACAACAGGTTTCATTATTTTTTTTATAATCTGCTCTATATTCATTGTGTTTTGTATGATATCGAGAATTTTATTTGCAAGTGACGTCTGCTTTTCGTGTTAGGTAAAGGGTTAACTGAGAAACTCTCGAGTATTCGTTTCTAAAGTAATTTACGCGTGCCAATGCCATTGCCAACTGGAGGGTGTTATAGGATATAATGACAGAGTTTGGTCGATAATCACCAAACAATGAAATTACAACCGGTGGGATGATTTCGAAATCGTCCCTTCTGTGGGACCAGGTGTCACCTATAATGTTAAAGCACTGCAGATGGAACCTTGTTCGTCTCAAGGGATGGTATAACAACTCTGTCAATGATATTGAGTGTCTCATAGCAATTTATGATATGTTTTAAACTCCCGGTCTTAACTCATACATAGAGTCGAGTGTCATTTTAGATATCCCCCCCCCCCCTCCCCCAATACCATCGGATACTTCGGCACCCTTGTTTGACAGAATGACTGGCTCCCGAATCAGTTATGAGTTCCAGATGTCTTTTGATTGTTGTCCAACATCACCCCAAAATGCACACAGCACATTTCACTTAATCGGGGAAACTGTCCACTGGGAAAACAGAAACTAGGGAAATGTCTATTAATGAAATTCATGCGCTGAGCAAAATGAAATCGGAAAACGCCTAGAATGTCATTTAATTTTGTCTGGATAAATGTTCTCGCACCTCTCAAGATACTCCATTTAATTAGCTTTTACCTGCAGAATACATCATTGTGACATTGTGAAGCGATGTGTCAATACAGAAATTCTCGACGTGCATAATGAAGCACCTCAAAAATACCAAGGTATGCGGCTTTCACCAGACAAAACAATTCATCATGTCAAATTACAAATGCAGACAATATGTGTTACCTCATGAGACACATTGACATCCGACATTTTAATTTGCATTGCAATCAAAGTTGATGTGTAGGCATTTGGAGACAAGGTAATCGAATTCGTCATTTGTCAGGAGGAAAAAAACATCTATCTGTTATATTCCTGCACCCATATATATTATTCAATATTATTACTCATGGGAAAGTTATTTTACAGGAAGATGTTTGGCGTTTGTCGGACAGTTTTATTGGTGAATGAAGCCGGTGTCCAAGGTGCGTACCTGCGAGCAGTGAGCAACTGTTGGACTTCCCAAATTACTAACCCCCACAAGCAGAGTTGGCAGCGATTGAAGGCAGGCGCACCATCGGGACATTTTGGGTTAACCCTTTACTTAACATGAAAAAGAGACGACACTTGTAAGCAAAATTCTTGAATAACTAATTTTATTCATTTTTTGGCTCAAAAACATAGGTTATAACCTCTCATTGGAACGAGCTCGACGAGCCGTTCCAAAGAGGGGTCATAACCTATGTTTTTGAGACAAAAAATGAAAAAATAATGGAAATTAATTGGCGATTTTTGTGAATAGCGCTGGCCGGTTTTCCCGTTACGTTGGGTAAAGGGTTATTAGCGGTTGAAGTTAAGTGCAACATCAACGTGCAATACACATTTGCACGCAGCGCCACCGTGCCCCCGGAACAATCAGAGTTAACGGCGGCTGAAGTAAAGTGCACATCGTAGTGCAGTACTCCTTTGTACTCAGTACCACCGTGCCCTCGGGCCAATCAGAGTGAACTTGACAGCGGTTGAAGTCAAGTGCCTCATCGACGTGCAGTACTCATTTTCACCCAGCGCCACCGTACCCTGGGACAATCAGATTTAACAACGGTTGAAGACAAGTGCACCATCGGCCTGCAGTACCCCTCTGCACATAGGGCTACGGTGCCCCAGGGACAATCAGAGATGTTAACAGCGGTTGAAGTAAAGTGCACCAGAGGCGTATACGTGCAGCACATCTTGGTACAGAGCGCCACCTGCCCCATGTGGGCTATCGGGATTAAGTTATTGTACAAGAACACAGCACAGATGGCGTCGGTCTGAATCGAACCATCGACCCCTCGGTTTGACGCCCAATGCTCTAACCAATGAGCAACCACGGTCCCTTTTGATGTTACTGGTTACCTTGAGTAAAATTAAGTTTTTTTTTACACACGAGCTTCTCGTGAGACGGGATTAAGTAATAGCATTTCTTCTCAGTTTTTGATGTCGAAACAATGTGGTGCTTCTAATCTGAGCCTTGGTGTGGAACAAAGACAACATGTAATTACACTGTATCCAATATCCAAAAGGAAACATACAATCACTGAATATACTTCTGACGCAACAATTCGTTGCGTCAGAATTATAATAAATGATTTTATACTGTGATTACAAAAATGATATTTTTGTCGATCAGGTCGTGATCGGATCGCGACAGGCTTACACACCAGTGGTTAGAAATCTCATACACAAAATATCGCGAAATCAAAACCGAATGAGAACAACAAAGAAAGTTTTGTGCCTCGTTCTCTAGAAACGATCTGAGCCTCGATAAACCTAGGCCCAGATCGATCTTAGTGAACGAGGTTCAGAAATTTCATGTCAAATCGTGACGTATTTGATATTCCTTTTATCACATAATGTGTACTTAAAGATTTCAGCTGACATAACGACTGGAGTTGACCAGCACTGTTCACAAAAATCACCATCTAAATTTCAGTATTTTATTGTCACTTTTGGCCTCAAAAACTAGCTCGTTCCAATGATGAGTTATGAGCTATGTTTTCGAGACAAAAAATTTAAAATATTTAGTTGTTCAGGAAATGTGTTCTGCAATTATCGTCTGCTGTTTGTATTAGGCAGACAGTTAATGAAAAATAAGATAAGATTAATTCTAATTTCAATTCTACTTCTGAAAAGGACTCAACCACAACGTCACCACGTCGACATTGACTTCTAACGCCATTCGTGTATAAGACGTGTTGTGAACGATATTTTCCGCTATGAGCTATTTGGTGGTGATTATGTGTGATAATTTGAATTATCATATGACTCGTCAGTTTTGTTCACTTTAAAACATTTGATATTTTGGTTTCATATTAATTAGTGATAAATAAAGCCTTCCGGCAATTTCATTGGTCAGTTTCAAAACTAGACAATTTGATTGGCTGAACAAAATAAAACTGGGCCACATTTTCATAATTTGCATAATTTGAGTTAGGAGCTTTCATTAGTCAATTTCAAAACTGGACAATTTGATTGGCTAAACATAATACAACTGGGTTACATTTGCATAATTTCAGTAGGGAGAATTTACGCTATCTGTCCTGCTTAGGGTGGGTTATATTGTATTAATATTTTACTTACAAGAAAAACGCCATTAATTTTTTTTATATTTTTACTTTTTGCTCCAAAACATAGGTTATGACCCCTCATTGGAACGAGCTCGTTCCAATGAGGGGTCATAACCTATGTTTTGGGAGCAGAAATTGTTTAGTTATACGATGATGTTTTTTCCAAGTGCCGTCTGCAACTCAAGTTAGGTGATGGGTTAAAAAGTCATACTAAGTGGCTAATTTGTGCGTGTGTGTGTCATATGATAAATAGAATATGAAATGAGTGTTTTTCTCATATAATATTTATGAAACTCGTCCGAATTTTCCGTTTGGGCTCGCCAGAGACTCGCCAAAACGGAAAATTCTCAGTCTCGTTTCATAAATATTATATGAGAAAAACACTCATTTCATATTCTCTGTATATGTTGCAATATTTTGCAAACACGAAAAACATTTCGGTACTGATGAGTTCGTTTGCGTCTCTGTTACATACGTTTCCATGTTTAATTCTCAGTTGCCGGTTTAATTTAGCTGGAAATACCGTTAATTTAAATTTAGACAAACACCGTTTTGTAAATTTCGGCAGTGAATTATCGAGTTTAAAAAGGGAGACAACTGCTTGAAGTTTGATTGCGTTGATGAAAACTGTGATTCTGTGGATGTTTTCATCACACCGCAGGTTGTGTAAGTGACTGAGAATTTTTTTTAAATCATTAATGAGAGATAATCCAAACTTTGTAGCCATACAATCCCATTTCAGAAACTTTCCCAATCTTGCTCTAAGCGCTTACCAGCAACATGCGATATTTGACCTCAGTTATCCGTCCAACTTAACAAACGTAAAAAACTGACGGATTTGATAACCACAGGAAGCTTTGGTCAAAAATGATACTCTTTGACGTTGCAACGATGACAAAAAACCAGATAAACGTCTCAACCTTCCCAAAAAGCATCAATTGATCTACCCTTACAATTCAATGAGCTGTCAGTTTATACCGTAAAATTATTAACTACCAAAATAAGGCCCCCCCCCCCAAAAAAAAAAAACAAAAACAAAAAAAAAAAAAACAAACAAACAAAAATACCCCCCCCCTACCCTCCCCCCCCCCCCCCCAAAAAAACCCAAACAAACAAAAACATAACGACTGGATGTTTATGTTTTATTTGCTTTTTCGGTTTATGGATAATATTTTCAGTTAGCCCTGTTCACACCGTGACAGTAATACAAGTATGAAGTCCGATTTCTTAAAAGTTTGACATAATGTCGCAAAATTTAGAGGTGTTTCAGCCCAGACAGTGTTTACTGGATTATAATATAAGATTGGAATATAATCATTCAGCCTAAACGAGAACACTACTCCACTTTCCTTGGTTCCACGAGAAAATGACGTTAGATGGCTAAGGATTCAGGCAATACTTTTTTCTTTTTATTGGGATTTAATGACACTTTCGACAGCCAGGATCACCGCATGTCGGACTGTTTTATGGGTGAAGGAAGCCACAGTCACCGGAGAGGCACGCCGAACAGCGATGAGCAAACTCAAACTCTCCAGCGTACTAACTCCCTGCGAGCAGGGATAGCATTGGCTGTAGGCAAGTGCACTACCCACGTGCAGTACGCCTTAGTACACAGTGCCACGGCGCCCCCAGTGCGAAATCGCAATGAGGTTTCTTGCCCAAGGATTCAACACAGTTAACCCTGGTCAGCATCTAACCGTGAACCTCTCGGTTTGAAGTCCGTTAAGACACCGCACTCCTCGGGCAATACTACCAATGTCATCTTCACGCTGCACTTCAGTACGGCCGCCGTGGTGTGGTCACTTTCCAAGGGTGGGTAATATTTCTACGGACGCAATAATATTAGATTCAAAACACCTATTTTAGGAATACTCATCAGAAATTTTAATTAATGAAGCATTGGGTACAATCCGATGCTTCTTTAATTAAAATTTTGCGGATGATGACTTTTAGTACCCCGTAAACCATGCGTGGGTATCACTGCCCACGTGTGGATTACGTCCAACCCACGGCGACTGAGTACAAAAATCGCCCAAGTTTTATTACGTTTTCAGTATTTGCCTCCAATAAAAAAGCTTCAATGAAGGGCTATAAGTCATATTTTTTCAGGTTGAAATTAAAATTTTAGTTTTAGAAATGTTTCGCAAGTGTTGTCTGCTTGTGCTGTAAGAGCTTTCGAGTTAAATATTACAGAGAAGATAGCAGAACGTATCTTGATGGCCTTTGCTCTCTGATACGTTGTTCTACTTCTGCGTGTATGTAACTGTAACTGGGTGAGTGAAAAAGGTAAACAACTTTAATAAACTGACAAGACTCATTGTGTGTTTTCGAATACCTGGGTAGCTTCCGGTAACCACGACCTAGCATAAACTCGAGTTTGGGCACTCATTTATTGTTTTACGTTGTTCACTTGAAACTGGATGACTTACATCATTGTTGAAAAAACTATTTCACGATAGTGGACAATCGAGCACCCTTTCTGAGTCCCGCTGAGAAGATGGCTATCGTTGTAATTTTACCATTTTTCTGTATGAGGCGGTAGTAATTTTAAAAATATATAGAAAACAATTTGATATTTGTAAGGAAAAACTAGTCAAGCGATCTACCGTTTACCTTCGAATAAATGACACACACTTATTAGATATTATCATTAAAATATATCTTGGGTCTTGCAGTACAGCTAGGAAGCAAGGAATTTCCTGTAATCTGACAAACGGTCGTCCCGCCTTTTTCCCATCAATTCTAATCTAGACTTAGATTTGTGGGAAAACGGCCAGTAAATGACAACATTTGATAAAATTGGGGTGACAAACAGGTATATTTTGCCGTTTGACCGTCACATCATGACGATGATGCCCGATATTGATAATTACCAAACTATAACCGACTCACACAACGTCAAAAATTAGTGTCGAGACCACACCGACGTTCTTTCACCATACCGCGAGAATTAATAAATCAGGGCAAAACTGAACTGACTGTCGAAAAATAACTCAAATGCACCAACAAATAGCCCATAACCACGTTGAAAATCGCGATTGATCTACCCCCAATTAATGAACATGGACTCTTCGAATTCATGCCATTAAACTGCCATTAAACTGCCATTAAACTGATGCGGAAATAACCATCAAGTTTTAAAAGAGTTAACCCTTTACCCAACTCACACGATCTCCAAATTTATTAATTTAAATATTTTTTCAAAGATTTCAAAAAATGTCAACACAACATATCATGTGACCCCTCATTGGAACGAGCCCGGCGAGCTCGTTCCAAAGAGGGTTCACATGAAATGGTTTTGTTGAAGTTTTTTTTCAGCTGCTGAATGTATATGTGTATATTACGCGGGCAGATACGGCCGATTCGTTGGGTAAATGGTTATTGTTCTCACAGCCAATTCGGGTATTTCAGCAGTTTATAAGTATGCTGTTTCATATCGTGTTTCAATTATGCAGAGTTTAGTTTGATTATAGACATTTCCAGATAATATCTAATATTCGTGTTAAGATGAATCGATAGCCTTTTCCAGTTCATTTAAACAGAAGCTTGAAAAATCAAACAATAACCTTCTTACCTTAAATCGATATATTGTAAAACGATAATCTATAGTTCTGGTCAAAATTGTGATTTGAAATTTTAGTAAAAGTTCACGATTCAGGACTAAAAAAAACCCCCAAAACCAATGAATTTAAGGGATAACAATGTGCAGGTCTTTTTAGGTATGATATTAGAATGTTTCCGTATAATTAACAACTACAACATTAATGACTTTAGATCAGCATTTGTTCTGACTTCAACTCCGCCTGTCTGGAAACCCGTTTTCCAACTCGTTTTAATGTTTCGTATCCGGAACTGGTCCTTAACAATCGACCCATTATTATACGAACGTGTGATCAGCTGTGGGAAGTAACAAGATATTCTCATTTTCTCTTGTTTGCTTTTTTTCCATATCTTTTCTTACTCCACAACGCTTCGGCTGCTCAAGTGATTTTATTTACTTTCTGTCTGCAGAAATGAGTAATAAAGCAAGGCGAACCAGATTGGGCAGGAATAACTGCCTTCTTTTTGTTCACCATTTCTAACCAAGTCCATACCTGTCTATCTATAATACCAAACGAAACAAGTTTTGAGATAGACGCAAGTACAGCACTGTGATAAAAAGTGGTAATGTTCTTCTGTCAGGTCGCGATTAGGTCACGGCACCCTTTTTCACGGGTGGATCGAAATTTCAACTAAAGTAAATACTGTGGATAGACAGAATCAATAAAATAAACGATATTGGCATCTGAGATTCAGTGTTCTGAAATTTCTCCTCCGATAGATGAGATTTCTCAGTACTGTGGGAAGAAAATTCGATCGCGACCCAGTCACGAACAGATTCGAAATTCTCAGTGGGGAGGGGAAATCGCAACAGTAACATCTCTCTAGCGGTGTACAACATGCGACTCCCTAAAGTAAAATGGTGTGCCCACACCTCTTAACCCTTTACCCAATGTAATGGCCAAAACCGACCAGCGCTATTCACAAAAATCGCCAGTTAAGTTTCATTATTTTTTCAGTTTTGGTCTCAAAAACATAGGTTATGACCCCTCATTGGAACGAGCTCGGCGAGCTCGTTCCAATGAGGGGTCATAACCTATGTTTTTGAGACAAAAAGTTAGTTATTCAAGACTTTTGTTTGCAAGTGTCGTCTTTTTTTCAGGTAAGGTAAAGAGTTAACTAGGATAATTTATCAAAACTTGATAACCTGAAAGGTGTAATTTACTCTACTGAAATGCAGTGTGGCATTCTAGCGTAAATGGACAATTGCACAGAGCCATTGCTATAAAATTTTTACTACTGTATTTTCTAGAATTGTATTTTTCTACTTATGACTTTAAATGGGTTGAAATGAACCATCAGCCAGGCCTGAAAATAAGCAGTCTGACATTTGCAGAAAGAGGTCCCCAGAGGGTGAATTTGATGATGCTATCCCATACAGTGGACAAATTTATCCTCTGGGTACCTCTTTCTGTTTAGTTTTGAGACCCTAATTCAGATTGAGGTTCACAGAGGGTAAATTTAGTGATGCTACCCTGCTATGCAGGGTAGCATCACTAAATTCACCTTCTGGGGACCTCATTTTCAAGATGACACTCTGCTTATTTTCTGGCTTGCCATCAGCATTTTCAAAAATGTGAAAATTTGCCAATTGGCAAATTTCCATATCTTTTAAATGATTCATTTTAGTCAGTTCTATAAATAGGTAGAAAATACGATTCTAGAAACTATACTTATAAAAGTTTTATAGTACTGGTTCCTGTCAAAAAAAATCTGAAAAAAATTCTAGATGAGAAGTGCCAGATCAACCACCCCACCCCATCGATAGCGACAACACAGAGGTTTATTATCAATTAAGAACAAACTTGAGGGATATGTCTAGTGCTCATCTCAAAACATATTTCAGCGTGTTTTGTGGAGGAAATAATGAATGTTTCTGGAGTTAAGATATGGGTGTAAATGGTGTGCTGAGTGAGGGTGCGAATGGAGAGAAAGACAAAAAGCGCCTTTTCGTTCTGATCCCACTGACGGTGTTACATGGGGTGGTTGCACTGCGACGACCATGATGTCTCACAATTAATCTTGTGCAAAAAGCAAGGGAAAGCGTCACGATGCAATTTCAGAAGGTATATGGGAAAGAGGTCTCTATCTCGCTCAACAGCACCAACTACATTTAAAACTAGAAGTCCGTTCACGAACTGTGAGCTTATCTAGGCTTAACTGCGCGTAGGAATTGCGCACAATTGCCATATCGAATGGCATCCAAAGCACGGCAGGTTCTCCTAGTTACTCATAGTAAACACAGGCAATGTTTCTGCCAATGGACCTCCGGGTTACCCGGAGGTCCATTGGCTGAAACATTGCTTTTGCACAGGCCATCTGTACAGAATTTGATAGCCTTACTATGGTCATAACGCGTAGATTAAAGCGCAGATCGACGTGCTATTTGTGCGCATTTCATGACAGGACTTCTAGTTTTAACTGTACATGTATATTCTCTTTCACAAAATCAAATTACATCAGGGTCAATGGCCCAATTCGTTACATAAAGTATTATCGCGTTTATATGCCAGAGTATTTCAGAAAAACGTTGGTCATATATATCAGATGTCTGTGACATTGACCTTGCAACGAGGTTGCCTCAAATGGTCAAAATTAACAAAACGGAGTGCAACTATTAGGCGTGAGGGGAAACGATTCGGTGTCGTTGTCTTGGTTTAGACGTAAAAGCAAACGTAAGATGACGCCAGGGTGAAACATACATGTTTTGTGATGTGTCGAGTCCTATCCAATAATTCCGCACGGTGCTTTGACTACAACAGAAATGTATTGTAAAATGTAAAGGCCAGGAGATCCCGAGTCGGAAACGGTTCTTTGAGGTGAGGTTTCAGACCTTAATCATGTGATCGTTTGGAATACCCCGTTCACACCTTTTCCAGTTCTCTGAATTGGAATTTATTTATTTATTAGGGTTTAACGACACTTTAACAGCCAAGGTCATATCGTGTTGGTGACAGTTTTACGGGTGGAGGAAGCCGGAGTACCGGAGAGAACCACCGAGCAACGATGAACAGCTGGCAGCTCCCCAACATCGTAACTCAGCACTGCAGCACAGGCAGGGTTAGATTGGTTGAAGACATGCGAACATCGACGTTCAGTACACCTTAGTACATGGCGCCATCGTGCCCCCATGTGGTCAATCGGGGTTAAGTGCCTTCCCCAAGGACACAACGCGGGAGACCGAATCGATCGCTCAGACAGTCACCCATCCAAGGACTAGACGGTCTCGACGTTGCTTAACTTCGGTGATCTGACGAGAACCGGCTACCGCACCGCCATCGCGTCCCCTCTGAATTGGAAAAGGTGTGAACAAGTTAGACAATTATTAATGAGAACTGGGGTTTTGAGATACGTATCAACTCGTCGCTGCCCACTAGAGGACCAAACATCAGAGATGTTTGTTTGCTTGCTTTATCGACACTTTCAACAGTCAGGATCATAACGTGTAGGACAGTTTTACGAGCGTACGGGTGGAGGAAGAAGTAGTGCCCAGAGAGAACCGCCGACCAGCGATGAGTAAGCTTCAGACTCTCTAACTTACAGTTAAAACTAGAAGTCCTGTCATGATAGGCGCACAAATAGTACGTCGATCTGCGCGTTAATCTACGCGTTATGACCATAGTAAGGCCATCAGATTCTGTACATATGGCCTGTGCACAAGCAATGTGTCAGCCAATGGACCTCCGGGTAACCCGGAGGTCCATTGGCAGAAACATTGCTTGTGTTTACTATGAGTAACCAGGAGAAACTGCCTTGCTTCAGATGTCATTTGAAATGGCAGTTGCGCGCAATTCCTACGCAAATTAAGCCTAGATAAGCGCACAGTTCGTGACAGGACTTCTACTTTTAACTGAACTAACCAGTTTCAGGCAGAGAGAGCACCAATTGGAGGCAGGAGTACCGTTGTAGTGTCTCTTCAGTACACGCGCCAGTGTGCTCCCACACAGGTAATCGGGATGAAATTCTTGCCTTGGGTCACAACACAGATGACATGGGTCAGTAACGAAGCAACGACCTTTCGATCTCAAGTCCGATGCTCTGCCTAATACACCAAAGAGCTCCCCTCGACATAGATATTTACGTGGACGGTTAAATTAATCAAGAGATGGCCGTTAAGACTTCACCGATTGCAGTTGTTTAACATGTTCTGTACCATTATCGCAGCACAACGTTCGTTCAAATATATTTAGAAAAGAGGGTTTGTGTAAATAGCTTGTAAAAAATGACACCTTTCCTTAAATAAGATTACATAACCCATTTGTCAGTGTACGCCTAGTAAGGTAGTAACAATCAAACATTGTATTATGTAAAACTGCAAAGCAATCAGTACAAACACTTATTTGTTTGTCTGGCTTTATCCAACTAGATTTCCTCCGCTTATAATCCGCTGTTCATTTTACCCAAGTTGTCAAGCTCTCGGTAAAATCCTGAGAAGCTCTCGGGCCACCAGTCTAATTCTGATTGGAATTTGACGCTGTTATTGGCTATTTGTTCACCTATTTTTGTGGAAATTTACGTGTAGACAACCGTTCATGTAGCGTCATGTACTTTTATTTACAAAGATATTGGGTATCCTTTCCTGACCCTGTTACAGATGATCCAGTCGAAAAGTATTTAATTTCTCTTTAAAATATCACGATATTAACATAATTTGTGGAACTTTTCGCTGCGTAATCATAAAACTATGGCTGTGATGAGTCTTCATTTCTGACTGTAATGTTATCAAAATGTCGATCAAATCAAGTCTAGATTGAACAATATTTCTAGTTTTGAGTCACAGAAAAGGAATGTTTATAAAATATTTTATATTAAATCGACCGGAATATATCAGTTGGTCGGAAAAGCGAAACTACGGTTCGCTTTTCTAATCAACTGAAATATTCCTGTAAACATATAGGCGATGACCTTTTTGGGAGTTAGATTGGTTCCGTTTTACAGAATTAGATTAGACTGGATGCTTTAGAGCTTGAAATTGTGGAGGGGATTTCGACGTTGTTATGGTCTGGAACCAGCGGAGTCCTAAAATAGTCTATCGTCTGGGTTTAGATTCAATCGTATGGAGTATTTCAGTTAGTCGGAAAAACGAACCGTAAGTTCCATCCGATTGAATCTAAAAATAATATAAACATTCGTTTTTTTAGTCAACACAAGAAATGTTTCCCAGTTGAGACTTGATTTGACCGAATTTTTAATGACTTTACCAATACGACCAGACATGTTTGTTTACTGAATAATAATGGATAAAGACTTACCGTAGCTGTGGTCTGATGATTACGCCGCGTAGTTCCACTAATTGTGTTAATATCTTTAAGTTTCCAGGCGAATTCAATACTTATTTTAATATCTAGTTATGTCATTACATATACATGTATCCCAGTAGAGGTTGGGAATGATGTCAATGATCTCCATTTACTGGTATAGAATTGTTGGGTACACTGTTTTCAACATGAATTGAGTTACGCTTATGGGGCATTTTGGGCTTGATAGGAACAAAAAGTGCAATTATTCAGTGCGCTAATACATGAAAATAGTGCACAATACAGTGACAGGGCGTTTCAACTGTAACCGATTTCAGCAACCGATTGTGGATGTACATGTATGAGGGAGGAACAGCTTCTATGAGGCGTTCGGCCAATAAACCCAAACGAAACAAAATAAATAACAAATAAATATTTGAGAGAGGGTGGGTGTGTCAAATATATTTGCAGCATAGTAACGAAGTGATCCCGAGGAACCAATCAGATGTGTGTGCAGAGGCGGTGGAGGCCCAATGAAAGTGTAGGGATACAAATTTCTAAGACGACCGTAGTTTGGCCCAGTGGGAGAACAAAAGTTACAATCGTGTATCGTCAAATGTACGATTACCCGTTAGTCTCTCGTTTAGATGGACACGCCGCGGTATATCACTATCAGGTCTATTTTTTCTACTTTAATCACATTCCAACTCCAAGGCTAACATCCGGGTAAGAAGATGTCTGAAGAAGAGACGAATAGAAGCTGTAAGTCTTTGGCCAAATATTGCTAAATTTGTTTTGAATTGCAGATTTATTTTTGGGGGTTTAAGAACACTTTCGACAGCCACGGTCATCGAGGGAGGAAGTCGGAGTACCCGGAGAGAACCACCGAGCAGCGGCGAGCAACTATCAGACTCCCCCAGCGTACTTACTTCACTTAAGCAGGGTTAGCATTACGTCGCCTGATTGCCAGAATGTCCTATGTCCCCTATGGGACATAGGACATTCTAGCACTCAGGCGACGATTAGTTAAAGACAAGTGCACCATCGACGTGCAGTACGCCTAAGTACACAGCGCTACCATGTGCAATTGGGATTAAGCGCCTTTCCCCATGGACACGGTGCAGTTACCTCTCTGGTGGGTATCAAATCGTGAATCTTTCGATTTTAAGTGTAATACCGTAACCACTGAGTCACTGTGCTCCCTTGCATTGCAGACAATAATATATTACAGGAATGCCAGCACATTAACACGTTTTTACTCCGTGTGAAACCGCATGAAAACGTGTTTAGGGAAAAGTGGAGGGGAACGCGTTTCCGGTCCCCTTTGGTTCTGCCTCCTCTGATTGTATTTATTTATTAGTGTTTAAGGTCACGTACTTATGCACAATGGCTAATCGTGACGGTGACAGTTTTACGGGTGGAGGAAGTCGGAGTACCCGGAAAGAACCACCGAGCAAAGACGATCAGCTGACAGCTCCCCAATATCGTAACTCTGCACTGCAGCACAGGCAGAGTTAGATTGGTTGAAGACATGCGCACCATTGACGTGCCGTACGGCTTAGTACACGGCGTCATCGTCCCCCCATGTAGACAATCGGGGTTAAGTGCCTTCCCCAAGGACACAACGCGGGAGTCTGAATCGATCGCTCAGACAGTCACCCATCCGAGGACTAACCGGGCTCGACGTTGCTTAACTTCGGTGATCTGACGAGAACCGGGTACCACAAAAACACCGCGGCCCTCCTCTCATTGTAAGGACTGTGGGATTGGAATCTCAGCAAAAAGGATGAAAGCAGAAAGATAGTGGGATAGAGCAATGTCCATCACGCATGGTAAAAAATCAAGAGAGAACTTGGGTGGACAGATTTTGTGAAACTCTGCCTGCTAAATTACTTGACATTTCTCACAAATACTTGGTGGTTCATTCAGCATGGCGTTATTAGAATATTTGGTACTCACATATTCATATACAGTTATAACTAGAAGTTCTGTCATGAAATGCGCACAAATAGCACGTCGATTTGCGCGTTAATCTACATTGTACGCGTTATGACCAAAGGAAGACCATCAAAGTCTGTACATATGGCCTGTGCACAAGCAATGTTTCCGCCAATGGACCTCCGGGTAACCCGGAGGTCTATTGGCAGAAACATTGCTTGTGTTTGCGATGAGTAACTAGGAGAACCTGCCGTACTTTGGATGCCATTCGATGTGGCAATTGCGCGCAATTTCTACGCACAATTAAGCCTAGATAAGCGCAAAGTTCGTGACAGGACTTCTAGTTTTAACTGTAGGATGGACAGACAAGTGAGAGTCAATGGAGAACGAATCAACTGAAGTTACAGACCTTAAAACGAGGATGGACCAAGGAAAGAAATTACTTAACCAAAGTGAGTGTCATGGAAACTGGACTGGAGAGCAGAGATGAGAACACAAAGTCTTTGGAATGGTTAGGAACCTGGATAGAACATCTTGGTAGTGGTGGGTTGGGGGTTCACTGCTCTTCAAATTGAGGTCAAGGTAAATTGAGCTCCGGAGAGAATCTAGCGAGATGGTGGTAAGGAGTGCCAAATATGTAATGTGTATCTTGGGAGTAATGGGAACCATGGAATATGTAGAATGTCCAAGCTATATGTTTAACCCTTTACCTAACATGAAAAAAGACAACACTTGCAAACAAAATTCTTGAATAGCTGATGTTTTTCATTTTTGACTCAAAAACATAGGTTATGACCTCTCG
Organism: Pictodentalium vernedei; assembly: GCA_031216915.1. Taxonomy (NCBI): domain Eukaryota; kingdom Metazoa; phylum Mollusca; class Scaphopoda; order Dentaliida; family Dentaliidae; genus Pictodentalium; species Pictodentalium vernedei. The sequence goes on along the minus strand of CM062292.1, from coordinate 266,829,685 downwards.
TTGGAACGTGCTCGACGAGCTCGTCCCAACAAGGGGTCATAACCTATGTTTTTGGGACAAAAAATAAAAAAATATAATGAAAATAAATTGGCTATTTTTGAGAATACCGCTGGCCGATTTTGGCCGTTACGATGGGTAAAGGGTTAACAAAGTAGGATGACCCCTCCCAATATTCGCAAAATACAGTTTCGTGAACCCCTCACCTTCCCACTGTCCCATTCCCACACTTCCATTTAACACAACGAACCTGTGGTACGTGGAGTGGATCGTCACTAAAACAAATACAGAGTGAAGCTTCTGCACAGTTGCATCCAAAGAGACTCTGATCTTGAATTTGGAGCGATTCACAAACAACACTTCGTCATCACAGCAATTCTATAGGTTTAGAGGTTAAACTGTTCGAGCACTGGGGAAATGATTTAATTTATACAGCACAACACAGTGCTCAAGATGGTAGTCCTTTGTGTCTGCGTGTTCAAGCTGACGACCCTTCACTAGAAACACCTGCTCAGATTTTACGACTCTCCCTGCTCATTTTTATAGGAGCCGTCAAAACCAGAACACCGGTTGTATGACGTGACAGGCGAGAAGTCTCGACTTCCGATTTTAGGTGTTAATCTTTAAACAGTACTGAGATCACAAAAGCGGCCACTTTATCGCGATCTGGTGGCGTCATATTTACATCGGAGAAAGTCGCGATTTCCTTTACAATATTACAAAGTCGAGGTCGAATAAACAAACGAAATGTCCTCTGAGATTCAATGCCCTCGTATTTATTTTTCGAAAAGTCAAATTCTGCACTGTTGTGGGCAGGAAAGCTGACAGAGGATTTTCGACTAGATGATCGCGATCAGGTCGCGATCCGGGCGAAAGTCTTTTTCCGCTTACGCAGTTACAATAATAATAATAACAACACTTTGGCTGGCTGCCAATTTATCGCGGTTCTCTGGTAAGAAGGCCTTGGTTACCCCTGTGCTCTCAACTGCCTCCCTATTCCCACGCCTTTTTTCTCCTCCCAACACTCGGAGACGAACTGCTTGATGACATCCTGTGCAACATTCTTCCCAATCTGTCCGATAAGCATACTAACCCTCTCCTTTGTGTCACCCACTAACCACATGTCCTTCATTCTCCTCTCCCACTTCCCCATTATACTCCAAGCGAATCTTATTATGTTAGATTGGTATTTTGAACATTCTTGTAGAAAGTGTTCCAGGGTCTTCACCACGCCTAAATTACACATCTGGCACTCCTTTTCATTGTTTTTCCCAATTCCCCCCTAGCTCCAAGAGCCGCCTCCACAGCTTAAACAATAGTGACCCCCCCCCCCCCCCCCCAAAGGTGACATCACAATATTGTACTCATAATAACGCTGATGTGAAAGCATAGCGGAGCATTTTATGGGTATCAAGTCGACGTTCTCAAAATAAAATTTCATTATTGAGGTAGTACGGATATAATATTTCATTGCATTTTTATTTTATCACTTTGAAGCACGTGTCCTTCAGCTGTACGTTGTCATTCATATGAAGATACATGGGCAACTTCACATGCATATGAGGCAGTGCACAATTGTTCACGTACAGTTAAAACCAGAAGTCCTGTCACGAACTGTGCGTTTATCTAGGCTTAATTGTGCGTAGGAATTGCGCGCAATTGCCATATCAAATGGCATCAAAAAAGCAAGGCAGTTTCTCCTGGTTACTCATAGCAAACACAGGCAATGTTTCTGCCAATGGACCTCCGGGTTACCCAGAGGTCCATTGGCTGACACATTGCTTGTGCAGAGGTCATATGTACAGAATTTGATGGCCTTACTATGGTCATAACGCGCAGATCAACGCGCAGATCGACATGCTATTTGTACGCATTTCATGACAGGACTTCTACTTTTAACTATAAGGCCGCGTTACATGTATATATTACAGCAAATATCAAAAAAGGAAACTTCGAAAAACAGGCATTATGTGCATGCATGGAGTGTGCAGGAACGTCGCGAAGATATCGCTTGAAAGAGAGGTGGGGTGGGGTGTACACCTGGTTTGTCCCGACTGTGATGGTTCGAGCCTCGAGTGATAAAATTGTCCAACTGCATCATCAAGACATGCTCTCGTCGAAGGCAGACCTTGACGATGGAGTTGAAATGTCTGTCAATCCGGATTACAGTTCAAAATCTCAATGTACTTAGACATTTGTGAATAAATATATGTAGTTGTCATATCGTATGGCCTGCTCAGCTTATGTAATTAGCATGTTCTTTTCTCTAAATTAGTTATGCTTGCCACCCTTTCCTCGCCAACAGCTTGAATCAGGTTCTACAAACTTCCATTCTTATGACAGACTACACATGTGTTTGACTTAACCCTTTAAACCCTGGTGGTATCTTCCATGTCAGTTCAATGGCAGCAATTGGAAGAGACCATATTTATTATTTGGGGTTAGACCAATTAATATTTTCAACGGGCAGCCTCGGGGCTGCACATTGAAAATATTGATTGGTCTACACCACACATGTACTTTGTAGCCATCTCACTTAATGATATTATGACGCAGCTTGTGACCCAGCCGGAAAAAACGGCCTCTAGTGTTCAAAGGGTTAAGGTGCTATACAAGTACATGTAAGGGAAATTTGTTAACTTTTGAATCCCCACCTCTGATATTCTATAAATTCATATTACATATACACAAATTATACATCAAAATGAAGGTTGTGATATATAGAACACGAAACATATATGAAATCAACTCTCAGATTTGACAAAGGTTCCTGGAAGTATGCGTACCGTATTAGAACCAGAACAGACAATAAAATAATATTTGAGGCAAACAACTTGTGCCCAAATGTGCTTCAGATATCCAAAGACCAGTGGAAAAAGCATATGACAGAGTACAGAGGTAAGAAATGTGACAGAAACTTGAAGGCCTTGGATTCGGAGGACGTTTTGATGGAATCATGAAAACACAATGCAAAGATGTGCAGAGTGTACTTAGCCTGGGAAACATCGCAACGAAGAGGGTCCCTGTGGAGATAGGCCTTAAGCAGGGATGCATCTTGTCACCAATTCTGCTGCATTGTACATGAAATATTTAGAAGATGAGTTGACTGCAAGCGCAGAGGGGGTAAAAGTGGGAAAGACAAAACTCCCAGGCATTTTCTTTGCCGACGGCGTGGTTTTATTTGCAGAGAGTGAAGAGGGACAACAAAAACAGTTAACCGCAGTAGGAAAGGACGGGGATGAATGGCGTCTTGCAAAAGCCAGGTAATACCTGTGGGTAGTAAGATAGATGAGTTCCGAATGTGGAGGGTGGGTAAATTCTCTATTGGCGAAGAGGAAAGCAAGGATATACAGTTAAAACTAGAAGCCCTGTCATGAAATGCGCACAAGTAGTACGTCGATCTGCGCGTTAATCTACGCGTTATGACCATAGTAAGGCCATCAAATTCTGTACATATGGCCTGTGCACAAGCAATGTGTCAGCCAATGGACCTCCGGGTAACCCGGAGGTCCATTGGCAGAAACATTGCCTGTGCTTGCTGTGAGTAACCAGGAGAAACTACCTTGCTTCAGATGTCATTCGATATGGCAGTTGCGCACAATTCCTACGCACAAGTAAGCCTAGATAAGCGCACAGTTCGTGACAGGACTTCTAGTTTCAACTGTAAGATAGATGAGTCCCGAAGGTGGAGGGTGAGTAAATTCTCTAATGGTGAAGAGGAAAGCAAGGATGTAACGGTGGGAGACACGGGCGAATGCGAATACTTGGGGGGGGGGGGGGGGGGGGGGGGGCATGTGTAGATGCATATACAGAAGCACATAGATAAACATAAGACAAACGGAAAAAGAATACCCAATCAGTTAACACTTCTGGGTAGAAATAGCTTTAACAAAGTGTCAGTTGGAAAAACTATTTGGGTGATGGTGGGATTAGCAAGTATAACATATGTAACAGATGTGATCCCTCTAAACCAAATGGTAGTGAAGAACTTGGATATTCTACAAAATGATGCGAGTCGCAGGATAACCGGAACAAGTAACACAAACGCACTTGAAGCGGTCAGAGGGGGACTCGGGTGGATGCCGGTTAAAGATAGAATTGGTATGGGAAAATTATGCAACCTAATTAACCCCTGTAAACCTCCGAAACAGCAGATGGTGTAAAAATACGTTTAAACATGTATGGAACTATAACATTAAGACAAGATGGATGAAGCAGGCGAGGAAGCTAACGGAGAATTACTCTAGAAACACTGAAGATCTGGAATGGGGACTGTAGCGGGGAGGGGCGGGGGGGGGGGGGGTTATAGGTGAAAGGGTGCTTGAGGATTGTAATAGAAACATGAAGGATAACTGAATGGGGAATGACATGAGTAAAAAGGGTCAATTTTATAGTTGGGGAGATCGAGAAGGGGCCAATGGGGGAATTATGAAACAGTTTTTGACTGAATGCTGGGAGATTAGGAGGGATAGGGGGAATAATCCGTTGTGGCATTGGGTTAATGGGTTACTTTTGGTCTCCTCATTTGAGAACCGCGACGAATCAGGGGAAGGCTGAAGACTTAATATTATTATTAATTGGGCTTTTCTTGCTAGTCTAATAATTTCAAGGGAGACGACTTCGAAAACGAATTTCATAACAGGGATGACCCCCCTTACACTCCCCGTGGATACGCCTATTGGAGAGTGTATTAGTATTGGAATGAAATTCACGGAAAGTGATTTCTTCTCGACCACAGGACAGAAACTACATGTAATAACCTCCAAGAAAATATTTAAACACAAGGGTACGTGTCAGACAATTTACCACTAACTTGAACCCTGAGACCCATTGGCTAAAACCTGCCTTCAGTTTTTATACCTTTTTGTGATTTGCGAGTAATTGTTCAAAACACGAGTTTAGTCGCAATTCAGTCTGTCCACAGAGTGTTTAAATAAAACTGATTTAACACTTTACCCAACCTGAAAAGCAGACGACACTTGCAAACAGAATTCTTGAATAACTATTTTTTTCTTTTTTTTCCCTCAAAGACATACGTTATGATCCCTCATTGGAACGAGCTCGCCTCGCCGAGCTCGTTCCAATGAGGGGTCATAACCTATGTTTTTGAGACAAAAATGAAAAGAATAATGAAAATCAATTGGCGATTTTTGTGAATTGCGCTGGCCGGTTTTGGCCGTTACGTTGGGTTAAACAGTACTTTTACCTCTCGTGGTCGTAGATTAGCTCCAAGCAGACAACTCGTTAAAATGAACAAGCGGGGAAAAAGGCTTTCACTGTGATGAGACAAGACCACAGGTTTTTCGTAAAGGGTGTTGCCTCTGAAGTTGAGAAAGATTTTTAAACCTGGTGTCCAAAATGCGTAACTTCCTTTACCCTGGCTCTGAAGAATTACTTTAGTTGCGAAGTACGTTGGGTACTACATCGGAAAATATACTCATTTCTGTCTTACTCACAAAACACCCATTTGGCAGTCCCTGTCGCCAACTTACCAATCTTTCCCCTGATTTGTAATCTTCACTCCTGTTTTTGATGTCAGTCAGAAGGGTAATGGATCTCCAAATATTAACCCATCCAAATGTTAGAGAGCGTCCCAAGAGTACATGTAAGTTTAGGGTGTGATATATTTTGTGGAAGGAAAATAAGATTGAACTTTTAGCGCTGAAAACACTTTGCCTAAAGGTGGTTTCACACGGTCAAGAAATTGCGCCAATAAATTGCATCAACATATTGCGCAAATATTGTTGTTCTTCACACACAAAAATTGTAGGTGCAATATTGCACTTGCAGTCACATTGATTGGCTGAGAAGAAAAGTTTCAGTTGCAATATTATTATGAACTTGCAGAAAACAGAGACAGGTTCTAAATTTTTTCAATAAACTGCATCAATAAATTGATGCAATAAATCCATTTCACATGAGCAATATCTCATGCAATATGTGGTTGAAATAAATTGCACGCAAGAAATGGCAGAAAATATTGCTCGTGTAAAACCACCACCTTAACAAACACGAATAACCAACGGCATATGCAAGCAACAATTCTTGAATAACTATAGTCAAATCTAGAAGTCCTGTCACGAACTGTGCGCTTATCTAGGCTTAATTGTGCGTAGAAATTGCGCGCAACTGCCATATCGAATGTCATCCAAAGCATGGCAGGTTCTCCTAGTTACTCATCGCAAACACAGGCAATGTTTCTGCCAATGGACCTCCGGGTTACCCGGAGGTCCATTGGCTGACATATTGCTTGTGCACAGGCCATATTTACAGAATTTGATGGCCTTACTATGGTCATAACGCGTAGATTAACGCGCAGATCGACGTGCTATTTGTGCGCATTTCATGACAGGACTTCTAGTTTTAACTGTAAAAAGGGATTATTTGCCTCAGAAATATAGCTCCTGTTCAACGAACTCGTTTCAATGAGAGGATACACATTGTTAGCTATTTTTGAGGCTTCAAAACATAGCTTATGTCCTTTATTTGAACGACGTCAAGGAACTCGCTCCAACGAAGGGTCATACGCTGTAAGCTATTATTGGGGGCAAAATTTAAAAAAAAAAAAAATTCCAATGGTGATTTCGTGAATAGCGCTTACAATCAAGGCCGTTACTTTAGACAAACGTTTAATTCATTTTCACTGTTACATGTACTTTGTGAACGATTTTGGCAGTTAAAAATGAAGAAGGGAATCAAGAATTGGGTACAGTACAAGTCAAAACAAGTTGTAGCATAACCGCAATAAACAAAGTATACTGCTGCTCCTGCACTGATAAGATCAGAATCTGACATCGTTTTCTGGAAAGCTCGCAGGGAGAGCTTTCCAGAAAATGATGTCAGCTTCTGTCATATCAGTGTTGGAAGAGAAAGATACATAGTTTATAGCGGTTATTCTACAACTTATTTTGACTTGTACTGTATTTATTAAATTTTCGGTCGTGATTAGCCATTGTGCATAAATATGTGACCTTAAACATCAATAAATAAATAAATAAATATTAAATTTTACATGTGCATGTACCCGTAAGTAGAATATTTGATAAAAAATCACTTTGAGACTGATTATTTGAGAAAGAGAGAGAGAGTTTTTAAAAAAATCATAAACTAACCAAAAAATAGAAAACCTTACCTGTTGAAGATTCTTGAGTGTGTGTGAAAGAAATACACTGAACTGATATCAAAATTAATGCCACCGAAAAGCATGCTGTCCTCATTTTTATAATATGCTGTTCACTTCTGATTTTACGAAAACTTGAATATTTCCTTCAGGAAAATCACATAAAATCTTCTATTTTTTAAATTATATATCACTTCAAATTGAGAATAAGGCTGATCACCAATGTAATTCACCGCTCAATATCAATCCATTGAATTATTTGGTTCTGAGGGAACGCGATTACCAATAAAAAAATATTCTGTGTTGCGAAAAATGACAGGTGCAAAATCCAGGTAAACAACTCGCTTTTAGAATAATATTTTTGAGACGAAATGTTTAAGTACGAAAATCCAAGAGAAGGAAACGGCGACTGTCCAAGTGCGAGCACGCAGTAACACACCCTTATAGATAACTTATTGTCGCGTAGTCATGCTTCAATTGATCATTAAGCCAAATTACACTCAGGTATGATGAATTAAAATGCGGATCAAACCATATATTGCGGTGTAGGTGAACTAATGTATCTCCCGTCACTTTTGTCTCTGTGAGAAGTTTTAGCTGTTTAAAAGTATTTGTTCGGCGTTTGTCAATGCGAGAAGACCTCGACTCTTGACTGAGTTGTCCTTCCGTAGAGTGAATTGGTGTTCGTTTTCACGTTTTCACCTGTTCGCACACCTGTCTTACCCGCACAATTAACTTGCTCGACCACTACTGTGAGAATATCGCGAACAAAGCAGTATCATTCATTCATAATCCAGTCGCGAAGATAATCAACGTATGCGAGCGATAAATAACTTCCACACTGTTCAGAAAGGGGGGCGGTTAATTATTTTGCCGCTCCTTTCATTTTATCACCGTAAAATGCAATCAACCGTCATATGGTGTAACTGAATGTGACATTTATAACGAAACGGTAAAGTTTGACAAGTAGAGGTGTTCTTTCCAATTTTTACGTAATGTCACTGCTTTGTCGACTATATATGACATATAAATATATATTTAAGTCATCTAAAACCATATATGTATACAAACACAGAACATCAGTTCTTTCCCGAATTCGTCGAGCTTGTCCCACCGAGTGGCCGTACAGTAGAGTGATAGCAAAAACGGCCACTCTCTCGATAAGATCGCGACCTGGTTGCGACACTCTTTCACCAGGGAGGGTCGAGATTTCTATTAAATAATATTATACCTCGTGAGACTTTCATTCCTCTGATCAGCTAATTACTTGCACTCTATTTCGTGCCGTGTCCTTCGCGATCGCTAACCGGACACTATACCCTCTGGGCGGGAGGATTGCGTCGCAGTATTTTCCCCGAGAGGGCACTATTAGGTTTCTATTTTTAGCACAAAACGCTCTGGAGTTTTGGCGTCAAAATGCACAAACAGGAGTGCTGGCACAAAAATGAGGCATGTATTTAAAAGTTAACATTATTTTAATCAGTCTTTTGACAAAATCGGGCGAATCGTTGGACACTGTCGATAAAAAAAACTTTATGAAACCGTGGAGCGGCTTGAAGACTTTTCGGAACACAACGACTCGCAATCTGTAAGATAGATTTGCTTCTTGACTGTTCGCTTTACTCAACAAATCAGCCAGATGTTTTCTGGAAGGGTGTTCTATAAAATATGAGGGTTAGTGCATGTCTTGTCATTGACTACGTCCACATAGTGCCCAGCGAGGTGGTGTAGTTCCCTCCGCTTCGCGGTAATATTTGAATGACGATTTCATGGAATATCGCGAAACGAAAACCCAACGACCAGGAATCTTTCCGATGGGGAGATAATTCTAAACTCAGTTATTGAAATTCACAAGTGAAATCATGTCACCTTATTCGTAGGGAATCAAATACATTAATTATCGTTAGCAGATTACTGAACAAGGCAGACTGGAGGTAATTTATGTCTTGGAGTGTCGGACACGCCACTGGATGAAAGCGGGAACACAGTTGCGGAATTAGATCACTGTTTTATTTCTTGAATGTTATGCAGGCCCGTCGGAACCGGGGGGGGGGGGGGCTGCAGCCCCCCCCCCCCAATAATTTGCTTTTATTTCGTCGTTAGTTTATCCATGATGGGAGCAACCGATGTAATCTGAATAAAACTGGACATTACATTATTTAACTCAGATTAGAACAGTGGCGTAGGAACCGGGGGGGGGGGGGGGGGGGGGGGGGTAGGGGGAGATATTTCACACCCACCCCACCCCACCCACCCCACCCCCACCCCCACAAATTTGTCAAAAGTAGGCTTTACTGGGCTGGGTTGGTGGTTTCTCCACCTGGGATGCCCACTGGTTACCATATTCCGACATTGCTGTTAATGATTACTGGATTGAGTGGGTTCCATGTGGGCTTTCTTCCACCACTAAAACTGACAGTTGTGTTTTCGCCTAATTGTGGAAAGCGATGTTAAACCCCAACCAACCACAGGGTAATTCATTGCATGTTCACTATTCCTGTCATTCTGCTCGGAAATCACACTGAATTGATCAGAGAGCTGACGTATTCCCTTATTGACGATGTATTTGCTCAGAATCACTCAGAATGCATATTTGTACATCTTAAATTAAAAAGAAATTCCCGGGGGAGGCCCCCCGGACCCCACCAACGAGACGGGGAGGTACCCCCTCTCGTGCTCACCCCCACTCGCCTCTTCGCGGGTCGGATGACGCGAAGCGTCATAGGAATATACGATTTATTCGCTCAGAATCAACCAGAATGCATGTTTTTACATCATAAATTCGAAAGTTTTCCCGGGGGAGGCCCCCCACCAACGAGACGGAGGATACCCCCTCTCATGTTCACCCCCACTCACCGCTCGGATGACGCATCGCGTCATGGGAATATAGGTCCTACCCCCCCCCCCCCCCCAATAAAATTAGCTTACTACGCCCCTGGATTAGAATTATGAATGTATCACTGAATGTATAACATGCACCTGCATATGTTGATGTGCAAACGTTTTGAGCAATTCCATTGGCAGCTTAGAAGACCACGACAACCGTTGGCTTAATGATAAAACTAATGAATCCACTATAAGGCCTGACTGTTTTTTAGCATGACGGAATACGGCCACGGCCTGCAGGTGAGCCCGGTGTGAGAACCGTCCCCAAATGTTATGGGGTTCTATTGGGATTTTTGAAACATTTTGTTAAAAAAACAACTTTTGCCGTTTAAAAAAATCAAGAGGTTTTTGCTTCAAAAGTAACCAGAATGCTTCCTTTGATTGCCGTTTTCAAAAAATTTCTGGGGGAGTAACCCCCCTCCTCTCCCCCCTCCCCTCAAAAAAGCTTGTGCCTTCAGCACTCGCGCCAAATATCAGCCAGTTCACCCACATTAACAATATCAGCCCCCCCCCCCCCCCCAATATAAATTTCAATCCGACGGGCCTGTTATGTACGGTCTTTTTAAATTATTTTAGGTAAAAGGTTAACAACTGCTTGTTTAAATGAGAGAGCGGCGGAGCATTGTACCTTCAACCAATGCGACCCAGACTCAAGCATCGCTTACTCCCCGTTAGTACTTTAAAAAAGTCTGACAGTTAGTCACCACTGCCTGGTGGTGTTCTTGTGGAATATAGCAGTAATGCCATTCAATGGTTTAGGCATGGACTGACAAATGGCCATTTGCATCCACTGTGCGATGTAACACAAAGGGGGTAGTGGTAGTTGGAAGAGGTATAAATAATTTCTATTTCCCGATTTTCTTTTTCTTCTGTTATTAATACTGTTGTGTCATATGAGATTTTACTACACGATTGTTCTATGAAATCCCCATCTACAGCAACACTAAACCTTGCGGCAAATGAAAATCCGTTCCGCACATATGTGCCGAACAAAAATCGTTGACGGACTATTTTTAAATAGAAGCGAAATTTGATTGAGATTTTCTACAAATCGTGCGCCGCAATTACAAGATGAATCGCTAACCATAGCTCAAAATAGTAAGGAAATTTGGTTGGCAAGAAAATGTGTTATTTTTGTTGATAATTCGTCCCCAGAGTTTCAATGTGTTCTGTATGCCCCTGGAACTCAGGGGACGAGTTGTCAAATGAATTGCTTTGCGTCCTTCTAATATTTATTTATTTATTTATTGGTGTTTAAGGTCACATGCTTATGCACAATGGCTAATCATGACCGTGACAGTTTTACGGGTGGAGGAAGCCGGAGTACCCGGAGAGAACCACCGAGCAACGACGAGCAGCTTCAGCTCCCCAACATCGTAACTCCGCACTGCAGCACAGGCAGGGTTAGATTGGTTGAAGACATGCGCACCATCGACGTGCAGTACGCCTTAGTACACGGCGTCATCGTGCCCCCATGTGGACAGTCGTGGTTAAGTGCCTTGCCCAAGGACATGCGTCCTTCTAATAATTGTTTTTTTTTATAGACGTGAAGGAGTGTAATAAACACAGAAGGACACAAGCGTGTGAATGGCTTAATCGATATGGATGCACTTGTGCCATCACGGAAGGATAAAACTCGAGGACTGCGGACTCTCGTAAAATGCTTCCGCGCTGGCTTGCGTGCCATATCGATTAACCCATTCACATGCATGTGCCGTTCTATGTATTTAAGAACGTATTTTCCACAATACAAGTAAAGCGCCTGAACAAAATACAAGTTTGTATTGAGGGTAGCAAATGCACACGCGACCATTCGATTCAGAAAGAGAACGTTTTTCACCAGCACTCAATTGGCATCGAGTTATTATTCAAGTTGAGGCCACCGATTTTTATAACAGTAAATAACCAGGTCAACGAAATAATTTAAAATAGATAATTTTTTGTCATGATGGTATTTTTATATAATTCAATTATACTGCAAAACAGGAAAAATAAAATAAAGAAACACACAGCTGAAACACTGCTATAAAGTTCAGCTGTTATAGCACAACAATGAATGGGGACTTCGTCATTCACAACGCAAGAACGCAATACCATGACGTCATGATCTTCAGTCATAAAAAAACCAATTCACAGACCGAAGTGGGGGTGGGTGTGGGGGGGGGGGGGTACGGGGTACGGGGGTTCGGAAAAAAATGGCAGAACACGATGCCGTCTTTTTTGCATTCGACCTTCCCGGACACCCACCCACCCCTAAATCGCAAATCTTTCTTATTTTCCGCATATTTTTTCTGGTCTTTTTGAACAACCACCCCATATCCTGCAAAAAAAAAAAAATTCCAACAATTTTTTCGCTGGTACTATCCTGTATTATTAGACATTATCCCTGATTTTTCCAATAAACTAACCACATGCTAGGTCTTTGCTCCGACGTTAAAACTGGCATGCCATGGTATAGCCAAGTTGCTGAAGTGACATAAAGCCAAATTATTAAGCTCAAATAGTTTTTTACGTGGGACCAAGAAACTATTTGAGGCTTATATATACTGTTAAAAAAAAGTAGGGGATATTTGATAAAAGTGAGATATATGAAGAAATATATTTATATTTTCATCGAAAAGACAGTTGAGGCATTGAACTGTGCCATCTGGTGAATGATTCCAGCGATAGTTGGGTGTCTGATAAGCACACATTCCACGCACTGTGCCGTAGAAGACATGGACGGTCAGTCAGAGAATTTACCACATTCAGTCCAAGACCTCAATACCTTGAAAATCCTCATCGGTTCGCGAGACAAGCACGGATCCGACATGGCATACTCCTCGCCAAACGTCCAATATCAGCTTGACTGATGTTATTCCATTCTTCCTGCAGTGCAGCGGCGAGTTCTTTGACATTGGTAGGGGGCTGTTGGCGTTGTCGTAGGCGCCTGCCAAGTATATCCCAGACTTGCTCGATTGGTGAAAGGTCTGGACTTAGTGATGGCCAGGGCAGTGTAGTGATGTTCTGCTCCTTGAGGAACCCTGTAGCGACACGGGCCCTGTGTGCTCCTGCATTGTCATCTTGGAAAATGAATCGACGGCCGTGACGTCGCGCAAATGGCACCATATTAATTAGCTGCTAACATGTTGTCATGGTAGTACTGCCATGTGACACGCCCTTGGATGACATGTATTGCTGTTCTGCTTGTCATGGTTATGCCTCTCCACACCATAACCGATACACCACCAAAACGATCGTGCTGCATAACGGTTACGCCATGGTATCGTTCGTAACGCCGCCTCCACACTCTGTTTCGCCTGTCGTGGAAGTTGAGAGTGAACCTCGATTGATCGGAAAACATGACGTTGCTCCACCGACGATTGTCCCAGTGCTGTCGTGCTCCACAACAATTACCCCTTGCTGCGACGTGACGTTCAGTCAAAAGTGGAATTATTCGAGGTTGTCGAGCGTACAAATTCCAGCTGTGTGGGCGATTTTGGATAGTCTGACCACTGACTCGCACATCTGTCGCTCGATGCAGCTGCTGTCCAATTTCTGAGGCACTTTTTATGGCAGTTACGTAATGCTGTGGTTCGGATGAAACGACCCTGGTTAGTAGTTGTCGCCCTTGGACGACCTGACCGACGTCTGTCAACATTGCCTGTCTGGCGGTAGCGCGACCACATCCAGCTAATCACCTTTTGAGTAACGTTGAGAATTTGAGCCACTGCAGTCTGTCTGTTGCTAGTTTCCAACATGCCAACGGCACGTGAACGTTCGTCGCGTGTCAGTCTTCGCATACCTCAAAAGTTAGTTTCGACCAGAAACTATTGATGAACGAGTTTATATCAAGAAAAGAACGATGAGACCTCCGAAAAAGCCCGTCCAGGACAAATGAAAATTTCAAAACGTACCCCACAGACATTAACGTGGCGTTCGTGCGAAAAACCTGTACGAAGTTTTCGTGGGACAGTGACATTGATGATCCACACTAAACTTGGTAACATATTGATGTGTCCAATCACGCGTATCCAATACCATTTTCTGAAAATACCAACATCAGTTTGGATATCCCCTACTTTTTATGAATAGTATTCATGTAGTAACATTTGCGTTGTCGAATAGTGTTGAGGACCATTTTGTAGCGTTTTGGGGCATTTCTTATGAAGACCCAAGATTTTTCAGAGGTATTTTAACATATGGAATGTCATGCGATTGGTTTTATACAAATCAACCTTTTGACACATGAACCTGCATAGGTCCTTTAAGTTGTGGATATTGTATCCAAATGGGACATGAGACCTTTGTTTTTATTTTAACACCGGCTGGTGCAATTGTTATATAAAACATTTGTTTTACTGTTAGTTGTATCTTGATTCTTGATGTACGTTAAAAAGAATTTACTCTTTCTTAAAGTCTTCATTTCTTAAGAGCCACGAGGAACCGAAAGGCCTTTGATTTTTTTTATTAGGGTTTAACGACACATTAACAGCCAGGGTCATATCATGTCGGTGACAGTTTTACGAGTGGAGGAAGCCGGAGTACCCGGAGAGAACCACCGAGAAACGGACGAGCAGCTGTAAGCTCTCCAACATCGTAACTCTGAACTCTGCACCGCGGCACAGGCAGGGTTGGATTGGTTGAAGACACGCGCACCATCGACGTGCAGTACGCCTTAGCACACAGCGTCATCGTGCCCCCATGTAGGCAATCGGGGTTAAGTGCCTTGCCCAAGGACACAAAGCGGGAACGCGAATCAGTCACTGAAATGGTCAGCCCATCCAACTACTAACCGCGCTCGACGTTGCTTAACTTCGGTGATCTGACGAGAACCGGTTGCCGCGACGCCACCGCGACGCCACCGCGACGCCACCGCGCCCCCAGGCCTTTGATTATCTGTGATTATAACAAATGTTTAAATACACAAATAGGATATGCAGTTATACAAATCGAGACACTCAAGGCCGAACAGACTGCTGATTCAAAACATCATGGACCCAGCACTGGGCCAAGATGGACCAGACAGCTCAACATACCCATCAATACAACTCCATATTATGGCTATAATAACGCTGAATAATTGTCAAAACAAAGGCTGTTAAAAAACAGTTACCAATCTCTTCATTATGCGAATTAGTTAAGGAAAGGGGGTCAGGAATAATGTAAGATAAAGTAGACCTCATCTGTGGGTCATATATCTTCTCATCCTATTGCACTCGTCTATATATACTCAGAGACGAGGTGTCGACGAGGAAACGCCATCTCGGAAACCCACATGGTTGTAATTACCTTTATTTATTGGATAGATTTTCTTTCCCAGAATTTTCCCATTATCAAACTCAGCTAACATGACTTAGCTACACTCTAAAAAATCAGTAGGGTTAAAAATCAACCCAAATCAACTGGGTTGAGTGAATATGAACCCAATTGGGTTCATATTCACTCAACCCAGTTGATTTGGGTTGATTTTTAACTCAACTGATTTTAGAGTGTAGTTTCATGTCGGCCGAGATATCCGTCCTCGGTAACATCACATCAGCCTTCTATCTTCGGTATCAGACTGATATGAAGTTACCTCGGGCTGATATATTGGCCGATATGAAACTAAACAAGTAATATAACCTCTAAATATTTACCTTGGAATGATATTCAACTGCAGCAAATTATTTGGTATACTGCTTGGTTATAGGGGTCTGTTTTTATTTTATCAAGACTTGTAGGGTTTCCCAACTCTGTGTTACTGTGTTTTTATGGCGTGGGGTGGGTTTCATTGGATGACTGTCGAATGACCTGGTGTGCTCGAGACACATTCAGTCTTCATACTCACAAGGCTGTTACAAACCTTCACCAGAGTATGTATTCGAGTTGTTATTTACTGAATGTGCAACAATAAGCTATTTGAAACAAAATTACCATTGAGAGATGCGTAAAGAAAAAAATTAAAAAACCTTTGGAAAAACGTGTTTCGACACAGTCAGAAATTTTAGCAGATATTCCTACTTCCATGGATTAGACAGAGAAGATTCTGCAATGGGTTTTCGAGTATCTGTGGGTGTGTGAAGCTGTGTGTATGGGATGGGGTGGGTGTTTGTCGCGGACATTTTCTCATATCTCGCGTGCACTGTATGATGCATGGTATGGTTTCCTCACAAAGTTTCCGTGTATATATTTACAATTTACTGAACACTCATCGAGCTCGTTCCAATGAGGGGGTCACGTGATATGGGTTTGTTTTGTTTTTTTTTAATTTAAAAAGAAAACAATAATTAAAATTATGAATTTTGATGTCATTTGCGTTGAGTAAAGGGTCAGTGGCATAGGGAGGGAGGGGGGGGGGCTGAGGAGGAAATTGCATTTTTTGTCTCGAATTTCAAAACCTTTCCCGGGGAGGCCTCCTCCAGCGAGAGGGGTTGTCCCCCTCTTGTGCTCGCCCCCGCCTCGCCTCTACGTGGCTCGGATGATGCTTAGTCCAGAACAACTTATGATTCCTCATTCTAACACGGGGGCAAAACCCGTGCTTTAGATACAAAAAATAATAAAATAACTCCTGAATGGTGTTGTTTGTGAACAGAGCTGCCCATATATGCATGATTGTTACGCTGAGTAAATGGTTAACCCTTTACCTAACCTGAAAAGCAGACGACACTTGCAAAAATAATTCTTGAATAACTAATTTTTTTAATTTTTTGTCTCAAAAACATAGGTTATGACCCCTCGTTGGAACGAGTCGACGAGCTCGTTCCAACGAGGGGCCATAACCTATGTTTTTGAGACAAAAAATTAAAAAAATAATGAAAATTAATTGGCGATTTTTGAGAATAGCGCTGGCCGGTTTTGGTCGTTACGTTAGGTAAAGGGTTAAAAGATTTCCGAGAAATGATTTCAGCTGCTGAAAAAAGAAAATAAGCTCAAATAAAATTGGATTGTTTTTCCTTCTATTTCCGATTTTTAGAATGATTGTACCTTCAATTATTTTTGCGGACTCAAGTCCTATTCCAGTGGCTGGTGTGAGGTAACTCATTGGCTCGAACCTATAAATGTTCTTTAGATAAAAAAGTTAGTACACTCTTAAATCAGTTGTTAAAAATTAACTCAAATGAACTGGGTTGAGTGAATATGAACCCAGGTGGGTTCATATTCACTCAACCAAGCTGATTTGGGTTGATTTTTAACCCAACTGATTTTAGAGTGTAGGTTTTCTCCGCGTTACCAAAACGGTTTCCTTGGGCAATACAGTTAATCGTATCAGTCTAAGAGGGGACACGGTGGCGCAGTGGGCTATGGTACACATGCTTTCAGTCTCCCTGCGTAAAGGTTAATATGTTGAAGAGCCCGGAAGTTGGTCACTGCTGCTCGGCGGTTTCTCTCCGGATATTCCGGCTTCTTTCGCCGCAACAGTATTCAACACGGTATGTCACTAGCTGTTGAAATTGTTGCTAAATCCCAATAAATAATTAAAATACAATGGCTATTGTGGGTAGCGACGATTCTGCATCCTGTTGAAGGTTTTATGGTTTCGCCCTACCAACGCAAAAAACCTACCGCGCCACCGTAAGAAGAGAGATCATGCATTTGTTCACAATTGTTTCAATATTTCCAACAGCAGGATGGGAACACTATCTCTCTAGCACCGCACCTAGCGTGTCACAAGTTCAAAGGTGCACTGTGTATGACGCATCGGAGGGGATGCGCCTTTCTTACTAGGCGCCAATTCTACCCCACTTGCCGCCTGTTTCCTCTGCCAACATTGGATATAGAGGTCAGGTCTCATGTATAGTGTCGAATCTGCCTCAGGCCAGAACGGCCGTACAAAACTAAGATGATCTCAAGATATGGGTATTAGCAGTGTTATTAAGCATTAGCATGTATACGAAAGGTAGTAACAACACACACTCAATTATTGAACGGATATGATTCACAGCGAAGCTCCGTGCGCCTGAAGGCATGAACGTACAAGAAAACCAACTTCTTTATTTTTTCGCAACCATACAGGTCCCAGACTGTTCTCGGTTTTTAGCCTTTTCTAATCCTTTTGCGTCAACCTATGAATTGTAACACGTTAAGCTCTAAATCTCGCAAGGTATATATAATTGCATTAACAATTAAACTGTGATTAGGAATCGTTTGCAACTGCCAAGACACTTATTCATGCGTCGTTATGTAACGAATCCTGCTATTAAATAAATATCTGCTCAATACAAGACGAAACAGCAATTTTCTAAAGCTCATATTATCCCCCGTAATCTACCGCATACTTATCCGAAGAACTTTAGCTAGGCCCAAGCCAAATTTATAGAGGCGGTAAGGTTGTTTGTACACGACGCCAAACAAAGAAAATAGCTTTGAGTGTTAATGGAGACCTGCGGATAGACAGAATCTTTATATAAACTCTTTTATACACGAGTGGGGAGATCGGGCGTCCGAACTAATTTACACGACATTCAGTCCCAGGTCGATGTGAAGTTTCTAATATCTCGACCTATATAAAACTAACCAAGTAATATCCTCTAATTATTCATTAACCCTTTACCTACCATGAAAAGCAGACGACACTTGCAAAACAAATTCTTGAATAAATATTTTTTTTCATTTTTTGTCTCAAAAAGATAGGTTATGACCCCCTCATTGGAACGAGCTCGGCGAGCTCGTTCCAATGAGGGGTCATAACCTATGTTTTTGAGACAAATAATGAAAATTAATTTTTGAAATTAGCGGTGGCCAGTTTTGGGCGTTACGTTGGGTAAAGGGTTAAACCAAAACAAATAATAACAAAATGTCATCAGATCTGTTACAGTTTTCTGAAAGTGCTATTTTCACAAAATCCGAAGTTTTCTCTTCTTCCATTTCAGAAACCCGAACGCATCGTCTTCCCCATTGGGAAGCCACGTCATTCGGGTAGCAGAACTATCTCTTCTCCCACTTCGACAAATCTCCGCTTACGACTCCGAAACTTAAGTTTGCGTTGACTTATTTATACAGCACTCTTCTCTCTTCTCTTAATCCACCCAATCCTTACTTACTTACTTCAATCAATAATTTCTCACCATACAAAACCTCAAACTTCAGGTAACACCAATTTGTCTGATCACGTTCGATGAAAACTGTGATCGATTTCGAAGTAACCAAGTAGTTGCGCCAAATAACACATCAAGGAGGATAACACTACTTCGGTTCATATCGGCTGAAATAGGCGTCATATCCGTCGAGTTTTAAGCCATGTCAGCTGAGTTTGTTAACCTTTTTACCTAACGTAACGACCAAAATCGGCCAGTGCTATTCACAAACATCACCATTAAATTTTCATTTTTTATCCCCAAAACATAGCTTATGACCTCTCAGGGGAACGAGCTCGTTGAGCTCGTTCCCATGAGGGGCCATAAGCTATATTTTTGATGCCAAAAAATGAAAATATTTAGTTATTCAAGAATTTTGTTTGCAAGTGTCGTCTGCTTTTCGTGTAAGTTAATGGTCAATTCAGGGAAAGAAAATCATATCTATTAAACAGTTCAATCGTACAGCCCAAGGGTTGAATTATCGTTGATTCTACTTTACTAATTTGTTGTGCTTTGTCTAATCTCCTCACCGGATGTTACAATTTTCTTTGCGCAAAAATTTAGGTATAACGCCTCGAAAGGGTTAGACCAAGATTAAATCTTGTCAAAACATATTGCCGGAAGTATCACACCGAAAGCCGTTTTTGCTTTGGGTGATTGTGAGAATGTAATTCCTGCTTGGTATCCAGTGTTCAGAAAACTATACCACAACATGGTAGTTTGTTCAACAACATTTTTATCGTTTGATAGGAGGGACCGACTGGAACTCCTATTCCCGGGCTACTTCACCGCCTTTTTATTAGCACATGCATTCAGTACACAGGATAAATTTTGAGTAGCGCGTTTGGTAGTAAACTAAGATAAATACGATATTAGGTCAATATGTTTATAATTAATAACAGCTGAGATTTGTCGTCTCTTTCCGTTCAAATTATCCAAGCCGCCAGAGCAAAAGCACCTATTGTATAGCATCACTGGCACATCCCTCACTTATCTCGTCATGAAAGTCGACTTTTGATAAAGTTATCTCCCCTGGATTTATCAGACGGGTGTGGAAGGTCCAGTTAAGAAGCACGTAATCATTGAAAAATACCCATGACATCAATAGAAGACAAAGAGAAGTTTCTTTTTTTACTTTTAATAAATGAAATCAACAGACAGCTCTCGGAGCTGTCTGTTATTTTCGTTTATTAAAAGTTACAAAAGGAAACCTGGCTTTTCGGCAAGCTAATTAGAAGCAACTAAGTGACTGCCCTCTTTGTTATTTGCTTGTTTTTAAGCTTCCCGTGAAAAATGAGCAAATATTACCTCCAAGACTATTATATTAATGGAAAGGATAGTGTCTGTATTATATGTCACGATACCCACACTGTTGACCTGATGGACAGAAAAAATGTTACAGAACATCAAAAGATAGCAAAAGCACCGTTTTCTTACTTTTAAATGGTTTTAAACAGAGAATAATAGTCAACGTTCAAACTAATTGGGAAAAAATGTAAGATTCAGCTTCTGTATCTTCAGGCAAGTGCCTGAAGTTTGTGAAATGATGCCCACATCCATGATACAACTTCGCTAACATTTCGAAAATTCCATTTTTATATGAAATTCCCATACCTTTAGTGTTAAATTTATTGAAAACTTTAGAAAATTAAGGGGAACTAACTTTTCTGTAAATCTCTTCCAATGACGAAAATATTATCCAAGCCGCCAGAGCCAAAGCACCTATTCTATAGCATCACTGGCACACCCTTCACTTATCTCGTCATGAAAATCGACTTTTGATAAAGTTATCTCCCCTGACTTTATCAGACGGGTGTGGAAGGTTCAGTTAAGAAACATGTAATTGTTGAAAAATATCCATGACATCAGTAGAAGATAAAGCGAAGTTTCTTTTTGTTACTTTTAATAAATGAAAACAACAGACCAAATGAAGAAACTGTTGTTTGCATCGCGCGAAGCGGTCGCCACCTGCCAATACAAAATTGTGATTGAACAAAGGGGAGATCACTGTATACTGGTCACTATATATTGTTCACTGTATATTGATTATGGAAAAGTTTAGAATCATTGTGGAAGGTTAGGTATACTGTGGGGGCCCACTCCATAAGCAAACCCATTAGCAATTGCATAACTGAATAACCATGTTGGATGGATAGTACTTCCAAAACACATACCAATCCTAGTACCATCGGTGCCAATTTGGCATATTTATTGCATTCGGTTTTGACTAAATTGCACGTAATTGAATAAAAACCTTGCAACTTGTCGCGTAATTAACCCGATAGTCATTGCATTCCCATAGCTTCCTTGACCTACATGAATGTGGTGTCCGTACGTACAATATATGCACGTGGTCTGCCATACCTTGCTCCACGAGGTGTATCAAACAGGACCTGGTAGATTGAATGCTCAACTGACCCACAGAATATAGGAAAGCGATTAATTTTCTGATAATCGAATACTCATGTTAGTTGAATAATTCTCACTGGCCGAGTGGCTTTTCGGATGATACAGGTCGCTGCTTCACAAGTTAACGTACAATACACCAAACTGGACTGAAAAAAGACCGTACCATTATAATAATAATTCCTCAGACCAAACCAGCGGAAAATCAAACTGGCTTTCTTGAGTAGATTGTCCAGATTTAGGTTACTGTGTAATCTACTACAATTTCTGCAGTTGTTTGTAAATATATTGTATGGCATCTCTCACCATCTTCATCAAACATTGTCATTATATTTTATTGTACATATTCTTGACAGCACGGTTATGCATTCTTATTTCGAAACTTCATATTGCTCATTAGAACCTTCTTTGCCAGGACATAACTTCGGAACTGACCTTGGAACTTGCCCTCGCCTCCCCATACAGCACTATGGCTAACAAGATTACTCTGGATGAAATTCAAAGCAACGATTCTTTTGATGTCATTAATAAGTTCGATACAACTGTCATTGGAAATTCCAATGATGAGCCTCATCCAGCATTCGCTATCGATAGAAATTGTTGCAAGAACTATAGCCCGAAAGAATTTGAAACGTCTGAAGTAAATGAAAATAAAACTCTCTCTTTACTCAACATCAATTGTCGAAGTCTGAACGCTAACTGGGACAACTTCAATAACTTAATTTGCTTTTCTAGACATTGTCGGAATAACAGAAGTGTTTGATATCGGAAATAACAAGTCCACCTTCGAAGGCTATCATCCGCTAGAAACCCGCCTGAGCCCCGACCGAGACGATGGCCGTGGAGGGGTTGCCATGTTCGTAAAAGAGTGTATACGCTACAAAATCCGTAATGATCTATCACCCGCATCCGCCCGCGTAATATGCAAATTGAGCAGTTGAAAAAATTAAATTTTTCAAAATATTTCAACAAAACCATATCATGTTACCCCTCATTGGAACTAGCTCGTTGAGCTCGTTCCAATGAGGGGTCACATGATATGGTTTTTTTTTAAATTTTTTGAAAAATATAAAACAATGCTATTTAAAATAATAAATTATGATATCGTCTGCGTTCCAAACATAAATGTATAGTTAATATAATTTATAGACCCAACACAGCCCCGAAAGCCGACCTTGTCTTGTTTCTGGAAACGCTGACACAGTTGATCAGTAAGATAAATAATGAAAATAAAAAAGGCCTATTTGATGGGAGATTTCAATATTAATCTTCTTGGTTTTGATAGTCATAACAAAACTGATCAATTTATTGATTTAATGTTTAGTGCAGGTTTCATGCCCGTCATCATAAAATCAATCAGAGTTACAGATTTTTTTTTTTTGCGTCGCTAATTGACCATATATTTTGCAATAGAAATGAATTTTTCAAAGCAGAAATAATCATCACAGATGTGGGCGATCACTTTGCGACATTTTATGTCGACGAGATGGCACATCATAGCTACATATGTAAAGAAAAATTTGAAAGATCATTTAAAGAGAACTCAAGGAGATTCAAAAACGTTCTGTCTATTTACGACTTCTCAAATATATATAATGCAACTTGTCCTAATGAAGCGTATGAAAATCTGATTGACAAACTCCACCAAGCCTTCAACGTCGCCTTCCCCTTGAAAAAAGGTATTTGGTTCCCCCAAACTAGTAAAACGCGAGCCATGGATGACTGCCGGTCTGCTACAATCCTCACTAAATAAGGAAAAGCTTCTTAGAAAAAAATTTAAAATCCCTCAAACTACAATGTTGAACAATATAAAAACCACTGTTGTGTTGTCAATCGCCTGAAACGTAGTTTGAAGACAGAATACTATAACTCTGTACTCCTGGAGAATAAACATAACGTCAAGAAGACTTCGGAAATTCTTCGCAAGGCCATAAACAGCTCAAACCGTACACCAAACGTATCTTGCACATTCAAGGAAAAGAATATAGAAATAACTGACCCTGTTGAAATAGCAGAAAAATTCAACCTGTTCTTTGCTAACATCGGAAAAAATGTCAGCAATCAAATTCAGAGTGTTAATTCCGATTTTTCGGATCACATCAAGTTTAATAACGCCGAGGCATTTTTTATCTCACCTACACATATACAGGAAATCGTTCTATGTGTAAGTGATCTACGGCCAAAAATGAGTAAGGACATCTCTACCAGGCTGTTAAAAATATAATATCAGAAATAGCAGAACCATTAACCCACATAATTAATCTCCATTCTCAACTGGAAAAGTTCCTGATAAAAAGAAAGTAGCAAAAATCATGCCAATTTTTAAGTGCGGCGATCATAAACTCTTTAACAACTACAGACCAATCAGTATCCTTCCTGCCCTCTCCAAAGTTCTCGAAAAGATTATGCACCGAAGACTGACTAATTTCCTGAACAAAAACAATCTAATATACCGATATCGAATGGATTCCGCAAGGGACATACAACATGTCATGCAATACTACATCTTATAAATAACTTTGCAGAAATGAATGACAGACCAACGAAAGAGTGCACATTGTCACTTTTCCTTGATTTCTCCAAGGCCTTCGACACGATAAATCACTCAACTCTGTTAAAGAAAGTGCAGTCATATGGAATAAGGGGTGTTGCCAATTCCTGGTTTAAAGACTACTTGTCTGTCGATTACAATTCGTCCCATACAGGAATAAGTCCTCGGATTTCCAGCCGGTTGTCATGGGTGCCCCACAAGGTTCTGTTCTCGGGTCCATCCTATTTCTCTTGTACATAAATGATATTAGTGAATCGACGCTTCTAAAAATACTGTCATTCGCTGATGATACAACTGAATTCACCTCTGGTAACAACCCGGATACCTTAATTGACTCTACGAATAATGAAATGTCAAAAATAAGTGATTGGTGTGCGCTAACAAACTCCCCCTGAACGCCAGCAAAAGTAAATGTATCTTGCTCCATCCACAAGTCTCAACTAATGTTGCGGGTAGGCATATTACTGTAAATAGCACAAGCATACCTTTGGTTAGTAACAATCATGAGGATAAATTCATAAAATTTCTTGGCATCAATATGGATGAACATTTGAGTTTCAGACACCACGTCGCAGCCGTTTGTTCTAAAATATCCAGGGCTATGTAAGCAATAAATAGAGCGAAAAAATACTTCCCCTCAGTGTCATGAAAACCCTGTACTATACCCTGATACATAGCCACTTATTGTACGGGATCCAGGTCTGGGGTCATATATCGGCCACTAAGAGGATCTTCAAACTCCAAAAAAGGCAGTTCGTATTATAGGAAATAAAAGGTATAATGCACACACCGACCCGCTATTTAAAGAACTTCAAATTCTAAAATTTGAAGATCAATACACACTGCAAGTTCTCCTCTTTATGCATGACTGGCACAATAGCAGATTACCGGATTGTTTCAATGAAATCCATCGGGTATGGATACAAGGCAATCAGGGAAACTCCAAACTTCTAAACCAAGAACACAATTTTCGGCTAAACTCCCACCTCACACCTTTCGAAACTTATGGAACCAAGTCACGCCCCAGAAACAAAATCTTACCAGGCCCCAGTTTAAGAGAACTCTTGTTGAAGAGTTTTTTGATTCGTACGAGTCAACAGTAAACTGCAATAAACCGTGGTGTCCTGATTGTTATTAGTAAAAAAACAGCCATCAACATATTTATATAACAGCAAACGTCTATAATAAAACCTTTCGTTCTTTGCCTACGTGAGAATGATAGAAACTATAGCCCTCACCGAATTGTTGCTTAGTGTATTACTTATTGTATTAATTATTGTACTAATTAACAAGTCGTATCCCCTGTCTACCTCGTTGTATAGGGGTGGAGACGCTACAGAGGCATCAGTGGTGAATTCTCCACCCGAGAAGTTTCTACAACTCGCGAATATAGGCCGCAGGAACTGGCGATGGGTTTTCGGTCCGTGGGGGCTCGTCTTATCCATCGGTTCGCGGACTGGCGGCTCATCGGCACTTTCTGTATTCTATGTTCGGGGGGGGGGGGGGGGGGGGGTGATATGCCGTCTCGTGCATTGGTAGCGTTTCTCTCCCACACCGTTTACTATCCACCATAGTATCTTTCCAAAAAGAGGTTCCAACACTAAACCTAATGTGCCAACAATACAAACCTTGCTGTCATGAATATTCTTTTCGTCAAAAGGGAATGGCAGGAAGACAGCCTTTTAGGCTATGGCATTTCCTTGCAACGAATTCATCTGTAACATGTCTTATTGTTATCTTTTATATTTATATGCTGCAAAATAAAATCAATCAATCAATCAAAACGACAGCTCTCGGAGCTGTCTGTTATTTTCGTTTATGAAAAGTTACAAAAGG
The DNA here is from genome assembly GCA_031216915.1 of Pictodentalium vernedei. Classification (NCBI taxonomy): domain Eukaryota; kingdom Metazoa; phylum Mollusca; class Scaphopoda; order Dentaliida; family Dentaliidae; genus Pictodentalium; species Pictodentalium vernedei. Next base: position 266,803,854 of record CM062292.1, on the reverse strand, counting down.
AAACCTGGCTTTTCGGCAAGCTAATTAGAAGCAACAAAGTGACTGCCCGCCTTGTCATTTGCTTGTTGTTAAGATTCCCGTGAAAAATGAGCAAATCTTACCTCCTAGACTATTATATTAACCCTTTACCTAACATGAAAAGCAGACGACACTTGCAAAAAAAATTCTTGAATAACTAATTTTTTTCATTTTTTGTCTCAAAAACATAGGTTATGACCCCTCGTTGGAACGAGCTCGAAGAGCTCGTTCCAACGAGGGGTCATAACCTATGTTTTTGAGACAAAAAATGAAAATATTTTGAAAATTAATTGGCGATATTTGAGAATAGCGCTGGCCGGTTTTGGCCGTTACGTTGGGTAAAGGGTTAATGGAAAGAATAGTGTGTGTATTATATGTCACGATACCCACACTGTTGATATAATGAACAGAAAAAATGTTACAGAACATCAAAAGATAGCAAAAGCACCGTTTTCTTACTTTTAAATGGTTTTAAACAGAGAATAATAGTCAACGTTCAAACTGATTGGGGGATAAATGTGAAAAGCCAGCTTTTGTATTGTCAGGCAAGTGCCTGAAGGTTGTGAAATGATGCCGACATCCATGATACAACTTCGCTAACAATTTGAAATTTCATTTTTTTTATATGAAATTCCTATACCTTTAGTGTTAAATTTACTGAAAACTGTAGAAAATTAAAGAGAGCTAACTTTTCTGTAAATCTCCTCCAATGACGAAAATTGTCAGCCATGAGTTGACTCGTCTTCAGATTTGTAAGTGTTGAGGAAGGCAAAAAAGTTAACACAAATATGAAAAAGTTAATGCAAACTGGGTCAACATGAACTCTTTGCATGATGCAGGCGGAATCTCCAGTCCCATGCAAGGATCCGATGTTACAGACACTCTCCAATAAATAGTAGCAAGGCAAATCTTTACAGACAAAATAATTTATCTTCAAAGATAATATGAAGCATATCCACAGAAAATTATTAGTTATCCTTGTGTTTTCCAGGGTGTATGGGAATTTACACCGGTTTGGGAACTCATACACCCTGAGGCGAAGCCGAAGGGTGCATGAGTTCTCAGACCGGTGTAAATTCCCATGCACCCTGGGAAACACAAGGATAACGGATTTATTTCCCAGAATTTTGGTGTACTTAATACTTTAACCTACATTGTGGACAAAAACTGACAGAAAATTTGTACTTTGTAAGTTTCTTAATAAATAAAACTAGATAAATATGGATGTCATTGGAACTGGCTCAATGAGCCAGTTCCAATGACATCCATATCTGTAATATTTTATTACACATAAATATTAAATTTCCTGTATTTTTATTTTTGTTCTAACATAACCGAGCAGATGGTATGAATTAACAATTAAAAATGGGTACTGTTTTTTTCAGTCATATAGCCTGCTATTGTATATTCTTGTTTTTACACCGTGGTTAACCACGGTGTAAAAAAAGCCACTCTGGATTGCAAGCTACACCGTACCTCTCAGCCAATCAAAATGCAGTATTTTGTTTCATTTGGAAATAAGAAGCCTTTATGTTGTGATATCTGCATTTCAACATAAAGCCCAAATATGGGGTTCCACCACTCAACCAGTTAATAAAATATACCCCTATTCCAAGGAGTAGTGCTCGTATCAATGGTTTCGTTATTCCAGACTCGACAGAATGTTTCCAAAAATTAAGTCATCGGTGCTTTACAGCAGCCATGACTGCATTTTATGAGAAATTGCAGAAAATTCTTAGCAGACTAAACGTTAAAGCGACTCAGTTTATTTGAATGAAATATTGATAAGGCAGGAGAAATACTAGTTTATTTGAGAGGGATATCTGAAATATCAGTGACAGTAATTGGTGCGCGTTCAATATTCAATATAACAATGATACGAGAGTGACACCACCTCAGTTATACAGCTTCAGTGAAGATATTCCGTTAAATTGAATTTGTAATTGCCTTTATGAGTAAATGTTGTTCAGTACTGAATGATATGTGAAAAAGTGACAATTAATCCTATACTCACTCAACACACACGATATCACAATTTTTATTTCAATTATTGGTTTTCATTTTTTTTCAAAAATTGCAACAAAACCATATCTTGTGACCCCCTCATTGCAGCGGGCTTGACAAGCTCGACTATGTGTGACATCAGGATATTGAAAGCAGGCATGCTGTAGACGTGCTTGATGATGTAGTTGGAATATTTTATCAACCGGGACTTAACCCTTCACCCAACTAACGTCCAAAATCACCAATTCTTTTTCATTATTTTTGTCATTTTTTGTCTCAAAAACATAGGTTCTGACTCTCTTTGGAACGAGCTCGACGAGCTCGTTCCAAAGAGGGGTCATGACGTATGTTTGTGAGACAAAAAATTAGTTATTCAAGAATTTTGTTTACAAGTGTCGTCTGCTTTTCATGTTAGGTAAAGGGTTATGCCATCACAGTTGGGACAAATACTGTTTATACCCCACCGCCATTCAGTCATCTTCACGATGTCCGTGATTGACAGCGTCTAAAACAACTGAAACTGAAATCATTGATTACAAATTTGATGCAACAAATTCATTTAAATTTTTATTTTTTTATTGGGGTTTAACGGCATTTTCAACAGCCAAGCAGCGTCACCTCGTGATGGACATTTTTACAGGCGGAGGAAGTCGGAGTACCTGGAGAGAACTACCAAGCAGTGGCAAGCAACTGTCAGACTCCTCAACGTACTTACTTCACACAAGCAGGGTTAGCATTGGTTGAAGGCAAGTGCACAATCAACGTGCAGTACACCTTAGCACACGGCTTCACCGTGCCCCGCGTGGGAAATCAGGATTAAGTACTTTGCCCAAGGACACAACGCGGTTATCTCTGGTGGGGATCAAACCGCGGACCCTTCGGTTTGAAGTGCAATGCTGTAACCACTGAGCCATCGAACTCTCAAATTCATTGACTTCATGTTTCACTTTGGTCAGTGGACTCGGCGGAAGTCTTTGTTTGATATCAAGAATAACTTTAGAAGCATCACAGTATGTAGAAACTCTCAACTAAAAGAAGAAACGTAAATTAAAACTTCATCGCATCGTATACAAGGCTGTAATCGTGTCCAAACTGTAAAGTCTCTAAGTAGAAGATACGTGCGTTTACAACTTATGTATGGAAACACTGTAAAAGGCTTAGTAAAGAAACCGGTAAAAATACTATCAAACGGGTACTGGCACTTCAGACGAAAATGTTACGGTAAAAATACCGCATCTTACGATTATTGGCAATGCCGACTTTATTTTTTATCTTGAATCAAAACCGAGGATCTGATATTTAGTTTCTCTTCATTACATCAGAAGGCTGTTCAGTTCTCACTAGAAGTGGAAGACCAATCAATTCTTCAACTCGCAATCGTAAAGATATTTATCTGAACGGGAGTTCTGCTGGAAAAAAAACCTGTGGTGGTCCTGTGAGTGTAATATTTAATAGATACTTTGAGAGGCTCCATGGCACATGCCGTCATAGTTTGTTACAACAGACAACAGTCTAAGATCTGCCTACCTAGTCTTGGTCGTATTTTGAATTTAAATTTGTGTATTTGCAAAGGGCATCTGCCAAAACCTCCGACCCGACACAGACTTTTCTCGTTTGCCAAATACCAGAAACGGTCATCGCGGTGTCGATGAAAATTGGCCACAAATGTTCAACTATCGCTTGCTGCGAACTGGCTGGCATCCTATGGTGTGCTTAATGTCTCCAGTCGGGGTAGGTTATACCGAATTCCGTAAAGTTGATATTCCTAGTGTTAGGACAATTGAACGTTTCTTTTTTCCAAAATGGGGAATGACTGTCAGGCCCTGCATTTTCCCACTTACCATTCTTTAAGACACCTGTGGATAACGGTGAATGGCATGCGTTAAAATCTGGGTAACATCGGTATAATATACAGTTGTTGCCCTTGTGTAACGTTTTACAGTGAGCACTTTAACCCTTTACCTAACATGAAAAGCAGACGACACTTCCAAAAAAAATTCTTGAATAACTAATTTTTTTCATTTTTTGTCTCAAAAACATAGGTTATGACCCCTCGTTGGAACGAGCTCGACGAGCTCGTTCCAACGAGGGGTCATAACCTATGTTTTTGAGACAAAAAATGAAAATATTTTGAAAATTAATTGGCGATTTTTGAGAAAATCGCTGGCCGGTTTTGGCCGTTACGTTGGGTAAAGGGTTAAAAATTTATCATTATCCCCTTGAATCCGAAAGGCCACTGTTTCTATCCAGGATCGTGATACGGCCTAATTTCCTAAAGTAAATAGTTGCTCAGTGAATTTGTCTGTTAAACCTATTAAACTTTTCAACGTCCTACCAAATGCTGCACGTTGAAAATGTTGATTGGTCTTCCCCAAGTAACGAATATAGACTCTACCAATTGATGACTCTGAACTGGCATGGAATATACCATCAGGGTTCAAAAGGGCTCAAAGGGTTAAACAAACGATAAAAGTAGTGGCAATTCAGTTTCCGGAACTTCGATACTTCAAAATATTACGTTGCAAATACCGCATTTAACTACATCTGGTAATGTTGACCTTTTCTGATCGATGTTGAGCAAAAACAGGGTGGGGTGGGGGGGGGGGGGGGCGCTGATACTTCGTTTCACTCAGTTCCGGTTTATCCTAGAAGCAAAAGTTTTAACCCTTTACCCAACGTAACGGCCAAAACCGGTCAGCGCTATTCACAAAACTCGCCAATTAATTTTCAGTATTTTTTTCATTTTTTATCTCAAAAGCATAGGTTATGACACCTCTTTGGAACGAGCTCTAATTTTTTTTTCATTTTTTGCTTCAAAAACATAATGAAATTATGACGTATCATCTTCCTGGGCCAGAAAAAACGCCTCTCGTGTTCAACGGGTTAAAATGTCCATAAGGGTGTTCGATTATATTATTTTTGATTTACACTGAAATTGCAAATATCTTTGTCCATTGGAAAGATAAAGTATAATATTTAGGAGTGCCTGTAAGAAAGGGAGTAAGATCTAATAGAGCCTTGAAATGATAAATATAATCATAGGAATGCGCGCAATCAAGTGTGTACTATTCCCTTATTATAGTCTTACCTGTACATTAATCTGTAGTGTTTATTATGATACTATTGTAGTTCAACAGTTCAAATAGAAGTGAATTGTATATTGACACACCCTTTCAAAGAATCATTCTCACGAGATGAGACATCTCATAACTTAAATACCCCCAGGACTGAAAAAATGAAAAAGAATACATCTAAGCGGGGGTGGTAGCAGTAAATATTGATAAAGAGCTGGAAACTTCATGGTAATTTCGAATTCTTTCTATGTACAGTGTATCAAAATACTGCCAATCTCCTTTCACTACCAATGGGTTCCAAGAATGTTGTTTCTCACCAAACGTATGCATATGACAGTGCCTCGATGCAACGTGTAATCACACTCTAAATACCAACACCAGACTCACTTTGTCTCACGTCACCAACAAGATGAATATTTTTTCGTTAGTACCTAATTTTCAATTAATGGACTGTTTTTATCCCTACGGCACCGCTATGGGTGTGCAGCAGTGACGTCGTAGGCTGTGCCTAGTGGGATCAAATGGTTACTTATGTTTTTTTTATGGATGTGCGAGGTGTCACTGCGCATACACACCGCTCTGCCAGGGATCACGACTATACAGCGTTCCAGATGACCACCATGGACTCACAGAGTTTAAACATAGGATAGTTTTTGCATTCTGAAGATCTGTACAATCTCAGCGTACTATGGCACTGCCGGTTAAAACCGTGTGTTGTCGTACGGGTTTGGGGGAAACAACTTGTAGTACCAAATCAGTCGAAGCTACCGACGTTTTGTTTTGCAAGGTTACTACACTCTACAATCAGTTGGGTTAAAATCAACCCAAATCACTGGGTTGATTGAAGATAAACCCAAATGGGTTCATATTCACAGAACCCAGTTGATTTGGGTTAATTTTTAGAGTGTAAGACATTCAAATCCAGTGGAGCCAGATTCCAACATATCATAAGAGTAGCGCTAGGTTATTAACTCTTTCAACTCTACAGTCCACTTAACCCTTTACCCAACGCAGACGATTTCAAAATTTATTATTTTAAATATCATTTTTTAAATTTTTTCGAAAAATTTCAACAAAACCATATCATGTGACCCATCTTTGGAACGAGCTCGACGAGCTCGTTCCAAAGATGGGTCACATGATATGGTTTTGTTGAAATTTTTCGAAAAATAATATTTTCTCAGCTGCTGAATTTGCATATTACGCGGGCGGATGCGGGCGATTCGTTGGGTAAAGGGTTAAAGAAAAAATCACCTTTGGTTTCCTGGTGGCATGGTATCAAGGGTATCAAGGTGATGTCATGTTAATACCTTGGTTCGAAGAGTCCATATTCCTTATTTGGGGTAGACCGATTAACATTTTCATTGTCAAGCCTGCATGCTTATAATATTGGTTGTTTTACCACACATGCACCAAGCAGTCATTTTAATTGAGAAGCATCGTGATTCTGGAGCAGAAAAAACGGGTTTCATATTCAATGTGTTAAATTGATCCAATCTACAAAACTAAAGACGATTTCTGCAAATTAAATAAATGTCACTGACCCAATGTGGAAGACACCATTTTATAATATCAAGTTTGAAAAGGATATATAGACTGCACGTACCAGGTAGGTCTATAACAGTTGGTGATGCTATTATCAACATGACACCACACCACTGCTGTCGCCACCGACGCCAAATTAGGCGATTTTCAATGCACAGTGGATAGCAGGAGGTTTGTTGCGACATCGGAAGGCCATGGCCCATTATAGGAGATAATTCAACACTTCTTTCTGAGACGAATAACCTTCTACGTTTGTTAGGTCATACTCTCTGGCGTCGTACAAGTGACGAGGTTTCCTTTTAAGGCATTCACAAAGGTACAGACCCTAGTATTTAGATATGATAATGAAATTTACTCGTAGCAATTAAATACGTCTTCCAAATCAAGAGGCTCATTCACTAAATTCAAGTTTAACCCTTTACATAAAGAATCGCCGCATCCGCCCACGTAATATGCAAATTCAGCAGCTGAAAAAATACTATTTTTCAAAAATTTCAACAAACCCATATGATGTGACCCCTCTTATAGACATGACTAGATTGGATGAAAAATATTAAGAAAATACTGCGCGTGTTAAGAGTTAAACCAACTGATTCATACAAATTGTTACACACAAAATCATTTCATCCCACCCATACATCAAATGGCATCACTAAAGCACAGCTCATCAAGTGATGAGGTAAGTTTCAACGAGACTTGTTCTACCCTATTCGGCGCCCTTGTAGCTGTGGGATACTCAATGAGCTTTTTGCATAGCATGAAATCTGAGACTTTGAAAAAACATGGAAGCTCCTGCAGAAATTAATGATTTCAAATCAATGCAAATTGAACACAACAAATTGTGACACAACTGTAGTGGCGTGGGGCTGAATTTTATAAAGATATAGATTGCATAGTTTTATACTTCAACAGAAATAGGAATTTTCCTTTCCACAAACCCAAATCATTATCAGATCCGCAGCTCCCTCCACTGCGACTCACTCAATATCATTTACCTTACCACTTGTAAATGCTGAAGAAAAGAGTTTGTAGGTCAAATTCAGAATCCATTTTGAAAGCGTATTATTTGACGCAAACTTCATATAAAACATAATGCTGACGCCACAGTGGCACATTTTAACCTTCCTCGTTATTCTTTGGACAGTTTTGAAATCCAATGAAACTACCACCAATTAAAGATACATTAAATGAAACAGATGAATTTAAAAAAAGAGAATCTTTTTGGTTAAAAACACTTCAAACTATCTAGTCATTTGGTGTGAACACATGAGAGGGAGAATGTAAAAGGAGGCCCATCATTTCTTTCACTTTAGCATACAACAGAATGAATGTCGAAACAACAACAATAGCAGAAGATGAATTCAATTTTAACCAATTCTAAATTATAAGAACCTTTAAATCTCCGACCTATAATCGATTATGAGAAAAACAAAAGCTTGCGTAACATCCTTGTTAGGACTAAACCGAAGTTCATCAATGAACAACATCGATTACGGCCTGTCAGTTTAACAAAGAGGAGGATCAAGGAAAATAGGTGGGGCATTTTTTATTTTTGTTTAATCTTTACCTAAGTACGTAATCTCCCCAATTCACCTCAAAAAACAGCGCTTATGGCCCAATTAGGGCCATAAGCCCTGTTTTTGAGGCAAAATGGAAATTTGGGGTTGATAATAGGTTAGATGAACATTGTGGGGAACACTCTTGATCAATAAATATCACAAAACACTTATACAATAAAACAAGCAGTACCCGGAAAAGTACGTTAAAACCCTTTGTCCAACGAATCGGCCGCATCCGCCCGCGTAATATGCAAATTTAGCAGTGGAAAAAATACTATTTTTCAAAACATTTCAACGAAACCATATCATGTGACCCTTCGTTGGAACGAGCTCGACGAGCTCGTTCCAACGAGGGGTCACATGATATGGTTTTGTTGAAATCTTTTGAAAAAATGATATTTAAAATGATAAATTTTGATATCGTATGTGCTGGGTAAAGGGTTAAAGTACCATGAAAATCTTCAAATAGTTTCCATATAACCGGTGTTTTTTTAATTTCTCCTTATGCCCGGGGATGCTCATATTTTGATAGCAATCTGCTAAATGTGCATTTTAAATGTCACAGTTTAGGTATTGCTAATTACACACGCAAAAAAACTTTTCATAACATTTCAGTGTACAAACTTTATAATTCCTGAAGAAATTCTTGAAAATATGAATAACAAGCTTTCAAATTTTACAAAATTGTGGCATTCTGTCGCGCGGCATTTTGTCGTCGCGGCATTGTGTTACTGTGGCAAAATGACCTGTGGCATGGCGTCTCCCTGTATAACGACTTGCAGCAAAAGCCTTAATTAGAGTCCAATATGTTGAAAATAAAGAAAAGAGACTACGTGTCATGACTATCAACTCTTCAACCGGACCCTCTGATTGAGAGATAAACAATTCAGTATACCTCAAACATCACTTTCCGTGGATAGCTATGGTGAATTAAGGGTAGATGTCAGTCACAGGTGTTTTATATATTTTAAATTGCTGTCAAAAACTACTATAAATTGAGAACATTTAAGAACAAATGTTTTTTATTATTTCTATAAATGACACCTATTGATCACACACTCTAACATAACATCCTGGTGGTATCTTTTGAATTGGTCAACAACCATTGAATTTGTAGTGCGTGAAACTTCAAGGCTAGATAAAACAAAGGAGCCACGTGGAAAATGTTATTGGATTGTTTTCAATAACCAGAACTTTATATTTTCACATAGAAAAAGGGTTAAGCACCCCCTGGATATTGTACGATCGTAAATGTATTACTTGATATCAGTAAAGTACTCGCAAAGTAAGCTTCAAAAACTGAATGCTATCTTGAAAGAACATATTCAGGCAATATGAACACACAAAAATCATAGTGTTCATCATCATTTCAATGTCAACATTACTGAACCAGAAAAAAAGTAACCCCTAGAGCTCAATACGATACTCGTTTTCGTATGGAACTGGAAAGTCAAAAGCAGGACTTGACAATTCAGAATTTTGATGGACCCATTTGAAGGTTGCCCCATTACATGTTCGTTAACCATTTGATCTTTTGCCCCAATTTTGGGGGGTTAACCCTTTACCTCACATAGCTTTCCTCCAAATATCCCGAACTTCATGATTAAAACCTTTGTCTCAAATTTTCAATAGAAGCATACAAATATGGATATCATTGGAACCAACTGTTTCAGCTGGTTCCAATGAGATCCATATTTGTATGGATTTATTGAGAAATTGCCATGATGTGTGAGGTTGTGTAAGCCGCACTTAGGCTAATTTTCTGGGCATTTTTTACATTTTGTTAGGTAAAGGCTTAACCTCTTGGTTAACCATTATAATTGGCAGATTTGGGGATATGAATTTTGCTGAGAAATAAAAGTCATTATGATTTATAATAATTTATCTTTTATCATTGTTACATGTCTTCTTACGTCATTACCTTCCAATCAAATCTCCAATTATGAAACTATTTTTTGGTTAACCTATAAAGAGGTCTCCCAAAAATCTTTTTGCGTAACCTATAGGCAACCCGTCCTATATGTTGCCCAATTGTCAAAAGGGCAACAGTATTTGGCTATAAATGGATAAAAATGTCATAACCTCCAGAGGACACGAGCAAGTGTTACAGTTCAATATCTGCAGTATCTTCCATGAACTCGTATAACAGCTCATATTCTGCGTCGCATCCTCCAGTCAATCGTCGTATCCATTGCAGAGGTAACTTTCGCCATTCCTGATGCTAAGCTGCTTCCAGTTCTCGCAGAGTTTGTACTGAAAATTCGTGTGCTTGAGTTCAAAGCCCTAGAATGTCCCAAATGTGTTTCAGTGGATTGAGATCAGGACTCATGGTAAACCAAAGAAAGGTCGTCAATGCAATGCTCTGAATGAAAAATGCTAAACACCAAACCAACGTATTCCTTGATGATGATCTCCTAGTAGAGAACGTTTGATCGCTCTTCTGGACCCCAATATGTCTTTTCACAGTCCGCTCCTGACTGTTCTCGTGCAGATTCATCGATTTGATAGTCACGGACTCTTCAGAGCAGTACTTGAGGTGAATGGCTGTGGTCGCTCCAGCCGAAGAAGTACGATGTTTTCACGCTATCACGGGGCATCGTTCAGACCTTGGACGGTCCTTAATCGCATTGTTTTGCACGTGTCTTCTCACCAATCGAATGGTGACGGTGTAATGGATGTCGAGTTGGCGACCGATTGCTTTAAAGGACATACCGGTGAAAGGCATAAGAATAATTTGTCATCTTTGTACATATGTCATCCTTCTCCATGTCATGGTGGCAGATAGTGATTAAACAATGAAAAATAGGCCCTATAAATACCCAATTTTGAGCCAAACACAAACTGAATTTTGGAGAATTCTTGGGTTGCATTGTGCACGTGAATTCCAGGACCTTTTTCGGGAACACATTCAAACATACACGTTCACAACCATTTGTTGGATCATCAATATAATCATACATATAATTAGCAATGGACTTTCAATGAACAGTGGTATGTTATCGATCATTATATTTGGGGGTGCGTAACTGTTTTCTTTGTACAACGCAGATAATCAAAGCTTGACGTTCTAGCTGGAGACGGGCTGCGTTACCGAGTCACCAAATCACACACGCGCAAATTATTTAATAGATTACCAGGTCATTATATTTAAAAAATGTACATAATTGGTTCAGCGGACTTCATATATACCGACTTTACAACCAAGTCGTTTTGTGAGTGCGAAATTCGTTTGCACCATTAACTGGTTAGCTTATCGATTAATGGAAATGCGCAGTGTCCATATTAACATACACGATTAGATTAACATTATTGCGGGTTAGAGTGGATTAAACACGCCACTCTCACTCAAAACATTGTCAATCATGTAGGCTAGCGCAGACTCGTGAACGTTGGGAAAATAACAAAAAGCTGTGAACTTCCAGGATATTAATCACGGACTTAAGAACGTGACGAGAGTTTAACCCTTTGAACACTGGTGGTATTTTCTATGTCAGTTCACTGGCAGCAGTGAGAAGAGTCCATATTCACTATTTAGGGGCAGAACAATTAATATTTTCAACGTGCAGCCTTAGGGCTGTACGTCGAAAATATTGATTATTGGTATCCTCCATACATCAACTTAGCAGCCGCCCTACTTAATGAAATTAAGAAGTGTCATGTTCCTGGGCCGAAAAAGCGGGCGCGTTTGTTCAAAGGGCTAATCGTTCAAGTGTGATACGACATAGTAGGTTTTATTATGGTGTTTCTCTTGCAGTCGTGTGATGATTCAAACACGATACTGCGCATGTAATAATATTCTATAGTGTAAATTTGCTCAGGAGAACGATCGTCGTTCGCGTGGTATACCATTGCTTGTGAACATTGGGGGAACGAAACGGAACTACCTGACTACCTCCGTGTATAGTATGATGTACTTTTCTGAGCCAATAGAATGCTGCTCAAAGCCATGAACAGTTTCCTGTGTGAGAGGTAAATTAAAAGATGAAGTTTGTGCAATGCCTCATCGGTGGGGAGAGAAGCCTTAGGGGACATGGTTTTCCCTGCAATAAACCTACTCACCAGTGTTGTATTTGCAAAAATGTTATCTGGGAAAAAAAATTGTTTCTTTTGTTTTATCGTAAGCACTGCCTGACATATTTTGTGGTTTATACGGTAAATGGTGTGAACTGAACTGATACATGTAGACCTCCGCTCTATTTATGCATATTTGTCTGGCGGTTCTCAGTCTGCTTGGAAACATTGCTTTTGATTTCTCAACAGCGCGAAATGTAAAAACTATTCTAATCATGTGTTTCAATTAAAGGGCAATATCGACAATCTATCTATATATATTTTACAAAGAAAGACATTTTTGTATAAGTCAAAATAATGTCTTATTTTGGATCAGGTAGTTAAACAGTTGGTATCCTTTAATAGATATTTTCTGTCGTCTCCACGCGCCATCGCATTTTTATGGCATATAAACGTTATATCAATTTCATCGTAAATCCTTCATCTGTCACGATGGATTAATTCAAATGGAGATGTACCTGTCTTTTACAAACTGGTGATCCGTCGCATATTGTGACGATTATATGTAAGTTTGAACCAGAGACGGCGTAAACCTAATTACAGTGTGTTTGCTGAAAATGGGGGGTCACAATTAGCCAAGATGTCCTGATCCTACCATCGTTCGGATCTATGGGAAAACAACGTCTTCCCCAGTGTGTGTGCTGAGGGTGGGTGGTGGTGGGGGAGGGGGATATGGCAGTCATAATTAGCGAAGACGTCCTGATCCTACCATCGTTCGGACCTATGGGAAAACAACGTCTTCCCTCTTTTGTGAGGACATGTTTGTCACCGCCAACAAAAGAAAAAATAGCAAATCCCCACAGAAGCGATAAAACAAGACTGACGGTGTAATCGCCAATTAATTTTCATTATTTTTTTCATTTTTTTTCTCAAAAACATAAGTTATCCACCCTCTTTGGAACGAGCTCGTTCCAATGAGGTGTCATAACCTATGTTTTTGAGACAAAAAATGAAAAAAATAATGAAAATTAATCGGCGATTTTTGAGAATAGCGCTGGCACTTTTTGGCCGTTACGTTGGGTAAAGTGTTAAAACACGGGAAAACAGAAGAGATTCCCCAAAAGTGTTTGTTTACTTTTGTTTTAGTTAAAACATGATCAAGGAATGCTGAAAATAAAATAAAATGGACCCACAATATTGGGTAACACTTGTGTCTGTACTCCCTTCTCTCAGACACCAGGTTTGGTACGTGCGATGCCTACACCAAAACCTTAAGTTTTGGTGTGGGTATTGAATGTGCCGTACTTGATGTCTGTGAGGACATCTCTTCCAATACCCCCAAAATTATCAACAGTGTTTATATCTAGGATTGTAGCCCTGTGTGAATGTCTACACCTGCTAATGGACCCGCAGTATTTGGACAGCACCTTATCAGAACTGCCACCCCACAGATACTAAGAGTAGTACATGTAATACCTGTGCCGGGTAATACCTGTACCAAGGACTGAAGATGTGATTGGATGTATATGTTTTGAACATGATAATGTAAATTTAGATGTAACTATTGCAACACATCCCCCATCCCCATCACTTCCATCTGACAACTGAGATGTCAACTAAGATACCAGCACAGTTTACACCCAGGATTGTAGTCTAGGGTGAAAGAACATGTTCTATAAGTTTTTAAATTTTAAATTTTGTATTTTATCCCTATTATGAATAATAATCCTCACAATTTTAAATCCCATAGTAGCACTGCTAGACCTGTTGGTGGACCCACAGAAGTGGAATCGCATCTGTACTTGTATCTGTATTTCTTTTACATTGATAATAAGTGCGGTATATGTACTGCCTATACCCCAACCAAACATATACCCCTTCCAACTACCAACTGAGATATTAGAAATGTTTATATCCAAGAGTGTAATCTATGATAAATGTACACGTTCTATAAGTTTCTAAAGTTTGTAATCCGCGCCCACTACCAATAATAACACCAAACTCCCACTTTGAAATCCCATCTACACCTGCTTATGGACTCCCAGTAGTGGGACCAGCACCTCTGTCTGCATTTCTTTCACACCGATAATAACTTGGAATACCGATACCCTAAAGCAGTACAACTGATAGGAATAATAACTCTCAACCATGAATCTGAAATCCCATATTATACCTGTCGATGCACCCACAGTGTTGGGATAGTATCTTACTAGTACTGCCTCCCCTCAAATACCAAGAGTAGTAAATGTAATACTTATACCAAATACTGAAGTTGTAATTAAAAGTATGTGTTTAAAATATCATAACCTAATTATGCAAGTAACTATTGTAACGCGTCTTCACCACACCCCATCTATACCCACTGAGATATCATGGATACATTTATGGTTAACTGGTTGAGGGCTAAATTACTTTTGGTGGCCTGAATTTGTTATCCAAAATTTGTTGTATTAGAAATTATTGGAGCGAGCCGGTAGACACTCTCTAATAATTTATACCAAAACAAATGTATGTGTTTAAAATATGATAACCTACTTATGCAAGTAACTATTGTAACACATCTCCCCCACACCCAACCAATACCCACTGAGATATCATTAATGATATATTTATGCTTAACTGGTTGTGGGTTAAATTAATTTTGGTGGGCTGAATTTGTTATTCAAAATTTGTTGTATTAGAAATTATTGGAGAGGGACGGCGGGCACTCTCTGATAGTTTGTACCAAAACAAATGAATATAAACAAAATATCTGCGTTCAACTGAATATAAGACATGAGTCAGAAGAAAAAAATGGCTTTTGCTCTGGCACTCTCATTTTCTTGAAAGGCCTGATAGTGGCTTCTAGCACTCGACCCTTTAATGTTTATGCCAATGATCCTAGTTTTTTGTACGAATGAACATGCTTTAGGACACACACCAGCACTGACACCCAACTGTGGCGTTCTCTCCGGACGCTACCACTTTTGAGAGCAATAATGTTAATATCAACTGAGAGATCAGTAATGTTCACAGAGACGATTCTGGACCTGGGTGAACGAACTCATGTTAGAAGTAGGGCTGAAAGGGTTGGCTCATTTTCGTAACCGACTAACCCAGAGCTATAACCGGATAATATCCGGTTATCCGTGGCCATTATTTCACCGAATATGGGATCAAAACCATAGGAATTGGAAAGCAGTATTCTCAAATTATTCTGAAGTGTGTATACAAACGAACTTTGTCGAGTACTCGACAACGTTCGTTTGTTTTCACACTACGGAATAGTTTCTGCGATCACTCATTACTCACGGAAACTGTCGATCATTAACGAGATCTTGAACGCCAAAGTCGATTATTTCTCAAACACGGATTCGATGTGTTATCTATCACAAAGGAGAAGCAGCAGATTTTCTACATTTTAAACGTGGAATGACGATCACTATCGATATTTCGGATAACCGGTTGACGGTTTTTTTAATCGGTTAGGTAGCTAACTGGTTTCAAACCGATTATCCGGTTAACCATTTCAGTACTAGTTAGAAGATTTTTAAAGATTTTGAACATTTGCATTTCACCATTTCCATACATTATAACAGCAATACATTATAACAGCAACTTAAAATTCCCTACAAACATGGCCAGACCTGTTGATGTATCCACCGTATTGAAACAGTACTTGCATCTGTAATCCCTCTTTACAGTCACCAAGTGTGGTATATGTAGTGCAAATACCAAAGAATGATGTTGTAAATGAATGCATAATTTTATATATGTAACTATTGTAATGCATTCCCTCAACCCCTTCCCATTATCCCGTCTCTTCTCATACCAAATGAAATACCAGCAATATTATACGCAGGATTGTTGCCTTAACTGGATGTAACTGTTTTATGAGGTCTTAAATTTTGCATTCGACACTCACCACGAATAATAACCCCAAACTCCCAATTTAAAATCTCATAGAATCACGGCTACACCTGCTCATGACCCACAGTATTTAGACAGCACCTTATTAGCACAGTGTAGTACATGTAATACCCATACCCAAGACTGTACTTGTGAATGAAGGTATATGACTAGAATATGATGACCTGAATTGGCTGAATGGACATGTTTCAGAAGATTCTTGATTTTAATTTTGTATCCCACCCTTTCTATACATTATAACAGCAATTTGAAATCCTATACAAAAGTGGCTGTTCATGCAGATGAACCCACAGATACAAAGTGTGTTACATGTAATACCTATATCAAAGACTGAAATTGTGTATGAATGGAAATGTTTTGAAATGGATAAAATAAAAATGTATGTACATGTAACTATTGTAATACCAACTGAGATATTGACAATGTTTGCGACTCAGATTATGATTTAGGGGAATGTGCCGATTTTGGGAGATTTTAAATTTGTTTTCTAACTCTTTCCCTTTTCCGTATGATTAACAATCGCAAATCTCCATATATGTTTACTTACCCCCTCCCCCCCCCCCCCCACTATACCCAAATAACATTTTGTAAAATGCAAGATGTATCTGTGCGGAATTTTGCACGTGTCACCATGCTCAGCGTACTACAGTATAGACAAAATACCTTTTCACATATAAAAAACACATTTAGCATTTAGCATTTTTCATAAAAACACATTTATATTCATAATCCACCCGCGGAATTTAGCAGGAACTAGACTCCGTTGCTGGATCTAACTATTAACCCTTTGAAAACTGATGGTATCTTCCATGTAAGTTCAATGGAAGCAATTGGAAGAGTCCATATTCATTATTTGGGGTAAGACCAATTAATATTTTCAACGTGCAGCCTTAGGGCTGCACGTTGAAAATATTGATTGGTCCACACCACACATTTAGCTTGTAGCCATTCCACGTAATGACATTATGACGTATCTTGTGACTCGGCCAGAAAAACGGACTCGGGTTCAAAGGGTTAATCCCGGGTATGCGACATGCACAGTGTGGCACTTGTGATGACCTCAATTTCATTGATAGTACATCTTAAGGTGCTATATAGGTTATGGATAATTTGTCTTGGAGATGGGTGGCGTGTTGTTTCCGATGCCGTCGGGGATCGGAAAGAATGTTATATTTTTTCATTTTTTGGTGTTCAAAATTACGGGAAAATGTTCATCAATATGGTTGGACAACCAGAATGTCATAAGTTGTTGTTTTGTTTGGATTTTCGGGGACACCGGCAGGGGCCTGTCGCCTAGATTCGAGACAGCTTCCCATTACTTGTAAGCTTACCTTAAGCTGTTGCCCTGTATAATTGAACAATTAAGCCATTCACATCGCCCGCATAGACACGTTGATCACGGTAATTTTGTTTGTAAAACCTGCTATCTTCAAACCTCACCACACACGACCAGTTCAAGCTAATGGCACCATTTATTTAACCCTGTTGCTCTTGCACGGTGGCTTGAAACCATATGCACGGGTAAATCTGAAAACCTTTTTTCAAGATATATGTTATCAGATTAACGCCAATGGACCTGTTTCAGTAATTTGAAAAAAAAACAGTCAATAAACTACCCCCACCTCCAATCACTTGCTCTAACCAGCTCTAGCCCTAGGAATTCGTGAGTGAGCTTAGAGGTCATTTCATGCATGTAACCTCATCTGGGGGTTAAGGTGCTATATAAGTAATGGAATTTTGTTTATTTTGGAATTCCCACTTCTGGTATTCCTTAAATTCAAATTAGATATACAAAAATAATATACCAAAATGAAGGTTGGGGGGTATAGAACACGTAAAATATAATAAGTCAACCCATAGAGTTGACAGCAGGCACCAATGGTCCCTGTAAGTCTGCTACCGTATTCGTACCAGAACTGATAATACAATAATATTTCCTGAGAACAACTTGTGGCCAAATGTGCTTCACATATACAAGAACAAAGCATTGCATCAAAATTCTTCAAACCATATCGACACATCTGCAAGGGGATAAATTCCAAAACCTTCGCGTTTGTTTACATATTCTCGTACTTTCGATTTCCGGTCAACGTCATCGGACGGAAAAAACATCGAAAAACAACGCCGTCTAAAAGCAAATAATGGGAACGATCACCTTAATACAGCATACTATTAATTATATAGAGACTGTACAGTTGTCATATGCTATGCAAGATATCATGACATCTGGTGAAATGTCTTAGAATTACGATTTTGTATTTTGATGGAAATTCGTGGTATCAAGTGATTTGCTCATGTCTGTCGAACATGGAATCCATCTTCAATACAAAATGCAGACAGTGTTGTCCTTTTCCCAAATGTAGTTGTATCGCTGCATCCCAAAGTGTTTTTAATGCCTAGCTTTGTTCTTGGATCTGTGAGGCAATATATATTTGGCCACAAGTTGTTCTCGTGAAATATTATTGCATTATCAGTTCTGGTATGAATATGGTAGCAGGCTTTCAGGAATCAGTGGTTCCTGTTGTCACCTCTATGAGTTGATTTCATATATTTCTGTGTTCTATACCTTCCAACCTTCATTTTGATGTATTATATGTGTATATTGAATTTGAATGTAAGGAATATCAGAGGTGGGAATTTCAAAATAAACGAAATTTCATTACTTATATGGCACCTTAATTCCTCCAATCAATACTAGAATGCTATGTAAATACACCCCAGTCTTTCCTGACAGCAGTATTTCTTTTTTTCGTTTGAAAAATACATTTATTTCTTTCGTTCAGCACAAAACCTTATATTTTTTACCGATGTCTTGTGGGCTTTTGTTCTATATTGGCTCAAGTGATCATGGCTAATATAATTACACTTGATGAGATTTTAGAGTGAAGGTGCCTTTGATTTTATTACATCTTTTAACAATGTTTTAATTGATAATTACTCCAACTCCCCATTCTTAATTGACAATTGTGATTGCAAGTACCACACTCCAGATAACTTCAAGCACTCTGTAAAAAGTAACGACAAAACACTATCCCTATTTAACATGGACTGTCGCAGTTTGAACGCTAACTGGGACCGCCTACAAAATCTTCTGTCCTATCTGCAACCCGATAACAACTTTTTTGACGTAATTGGCTTAACCTAAACGTTCAATATTCACGAAAGCATTGCTTACGGACCTCGAAGGCTATCACCCTCGGCAACCTGTTCACGATCTGCCGACGACGACTGTAGAGGAGGAATTGGTATGTTCATCAAGGAAAATATTGCTTTTAGCATACGAAACGATTTATCATACTTTATCCCACACGTTTTGAGTCTCTTTTTTATTGAAACCACCACGAAAGACACATGTATTGTTGGAGCCATCTATCGCCCCAATACAGCTCCAAAAGCCAATCTACACGTCTTTTTAGAAACTGTCCAATCTGCTTGATAAAATAAACACTGAAAATAAACATACCTATCTGATGGGTGATTTCAACATCAACCTATTAAACTTTGGCAATCATCCCAAAACAAATCAATACGTGGACATGATGTTCGGTGCGGAATTCACGCCGGCTATTACAAAACCCACCAGAGTCACTGACACTTCTGGACTCTTATTGATCACATCTTTATTAACCGTGTTGGAAAAAACAATGCAGGTATTATTATCTGTGATATCAGTGATCACTTTGCCACTTCGTCGGCTGAGTGCTAGAATGTCCTATGTCCCATAGGGGACATAGGACATTCTAGCACTCAGGCGACGATTTTCTACGTTGATGAACTAGGCACCTGCAAAAATACACCTACCCAAATACCCAGACGATCATTCAGTGGTGAAAATCTGCATTATTTTAAAAGGCTTTTATCGGAGACTGACTACGCTGACGTTCTCAATGATACCTGTCCAAACGAAGCTTATAATATATTTCTCGATAGTTTTCTTAGATCCTTCGATCAAGCTTTTCCCCTAGAAACCAAGCCCATTGAAACACATTCAACACGCACCGTGGATGACGACAGGACTCTTACAGTCATCCTTAAATAAGAGAAAATTTTACTTGAAAAAAACTCAAATCACCCACTAACTTTAACAAAGTACGATACAAAGCCCATTGTGATCTCTTCAATCGTCTCTCAAACGAATTCGAAAAGCAGAATATTTCACCAGTGTCCTAAGGGAAAACAAATATAATGTAAAAAACACATGGAAGATTTTACGGGAAGCGATTAGTAAATCCGACCGCTCTCATGTTTTATCGGCAGTTTTCACTGACAACAATAACCAGCTTAGTGACCCAAAGGATATTGCTAATAAATTCAACTCGTTTTTCGTTAACATACGTAATACCCTAAGCGACAAGATGTCTTCATAAATACACCACTTTTCAGAATATTTCGCCGATAAGACAAAACAGTGAATCGTTTTTCGTGGCAGCAACAAACATCCAAGAAGTAATTTTGTGTGTTAACAGTCTGTGTCCGAAAGCGAGTAAGGATTTCGACGACGTTTCTATCCGTTTATTAAAACAGATTGCATTTTAAATCGCAAATCCCTTGACCCATATAATAAATCTCTCATTCGCCACAGGCATAATACCAACTAAAATGAAAATAGCAAAAAAGTATCTACAAGTCTGGTGATAAAAATAATTTTAGTAACTACAGGCCAATTAGTATTTTGCCTTCTGTTCCTTCTCCAAAATTCTGGAAAAAATAATGTGCTCGCGATTAATCGGCTTCTTGGAAAACCACAACATTTTATACCCATACCAATTAGACTTTAGGAAAGGGCACTCAACGATCTATTCAATTCTTCACCTCTTAAATGGTGTCGCAAGCATGAACGACAAACCTACAAGGGATTGTACCCTATCGGTATTTTTTGATTTTTCAAAGGCCTTCGACACAATAGACAATACTATCCTAATACAAAAGTTAGACTGCTATGGTATAAGAGGTATAGCCAATGAGTGGTTCGCCAGTTACTTGTCAGAGAGAAGTCAATTTGTACAATTTATGGACTTTCCTTCAGAACCTCAACAAATCACATCGGGGGTTTCTCAGGGGTCCATACTTGGTCCGATTTTGTTTTTGATATATATCAATGACATATCAGCATCGACATATTTTAATGTTTTGTCCTTTGCTGATGACACAACAACCTTTACTTCCGGCCACAATTTGGATACGCTTGTTGAAAACACCAACGCTGAACTAGCAAGTTTAAACGACGGGTGCTCTGCTAACAAATTACTGCTAAATGCTAATAAAACTAAATGTATCTTCCTCCATCCTTGCAGCGACTCATACAATATTGGTGATAGAAACATATCCCTGAATAATTCTATGGTTGAATTAATTGGTAAGCATGAAGAGAATACCGCTGTAAAATATTTAGTTATCTTTATGGATGAAAATTTGAATTTTAAACGCCACATTTCAATAGTTTGCTCCAAAATGTCAAGAGCCAGTTGTGCCATCGATAGGACAAAAGACTTTCTCCCAAATGAGGTACTGAAAACATTGTATTTTTCACCCGTGCATAGCCACCTTCTGTATGGTATCCTTGCATGGGGGCATGCTCCCTCAACTAATCGCATCGCGACTCTGCAAAAAAGGCCATTCGTATCATCAACAGAAAGAAGCGGAATTCCCATTCCGACCCGCTCTTCAGAAGGCGCAATATTCTAAACTTTGAAGACTTGTATCAACTCCATGTTCTTCTATTCATTTATGTCTGGTTTAATGACAACCTGCCAGTATCATTCCAAAATAATTTCAAAATATATACTAATCCATCTGGTATGGAAACCAGGAAGACTGGAAAAATACAAACTCTTACACCTAGAACCAAATTCTCCTCTGATCTACCATTGCACACCTTTCCTAGACCCCTGAATGAAATCCCTCCGGAATTACAAAATAATTCAAGATCTGAGTTTAAAAAAGCAATCACAGAGAAATTCCTGAACTCATATCGCACTCAGGTCCACTGTAACAACCCCGATGCCACGAATGTGCTCAACGTACCTCCTCGCATTTATAATGTTTGTTTGTTTGTTAATATACAATTATTTCAAATAATCTGAAGTCTCGTCAACCCCTTCATGAGATCATAGCCAAGTTGTGTTCTTCGTAAATTCTTATCAGAATGTATGGACAGTGGCTTTGTAACGTCACAAAAAAAAACGTTAATGCCTGTAAATGCATTTGTGTTGACTGTGTTTGTGTCCTCGATAATACCATATTGTGCAAGTTCTGGAGCTGATTCGTTAGTCCCAGGGCTGCACGGTATTCAAAACTGAATACCGGTATCGGTATTCCAAAAAATACCGCGGTATACCGGTATATCGAAAACTGTTCAGATATCTGAACATATGCACCACAATCGAGACTTGAGGCAGTCACAGTCGGAACGAATCAGCATGCCTTGATGATGCTATTCGAAACACCTTCACCCAAAGCAGCTGACATATCAAAATTTATTATTTTAATTAATAGTTTATCAGATTTTTTCCTAAAATATCATGTGACCCCTCATTGGAACGAGCTCGTTCCAATGAGGGGGCACATGATATAGTTTTGTTGAAATTTTTTAGAAAAAAAATTTTGAGCTGCTGAATTTGTATAATAGAACGCGGGAACATGCGGACGATTCCCTGGGCAAAGGAATAATATTATTCATTCGAGGCTACAGTTAAAACTCAAGACATCTTGAAAATTAAATTGTGGGTAAATAAATAATGACGATAAACCGATATTTTTGTAATTACACCAGTATTCAATCGGTATTGGTTTGAATACCGGTATATATCGGTTTACCGATATAGCGTGCAGCCCTAGTTAGTCCTAATATTCATAATAGGTACACGGAAACTAGAAAAATTTGGGGTGTTTTGTGCGGAACAGGAACGATAAGAGAGAAATAACTACACCATTTTTATTGTATCCACCGTAATTAGACTCGCCGATATTGATTGTACTCTTTTGTAACTGCTGCTGTCTTGAAAATTCAGGAATTAATTTGTGATTTATTTTTTCTATCTGTTCCGGCGAGTAGCAGGAAGACAGCCAGCCAGGCTAAGTCACTTCCCGTAGTATAGTTGTCTTCTTCACAATTATGTAATTGCTCGTATCTATATGTAAACTATACTACAAATAAATTCATTCATTCATTCATTCATGAACACTTGCAGTCAAGAATGAAATGCCTTTTGACCTTTATAGGCCCTCCTGCCCTCTAGGAAAACGAACTATTCTCAAGTTAGAATGGAGCAGGGTGGGGATGAGGGACAGTGGCAATTTATTTTAACGCAGTGGTGAAGACAGTAAAACTTCAACCGAATGAAGCCATATCACGCGACGCTTATTTACTTGTCAGTGTTGTGTAGTCTCACAAACGCGAGGTCCAGCAAAATTTCTTGAAGTAAAGTGTAAATGATTCATCCGTCAATTTATCAGTTTTCAGTTCTCGTAACAAAAAAACATCATTGGCAATTCTGGTAGTTCTGAAAATAACGTACCATCCAGGCGGACACTTGCTACATGCATTGTGACAGTATCTGGTTGGGCCCTGATGGGAGAGGTGTGTCACTCTTTTAAACCATCTTATATAAAAACACAGTTATCCCTCAGCAGGGGCGGCGGAAGCTCGATAAAAGTGGAGGGGCACGAATTTACAGTGCCACCATGATTCGACCAAGTGTGAGAAAGGTTACAATCATATATCGGTAAATGGACCATGACTCGCTATAGTCTCTCGTTTAGATGAATATGCCGCTGTGTGGTCACTGCCGTGTCCGTTTCTTCTATTTCAATCATCTTCCAACCAGAAGGCCAGCCTTCGGGTTGGACGATAGTTAAAGTAGAAGAAACGGACTGAAACGACCGAAAGTGAGATTCTTTGGATTTGCAAATAATGTTACATGAATGCCTGTATATTGACACATTTACATGCGCCCATTTAAACATATCTGAGAAGAAAAGTGGAGGGGCACGTGCCCCTGTGCCCCAGTGGCTCCGCCGCCTTTATCCTTCAGGCTGCACAAGTTTGGTGGGGAATTATTTTATTCAACTGGAACTACCATCGTGTCCTCTGTCCCGGACCTAATAGGCTCATCACCCCTGGCAAGAAACAAGTCATCACTTTGCAAGAACTAAATAACCGTCTGCTCAAGATATTACAAGGTGCCATTTCACTTGCTTGAACAAAAGAATTCAGGTAGCGCAGAAAAGGCAGTTGTTTAAAAGTGAAATGGAAGTAAGAAGATGACAAAAAGGAATAAACACTATTGAAGATTCATGAACTTTTAACTTTACACTATATGAAACGATCTCGTGCTAAGCTTTCTGAATGGGCGCAGGTCGATTTATTTCAACTATGAAGTAGCCAAGTCCGGCGATTTGATGATTTTTCTCCATTGACTCCAATACAAATTATTTTTCGATTTCAAACATGGAATTCCTCACATGTATGCGGACACTTGGGAAGGAAATTGTTCTCAATGGTGTGTCGCCGAGAACAAAAGAAAAACCAATAAGTCTCCACAAAGGCGGCTAAACAAGACTCTCTCTCTCTCTCTCTCTCTCTCTCTCTCTCTCTCTCTCTCTCTCTCTCTCTCTCTCTCTCTCTCTGAGTGCGTGTGTGTGGGCGTGGAGGGGGGGGGGGGTGAGAGGGTGATGCTGTATGTGTGTATTGGGTGTGAGGGTGGGGTGTGTGGTTCCGTTGCCACTGATTTGAATATTCACAATGAAGAGACAAAATATATATTTATTCAATGCATGGAGAGTTTTCAACGTTACACAATAACTGTAGCGTCGCAAATCTTTGTTGCGCATACGTAATCACACCTACCTTCCACTGTGGTCTCTTGACAATACTAATAAGTGGTATTTCGCTTACCAAATTATTTTCAGATGTGATATTTACCAAGGGCGTCACGGAGATTCCCGATTGGGGATACAATTCTGATTTGTCCCCACTGTGATGGCTTAACTTTCGACTGAAGAAATATTCCAACTACATTAGTCAGTCTGGCTTATAGTTAAAAAACTTAAGGCTTCTTGGAAAATAAATAAAATATGCATACATTCGTGGCCCAACTTCTTATTTAATTAACCCATTACCTAACACGAAAAGCAGACGACACTTGCAAACAAAATTCTTGAATAACTTGTTTTCTTCATTTTTTGTCTCAAAAACATAGGTTATGACCCCTCATTGGAACGAGCTCGACGAGGGTTAATACATACGGTACTCAAATTTGGTCAGGCTTGTCCCTCACCCATCCACAACTGCACAAATCGGACTCCACAGCTCCACAATGTCAAGGCAGCACGTTGAAAATATTAATGGGTCTCCCTTCAAATAATGAAGATGGACTCTTCCAATTGTTGTCGTTGAACTGACATGGAAGATACCACCAGGGTTCAAAGGATTAAAATTAAAATAAATGGACACAAATCAAATACCAAAATGAAGGTGGTTGAGTACAGAACCCGCAACAAATGTAATTTTGAATATCACAGTTGATAGCAGACGTGAATAGTTCCTGAAAATCTGCTACCGCATGTGTACCAGAACTGATCATCAAATAATATTTCTTGGGAACAACTACTGAGCAAAGGTGCTTCATGTGTCCAAGAACACAGCTAGAAATTCACACCACTTCAAGGTACAGAGACAAGCAAGCCAGAAAATAAGCAGACTGTCATCTGCAAAATGAGGTCCTCAGAGGGTGAATTTAGTGATGCTACCCTGCAAAGCAGGGTAGCATCACTAAATGTACCCTCAGTGAACCTCAATCTGAATCAGGGTCTCAAAACTAAACAGAAAGAGGTACCCAGAGGATAAATTGTCCCACTGTATGGGATAGCATAATCAAATTCACCCTCGGGGGGACCTCATTCTGCAAATGTCAGATCGCTTATTTTCAGGCCTGGCGACAAGGCAGCGTGGAGGAAATGCCAACGCTATCGGCTTTCTTTTTTGGAAGAACGACATGCTTGTTGTTTACGTTTAGCTCAACGTCATCAGAGGTTAAAAGGGTACCAATGTACCAGGCATTCTAAAACGACATTTCAAAACCATTCGCGTTCACACTACAATCATCAGAAACTACACAGTTGGCGATTTGCTTGAGTGATTATGATGGCCCCCTACATGCCCCCCCCCCCCTCCCGATGCCCGACCCTGGTTGCAGGCCTGGAGTGATATCGCGGCACTTGCTTGAATTTCCTACAATTCCGAAATCGTTTTCGATAAAACTAAGGGAGGCCCCAGGAGTATCACGTGACAATAACAAACTTTGGGAAATGGAGTCCCTCTTCAAGAAATAAACGCAGACAGTGTTGGCATTTTCACCCACGCAGTAAATTCTGTTTCTCTAGTTTTAGTTGTTAAATTGTACTGAACATGGCAATTTAACAACTAAAACTAGAGAAACAGAATTTACTGCATCCAGTAAATTCGAGTCTGCGTGAAAGGGGTTAAAGCATCAGCAATAAACAAAATAGAAAGAGAATTTATGGGGGCTTATTTTGGGGGTGAAATATGTTTAAAGAAATCAGAAATAGGTTTTAATAGTATTTAAAGATATTCATACAGGAATCAGATAAATTTTTCCAAGAAACCAGAAAAAGCATATATGTGCACAACATTCAAAGGGTTCGATCAAGGAATCAGAAATGCACATTTTTGCCTGTCACTTATTTGAATGATGTTTAGAGCAGTAATGTAAGTATGGAAAGGTTTATCATTATTCTTAAAATCTTTGAAAGGCACATTGAAGTCTTGAGAGGGTTAAAAACATTGAACTGAATAATTTATACTTTATTTCCTTGCAAAGCAAAGGGTTTCTCTCAACTTAGTTTGAGGAGCTGACATCTGACTGACATCTGATTAAAATAGCAGATAAAATTTAATGTTTGACAGCTAACTCCACTAATTGTTTACATTATCTCCAGTGTGAATAAATATAACATAGTATTGCTTCAGGATAATTTACTGTTACAGGAAACTATAGGCTGTAAAAACTCAGTGGCCGACCGGGCCGTACTCAAGGGCTCTAGCGACCTGAAAAACATAAGTGACCGAGAACTTGTGATTGTCTATCATTATCTCAAACATCAGCGAGATAGGACAACTTATTTTCGATTCATCGTGCTGACAAGGAAGTGAAGAGAAGACAGAAACCAGGAGAATAAGAAAAATAAGAAAAATAAGAAAAAAAGAAAAAAAAAAGAAACCGTACAAAAACAATAGTCTGTGTGTTGCACACAGACTAATTAGCAATATGGCAAACATCGAAAGTAAACAACACGTGGATTTTGACCACCAACGATACACGATACAACGATATCTGAGTAAAAAAGAAAGCATACGCATTCAGCCATTCTCTTAAAATAGGGAGCTCGGTGGCTCAGTGGTTACGTCTGGGACTTCAAACCGAAACGTTCAAGGTTCGATCCCCACCAGGGGTACTGCGTTATGTCCTTGCGCAAGGCACTTTATCCCGATTGCCCATGTGGAGGCACGGTGGAGCTGTGTCTAAGGCGTTCTGCATGTCGATGGTGCACTTGTCTTCAGCCAATGTTAACTCTGCTTTTGCGGAGTTAGTACCTCGGGGCAGTTGCTCGCCGTTGGCCGGTGGTTCTCTCCGGGTACTCCGGCTTCCTCCACCGGTTCAACTGTCCGATACGAGGTGACCCTGGTTATCGAAAGTGTCGTTAACCTCCAATAAATAAATAAACAAATTTTCTTAATGTAGGACTTTTCCGGCGCTATGAGAGTTAAGGAACCTGAAAAGTACCAGTGATGGAAAATGCAAAATGGAGCACATTGGGGAAGTTTATTTTTTAAAATTCAATTGCAATGCGTCACTTCCGAATGCTTCCGAAAGAAAAATGGTGATTTGGTGAGTTTGTAGGCCAAAAGGTGCAAGTAAATATCTGTATATTTATTAATAATTCCCAGACTAAAATCATCATGACCACTGGTACTTCCACTGCATGTTGTAATCTCTCTTTCTAATGCTGCATGGCCCCTGTTTTCTAAAAAATGTCATCTGATGACAGATGGGCGTACTTGACAAAAATCGTTGAATGTCCACACACGCTGTAACTCCCACAGATGTGAGGTTTCATCAATACAATAAGTATGGGAGTACTATCTCGGTACCGCGCCGTTGGTGATTATATTGGTTCTTACTGCAAAAGCTCGTTAGGAGAATATGTAAGGAACACCAGCGAGACAGCAAACACGAGCACCAATATTTGCAAAAGAGATGACAGTAAAACAACGAGTAAGTGGGAGTACGAAACAACATAGAAACATAGTACCCTTCCAAACTGCACTGACGAGTTCCCGTTCTGGAAAGAGAACCAGAGCTATGTTGTAAAGTGGCTCGAAAACAGATTAGTGTCTTTTATGACACTTGGGAGTGTAAATGACGTCACTTTTGGATGTCTTCATACAGCCTCTTAAAGCTACCCTGAGCAAAACTATTCCTATCCTACGAAAATGGCAGATAATATGCAGTGCGTCTGTATGCCCACATGTTACTTTCCACGAGTGGGCAATATTTCCACGGGCGAAAAAATATAGGATTCCAAACACTAATTATCACTTTACCCAACGTAACGGCCAAAACCGGCCAGCGCTATTCTCAAAAATCGTCAATTAATTTTCAAAATATTTTCATTTTTTGTCTCAAAAACATAGGTTATGACCCCTCGTTGGAACGAGCTCGTCGAGCTCGTTCCAACGAGGGGTCATAACCTATGTTTTCGAGACAAAAAATGAAAAAAATAGTTATTCAAGAATTTTTTTTGCAAGTGTCGTCTGCTTTTCATGTTAGGTAAAGGGTTAAAAGAATAATAATCAAAAATTTAATTAATGAAGCACCGGGTTGTACCCAGTGCATCATTAATTAAAATTTTGCTGATGATGATCTTTATTACCTGGTAAACGCACGCGTGGACATCACTGCCAACTCATGGATTACGACCAGTCCATGGCGCATGTACTGTACATTACTACCAAAGTAACAAGGGTACAAAACTGGAAAGGGAAGTGGAAGTTTATATTACCTTGATATTTCAATTTATTGTTCAGTGCATCCTTCACACACTCTTTTGAGGTCCTGCGTGTGATTGTCTTTTATCATTCCAGCGAATGCAGAAGAGTGGATCCATTCTCGATTTTCAAAACTGTTCTAAAATATTATTTAGACGATCTGAATACCGACCAGATCTGGGTGGGTTGAGGGTGGGATACTTTGCTCGAATTCTCCTATATTTGGCTGCAAAACTGAACGACTTTTTTCTTTTAGTTGTTTTGAGAATACACAAACATGATAAAACTTATGTCAGTTATGTAAAGCAGAGATACCATAAAGGAAATGGATATATAGGTGTAATAATCAAAGTTTTCACGGTATACACACTAAAAACTAAAGAAAGTGTTAAAACTGACACTTTCAAGGTGTTAAACCCATTCTAACTCTTAGGGTTGGATTTTAACACTCAAAGTGCAATGCTTTAAGCACTTAGACATCACAATCGTCAGACATCTGAAACTTGAATGGATGGCACTTCCCATGTGTCTAGCATTTGTGGTTCATCCAGAATCGTCCATAATTTGGTTTGCGCTTGGTGGGTACATAATTAAAAGGACACAACGCAGATGACGCGGATCAGGCTCGAGCCTGATCCGCGTCATCTGCGTTGTTTCCTTTTAAGTGTCGCGACATTACTCTTGTCAAGTGGTATTATTGTCGACACCTGTCAAGTTCTGGGATATCTGCACTTGAACAAAGTGCTAGTTCAGCACTAAGTAAGTGTTAAATACAGCACTTCAAGTGTAGTTTTTAACACTTTAGTTTTTAGCGTGTAGTCTGATCTATATAATATATTTTTATAAATATTCTTGCATCATGTCGCTTGAAATTTCGCTTTTTGATCACCTCAATTTCAATGATATATCCCCCCCCCCCCCCCAAGTAATATGTTCTACGATACATCATCATGTATGGTTCTGCGGTGCTTCGAAATTCAATTCGATTCAAAATCGATGCAATGATTCGATTCGACACGAGGATTGCTGATTTGGAAATTTTCGAATCGCCGGGATAGTCCTGCCAAGTTTTTTTTCCTCTTGAAGTCTTCTATCATCTGGGGCCAATACTATAAAACTTTTACAATTATATTTTCGAGAATTGTATTTTCTAGTTATGACTTTAAATGGGTTAAAACGGACTCCCGTATTGTGTCCTTGGGCAAGGCACTTAACCCAGATGGTCCACATGGGGGCACGATGACGCGGTGTACTAAGGCGTACTGCACGTCGATGGTGCGCATGCCCTCAACCAAACTAACCCTGCCTGTGCTGCAGTACGGAGTTACGATATTGGGGAGCTGGCAGCTTCTCGTCGTTGCTTGGTAGTTCTCTCCGGGAACTCCGGCTTCCACCACCCGAAAAACTGTCCAAAGTGCCGTTGAACCCCAATAAAATAAATGAATAAATATTTTTTTTACGTATAATAAGTCCGCTTCAGTTTATAGGTTTGAATACCATTTGTCGGGAATTTTTGTGTGGCTTTTTGGGTTGTATGGTACTTTATCGAATGTAGGGAGTTGGCTGTGGCAGCCCCCCGACACCCCATCTCGTACCTGTAAAACTTGAAACAGATAATTTAAGAAATGCTCTTTTACCAATTGAACTCATTCGTTTCAACAATAAACTTTATTTAACCCTTTACCTAACATGAAAAGCAGAGGACACTTGCAAAAACATTCTGGAATAACTATCTTTTCCATTTTTTGTCTCAAAAACATAGGTTATGACCCCTCGTTGGAATGAGCTCGACGAGATCCTTCCAACTAGGGGTCATAACCTATGTTTTGAGACAAAAATGAGGGAGCGCGGTGTCTGAGTGGTAGACTGTTGGACTTCTATGCTAGAGATCCCGAGTTCGATTCCCGTTCGGGACGACCCACGTTGTGTCCTAGGGCAAGGTACTATATCCCGGATGCCTACATGGGGATACGGTGATGCCATGTACTAAAGCGTACTGCACGTCGATGGTGCACATGTCTTCAACCGCTGTAACCCTGCTTGAGCAGAGCTTGAACAGAGTTAGAATGTTGAGGAGCTGACAGTTGCTCGTCGATGCTCGGTGGTTCTCTCCGGGTACTCCGGCTTCCTCCACCAGTAAAACTGTCACGGTTACGATTAGCCATTGTGCATAAGTATGTGACCTTAATCATTAGTAAATAAATAAATATGAGACAAAAAATGAAAAAAATAATTAATTGGCGGTTTTGAGAAAAGCGCTGGCCTGTTTTGGCCGTTACGTTGGGTAAAGGGTTAATAATGACGAAACTTGGGCTCCTTAGACTTAAACAATATGTTTTCAAACTTGTGCAAGAAAATGAGGTCTTTATTTCGTTGCAGAATCGTTCGTTATCACACGCTCATTCTAACTTACAGGTGTGTCTCAGGGAAACTTGAATAATTTGTTACACACTGTATTAAACATAACTAAGACATCCACGAATTCTTATGACAATTTGTCTCACTTGTTTTAGAATGTAAGTTTATTTTTAATGCTGATTCTTACATATGAGACATTATATTAATTTGTTTGTGTATTTCACTTAGTTGTCATAAGACTGACAACTGCCACCTGTAACAGGATGTACATAAATAAGGAAGGACATTATTAAATTTTTTTCGTCTGGAGAACTTTACTTTACTTCATTGATTTTAACCCCATGTGCCTGGATGGGATCAAAGAGAGATTTTTTCCATCTGGCAGCCGAGCAACCTTTATCCTTTGTACGCAAAACATACAATACCAGTTTTTAGAATTATGGGCTAATATTTGTTTCTAGTCAAGTACCGTCTGTTTGTTCAGGCTGATGACACTTGACTAGAAATATCTGCTCGGATTTGGACTTCAGGTTTCATGATGTTAACTACTTTTTGTCCATTTTGACGTCCGCCTTTCTTACCGTTCGCAAATGTTCTTCCGGTCTACAAGTCTTTCGGTCATTCTGGAAATCCTAATTTGTATCGGTGCACCACTCCATCTCCGATAGGTCGTTAACATCTTGAAGGTTTAACCCTTTACCCAACGCAGACGATATCAACATTTATTATTTTAAATATAATTTTTTTTAATTTTTCCAAAAATTTCAACAAAACCATATCATGTTACCCCTCATTGGAACAAGTTCAATGAGCTCGTTCCAATGAGGGGGTCACATGATATGGTTTTGTTGAAATATTTTGAAAAAATTAATATTTTCAACTGCTGAATTTACATATTTCGCGGGCGGATGCGGGCGATTCGTTGGGTAAAGGGTTAATCCAGCTATGAAGTCTTTGGTGTTAGCGACGAATGCCGAAGAATGGGTCCATTCTCGATTTGTGGGTATTGTGGGGGCGTTAGTGTTGCAGCCCACACAGAGATTGAGAAATTCTTATAACTGTGCTAGTTCAGTTAGACGAATGATTCAATGATTCTCAACAAGCAAGTGTATTACTTGCCTAACATTTGTAGTCAACATATTTTGTGTTGAAAAAAAAATAAGCACAATCATTTTGTGTTCTGCTTTTATTCACCTGAACCTCACTGTTGGCATATAGGCATCTGGGGGTGGAGGTTTTGACATCAGAGACCAAAATGTTCAGACCCGGGTGCCGAACTATTCACATCTGTTGTCAAAACGCCAAATGATATCAATATCTGGGTTCCAGTACAGCTGGATTACTCGACAATAAGAAATATGTTCCTTTTACGATAACGCAGACCGAATTCCAATCATCGAGTTATGAAGGATCTCGGTGGCTCTGTGGGTAGAGATTTGAACTTCAAACCAAAAGGTCGACGGATCAATCCTGACCAGCGGTAACTGCGTTGTGTTCTTGGTCAAGACACTTCACTAGTTGAGGGTTAGATTATGTTTGGAGGTCTGAATTTGTTACTAAAAATTTGTTTTATTACAAATTATTGGAGAGTGCCCACAGGCACTCTCCAATAATTTGTAATAGAACAATTCATATAAACAAAATATTATTAGCGTGTGACTAAATATGAAACCTGAGCGAGGAGAGCATATGCTTTTGCTCAGGTACCTCATTTTTAAAAGCCCTGATAGTGTCTTCTAGCTCTCACCCAATTAAGTCCGACTGCCTTCGTAGAGGCACGCTGCCGCTGTGTACTAAGACGTTCTGCACATCGATGGTGCACTTGTCTTCAGACGCTCCTAACGTTTCTTGTGCGGAGTTAGTACTTTGGTGAGTCTGGCAGTTGCTCGCCACTGTTTGGTGATTCTCTCGGGGAACTCCGGCTTCCTCCATCTGAAAAACTGTCAGAATGTGGCTGTTTAATGTGTCGTTAAACCCCAATAAAACAAACAAACTCACGAAGCCGTGTTATGAAGTTGTCTTCATTGCATGTTGTTTTGTAGAAAGCCCCCTAAAGTACCCAGTAATGCTCGTTGCATTTTTTGTTTTGTCATTTTGGATTCGAGAAACTGCGAATTTTTGTTGACGTTTTCGGTTAAAATAACATTTTTCTGTTTTAATGAAATGACTTTTTTCCAAAGATTTCCTCGCAAGTTTGGTCGAGGGCTTAGAAATTGTTCTCGCCTGCTGGGATTTCCACTCGTCTTGTACAAACGGTGAGTATTTATTCAACCACTATCTGCACCTTTATATATTTATTTCTGTGGCATTAATTTATGAACAATGCATCCCACCATTTCGTTCTTCGATGTGTTGTCTTCTTGCGTCGACTACAGGGTTTTAGTTACTTAAAAATCGTAAAAGGTTTCAATTAATTAAACAATCATAAAAGTACAACCATATAAGTGTAAATTTACTTTCAATTGGTGACCAGGGGCGTAAATCTTACAGGTGTCATGGGTGCCACCCCGGAAAGAAAATATTATATATCTCCTCGGACAGTAGCTGGTCCGAGTACAGTTGTCCGATAATTTTCATGTTCAAAGACATATGCGCTGGCGTCACACTGCCACAGGTGGTTGCCAGTTTGGTGATACGTGCGACGGATCGGCCCTAATAATCAGCCAAGACAATCATGCGGTAAAACCTGCGGTAGTTCTCGATTGTCGCCGATAGCCGAGGCTAATTATGGTGATTTTGGACTCTTTGTATGAATAACTCGCGGAGCCGAAAGGTATGTGCACATGAGAGTCATCGGGAAAATTCATGTTATGATCGAACCTACATGGGTTCTTCACACCCGTCCCAAAATCTGAAGAAAGTTATGAATCTCATGATTCGAGTCGAAGCGAATATCGAATAGAATAAGACGGGGGATTTCAAATCGAATCGAAAGATTGCACATTCTTGCAACCGGAAATATTGTCAGTCGCCATTCAAGTATTCCATGCAATGACAACTCCTCTGTTTCGGAAAATCAATCAAAAAAGGCGGAATATTCCGGAACGAAAGCAAACTTCTGTGGAATCTCCGTGGACGTATCTTCTATCATCAGGACTTCTGTACAGAAGACCTGATGATAGAAGAAGAGTTGAAGAGAAGACGTTTGGTAAGGTTTTGAGAACATCTCAAAGATTGGAACATTTCCGAATCTCCGCAACTCAAATCTAATCATTGAGACAATTTCTAACTGAATGGAATGGCTCTATTACGAACCTGCTACTGAGAAACTCCCTCCTCCTACAAACAGGATACACATTGAGGAGTGAAAATGAGAAGCTATCTAAATTGGCTTCAAAATAGTGTTTAATTCAAATGTTGTTCCCAGGCTAAAAAGTTTTGACAGAGAAAAACTTTTTTAGGAACAAGCTGTGTGGGAACCTTATGTTCTAATAACCTTTTATACTTTTCAGTAAATAAAAATATCTTCCAAATCCAAACTTTGTTATTTCATACTGTTATTTATTTATTTATTTATTTATTTATTTATTGATGTTGAAGGTCACATACTTATGCACAATGGCTAATCATGACCGTGGCAGTTTTACGGGTGGAGGAAGCCGGAGTACCCGGAGAGAACCACCGAGCAACGACGAGCAGCTGCCAGCTCCCCAACATCGTAACTCCGCACTGCAGCACATCCAGGGTTAGATTGGTTGAGGACATGCGTACCATCGACGTGACGTGCAGCGCGCCTTAGTACACAGCGTCATCGTGCCCCCACGCGGGCAATGGAGATGAAGTGTCTTTCCCAAGGACACAGCGCGGTTGCCGCAGGTGGGATTCGAACCGAGGACCTCTCGGCTTGCAGCCTGCACCTCTACCTACTGAGCCACCGCGCTCCCCATTTCATACTGTTATATGTGGATAAGGTAAGCCAATCTTTGCCAATTTCGTTTGTTATAAATCAATAAGGTTAGCCAATTTGTGACAGTTTTGTTGTAAGAAATTCAATATTGGTTCTTATCACGTACCTGTACCGTTGTTCCCGGTAACACTGATAAATATGGCAATAAGACAGAATCAGTATAAAACAACTTAGATATCCTGTTGCGTAACAGCAGAAATTCCACTCGTATTGCAAAAGTTAACCTTTTCTAGAGATGTGTCTGTCAATTCGATTCTTCTGGTATTCATAAGTGAAGTGGATTATTACAAATTCTCAGTATAGTATCGGATTGTACCCGGTACTCCATGAGCTGGAATTTTGCTAGTATTTCTTTCGCTTTTCAGAAACCGTAAAAAATGGTGTCATCCCACCGTTAGTTTGTATTAATCCACAGTACCCCCCTCCCAATGTTGTATGTGAACAATGTATGTAAAAGTCAGAAACTGACCTCACCACAATTCATTATACTGTGTGTGTCGGGGTGAGAGTGGGGGTGGGGGGGGGGGGATAAACCTAATCATACACCCAATTGTCTATCGTATTTACAACTTTTACAGTTCTAAATCTGGAAAAAAGCGTTAATAAGTTACATAATCATACATAATTAACAAGGTTTGAAGTGACTTGTTTTTATAGATGCTCTAAACGCCTCATTCTCAACACAGAAATTCACCTACACTCAGGTTTGTAAATTGTCCTATTTTCATATTTTTTCAAAGAATACATTTTCTGTACTTCCATATCCGATTGAAATGAGAAAATACTGTACAGGTACAAAAATAATCAAAAAGGTATCTCTGAACTTCATTTTCCAGTATCGAAGGCTGCAGATGTGCAGAAACTTTCCGTGAAAAGTCTCAGGAATTTTATAATGGTAGCGAATTGTCAATCTTAGCCTATCACTCTCTTTATTTGGAGTTTTGTATTGATGTGCGCATTTTCTATAAAAAAGGGTATTGAGCACAACATGTTTGTTTAGTTATGAATAAAAAGTTGTGAAACAGTTACTAATTTGTGTTATATAAATTTGTAATTATATAATCAAACTGGTAAGAGTATGTGTGATTATTCTGAGAATTATCACCACCAACAATGACAATTACTCGTCCTCAATGCTTTACTTAACACGACAAATAGACAACATTTCTAAAAAATATTTCTACAATAACTGAAGATTATCATTTGTGCCCCAAAGCATGCTTTTGACTCCTAACTGGAACAAGAGATCAGCTCGTTCAAATGGGGGGGGGGGGGGGGGGGGGGGGGGGGGGGGGGGGGGAGGTTTCATAAGCTACGTGTTAAGGCAAACCCTGTGATTTTTATACAAACAACTAGGCCGAACCGTGAATGAAGAACACAGTATACAACTGGATTGTGGAGCGCTCATGTGCCAATACAGAAAAATGTCTCAACCGCCGCCATCTTGGATTGATGTTGCTTTAACTCCTTGCATGCTGCTAGCGGATATTCCTGCCCAGGTCAGGAAATCTCTTGCCTTTAAAATAAGTAAAATTTGAGGAGATTTAACCAGATTTTCACCTGTAAATTGTATAGACTTTTAGACCCATGGTTTTGTCAAGTCCAGTTTTCATGAATTTTTATTAAAACTGGCCATGGCTGCTTCATATGAAAAATGATGAAAAATATATTAAAATTACTCACCGGGTTAAGGGTTAAATAAACAATGTTCAATATTTTCTCGAGGGTTTTCAATTTCCCGACACATCGACACATCGCAATACGGTTTGCATCCTGTGACACAAGATAATGTTATGAAAAGAGGTGTCTAATGTTTCCCAAGGATCACTACTCGGCCCTTCACTCTTCTTTCTTTAAGGATACGATATCGTAGCTTGCAATGTTCGACCTTTTGAAGAGGGTCCGTCTCTGTTTATCATTGAGAGGATTCTCTGTGGGCAGCGATGCTCATATTCCAAAACTTTGATCAGTGGGCTTCACAGTGATAGATCGGTTTCAATCGAACCATAACAACCCATAGTTAGAATATCCGGAACTGATATCAATAAAGATGGCCGTCACAAACAACTTGACCTAACCTTGAATGATCACGGTATCTGGAATAATTACTGTACCAGCATTACACGTAAGGCCTAGAAAAGAGTATCCCACTTAAGACATTATGATAGATTTATTGACCGAAAAACTTTTGGAAAAATAAATATATTTAGCCTTTATACGTCCAATAAATACCCAGTCATTATCTATACAACTGTCCTTTCAACCTTGAAAGAGAGACTTTGGAACCATTGCCTTACAAGACCGACTTGGATACGTTTCTTTGTTCTTTGTTTAACTTAACTTTAACTTAACCAGCTTAAGTATATTTCACTGTTTTCACAACTACATGCCTTAAAATCGGAGTGCCTGTCTGTATTCACTCTCTATTGAAATCGACAGAATTGTCCAGGAACAAGTTTCATGATGAAAAAATTCGTTATCATATTTGCAAATCATATTCTCTCTCTCCCTCTCTCTCTCTCCCTCTCTCTCTCTCTCTCTCTCTCTCTCTCTGTCTCTCTCTCTCTCTCTCTCTCTCTCAATCACGTTCACATACCTGTTTAATTGACAGAGATGTATTTAAAAGCGAGATGTCAATTTCATAGCACTGAAAAATCAATTTCGATTCCACTTATGACCTTCTTGCCATTCTGAAAATCTGCATGTAGATGACTTGTAAGCTTCCAGCTTACAGTCGAATCCACTACATTGTTTTCATAGTATTTATATTTTTTCAGGTAGAGTTGGAAATAAATACTGATTAAACTAAATTTTAGCAGTTGTTTCTAGTCAAGTATCGTCTGCCTGAGTGGAAAAACTGCACTTGACTAAAAACACCTGCTAGGCCATTAGTGTTGATCAATGTATATGTTCAATACGTTCACTCATTTTCCAGAACCCTTTGAAGCCTAGAGGCCTTTTTTCCGACCGAGGGACGTGATACATCATAAATTAATTTAAGTAGGATGGCTGCAGAGTGAATATATGGGGTAGACCAATTAAAATTTTTAACGTGCAGCCCCAGGGCTGCACGTTGAAAATATTAATTGGTCTACCCCCAATTATCGAATATGTACTCTCTCAGTTCCTGCCGTTGAACTGACATGGAAGATACCACCAGGGTTCAAAGAGTTAAGATGACGCGAATCACAAGCGTAAAATTTGGTTAATTTAAATTTATATTTCTCATTATATTTTTCATCTTACCCTTCTTTCATTATTATAGATGTGACATGAATCATTACTTGAAAATAAAATAAATTTAGTTCCTTAATAAGTGCGAATATATCTTCAAACGGAAATGAATTTTCAGCCATTTTCGGTCACGTAACCATAATCTTAAGCGAAATTGGCAAAAGCCATCCACAAACAAATCATGATTATCAACAGGTAAACTGAGAAACTGTTATCACATGCTCACCACCAAATAGCTCATTACGGAAAATATCGTTCACAACATATCTAATACGGAAATGACGTCAGACGCCAACGTCAACGTCGTAAGGTTCCGCTCCACAGTTTCGCACTATTGCACAGGGGTGAAATTCTAAACATAGGGTATATGTTGAAACTAAGGCCATGTAAAATTGAGATATATTTTTAGTATCAGATATATGATTACATTAGGTTTTTTGTTGGACAAGAGAATTTGAAGTTTTGGTCCCAAAGTTGGAGTCTGATACATAGGGGAAAATTACCAGATGAATTATGGGAAACAGTGGCTTCGAAAAATTGGCTATTTTTTAAAATGTAATTTTTATACGGGTTTGTTACCAGACAGGTAACTGAAAAAGGAGACGGAAACATATAATTTTTTTTTTTGCATTTTAGAAACAGGGGATGCTTTGTTCCAGGGGTGGGTAGGTGAGGTTGGTGGGAAAATTCTGCTTTTGAGGCTGCTAGGTGGCTGAAAATGACTGGTTTCGGCATTTTTCATGCAATTTTTCAGGTTGAAGTCTGGCCTTTGACAATAAATTATTCCACCCACATTCAGATTGTTTATTTCTATTTAGTCAGATAGTGTTATATGTTTTTTGTGGATTTGGGAAATGTAATATATGTTATGAGTTAGATAACTAAGCTACAGAATATTTGCATTTGAAGAGAGTGTATGGCATGTCATATTTGGAAATGCCTGGAAAACTGTGGAGCGGAACCTTAAAGAGCATTCTGCCGTCGGTGTCAATTCTTGAATCAGGAAGTTCCTTATTTGTGTTTGAGTTATAAATACACCATTTTTCAAAAAAACTTTTCATTATTTCTGGTTTGTGTGCAATTGTTAGTAGTAGTTAACATTCATCAAGTGATATCTCAGCACAACTGGATGGAAATAAGTGGCAATTTGGAGAAATTTATTGATGTAGCCTAATTTCGCACTTGTTTTGAATTTTTGTCAAGATTTCGAAAACATTAAGGTAGATCACTGCCTTTCCTAAACACCAAGCCTTGTATTCATGGCAAATATATGCAGTTATGGACAGCCTGGTTTTTATTGTTGACCAGAGATGTGCAGTCATGGTGTCTACTTTTTCATTTTGGTCATTGGTGTAATGTCTGTGTGTCATCTGTCCGTCAAGCTGTTTACGCTTTCATATCTAGAGAGCAACACCCCCCCCCCCCCCCAAGCTATGGTTATCACTGCTTATTGTTTACATTTTGATTGTATTTAACAGTGCTATTGGCAGGACCTGGTTAGTCAATGTGGCTGGTGGTAATAACAAAAATGCTCTCTGAAGTGGCTCAGAGAAATGTGTGGGCTGATGTGGTGTGGTGTGGTCTGGTGTGGTTGTGAAAATCAGACAAAAACTGGCTGCAAAAGCTATTCGGCAATCAGAAAGGCCATGCTGTATCTTTTTTCTGGTTGAAAATAGAGACTTGTGGTTTTTGTTCATTCAACTCAGGATAGACTCCAGATTCTTTTGCCTGAGTGAAATCCAAGGGGAGATCACTCTTGTTTTTTCTTTAAGGTTCCGCTCCACAGTTTCGCACTATTGCACAGGGGTGAAATTCTAAACATAGGGCATATGTTGAAACTAAGGCCATGTAAAATAGAGATATATTTTTAGTATCAGATATAGGAAAACAGTGGCTTCAAAAAATTGGCTATTGTTTAAAATGTAATTTTTACACGGGTTTGTTACCAGACAGGTAACTGAAAAAGGAGACGGAAACATATAATTTTTTTTTTGCATTTTAGAAACAGGGGATGCTTTGTTCCAGGGGTGGGTAGGTGAGGTTGGTGGGAAAATTCTGCTTTTGAGGCTGCTAGGTGGCTGAAAATGACTGGTTTCGGCATTTTTCATGCAATTTTTCAGGTTGAAGTCTGGCCTTTGACAATAAATTATTCCACCCACATTCAGATTGTTTATTTCTACTTAGTCAGATAGTGTTATATGTTTTTTGTGGATTTGGGAAATGTAATACATGTTATGAGTTAGATAACTAAGCTACAGAATATTTGCATTTGAAGAGAGTGTATGGCATGTCATATTTAGAAATGCCTGGAAAACTGTGGAGCGGAACCTAAGTGAGTTGGTTTCAGAAGAATTTAATTAATCTTTTGTTATATTTCATT
Source organism: Pictodentalium vernedei (assembly GCA_031216915.1). NCBI lineage: Eukaryota > Metazoa > Mollusca > Scaphopoda > Dentaliida > Dentaliidae > Pictodentalium > Pictodentalium vernedei. The sequence goes on along the minus strand of CM062292.1, from coordinate 266,762,786 downwards.
AATCTTTATCAAATACAAATAGCAGACGACAATTGCATAAAAAAGATTCCTGAATAACTAAACATTTTCATTTTTGCCCCGGAAACATAGCTTATGACTCTTCATTGGAACGAGCTCGGCGTGCTCGTTCCAATTAGGCATCCATAAGCAGTATTTTCACGGCAAATTGGTTTGGCGATTTTTTCTGAATAGGACTGATCAGTTTAGTCGTTACGTCGCGTAAAATGTTAAATTACACATTATGCTGCATTATGTGATAAAAAGAACCCAGAATTCGTGATGATTTAACATGAATTTCTGAACCTCGTTCAGTAAAATTGATCTGTACCTCGTTATGTATGCTAGTTTTACGTGCATCGTGAACAGAAATTGATTTCAAGTAATTTTTTGAACGGAATCTTTTTTTCCAGTTCAGAACTGAAAACATTTGGGAATTATGTAATATGTTTTCGTTCATGAATCATTAATATGATAAGTTCAACACTCTTTTGATCTGAATCGTCGCATTCCCGCTACTCCGTCGAGTTGAACAGACCAGATCGGCCAGATCAAACAGGACGCCACAGGCGTCGTGTTTGATCTGATTGATATGGCCTGGTCAACGAGACGTAATATGACAACCCGCGTTGATTGACTGTTGTAATAATTTTTTTTATTATATTGGAGTGGATATTTATTTAAATAATGGATACGACGCATGTAATATGAAGGTGGAAAGGTTAAACCAAGCTCAGAACAAAGCGCCTTCAGACTTTTGCATCGAGCACGTGATTGACACAACATCCGTGTAATAACAAAGTGACTTTGCCCCCCGCCTCTTCAATATTATGGAGGATATCCACCCCGCCTTACACAATGAGGTCCATAGATCAGGTTTCATAGGCATTGAGAGGTTTGTTGATGTTGACATTTGGGTTGTTTTCCAAGTTTCTATAGGTTTATTTCGAGAAACATTTAACATTTCGACCTTCATTTACACACTCTTATAACGAATACACAATGGGGCGCGGTGGCGTTGCAGTAACCGGTTCTCGTCATATAACCGAAGTTAAGCAACGTCGAGCCAGGTTAGCCTTTGGATGGGTGACCGTCTGAGCGATCGATTCGGACTGCCGCGTCGTGTCCTTGGGCAAGCCACTTCACCCCGATCGTCCACATGGGGGCACGATGACGCCGTGTACTAAAGGGTACTGCACGTCGATGGTGCGCATGTCTTCAACCAATTTAACCCTACCTGTGCTGCAGTGCGGAGTTAGGATGTTGGAGAGCTGGCAGCTGCTAGTCGTTGCTCGGTGGTTCTCCCCGGGTACTCCGGCTTCCTCCACCCATAAAACTGTCACTGACAGGATATGACCTTGGCTGTTAAAGTGTCGTTAAACCCTAATAAATAAATAAATAAATAAATAAATAAATAAATAACGAATACACATGTACGATAAGAAGAGATATTCATTACGCGCTCAATAACCGACAACTAAATATACTACTTGTTATCTATAATCTATGATCAGCTACTGGATTATCTGTTACAGAATCAATTGATAAGTCAGATGATAAATTTTACAAACAACCTTAACCCTTTGAAGACTGGTGGTTTCTTCCTTGCCAGTTAAATGACAGAAATTGGATTAGTCCATATCCATTATTTGGGGGTAGAGCAATTAATATTTTCAACGTGCAGCCTTCAGGCTGCACATTGAAAATATTAATTGTTCTACCACACACGTTCACTCAGTAGCCATCCTTCTTAATGAAATTATGACGTATCGTGTTCCTGGACCGGAAAAGCGGCCTCTCGTGTTGAACGAGTTAAGCCGTGGGTTAATCAACAGCCCTTCCTTTCGAATACATCATGGATTAGTACGACTTTTCACACACGCCATAGTAAGATTTACAACTCACTCTGGGATTGCGTCTATCGAGTCAAATGTGTGAAAAGATTGTGAAACATTGTTCCCTAATATGGGAATAATTTCCATGCACTGAACGGGTCCGAAGTGAAGGAGCTGAATTAGGGGATTGTAGCCCGCCTCTCCGGTGGAAAAGAATGTGATGTTTTGTGTTCGGGAAGGGATGTCCTCCGTAAATCTGTTATACGCTAACAGACCAATACTATAAAACTTTTATAATTGTATTGTCCCGAATTGTATTTTTTACAAGTGAAGAAAAATGATGAAAATGAATCATTATCATTTCAAAAGATATGACAATTTGCCAACTGGCAAATTGCCATATCTCTGAAAATGATACATTTCAATTAGTTATTTCCATAAATAGCAAATACAATTCTGAAAAATACAACTAAAAGGTTTTATAGTGTTCGCCCCTCTGGATGATAAATTATTTAACCCTTTACCTAACATGAAAAGCAGACGACACTTGCCAAAAAATGACTGAATAACTATTTTTTTTCATTTTTTTTGTCTCAAAAACATAGGTTATGACCCCTCATTGGAACGAGCTCGACGAGCTCGTTCCAATGAGGGGTCATAACCTATGTTTTTGAGACAAAAAATGAAAAAACAATAAAAACTAATTGGCGATTTTTGAGAATAGCGCTGGCCGTTTTGGCCGTTACGCTGGGTAAAGGGTTAGAACTACACCGAGTATGATATCGTTGTTTAAGTCTCTTTGCTTTCAAATTGTACATGTCCCACTGAGTGCAGCAACAGCGCCATCGGCAATGATTTAGCATTACTGATGGTGCCTTGTTGCACTAAAGGGACGATATAATATGTATAACTATGTACACGGGAGTGCTAAGAAAGCAAAGGTACATTACGCTCAAGGTTAATTGTTACTCGTCTGTGTGATGAGTGGGCATTCGCCTACACAATTATGCTCGCTAAGCCAGTGAAAACCTGAGTATCCAACTTGCAGATTGGGAATATGGTGGCGCAGTGGTTTGGGTATCAGACTTCTGACACGACAGCCGACGTTTCGATCGTGACTAGGCTAAACTGCGTTGGATAAGGTACTTAATCGCAATTGCCCACATGAGGGCAAGGCGGTGTTGTGTACCAAGGCGTACTGCACGTCAATGGTGTACTTGCTCTCCACTGCTCAGTGGTTCTCCTCAGGTTCTCCGGCTGCCGCCACCCGTCAAATTGTCCTACATGAGGTGATTCTGACTTCTGAAAGTATCGTTAGACCCAAATAAATGAATGGTATTTCCGCATAAAATACTGACTATAGCGACTGGACAATTCCATTTTGATTTTGTAGACACCTTCGGTGATGCTTTAATCGAAGAGCCCTGGGGGGGGGGGGGTGCGGTTGGATTAAATTAACACTGATCCTCATTAACTATTGGTTGTCCAATCTGCTGCTTGCTCACCAAGAACACAGTTTGCTGTGATTCAAACATTTTTGGAAACCGCGTTGAAAGGGATAGGGTACTTTTCAAACACAACATGAATTCTCAGTTTCTACATTAATCAACATCCTTCCTTACGAAAGAACTGCATCCGCCCTTGCATGTGAACGATCCTTATTCATTTTTTTAAAATCCGAACATTTTTTCGAGATAACTGTGTTTTCAGTTCATGTCGCCATAAAAAACGCTGATTTCGTATTTAAACTTTGTGTCACGCACTCTGTCCCTCATAAAGTTTGACCTATCACATATTCTTGCCAGCGGGAAATACTCCCACGCATCAAACAGCTTGTGAAATAAAACCTTTTTATTAGCTACTGTTCTGAGAAGTGAAATACTATAACTGACTCATGAATAATCAAGGGTGAATAGTTGATTATCTTCATAGCCATCCATTATCTACTTGTAATTTTCATATCAAATCCACCGTGAAAAATCGGTACGCAGTGATCAGGCACCCTTGACGTTTCTCCTGCAGTGTCGACCATTCGTGTGACTCCCCTACCTAACAGGAATGGAATACGACACTTGCAAAAAAATTTCGAATAAGGAAACATTTTCATTTTTTTGTCTAAAAAACATAGCATACGGTCCCTCCATTGAACGCAGTGGCGTAGCCGGGGGGGGGGGGGGGGCTGGTTGTCTGAGGGGGCAGATGCCCCTCAAATTTCAGTCAAGCCTCCCCCCGGGTGATGTGGCCAAAATATTGATGCCCTTCACAACTTTTAAATTATGGACACAAACGGATTCAGAGTCAAGGAAATGGCATTTTTTGTCTCGAATTTCAAATTTTTTCCCGGGAGAGCCCCTCCCCTCCAGCGATAGGGGGTGTCCCCCTTGTGCTCGTCGCTACGTGGCTCGGGTGATGCTGCGCTGCCTATTTTGTATGCCCCCTCCCTAGTAGTTCGGCGGTTTGGCCGTAGCGGCTACCCTCTTCGCACGGGGGTATCCGCTACGTTCAGATCGCTGAACAAGCCTCTCCCCTCAGATATTACTCTTGCCACCCTCCCCTAACATTGGTATCCTGGCTACGCCCCCGATTGAACGAGACCAACGAGCTCACATGGATAACAATTTTCGTCCCTGGAAGAGATTTACAGAAAGACTAGCTCCCCTGAATTTTCTGAAGTTGTCAGTACATTTAACATTAAGGGTATGGGAATTTCATATAAAAAGGTGAAATTTTGAAATGTTAGCGGAGTTGTATCATCGATGTGCAAATCATTTCACTAACTTCGGGCATTTTCTTGCAGCTTAGAATAAAAGTACAGAAGTCTTGGCTATAATCGTTTAGTAGTGGGTTTGTGGATATTAGACAATTCTTTTTATACAACGGCTGTGAAGAAATACGACCTACCAAGAGAGGCATCTGTTTAAAGCACAAGGAATGGAATACGCTGTGCCAATTAATGCCCGAAATCGGGAGAGGAAGCTTTCTAGAACTCGATGCTGTTGTTCCATGTTACGCAGCTACAGATCACATGAATCAACATGCTGCTCTTCATTGTAAAGAATGTCACCCTAATAATGACTTTTTCTTTTGAAAAATATTTTGTAAGACTATGTACATATTTTGATCACTTATTAAACGACATAAAATTTATACAAGCGTTCTCGTTTTTTCACCAACAAGTCAATTATTAACCGTTGTCTGGTAACGCCCGTTAACCCACTTGTGCGTGTGCAATACGTATATTATACAATTATGGACTTTTGTGGTGGTGAATATGGACTTAGAAAAACTTATATTGACGAAGGCTTAGCCGAAGTCAATATAAGTTTTTTAGGTTCATATCACATCATATTTACCACCATAAAAGTCCGTAACTGTTTTATTATACACACCATCCTAAAAAAAAAACAATCTTCTATTTGTCAATTAAAAGTTCAATTATATCAACCAGAAATACTTTTATTTAACAATAAAATAGTTATCATCTGCAGAATAACATAAAAATGAGAGGGATGTCAGGTTGACTGCGCATGCAAGTCGATTGAAATAGAACTAGAGAGGGGATTTCCAAAAGCTATATTTAGAAAGTTGATATTCACTGGAAAACCGGTGTTCATGGATATTTGAGTACCGACCATGTGTATAAGATTCAGCCAATAGAAATGTGGTTATTTATAAAGTATATAATAAAAACGATTAGTTCCATACACGTATCACCCATCAGGTGATCACAAAAATAATGTATAAGAGTGCGTTCTCCTAGCCCTCTTGAAAAAGTCATGCTTTAACATGGATCGAGAATCCGCATCCATTGAGAGATGCAATGTCCAAGGACAAAAACTTCCAAAGGCTGAAATTGTGAATTTCTGTCAAATGATTATCGTGTACATCATTATTATAACAGCAATTGTGAACCTTTTCCTGGGTAACGGAAACGCGGAATTATGGATAAGACAGCCATATATAGACCCATACCGAATGGTCGTGGTCATTACGATCAAAATGGTTCACATTACCAATATAGTTTTTGTACAACGGGTGCTAAATGCCCCGTGGATCTCAGGAGATTCGCAACCACCCACGGAAATGTTGTATATAATTCCAAAAGATTTTCGGTTGTCATATGGAGACACAATAAGATCGGTTGGCGCTGTTGGGTGTATTTTTCAGGGAGGATCGTGTTTAACGGAGCAGCGTCTGACTTTCGATAAAGGAACAAACGGTTGAGACAGTACGCTCGCCTCATGCAAAAGGCGGTGTTCCCCGCGGTTATAAATCCTATCAAAGCTGTCACCGCATCCGCATATCACGAAGTGAGTGGACCCCTATATATAGAAGAGATAGTGAATTTGATAAGTGCCCAAATACGAGCCGGAAATATACCAGGCTACGACATCTAAAAGAGATGAAATTCATATCACATGCTTTCCCACAGGTAAAATCATAAATTTATAATTACGGGTATCTAGAAGCAAGTGGACGTCGATTCCCTCATTATACCGACACTTGTGGAACTAGAACTGTGTTCCAAAGAATAAAGATGAGGGTAGGATACCTCCCGTTTACAAATATGGACGAGTATCTGACATCCACATACTATGATCCCAAACACCTGGGTAGTTATTCGGGTCCGAAAAAACTGGACCAAAGTGTTAAAATTGAGAGAAACCAAGTCTTCAGACGGAAACAGACTCGTCGGTGGTTAACAGGACAAAAGCTTCGGATATGTATTTGGTATACGCCATATAACCAGATAGTGGCCATTTCGGGACTCTAACCCCATGTACTTTGCCTGCGGTCACATTCGGTCTCATTTTCTACCTGCGGTATTATTTTAGTACGACCGGTGTCATTGTTTTCTACCTGCGGTCTTATTTTAGTACTATCGCGTATTTAAAATGTAAAAGTGGGTCGGACTTTCTAGTCGGATTGTTTTCGTTTCACTGTTGCTAAAACACTTTAGCAGAGGGCATTGCAGTAAATATATATTACATATTGCGTTGCTGGTATGGTTTAAAAACAATGCACGGAAATGAAATTAAAGCAAAACCAAATAAAGGAGAATTACAAATATTCGTTTCAGTTTTTGCAGAGGTCCATTTTTCATCAACTCAATTCAATCTTCCTCAGAGATGTGATACCGTGAACTGGGTCAAAAAGGCCCTAAATATAACGCGCGCACGCGCGCCAAATAACGAGAGATACGTGGACACCCTCAACTATGTTGTGAACAGTTATAATTATATATACCTAGGTCTCTCTGGAGACTACCAACAGAAGTCACGAAAGCCAATGTCATGTGGGGGTTTATGTTCCACTGACTTTCTAGACAAAGTATTTATGTAATATTAAGTGAGAAAGGCTATGTTGAATCTGTGAAATAATTCCCTATTTATATTATCATTTGATATATTACACTAAATTTGAATAATATGATTTTATGAAGTTCTTTAAATTTATAAACTGTTGGTGCTATGTATGGTCTGTGGCTTAGTAGGTAGATGTGCAGGCTGCAAGCCGAGAGGTCCTATTTATTTATTAGGGTTTAACGACATTTTAACAGCCAAGGTCATATCGTGTCATTGACAGTTTTACGGGTGGAGGAAGCCAGACTACCCGGAGAGAACCACCGAACAACGACGAGCAGCGGCCAGCTCCCCAACATCGTAACTCCGCACTGCAGCACAGGCAGGGTTAGATTGGTTGAAGACATGCGCATCATCGACATGCAGTACGTTTTAGTGCACGGCGTCATCGTGCCCTCATGTGGACAATCGGGGTGAAGTGCCTTACCCAAGGACACAACGCGGGAGTTCGAATCGATCGCTCAGACGATCACCCATCCAAGGACTAACCGGGCTCGACGTTCCTTAACTTCAGTGATCTGACGAGAACCAGTTACCGCAACGCCACCGCAACACCACCGCACCCCCCCCCCCCCCCCCCCGAGAGGTCCTCGGCCGAATCCCACCGACGGCAACCGCGTTGTGTCCTGAATAATGATACTGCATAATCACAAATCAAAGACCCATTTTCGAGCATTATACAAAGAGACTAATCGAGATAAAATGTTAAATATATCCATTTTAACCCTTTGCCCAACGAATCGGCCACATCCGCCCGCGTAATATGCAAATTCAGCAGCTGAAACAATATTATTTTTCAAAAAATTTCAACAAAACCATATCATGCGACCCTTCTTTGGAACGAGCTCGTCGAGCTCGTTCCAATGAATGGTCACATGATATGGTTTTGTTGAAATTTTTGGAAAAACATTTAAAAATGATATTTAAAATAATAAATTTTGATATCGTCTGCGTTGGGTAAAGAGTTAATTTCATATTGCGACCAGTCAGAAATTGAAGAAATAGTGTATGGTTTCCTCCACAACTTCGTCATTACGAGTAAAAGTATGGTTCTTTTTATTCTCCCTTGAAATATTTACGTACAAGGCAAGTAAAATATTTGCTTCGAAATAAATACACGTGTCTTTGAGATTCAATACTTTATACAAAAAATCTTATGTTTGTCTCCAGTAACATTTCTGATACTCTGTACAGGATAATCGCATTATTAAAATCATGTTCGAGTGAAACTTGAGAAATGGGAACGCCTCTCACGGATATCTTTTTAAAACCCACCTTTAATGAACCCTTAGTATAACATATTAGCAGAAACTTCCAAACAGTAAATACAAAAAGTATATACATGCGTGTTAAGTACAAAATATTTTAGCAAAACCCAGCTTGTGGTCGCTCATTGAAAGAACTCGTTGAGCTTGTTCCATCAAACGACAATAAGCTATGTTTTGGAATTTATAAATATAAAATCGCAACATATTTTAAAAATATATTCTGGTACCGTAAAATGGGAAACAGTTGGACGAATTCGGCAGGTACGTTGAGGATGCGGTGAGATTTGAGAAAATTTATAACTGTGCGCTAGCACTTTGGGGTACCTGTCGAACGCGATCGTGGTGCGAATTCCGCGCGCACACAGTTGAAGTGTTCGATATTCATAGCTCTGATTACAACATAAGGTACCTGCCAAATTCGACCCACGGTCCAAGTCCACGTCACTTTTCGATTTATTATTTAAAGTTATTCAGAAAGGTTTAAAAGTTTCAACTGGAAACTGTGTTTCGAAAGATTAACACACTTTAACTCTTTGAAGCAAGAGGCCGCTTTTCTGGCTCAGGAACATGATACGTTTACTTTAGTAAAGTAGGATAGCTGCAAACTGAATGTGTGAGGTGGACCAATCAATAATTTCAACATGCAGCCTCAAGGGTGTACGTTGAAACTATTAATTATTCCACCCAAATAATGAATATGGACTCTCCCAACTGCTGCCATTGAACTGGCATGAAAGCTACCACCAGGTTTCAAAGGGTTAAGCATCGGAAATTTTATAAGTTCATGTCAAATTCTAAGAACCTGTAAGATTGACCTTATTTAATGTTCACAATAAACGGACCTTAGGAAATGGTGTAAACGTGCTGCCCACTTGAATTATCTCCCCTCCCACATACCAAAAGCGCATGTAATTTGGCATCAGTATTTCAACTTATGTAACGAAAAAATAAATAATCCTTTTATCTCAGTACAACTAATACTTTCTGTTTACCCTTCATCTAACACGACTGAAGTCCGTCATTTTAAATATGTTTATCAGGATAACCAGACGAATTTCATATTCTGCCTTCAGAACAAATCCTGCAATCCTTTTCGAGCGTACAATAATGAGGAATTTGTTGTGTACAGAGTTTCCACCTTTTTGTGATCTGCAACCAATCTTGCCCTTAAATAGCCCGGCTAAGTTTAGATTCACCACATGCCGAAACTTGCACCTTCGACGCGTTGAGGTGAACTTCAACCAGCACTCTGTTGCAATCACGGAAATACTGGAACATAAACCCTTTGAACCCTAGCGGCCGTTTCTCTGGCCAGGAACATGATACGTCATAATTTCATTAAATAGGATGGATGCCAAGTGCATGTGTGTAGGAGACCAATCAATATTTTCAACTTGCAGCCCCGAGGCAGTACGTTGAAAATATTAATTGGTCTACCCCTAAATAATGAACATGGACTCTTCCATTTGCTGTCATTGAACTAATATGGAAGATACCACCAGTGTTCAAAGGGTTGAGCAATACTAGAGCACTGGACGCTTCTCATCCTCTTACTTGGTCTATCCAAGTGAAGGTCGAGAGCGTTCAACTAACTTTAGATTTTGGAGTTGAAGGCACACCAAAACCTCCGTCGGGGAGAGCTAGCACCTTTTGTGGACGGACCTACTCCCACACTGGCCCT